>JAQHUG010000001.1:5189924-5200777 GCA_028555095.1 Dicrostonyx torquatus
AGACAGGGTTTCTCTGTGGCTTTGGAGCCTGCGCTGGAACTAGCTCTTGTAGACCAGGCTGTTCTCGAACTCACAACGATCCGCCTGCCTCTGCCTCCCGAGTGCTGGGATTAAAGGCGTGCGCTACCACCGCCCGGCTTGCAAAATAACATTTCTAGGGGCTAAGATGATCACTCAAGAGCAGTTTCAAAAGGCCCAAAAGTATTTATGGGTATGTACCCTTCTAAATCCGGCTTTCTTCTACTTTTTCCCCTTCTTTAAAGAGTGAGGCTCAGTGGTAAGCACACTGGCTGCTCTCCCAGAGGTCCTGAGTTCGGTTCCCAGCACCCACGCAGCAGCTCACAACAGTCACATGAGATCTCACGCCTTCTTCTGGTGTACATATATGTAGACAACACACACACACACACCCGAAAAAAAAGTAAGGCTCACAACTGTAATCCCAGATTTTGTGAGACAGAGGTAGGCAGATCTGAATTTGAGGCCAGCCTGCCTGGTCTACAGAGTGAGTCCCACAACAGACTACACAAAGAAGAAACAAGACAAGCTGACTATAGTCGCTCACGTGTATAATCTCAGCACCTGATGAAGCATCTAGAGGCTAAGGCAGGAGGGTTGCTATAAATTCTAGACCAGCCTGAGTTATCATATGAGGCCTTCTTAAAAAAAAAAAAAACCATAAATGAATAGTTAAGTAAAAAAAAAAATACAGTGTGAGCTAGCAAGAGGTCTGTGTGATACAACACACAGCCATCAGTGCCTGAGTTTTGGTTTGGATTAGTTTTTCTTTTTGATTTTTGAGACTGGTCTCTCATTGTAGGCCTGAGTAGTCTAGTCTTGGATTGAGACAAGCTACTGCCTCAGCCTCCCAGTAACAGGAGGTCAGGTGTGAGCCACAATCAGCTGAATCAGGTGACTGTTGAAAGCTGGTGACAAATTAAAGCCACATACTCATTATCTCTGTAAATGATCTTTTTCTCTGAACTTTTTGATGAACTCTCAATTCAATTTTTTGGGAAAGGGACATTTTCTTACCAACACACTATGCTTCATAATACACACAACTTGTTATTTTCATTATACACAGAAAGACAAACTACGATTTTAAAAATAAAAACATGTTTTAAAACGTAATCATTAAAGTAATTTTCTAATTACTTTCTACTGTAAAAAAAATGTGGTTAAATTTATAAGATAATCATCCCATGACATAAACTAATTGCCTTTGCCCACGGTGGGGGCAAATGCCTCGTACCCTGGCACACTGGAGGGCAGGGGCAGGCAAATCTATGAACTCAAGGTCAGCCTGCTCTACACAGTGAGTTCCAGGCCAGCAAGGGTTACATAAAGAGACCCTGCCTCAAACAAACAAACAACTCTTCCCTTAAAGGTAAATTCTTCCCCAGTGCATCTCTTTATGAGCCAACAGTGGAAATTTTTCACCTTAACAAGCTGGGCTTCAGCCCATCCTTGTTGCCTAGATACCAGTGACATCTCTGGGGCTTACAGGAGGCCATGACCTTCCCTGCAAAGGAGCCTAAGATTCATCAGTCAGCGACTACTCCCCCTGGCATATTCTAATGTTCAGATACTTGGTTGTATAGACCAAAATCTGTCTCTCCCCAGTAAACTCCAAAGCACAACACAAGTCTATTACACATAATAAACTGGTTTCTACAATTATAACAGGTCTAGTCCACTTACACACCTGAATTTTACTCTTAAAAAAAAAAATCAATGTAGGCAAAGGCAAACCAGTCTGAGTAACAGTCAATAGTTTAATCAACTTGACTCACCCTCCAAAAAATGTAAGAAGCAATCAAATGGCCTGTTCATGTCAAGTGTAACTATTCATTTTATATTTCTGTCTGTGACAGTGGCTGAAATTAAAACCCTATAATTATATATTCTCCATGGCAACAACTTAGTAAATAAGCATCTTCCTTCTCTCAAGATGTCATGCCTGGAGAAAACACTTTCGTCTGCAACATTTTTGATATGTTAAAAACTTTCAGTATTTTTTTTCCTTTTGGGTCTTTTTATTTTGATAAATATTTATTTTCTGACAATTTCAAACATGTATACAGTGTATTTTGATCATATTCATTCCTTGATCCCCTCTTACCCTCCTCCCACTTCCTCTAGATCCCTTCAGTACTTTTCCTCAAAACTATTTGAAATTATTTTGTTCTTGCTCTATGAACAGTTTGCTAACAAAATGTTTATTTACAAGCGATGACTAGCTCTATTTCCTATGGCATGTAAGAGCACTAGATTTCACTAATTCCTACATTTTCACTCATTTTTCTGCTAGTATAGCTTTCTTGATTTAAAATCCTAAAACGAGACAAGTCATCAGAAAGGATGCAGAAGACAGATGCAGTCTTGTTATCAAATGTAAAAGAAATAAATATCCCACTCGTGGCAGAAACATCAGTATATTAAAAAAAAAAGGCATCTTCTGATCCGTTTTAATGTCTTAAAAAAAAATTTAAGGTTGGATGCGCAGATCTCCCCGCCCCCCAATCCAAGACGAGGTGACTGGCACAACTGACGTTCAATACCCAAAATGGCTGCACGTCTGCGGGCCCAGGTAACAGTACCTGAGGATCAGGGCTGACCCCATTCTCAATGATCTGGGAGGTGGCGGCCGGGGGACCTCAATGAAACAAGAGATCCTGCTCCCCGGTGACCGCTTCAAAAATAGAGAAAGATACTGTCGTCGTCCCCTACGCCCCCGTTCCAGCAGACCCTCCCCCAGTGCCATCCGCTCACTGGGGACCCTAGCATCTCCCACGACCAGATGATACAATGCCCCCTGCAAACCGGGGGAGACCGCTTCACAATGACAGCTAGAGAACCCCTTCTCCAAACGATCTGCAAGCCCCCAGCGATCAGCAAGCCCGTCCGCTAACAGCACCGAAAACCTCCTTCCTAAAGACCCGGGGCAACAAGGTCACGGGCCCTGCGGGGCGGGCGTTACCTGCGGCCACAGCCCAGTCCCGCGACGCTTCCGTCCTATTGTTTCTCTTCCACCAAAATGGCTGCGGCTGTGCTCAGCCCCGCCCCCCGAGCCTCGCTCCCGGTGCCCCTCGCTATTGGCTCGCACCTGAAGACGCGCAAGCGGACTGGGCAGCCTGAAAGACTCTGTTGCTAGGGCGCCGGGATTCGCTTCGGGGGCTTCCGGAATGGGCGGGGGGAAGGGGGGGGAAAAACCGTGCAGGCAAGGGGCGGAGCGTTGTCCTGGTGAGGAGGGTGGCCAGTCTGTGGCGTAGTTGAAGTAACTAATGGGTTGGGTGCCAACGGGTCCATTGCCGGATGCCCAGGATACGTGTAGATGAACAGGCAGTCCTGGTTTGCCCTGCACTGGGAAGCTTCCTAGGTTACAGGAATGTCAAGGCCAATCAATATTCATTCTGTGACAAACTGCAAAGCTGGTCACCCTAGCAGATGGATGGAAAAAACTGCAAGTGAACAGTCGCTAAGATGGATACAGGGATAGCTATACAGAGCGGACAGAAGAATGGCAGACGATGGAGAACTAAATGGCAATATGATGGCTCAGCGAGTTAAGGGCACTGAGATGACGCAATCTTTGGGACTCATACAGTGGAAGGAGAGAACCAACTCCTTCCAACCGCCGGTTGTCTTTTGATCTCTGCAAAAGCATTGTGACAGGCTTATGCTCACTCCCCCTACACACACACAGACACACACTATAATAATTTTTAAAAATGGTTATTTGACAGGTGAACAGATGAGTGGACAGGTGGACAAAACAAAAGCCATAGGGTGCCTGAAAGAAGAGCGGATTTAAAGTCCTCTGTAAACTGGTGGGTCTGAAGATAGGTTACATAAGACTCCTTTGTCTTGGAGCCTGTGTTATTCAGGAGGACTCTGGCCTGAACGAGGAATGTGACAGGTACCACTGACACCAGGATGAACCTCCTACTTGGCCACTAGCCTTTCCCTAAAGGAGGTCAGTGTTGCAACCCTGCATCCTGGGCATTTGCATAGGTATAGCTCACACATTTTGAAACTCAAGTGTTTATTGTTAAATACCTACACTCTGCAGGAAATACAGTAAACAAAAATGTGTATTTTTTTTAAACTCCCTGATCTCTTAGAGGTGGACAAGAGAGACCTATTATCAACAGATTCCTCTTGGACTCTCCTTCCTTGTAGAATCTCCTTCTGCGAGGCTTTCATGGCTGTATGCTCACTAGGCTTCTTCTGATTTTTATTTTTACACGTTTCCTTCTGTCTGTACCCACTTACCCAGGCTCATGGTTTTGCTTTTAAAATATTGATTGGTTTGAGTTAGGGATCCCCCTTTGTAGCTCAGGCTGACATCAATATTAAGCAACCTTCCTGCTCCAACCTTCCACAGGCTGGGATTTATAGGAATAAAGCACAGGCCCAGCTGTCAGGCTCATGACTTCAAATACAAGCTTCATGTTAACCAACCCCAAACGTGTTTGCGCAGTTCAGTCTCTCCCTGAGATTCAGCTGTTGATAGACAACCTGCACTCTGGCTTTGTTTTTGTTTGTTTTGCCTTTATCTGTTGTGCCAGGAAGTTGTCTGTCTCAAGAATAAGGTCACTGTTTGACGTGACTAGACTTCCATACCTAAACCCCTGTCTCTCCAGGTCAATGTCACAGTTCCCGCCCAGTCCCTTGTTGTTCCCTTCGCCACCTTCAATCCACTCTCCACACACCAGCTTATGAATTAGTAGCCACTCCCCAAAGATGCTCCAGAGCCAGCTAGATTCTCAGGATTCCCCACACCCACCTACCTGTGTCTCCATTGCTGGCCTCCAGCTCAGCCTCTGGCTCAGGGGTGGTCCATGCCTGAAAGCACAGGCTGTGGGCTGTGCCCCAGCACCCACACACGCTCTCATTTCAGACAGTAACTTCTCTCTTTGTCCCTCTTGCCCCTGCACTGGGCATTGCCTTTGTCATCTATCCTGCTCTACGTTTTTTTCCCCATAGCAATTATCATATTACTGGATATGTTTTCCTTTTTCTTTCTTATCCACGGTCTCACACATCCCTCGATGGTCTTCTCCTGCCTCCAGCTCCCAAGGCTGGCATTACAGGAGTACACTCCCTAGCTTTTTTGTCTGTGTCTTCAGGGCTGCATATATCCTAGGTATATAGGTATATCTAGGTATATCCTAGAGTCACTGGGACTCTATCTACAGCCCGTGCATCCTTTCTAAAGTAGGTGTTTATTATCCTTACACAGTACTGTGGGGTTGGGGGTGTCTTTGTTTTCTTTAGAGATGTGTCCTGAGTACTTCAAAGACCAACTAAGTCCCAGAAATACCTACAAATTGATTTACCTTAAAGAAGCCACAGAGTATTCAATGATAAATACTATAGAGGGAAAAAAATGACAGTGAGAAGTTAGAGCAAGGGGAGATGGCAGATGCCATCCTGGGACCGATGGCTGTGCTGTGCTATCCCAATCTCAAGACTGTTTTTGCCTCAGACTAGGCTGGTCTCTGAGCAAGGCCTTTTCTTCTCTGAGCAGGACCAGAATTGGCTCGTAGGACCTAAAAGTCCTGGTTGTGGTCTCCCTTAGAGCAGTCTCACATACACACTGTAGGCAATTTCACTCTTTAAAAAAATTTTTTTCTTTATTTATGTGCTTTGGTATTTTGCCTGCATGTATGTCTGTATGAGGGTGTTGGGTACTCTAGAACTGGAGTTACAGACAGTTGTGAGCTGCTATGTGGGCGCTGGGCTGCCTGGAAGAGCAGCCAGTGCTCTTAACTGCTAAGTTAAGGCCTGGGAATTCCTCTCTTTAATGAACAGACTGAGACACTCAGAGGTATGACCCCCTGGAGCCCCACACCCACCTTGCATAGACAGCCATTCCCGAGAAAAGACAATCCACAAGGTATAACATATTTCTCATCAAAATAATAAGACAGCTGCCAAACTACGCAGATATGAGCCCTTCACAGCTGTCTTTCCTGATAAGACCTAAACCACCAGGCACTGCACCATTAGAACACTGCCCACGCTGAGCTGTTGCCTGAGTGCTTGCCTAGCATGCCTGGTTCAACCTCCAGCATCTATAACCTGAATGTGGTTCCACATAGCTGTAACCCCAGCACTCAAGGAGTGAGGCAGGAGAATCAGAAGTTGAAGTTGAGGGTCATCCTGCTATATATGGCAGGTCTGAGTCTTTGCCAAAGAAAGAAGAATGCCTGCTTGATGACCTACATAAAAATCCAACATAAAAACAACACTTTCCAATGTGTGTGTGTGTGTGTGTATGTGCAGAATTTCTCCATCTTCACTACTGTGTTTGTACAGTAGCAGTGTATCGGGTAAATTTTTATTTTTGTCACTACAGCTGTGTCATCTTCCTCTTCCTCCCTCTCCTTCCCCCTTCTTCTCCTCCTCCTTCCCGTTCTTTGAAAAGTAAGTCAGCAGACTCGGTTTGCCCTCAAACAGCAAGAGCAAACTTATTGGTCTGAGAGGCTGGAGGCCCCAAACCCTGTGGCATAGTAGTCAAGGCTACAAGAGAATGAGCCAGCCCGAGAATCAGTTTCTTTCTTTTTTTTTTTTTTTTAAAGATTTTTTATTTATTATGTATACAACATTCCTTCCATGTATGCTTGCATGCCAGAAGAAGGCACCAGATCTCATGATAGATGGCTGTGAGCCACCATGTGGTTGCTGGGAGTCGAACTCAGGTCCTCTGGAAGAGCAGTCAGTGCTCTTAACTTCTGAGCCATCTCTCCAGCCCCTGAGAATCAGTTTCTATAGTTGAGAAAAGGGAGCAGGATGGACTTATAAAGTCAGGCCCAGAAACTACTTTTGGGGTAAAGAGTTTTTTGAAACTACAAGGTGAGAGACAAGCCAGATTGCCTAGAATTGCAGGTTCCATGGTGTGTGATGGCGGTGACTGCTTTAAGGGAACCCATGAGCAGTGGATTTCTTGAAGCCTTGGGCCTGATTTATGGCTTTTTTTTCATATTGTTTTGTTTTGTAGGGGGGCATCCTTTACTGTATTTAATTTCTGAGTCAGGATCTTATTCTGCAGCTCAGGCAATTCACCACACAGCCCAGGATGACCTCAAACTAGAGTCAATCCTCTGGTCTTAGCCTTCTGATTGCTGGGATTCCAAGCATGAGCCACTGCAATGATGTGGATCTTCTGCCTTCTTCTGTCTTTGGTAAATTCTAAGTTCTTTCACAACCTATACCACCGCCAGCTGTCAATACTTTCCCTAGTGCAGCAAAGACTAGCCCCAGGGTTTGGTCTCAGAAGCCTCCACCCGGACCTAGCTAGATTGCTGGGAAGTTTAGCCCAGTTTCTGCCCCTAATACCAGACAGTGGTATCAGCACCTATGAATGCTGAGTAGAGGCCCAACAGGCACCAGATTCAGGTCCTCACAGGCCATTGTTCCACCTTCTCTCAACCAAGCTTACATTCCAGGGCTCCTACATGTGGAGCAGAAAGCTGGACAAGATAACCCTAGCATAGTGAATTTATTCTCATTCCTCCCGCCAAATGTTTACTATTAACTGACATGGACTAGCCCCTGGGAATGTGGCAAGAATTTTATTGAATGTTGGGACTTGTGCCTTGTGAGATGATGGAATGGAAGACAAGGCTGGATATGATAGATCATAAAAGAATAAACCTTAATCCCAAGGCAGGGGAAGGTGCCTCTGTGCAGGTGATGTCTGAGCTGATTAACCCAAAGGCGTCCTGCTGCACAGAGAATGGCCCAGGGGAACCATCAGGAGACACGGCAGGTGATGACCCAGGGGAGCCCTGGAGTCAGAAGACGCAGCAGGTGCAAAGATGCTGAGGAAAGAGCAAGTTTGGCTGGATGAAGGAATGTGGTCTAATGGAAAAAATAGCCCCAAACTCCAGGGAAGGATGCACATTGCTCAAAAGCATTAGGTATCAGAGATCTCAAGGTCGGGCCCAGGCAAACCACAGGAATTCCAGGAAAGAAAAAAAAGAGAGAGCTGTCGAAACAGAGTCAAATTACAGAGGCAAACTTTTGTAGAAGGAAGGCTGTCCCCTGCCCCCACAAAGGGGAAAGGAAAGAGAAACTCTTTAAAATGCTTTAAAATTCATTTTTATTTATGTGTGTGTGTCTGCTTGTCAGTGTGTACACCACGTGTGTGCAGGTGCCCACAGAAGCAAGAAGAGGATCATGGGTGTTGGGAATCCAGGTCTCTGCAAGAGCAGCAAGCTCACTTATCAGATGAGCCCTCTCTCCAGTCCTCAGCAAAGTTCCCAAACTCCAAGGATAAAGAATAATAAGGTATTAGATTATATAAAACGAGTCACGGTTCAAGGAAGAGCCAGGCAACCCTAAACCCTTCTGTATACCACAGACACAATATGGGTCCATCTACATGCAGCCGAGGGATAGTCCTCCCATCTAGAAGGGGACAGTAACTCAGTCTGGATAAAAAGAGGGGGACAGAACTCATCTGATCTGGGAAGCTGAGCCAGGTCAGTCTGTGTAGTACTTGGATGGAAGGAGAGAAAGTTATGGTACCATGAGGAGAGGAAGCGCCTCCCAAGCTGAGAGTCAAGGAACTGCATTTGCCTTTCTCCCTTCCCCCATTACAAACCTCTAGGAACCTCATCATAAATCCCTTTTATGGCAAAAGGAACTATCCTAAATTAAGGCGTGAGTTATCTTGCATACTGAAACCACTGAATTTATAACAGATGAGAAAGAATTAACTTCATTGTTTATCCAGGTACAAGAAATAATCAGGAATAGGCTTTGCCCTATGTACATAACACACATCCAATCCCATATGGGTCTGCCAGGTCCTCTAGCACAAGGTAACGCAGAAATTGATCAATTATTGATTGGAAGCGTGTTGCAGGCCTCAAAAAACATCACGTCAATAGCAAAGGTTTAAAGAAAGTTTTCTATTACATGGCAACAAGCTAAGGAGATTATAAAGAGATGCCCTACTTGCTCTTTCTATAACCAAACACTGCTACCTGCAGGGACTAACCCAAAGGGTACTCAAAGGAATGGAATCTGGCAGATGGATGTGTCCCACTTTGCAGAATTTGGCAAATTAAAATATGTACACCACACCATTGACACTTATTCAGGTTTTCAGTGGGCAACTGCTTTAAGCTCAGAGAAGGCTGATTCAGTAATCACACATCTATTAGAGGTTATGGCCATCATGGGTATACCTGCACAGATAAAGACAGATAATGGTCCAGCATATGTCTCTAGGAAAATGAAACGGTTTTTTGCTTATTATAATGTTAAGCATGTTACAGGCATACCACACAATCCTACAGGTCAAGCAGTCATAGAAAGAGCAAATCAAACTATAAAGGATATTTTAAACAAACAAAAAGGGGTGGAAATGCCCCCAGAAATAGATTACATAATGCTTTATTAACCTTGAATTTTCTCAATGCTAATGAGAAAGTGACAACAGTAACAGAAAGACATTGGATAATGGAAAAGTCTTCTGAATTAATCAACTGGTTTATTTAAAGGACATGCTGACCTCACAATGGAAGCCAGGAGAGGTGCTGCCTTGGGGAAGGGGTTTTGCTCTTGTTTCCACAGGAAAAGAAAAATTATGGATACCATCAAAATTAATAAAGATTCGGTTTGAAGAGGAGAAACCTCTTGAAAAGGAGAAATGACAGCTTATCCACAATGGTGGTAACCATACAGGTGGAAAGAAAAACATACAGGATGGGGGGAGGGTTCTGTGCTTGTCTTTGCAGGAAAACACTCATCTTTAAAAAATTCAAGGGACCCTGGATGTTTGAATACTGACATTTGGAAAAATAACTATCCAATAAGGATCATCAAGAAAACCGAATATGTTCTGTAAGTATAGATATTGAAAATATATGTGTGTGTGTGTGTATATATATATACATATATACATACACATACATATGTATTTATATTTCTAAATATATAGAGCTGGTTTTGGAGTTGGACACTGGCTCGGTCCCTCTCTAATTCTAAGCCTGTTGTTAAGAGAAAAGCCCAGAGTTTCTGTCTCATGTCAGGAGCCATGATATGGGACAGAAAGAAAACAGAATTTAGAAAAAAACTTTACTTTTCTTTATATCTATTTTTGTCTTTATCATACCGTTCATTGACTGTATATGTCTGTATATGTCTATATAAATAATGCTTAAATTTTCCACAATGAACAATGAATTTTCCTGCAGTAATTTTTGAAGTTTCCAGGAAGAAGATGGGGCCTCATAACAACTCCACCTGGTTGATATGACGTCATGATGCTGATAGTGCTGCTACAAGACCTGTTTTGGGTACCAGCTGCAGAAGATGGTTCCAACTTGGTTAGCTGAAATGGTGCGCATTATTAGAACGTTCTGGTCAGATCTCCACAAAATACTCAGAATTTGCAATCATACCAGGCATTAATCTTGAAATTTAACCATCATTTTACTTTCACAGGATCCCGTAGAAAGAATGTCGCACCCATGACAGCTGGAAGTAATTCTAGAAGACGACGTCCCCTCTCCCAACAAAGTTTGTCCTCAGGGTTAGGGACTTCATTTAGGGGTTTATTATAATTGGTATACGGTTGAGGGTTGGGGGAGGAATTTTATAGACTCAGGGATCTCTTTGAAAAAGAAAAAAAAAGGGAAAATTGGATGGGATAGTAGATTGGTATGAGCTTACTCACACAATAATAGTAATAGAGTGAATACTTGTGAATTATTATTTATAGGCAATTACATTGGTATAGATTCTTGTATATTGATACAAAGTTAAATTATATTGAATATTGTATGCATGCATGCTTCTACCTCTGTTTAAAACTTTTTTTTTTTTTTTTT
>JAQHUG010000001.1:5203917-5236403 GCA_028555095.1 Dicrostonyx torquatus
AAAAAAAAAAAAACAGTGTGAACCCACACAAGATGACTGACAGGGCATCATGGTGGAGAGCTTACTGGGGAAGGGGAATGGAAAGTGGGAGAGAGAAGTACAAAGGCCAGCTTGCCTGCCTCTTCAGAGTAGATGTGGAAAAGGGGTGGGGAGAACGGTGGAGCTTGTCTCTCTCTCTTTTTTCCCAAGACAGGGTTTCTCTGTGTCGCTTTGGAGCCTGTCCTGGAACTCGCTCTGTAGACCAGGCTGACCTCAAACTCACAGAGATCCACCCTGCCTCTGCCTCCCAAGTGCTAGGATTAAAGGTGTGTACCACCACTGCCTGATTTGGAACTGTCTCAAAGCGGAGCATTGCGCATAGGTACAGAGACCAAGTAGTCAGGACCCTGAGCAGGCCAGAGTACTGCCTGTGTACTGGCAAGTGCATGGGCAAATCCTGCCAGGTCCCCAAGGGCAGGCAGTGCAGATGCCCGAAGGCTAACAGTCCTCCCTTTTATTTATTATAGGAAGAGTGAGAGTTAGAAAGAGGTAGCAGGTGAAGCGGGATGAGGTTGCCGAGCTCTCAAGACTGCTTCCTGCTGACCTGGGGGTGTTGCATGCTGGGGAACCTGAGAAAACTGGGGTGCCGACCACATCCTGGGGTGGCTGGTTGCTTCACTGCTGTCCAGGCTCTGTGGAACTGTCCGGTACCTGTTGGACCTGGTAAGATACTGGCAGAGCAGAGGATAAAGTTAAGTTTAGGTGTTACAGGGTCCCACAGGCCTCCCTTGGGGAAGAGGGCAAGTAGGCACAGTCAGTCTTGCAGACACTAGGAGCAGGTAAAAGCAACAAGCTAGATTTATCAAGGAAGGGGCAAGCCTTATATACCGCTCTCCACTCCCCACCCCCCCCACTGTCTAGGAGAAGGATCTGTTGTCCTGGCATCTGCAGATGTGACATGGACTGCTTTTCTTTGACCTACATCACCTCTCGCCATGGCTTGGTTGCTGTTGTCAGGGCCCTCAGACAGACCCAGGCTGGCTTTCAGGAAGTATTACTGCACATGCTCCTAATATCGGTCAGGACCAATCTAGGCTGGCTGGCCCTCAGGCCCATTAGGGCTTAGTCATCCCACATATCCACTCTTTTTATTATTTTTAACGACACGCTCAGTGGGAGCTAGGATGCCTTGCCCCAGCTTTGTTGACCCTGCCTCAGGAGGGCTCAGCATAATGAACTGTGCTTAGATTGGCCTGCTGAACAGACTCTTTCCCATACTTGACTACCAATCCCTCAAAGAGCATCAGTTCTGGCAAGCTGTCAGGGTGGTGGGTCAGGCAGTAGCCATTGTATCTCAGTAAGCCATGCATGCCTTACCTTTCTAGGAGGGCTTCGTTCTGGATGGTCGCCTTGATAGCCACTTTTGGTTGATGAGTATGCTGTAGGAGACACTTAAACAAGAGCAGAATTACCAGTACCACCCTGCTGAGCAGAACATATGTAAGGATCAAGGAGTAACCAAAAAGTCCCTTTAAATTGTTCCAAATCTTAGTCAAAAAGTCAGATTCCAAGGACGTCCTGGGACTCTAGTTATATTTAAATGATGAATTTGTTCCCAAAGTAATATGGAATAGCTAAGGAACTTATCCGACCGGGTGCCTTAATGTATTGCGTCAATTGAAGTCTTTCTAAGGAGGTATTAGTGGTTGAGGCAAAACACTTGATATTTAGGGTCAGACGCTAGCAGTGCCATGCCCCTCGCCAAAGTCAATTCCTCAGCCGAGAGGTCAGTTTGTTGCTGTAATATATGTATAGCTGCTAAAGGTGTTGACTGCTTATCTCTTGACCTAGCGACTACTTGATTTAAAGTTTCTGCCATGGTAGCCATGTGTGTTAGTGATACCATTCCAGCCACTGCCACTTCCACTCACAGCACAATGGCCATGATGGTAGTGGCCATAATCCTAAAGTCTCTGTTTGTTCTACCTACCTCCTCTAATTGAGTTTGGGCCATAGTGGTAATGACGTGGAAGTGGGTAGCATTGACAGCAGGGACCCAAATGACTGCTGGTTATCTCATTAGGATGGCTGTGTATAAATATACCAGCCAGCAGGCTGTCAGGAAGCACGTTTCGTGGGAACAATTGAGGGTATTTTTTTTTAAATATTTATTTATTTATTATGTATACAATATTCTGTCTGCGTGTATGTCTGCAGGCCAGAAGAAGGCACCAGACCTCATTACAGATGATTGTGAGTCACCATGTGGTTGCCGGGAATTGAACTCAGAACCTTTGGAAGAGCAGGCAATGCTCTTAACCACTGAGCCATCTCTCCAGCCCCAATTGAGGGTATTTATGTGTTAGAAGCATTGGTTATCAAAAAGAAGAAATGGGGCTGGTGTGGGAGGTCCTTCTGTCTATGTGTTGCTTTTATTGGTCAATGAGTAAAGAAACTGCTTTGGCCCATAGCAGGGCAGAAGAGAGGTAGGTGGGGAAAACTAAACTGAATGCTGGGAGAAAGAAGGCGGAGTCAGGAGAAACCATGTAGCCCATAGGAGACAGACACAGGAACTTTACCCTGTAAGCCACCCACAGCCTCGTGGTGATACACAGATTAATGGAGATGTGTTAATTTAAGATATGAGTTAGCCAGAAATACGCTTAAGCTATTCAAACAGTATTGCAAATAATACAATTTTTGTGTGATTATTTTGGGAGTCTGGGAAGCCGGGAACAAACAAGCAGCCTCCTATAACAGGGGGTTGGACACAGGCCAGGGTGGCCTTCCAGTCAACTTTGTGGGCTTGTGTCAAATTTACTGTACATTCTCCTGCCCAATGCTTAGTGTAACTTTTATAGATGTCAGTTCCACTAAAGAGGCTGCATCCCTTTATGAGTGTCAAAGGGCACATATCAAGACAGTTGGAGAGGCCACACAAATCCCAGTTGCCCATAGTAGGGTCACACTTACTGACAAATGGGGTAACATTGGATTTTTGTCTAGGGTCATTATTAGCTAAAATGAGGCCAGGTCCCAGAGGGGCAGAGGGGGAAACGGGTGTGGACCTGGGGACTGCTGTTTTCTCCTTTTCTCTATTCTTTCCCCTCTCTATCTCCTTTACCTTCCTTTCCTCCTTTTCTTTTCTCTCTTCGGCCTCCTCTTCATCATCGGATTTTGAGGAAATATCGGACGTAGATGGGAAAAAGCTAACAGGTAAGTTGGCACTGCATCGTGGCTGGCAGTGTTGATTGTGGGCCTTGACCACCTCCGCCGCCAAGGAGGATTTCAAACTGACGATTATCGCCAACAAGATATTAATGAACAATAACTGAGGGTCACTCCCGAGGCTCCCTCTCTTTTCCTAGCCAGAAATAAAACCCACATCCAGAGCTCAGGCTTCCACATATTTGCTGGGGAAATTCATGGTGCTAATACCACGGTCTCTGTCCAAAACCTCTCTAGGTCTGTAGTTCTGACCTGAAGTCCTCAGCTGGTTAAAAGTGATTTGAGGGCTCTGATATGAGCCTCCGTACAATGAGAGGGGAAATTACCCATAGTAAAAATGCAACAAACGGCCGGGCGGTAGTGGTGCACGCCTTTAATCCCAGCACTCGGGAGGCAGAGGCAGGCAGATCTCTGTGAGTTTGAGGCCAGCCTGGTCTACAAGAGCTAGTTCCAGGACAGGCTCCCAAAGCTACAGAGAAACCCTGTTTTGAAAAACCAAAAAAAAAAAAAAAGCAACAAACGACAGGCAAGCGACAAGCAGAGTGGAAGGATATGTCGGACTGGAGTGTCTTGTGCTTCGTGGGGGAGCTCCGAAGTTTGTTAGGCTATGGCCATATGCCCACACAGAGTCTACACCAGGGGGATGAATGATCAGAGGCAGGTAGCCCCACCAGAGACCCATCTGCCAGTATTGAATGGAAGGCAAAGCCGCCGGTGAACTAGAAAGCAGATTTGCTGCAGGTGGGGGAGAGAGGATCTGTTGCAGGTGGAGCATGTGAGTAGGGTCCCTGCATGAAGGGAGTACCTTTGGCAGGCCCTGCCAAGATATGCCACTAAACAAACATGCCACACACAACATAGTGCAAGAGGAAATGAGAGAAAGAAAGTAGTAAGAGGCAAGAGAGGAGGCCAAGAGAATGAGTTCTTCCTAGCAGGCACTTTTAAAGGGTCCGCATGTCACATAGCTGATGGCAGAAAAGGACCTGGCGACTTGTAACTGCCTTGGCGGCAGAGGCAGGCTGTTGCTGAGGAAGCTAACATTGGAGTGAAGCTAAGATAAAGGTTGAAAATAGGGTACCACCTTCCCATTATTGGACCACTGGCAGAATGTTGCAAAGGTCCCCTAAAATATCAGACTATAGGGTTCCAGGAAGCAGCCATTTGGATTGATATTTAAGGGTTATTGACACCACGTCTGACTGCAAAGGTGGACACAATTTCTCCCATGAGGGAGGCAGAGAAGTAAGATCCAAGGGTCTGCAATTCCTGGTGTCCCAGGAATTCAGAGGATGGAGTTAAGTAAGCACGGGATGTCCTGTGCATTGTACCTTCACACAAAGAACAGGGGCAAAGAACTCAGAGCCCAAGAGAGCTGTGGTTGCCTGGTACCAGGACTTATGGGCAGGGCCAAAAGGCAAGAAACCACGTTTAAGAGAGTAGGCCTCACTCATGGGAAGAGTGGGAAATGACCGGAGGAGAAAATCAATGACGAGGGCCAACTGTGGTTGGGGGTTCCTCCATTTCCAAGGACACCAGAAGGGTGCCAGATACCTAACAGTCACTCCCACGGATCCAGGGGAGCATTTAGTAAAATCAAAATATAGATTACATATTTCCAAAATCCAATGACATGGAGGGAAACTGTACTCTAAAGGGTAGAATGGAGGCATAGCAAGAAAACTTGAACAAGACTGAAACCCAGCAGAACAAAGGCTAGATGCTGCAGCTCAGGTCAGATGTCGGGAGCTCAGGATGGCCCCTTCTGGCCTTTGGGCCCTAGGTATCCTGCCCGCTCTGCTCTGCTGCCTGGAATACACAACTCCCACTGGAGTTGGCAAAATTCTGTCTAGGCAGCCGGGTGGTGGTGGTGCACGCCTTTAATCCCAGCACTTGGGAGGCAGAGGCAGGCGGATCTCTGTGAGTTTGAGGCCAGTCTGGTCTACAAGAGCTAGTTCCAGGACAGGCTCCAAAGCTACAGAGAAACCCTGTCTCAAAAAAAACCAAAAAAGTCCCATTTTAAAACTTAATATGTGTGGAATCATACAATATGCTTTTTTGAAGTTATTTGATATTTTTTAAAGCTTCATACATATATGTAACATATTTTGGTCATATCCATCTCCCTTCTCCCCAACCCACCCCTCCCAACTTTGTGTCACTTTAAAAAAATATTTATTTTATTCAAATAGAGAAAGAGGCAGAGGTATAGGTGCCTGTGGAAGCCAGAGGCATTAGATCCCTAAAAGTGGAGTTATAGAGGCAGCCGACAGAATGGGAAAAGATCTTCACCAACCCCACATCGAACAGAGGTCTGATCTCCAAAATACACAAAGAACTCAAGAAATTGGTCATCAAAAGAACAAATAATCAAATAAAAAATGGGGTACAGACCTAAAGAGAGAAATTTAAAATAGCTGAAAGACACTTAAGAAAATACTCAACATCCTTAGACATCAGAGAAATGCAAATCGAAACAACTCTGAGATTCCGTCTTACACCTGTAAGAATGACCAAGATCAAAAACAATCGATGATAGCTTATGGTGGAGAGGATGTGGGGTAAAGGGAACACTTCTGCATTGCTGGTGGGAGTGCAAATTGGTACAGCATGGTGATTTCTCAGAAATTTAGGAAACAACCTTCCTCAAGACCCAATAATACCACTTTTGAGTATATACCCAAAGGATGCGCAATTGTACCACAAGGACATGTGCTCAACTATGTTCATAGCAGCTTTGTTTGTCATAGCCAGAACCTGGAAACAACCTAAATGTCCCTAGACTGAAGAATGGATAAAGAAAATGTGGTACATTTACACAATGGAGTACTACACAACAGAAAAAAATAATGACATCTTGAATTTTGCAGGAAAATGGATGGAGTTAGAAAACATTATTTTGAGTGAGGTAACCTGGACCCAGAAATACAAATATCATATGTACTCACTCATAAGTGGCTTTTAGACATAAAGAAAACCAGCCTATAATTCACAATCCCAGAGAACCTAGACAATAATGAGGAGACCCTAAGAGAGACATACATGGATCTAATATACATGGGAACTAGAAAAAGACAAGATCTCCTGAGTGAATTGGGAACATAGGAACCATGGGAGAGGGTAGAAGGGGAAAGGAGAGGAAGGAAGGGGAGTGAAGAAAAGTATATAGCTCAATAAAAACAATAAAAAAATTTTAAAAAAGAAAAAAAAAGAAGTGGAGTTTTAGACAGTTGTAAACACAGGACCTAGTGCTGAGAACCGCACTAGACTCCTTGCCAAGAGCAGAATGTGCTCTTAGCTGCTGAGCCGTCTCTCCAGCCCTTAGTCAAGTTAGCAGTGCTGCCAACATGGAGAAGTGTGTGAGGACTTCCAGGATGACATGGGCAGCCCATCAGTGGCCACACCCACAAAGAAATGTGGCTTTTCCTCCTCCACTTTTTTTCTTTTTCAGAGATGGGAAATTGCGTTGCCAAGCTGATCCCAAACTCCTGAACTCATGGGATCCGTCTTTCCTGTTCCCCACATACCTGGGTACTACCTGGTGTGCTACCAGGCCCAGCACATTCAGCTTAAAATTTGCTTAGTCTGTTTGCATGCATGAACACACAAGTAGAGAGATCAGAGGACAACCTTTGAAGTTAACTCTCTCCTTCCACCATGTGGGTTTGGGGATCAAATTCAGGTCATCAGGCAGCTGGGGGAGGAGGGGGACAAGCAATTTCACCTGCAGAGCCATCTTCTCAGCCCCACATCTAGCTTTTTCAGTTCAGCATTGTATCTGTCAAATCTATTCATGTTTTTGTCTTTTGTATGTATATATTGATAGACTTCTCTTTTAGTTGCTATGTATTACAATATTCCATCATAAGATTGTAACATAAACTGTTCAGTTATTCAACTGGGCATTTGTTAGTGGGCATCTAGGTTGATTTCTGATTCTGGCTGTTGTGAATATGGCTGCAATGGGCACTCTCTTACAAGTCTTTGGTGGACACACCGCTTGTTTTCACTGAATAGGATCCAGTCTCTGTCCTTTCCTCCACCCTCCTTTTTTTTTTTTTTTTTTTTTTTTTTTTTTTCGAGACAGGGTTTCTCTGTGGCTTTGGAGCCTGCCCTGGAACTAGCTCCTGTAGACCAGGCTGGTCTCGAACTCACAAAGATCCACCTGCCTCTGCCTCCCGAGTGCTGGGATTAAAGGCGTGCGCCACCACCGCCCGGCTCCTCCACCCTCCTTAATATTATTGGCTTCTGTCCTCATGTTCAGGGGGTCCAGTATTGCAAGACAGCTGCATCCTTGCCACATATTACATCAGTATCTAAATCACAGCAGAGGCTGACACTAGCCATGTTTGGCCCTTTTATTAGGTAAGCAAACATCCCATAACCTCCTAGAGATCCACGTGTTCTCACGGAATAAATGTGAGTTACCTATGGCTGCCCTGCAATGCAAGAAGGCTGAGAAGACAGGAATGGCTTAAGGAGGGGTCGGTGACTTGATATAGGATGTTTTCTATTCGGGACAAAATCTGGGTTTGCTAATTAGGGAAAAAAAGGGAAGAGAAAAAAGTAGGTGTGAGAGGGCATAAGAATAGATAAGACTGAGGAGTGTGGCTAGTGAAACTGCGTGAGAGGGCATAAGAATAGATAAGACCGAGGAGTGTGGCTAGTGAAACTGCCCCGAACGATGCCATCATGACCACACCCGCCAGTGCATGTCTGCAGGACTCATAGGTTATATATACGCTGTGTCATGACCACACCCACCATTACACGTCTGCAGGACTCATAGGTTATATATACGCTGTGTCATGACCACACCCACCATTACATGTCTGCAGGACTCACAGGTTATATATATGCTGTGTCATGACCACACCCACCAGTACACGTCTGCAGGACTCATAGGTTATATATATGCTGTGTCATGACCATACCCACCATTACACGTCTGCAGGACTCATAGGTTATATATATGCTGTGTCATGACCACACCCGCCATTACACGTCTGCAGGACTCATAGGTTATATATACGCTGTGTCATGACCACACCCACCATTACACGTCTACAGAAGTCATACGCTGTGAATGAATGTTTATTTCTCCATACAAATCCCTATGTTGAAACCTAACAACCTATGTAATAGTATTTGGAGGTAGGAACTTCAAGGGTAATCACATGAGTTCTCTTCCTCATGCTCAGAATTGGTGCCCTTAAACAAAAGGCCTGGTGAGTTGCTTTGACCTTCAGTCATGTGGAGGTGAAGCGTAAAAGTGCCATCTATGACCAGGAAATGGGCCTCCTCAGGCACCAAATCTTCCAATACCTTGATCTTGGGTTTCTCAGCCTTCTTAATTGTGAGGAATCCTATTTTTGGTTTGCTCTCAAAGTTACCATGCTCATGCTATTTAGAGCCTGAAGAGACACAATGGACACCTGGAGACCATATGCGAACTGTGGAGCTCTGTACTTGTTGCTTTGCTTTTGTTGTTTTTGAAACAGAGCCTCACATAGCCTAGGCCTCCAACTCACTTCATCCCTGAGGCTGGCCTTGGATTCGAGATCCTCCCACCTACAGTTCCCAAGCTGACTTCAGCCATGCACCTCTTCAGCCACCACTGCTGGCTGAGAACTCTGTTTTCAAGTCCATTTTGCTGTAGGCCTAAAGTTTCTCAGGGCTGGAGGCACGAATCAGCAGCTACAAGAGCCTGCTGTGCAAACCTAAGACTGGAGTTCTGCTCCTAGTGCCCAGGAAAGAGGTCAGCGTGATTCAGCACGTGCCTGTACCCAAGTGTGAGGGCAGCAGAGACAGGCGGATCGCTGGGGCTTGATGGCTGCCATTCTAGCTAATTGGTGATACAGCAGCCCAAGACAAGACAATACTCGTTTCACTTACAAAGCTGCCATTTGGGTTGAGTGTGCCTGAAATATCAACTAAAACTGTGAGCTCTAGGTTCATCGAGAGACACTTCCTCAAAGGAAGAAAGCTGAGAGTAATGAAAGGAGATGCACTCCACTGTCTTCCTGAGAGCACAGGCACGTGTACTGCACTCACACCACACACACAATTTATTAGAAGTCTCTGTCAGTAGAAGTTATTCAAACAAACAGAAAATAACAGTAGCCAAGGATGGTGTTGCCTTCTTTAATCCCTGCACTCAGGAGGCAGAGGCAGGCAGATCTCTGTGAGTTCGAGGCCAGCCTGGTCTACAGAGTGAGTTCCAGGACAGCCACAGCTACCATGTCTCGAAAAACCAAAATAAAAATGGGTAGAGGTGTCAGGCAGTAGTGGCACACACCTTTAATCCCAGCACTTGGGAGGCAGAGGTAGAAGGATCTCTGTGAGTTTGAAGCCAGCCTGGTCTACAAAGCGAGAGCCTGGACAGGCTCCAAAGATATACAGAGAAACCTTGTCTTCAAAAACAAAAACCAAACAGCAAAAGAAAACAACAACAGAAAGTGTGTAGCAGGGAGCTGCAGAGATGGCTCAGTGCTTAGGGCACTGGATGATCTTCCAGAGGACCTGAGTTTGATGCCAGCATCCATGTGTCTGCTCTCAATCATCTGTAACTTCAGTTCCAGGATATCTGTACCTTCTTCTGGCCTCTGGGGCAAGTGGTTGGTGTATAGACATACATGTAGGAAAAAACACATACATAGTTAAAATAAAAGTAATAAAAACACTAGATAGATGGGTAGCTAAGAGCGCTTGCTGCTCTTGCAGAGGGACTGACTTTGACTCTTACTGCCTGCATCTGGAAGTTCACAGCTGCCAGTAACTCCAGCTCCAGGGGATCTCACACCCTCTTTTGACCTCTGTGGGCACCTATGCACACACGGCCTGTATTCATACAGATCTAGACACAGACATAAAAATAATCTGAGAAGAAATGGGTAATAATGAAAAGTCACTTGGCAACTCAGCAGCCAACAAGCAAACATAGTCACGGGGCCAGATGTGGTGGTGTACGCCTTTAATCTCAGCACTTGGGAGCCAGACACAGGAAGATCTCTGTGAGTCTGAGGTCAGGCTGGTCTACATATTGAGTTGCAGGACAGTCAGGACTACATAGAAAAACCCTGTCTTTCAAAAAATAAAAATAAAAAAGAATCACAGCAACTCTTGTTATGAGGGACGTGAGGAAATGCGTGCTGGGCAGGGGTGAAACTGCCTACAGGAACTTGGCATACTCAGGTTAAAACTTATAAAGCCCCTGGGGCTGGAAAGGTGGCTCCGCGGCTAAGAGCACATATTGCTCTTGCAGAAGACTGGTGTTCCATTCCCAACACCCATGCCAGGTGGTTCGCACCTGTCTGAAACTCCAGCACTAGGAGCATCTGACACCTCCAACCTCTATAGGCAACTATACACATGTGCACATGCACACACACACACACACACACACTTAGAAAGCAAAGGCAGGCATCTCTGTGAATTCAAGGCCAGCGGGGTCTACATAGTGAGTTTCAGGCCAGCCGGGCTATATAAGTGAAATTTTCACACAAAATAAATAATTAAATAAGTTATCTATACAGTCCTTGTGAAGAGAATTTCCAGTTTTGAGACCAGCCTGGACTACTTCGTGAGAATTGATATCAATAAACAGAAACAGAAAAATCAGATAAACATATTTGGGCCTCATAATGGGTCTCACATTTATAGACATGAAAGCATTGAAAATGGTTGAGGCAGGAGATCAGGAGTTCAAAGTCATCCTCATTTGAGACTAACTTGGACTATGTGAGACCCTGTCTCAGGAAAAACAAGATGAAGGAGAAGAGGAGGAGGAAGAAGAAAAGGAATTAATAAAAGCACCAAGAAGATACTAGAAAGATGGCTCAGTGGTTAAGAGCACTGGCTGCTCTTCTAGAGGACCTGGGTTCTATTCACAGCATGATATAGCAGTTCACACCTGTCTGTAGCTCCTGTTCCAAGGAATCTGTCACTCTCACAGACACACATACAGGCAAAACACCAATGTACATGAAATACACACAAATTATTAGAAAACCAAAGCACCGAGCAGTGAGTTCCGTGGCGAGAGTGTTTATTCTACGGTCTGCAGTAAGCAGAATGTTGCTGGGGGCGACTTGCACTGTTGTAGTTACTGTATTGTAATAAACTGTTTCTGGTTTATGTGTGCACGAGTCTTTTGTTCACGTGTGTCTGTGAGTCACACGTGCCTGGTGGCTGCAGACTTTACAGATGGTTGTGAGCCATCATATATGTGCTGGGATTGAAACCAGGTCCTCTGGAAGATCAGTCAGTGCCTTAACCACAGACATGGAGTCATCCCTCCAACCTCAGTATTTAATCCCGCCCCTCCCCTCAGATGGTTTCTCCATGTAGCCCTGACTGTTTTGGAACTCACTCTTTAGATCAAGCTGGCCTCGAACTCACTGCCAGGCTCAGTATTTAATTTTTAAAAATTTGCACCAGGCGGTGGTGGCACATGCCTTAATCCCAGCACTCAGGAGGCAGAGGCAGGCGGATCTCTGTGAAATTGAGGTCAGCCTGGTCTACAGAGTGAGTTCCAGGACACAAAGTCCCAAGGCTACATAAAGAAATGATACCTTGAAAAAAACAAAAACCAAAAAAATGTTTTAAATTAGGTTTGTCTTGTATATGTATGTTGGCATGGCACACATGTGGGGGCTGGCGTTCACCCACTGGAGCTGGTGTTCTCCTTCTACCAATCAGGTCTGGAAACTGCACTCAGATCATTAGATCTGATGGCAAACATCCCCAACCGCTGATACATCTATCTGGCCCTGATCTTTATTTATTTATTTTTGAAAAAAAGTTTTATTTATATTTGGCAGCCTTCAGCTCCACATGCAGCAAAGAGTGGAGTCAACCTCCTGATCTCCTGCCTGTACCTCTTGGGTATTAAAAGCATGCCCCAGCAATGTATTTTATGGGGTGCTGGAGGTCAAACCTAGGCATTTGTGTGTGCTAAACTGAGCCCAAGACAGTATTTGTTCTTCTTACAAAACTGCAATTGACCGGGCAGTGGTGGCACACGCCTTTAATCCCAGACTTGGGAGGCAGAGGCAGGCGGATCTCTGTGAATTCGAGGCCAGCCTGGTCTACAGAGTGAATTCCAGGACAGGCTCCAAAGCTACAGAGAAACCCCGTCTTGAAAAACAACAATAAAAAACAAAAGAAAACAAACAAACAAAAACTGCAATTTGAGTTGGGGTGGCTACAAATCTCAGCACTCGGGATGCAGAGGTAGGAGAAATAAGGCGTTTGAAGACAATATCAGTTGCAGAGGGAATTTGAGGCTAGTAAGATACTTGAGACCACCTTTCCAAAAAAAAAAAAAAAAAGGTGGCCTTGAGGGCTGGAGAAATGACTCAGTAGTTCAGTAGTTAAGATCACTTACTGCCCTTCCAGGTGACCAGAGTTAATTCCCAGAACCCATGTGATGGCTCACAACCATCTGTACTGCCAGTTTCCAGGGATGTGGCACCCTCTTTTGCTCTCCACAGACACTGAACACGTTATCCATAGACTTTTGGGCAAAACACACACAGACATACAATAAAAATAAGTCTTAAAAATCTTAAAAATAAATCTTAGTGTCTCCTCATGCCAAAATAGTAAGTAAATGTGATTTCATTTTTATTTTTTTCAAGTTTTTTATACATTTTTTATTGATATTTATTGAGCTCTATGTTTTTCTCTGCTCCCCTCCCTGCCTCTCCCCTTCCCCCTTCAACCCTCCCCCAAGGTCCCCACACTCCCAATTTACTCAGGAGAGCTTGTCTTTTTCTACTTTCTACTTCCCATGTAGATTATATCTATGTAAGTCTAGGTTCCCTGCGATTATGGTTTGTAGGCTGGCTTTCTATGTTTTATGTTTAGAAACCACCTATGAGTGAGTACATGTGATAATTGTCTTTCTGTGTCTGGGTTACCTCACTCAATGTTTTCTAGTTCCATCCATTTTCCTGCAAAATTCAAGCTGTCGTTATTTTTTTCTGCTGTGTAGTACTCCATTGTGTAAATGTACCACATTTTTCTTATCCATTCTTCGATCAAGGGGCATTTAGGTTGTTTCCAGGTTCTGGCTATGACAAACAAAGCTGCTATGAACATAGTTGAGTACATGTCCTTGTGGCACAATATTGAGCATCCTTTGGTTTTTTGTTTTTGTTTCTGTTTTTGTTTTTTTTTTTTTGGTTTTTCGAGACAGGGTTTCTCTGTGGCTTTGGAGCCTGTCCTGGAACTAGCTCTTGTAGACCAGTCTGGTCTCGAACTCACAGAGATCCACCTGCCTCTGCCTCCTGAGTGCTGGGATTAAAGGCGTGCGCCACCACTGCCCAGCTCGCATCCTTTGGATATATACCCAAAAGTGGTATTTATTACTGGGTCTTGAGGAAGGTTGTTTCCTAATTTTCTGAGAAATCGCCACACTGACATCCAAAGGGGTTGTACCAGCTTGCATTCCCACCAGCAATGCAGAAGTGTTCCCTTTTCCCCACAACCTCTCCAGCATAAGTTGTCATCAGTGTTTTTGATCTTGGCCATTCTTACAGGTGTAAGATGGAATCTCAGAGTTGTTTTGATTTGCATTTCTCTGATGTCTAAGGATGTTGAGCATTTCCTTAAGTGTCTTTCAGCCATTTTAGATTCCTCTGTTGAGAGTTCTCTGTTTAGGTCTGTACTCCATTTTTTTTTATTGGATTATGTGATCTTTTGGTTTCCAATTTCTTGAGTTCTTTGTACATTTTGGAGATCAGCCCTCTGTCTGATGTGGGGTTAGTGAAGATCTTTTCCCATTCTGTAGGCTGTCATTGTGTCTTGTTGACTGTGTCCTTTGCTTTACAGAAGCTTTTCAGTTTCAGGAGGTCGCATTTATTGTTTCTCTCAGTGTCTGTGCTGCTGGGTTTCTATTTAGGAAGTGGTTCCATGTGCCAGTGTGTTCAAGTGTACTTTTCACTTTCTCTTCTATAAGGTTCAGTGTGGCTGGCTTTATGCTGAGGAGAAGGAGGACAGAAAGTTCCCAGGACAGAACACGATACAACTGAGGAGCACTTATGCCCAAGCCAGCCTCTGCAGCCTGGTGATGACAAGCAGGCAGTGGTACACCCAGGTGCAGAGATATTGGCATGGTAATAAAAAGCCATCACTGTTCTCAGGGAGGGAGGAAGGAGAGCCCAAGGGCACAGCCCTGGGCGATTGCAGCATTTATCTCTCACAACTGCTTGAGATGTGAAGGATCATGAGGTGGCAGAAAGCCAGGAGAGACGGGCATCATTAAAGAGGTAGCCTTTATCCAGTACCGACTGAATATCTAATACCAAGTTGTCAGCCCTGGAAACATACACGTATGAGCAACAGTAAACGGACTCAGCAGGAGTCCTCCAGAGCCTGGTGGGGTCAGATCTGCTTTCTGTACTAGAGTGTGTTAGGCCAATGCTTCCTGCCCTTCTCTGGCTATAGCTGGGGACGTAGGAAGTCCTCTTTGCTAGTATCTGGCACTGGAAGCAGGTGAAGTTGATTTGGGACCAGGCATATATCAGAATCCCCTTCTCTTTATGCTTCTAAAGTTGCTAGCTGTTCCACTTACTCCCATTTCCCAGAGCTTCAAGTCTGCCCTGGGACCCTGGTGTCTGAGATTAAGACACACAACATGCTGGGTGGTGGTGGCGCACGCCTTTAATCCCAGCACTCGGGAGGCAGAGGCAGGCGGATCTTTGTGAGTTCGAGACCAGCCTGGTCTACAAGACCTAGTTCCAGCGCAGGTTCCAAAGCTGCAGAGAAACCCTGTCTTGAAAAAACCAAAAAAAAAAAAAAAAAAAAAAGACACACAACACTGAAACATGACGTTCTCATCAGGACTGAAAGTGGGATTCATGTCCTCTGTGACCCCATCCCTATCCATAGCCACAGATCACAGGTCACCCAGGAAGAAAGTTGGCTGCTACAAATCATTGCTGGGATATTCTCCCAGAACAAAACACAGGAAAATTACCAAGAAAAGGATTCCACGGGGCCAGGGTGGAGGCGGTTCCCAGCAGGTCCAGGACATGTACACTCTGTCCCCAGTGCTTCTCAGCAGCAAAGAGCCCCCAGAGGCCAGCTGAAAGACTCTCATGGTGTTGGATAGCTGCCCAGCTGGTGAGCCTCCCTCCCACCCACACTCTCAGTGCGCCCTTACTTCCACATTGGGAGCCAGGCCTCTGTGGCTTTTTAAATAAATTTTTAAAGTTTCTAATTTTGTATAGGGGGTGGGGAAGTTCATGAGCTGGTGACAGCATATACACGCGTGTGCGCACATGCACACACACACACAACCTGGAATGAAGGAATAACGGTCAGATGACAATCTGTAGGAAAAGATTCTTTCCCTCTGTCATGTGTTTTCTGAGGACCGAATTCAGTTCATCAGGTCTGATGGCAAGTGCCTTTACCCACTGAACTACCTTGCTGGGCCTGAGTCTTGCCCTCCCTGTAAGGTTGAATGAGACTAGCTTTATTTGGTTTCCAGTTCTAAGGCCCACTGGAATGGACAAAACATTCCAGTCTTGAACTGAGCACTAGAAAAAGCACATCAGCCCCTGGACTCTAACCTAGAGTTGGGCTTTAGCCCCTAGCTGGTAGGGGAGGGTCTTCAGGCAAAGCCAGGAGCAGAATATGCTCTCTCATAATCTGTTGCTTCCACAGAGGAACAACCTGAGGCCCAGCACAAGAATTTCAGTCTGCTCTCTGGATAGCCTCCAACCAGGATCTCTCAGCATAACGGAACCATATTGAGTCCCAAGATTTGGGTGATGTCTTAAACGCCAAGGTCTGTGGACACTCAGGTCCGTCCCTACTCAGCTGTGCACTGCCAAGGCTGTGGTTGCCTGGGGAACTGTCCTTCATTTGGGATTTGGGCGGAGACGTGGAGGTTGATGGGGACTTGGACCTTGGATGAAATTTCTCACTTGGGACTAACTAGTTCTAGGGCTGGAGACCAGGTGCCCAAGGCATCCCAGGGATAGCCTGGCCCCTGCTGACCCAAGTGGGAAACTGCAACATATTGCTGACTTCCCTAATGGGATCAAGGCCACAAAAACAGATACCAGCAGGAAAATTGATTCTTGCCACCAACTTAACAGAAGGCAACCTAGGCCAAAATACATCTCTGTCCAACCTTTCTCATCTTTCAAGTGGCATGAAATGAAGATGAGTATTTTTTTTTTTTTTGAGATAGGGTTTCTCTGCAGCTTTGGAGTCAGTCCTGGAACTAGCTCTTGTAGACCAGGCTGGTCTCGAAGTCACAGAGATCCGCCTGCCTCTGCCTCCGGAGTGCTGGGATTAAAGGTGTGCGCCACCACCGCCCGGCGAAGATGAGTAATTTTTTTGTTTTTCAAGACAGGGTTTCACTGTAGCTTTGGAACCTGTCCTGGAACTCTTCTGTAGACCACGCTGGTCTCGAACTCAGAGAGATCCACCTGCCTCTGCTTCCTGAATGCTGGAATTAAAGGTGTGTGCCACCGCCACCCGGCAAAGGGGAGTATTTCTAAGGGTATGCTTATGTGTTTACATCCTTTGTTTAAAAAGAGGCCAGAGGAGAGAGAGACAGTGAAAGACAAAGCACATGCTTGCTTCATGGCCCAAGGCAGTAGACACTAAAAGCAGCATCCTTCAAGTGGAAGGCCACAGTTGCTGTCCTCAGAAGCCCAAAATTACAGGCAGTGAGCTCCATCAGCACCTGTAGAGAGGGCTACAATCCCCTGGTGCACATAGTACTGTTGCTGGAATCCCAAGGGCTGAAAGGGTTAAGGATATTAACAATTGGTCATCAGGATTTGTCCCATCAACCAATGAATGGTGTCACACAGACATGACATTTCAACCCAGATTTTCAATTTAGACCTGAATATTCTTTATGTCCCTAACAGTCCTATTTTATCTTCATATTTAAAAAATGTCATAGCTATAAAACTAAGTAACTCATTAATAATGATTACTGAGAAGATGGTGAAATTTGATGGGATAAATTTTTAACCTCTTGGTTCAATATCCTAACACAGAAAGCCGTCTTCACATGACCTGTCCCCTTCAGGGCTGAGATTGATGAGACACTGACATCACCACCCAAACCACAAAGATAAAACATTTATTTTTCATAAGATTTTTATTGCCGGGCAGTGGTGGCGCACGTCTTTAACCCCAGCACTTGGGAGGCAGAGGCAGGTAGATCTCTGTGAGTTCAAAGCCAGCCTGGTCTACAAGAGCTAGTTCCAGTGCAGGCTCCAAAGCTACAGAGAAACCCTGTCTTGAAAAAACAAACAAACAAACAAAACCCAAAAAAAACCAACATAAGATTTTTATTGATTATTGGGAACTTCACATCATGAACCTCGATCACACCTCCCTGCCCTCCCAGGTCTGCTCCCTACCTCTGTGACCCCCCCTCAAATTAAAAAAAAGTTTTAAGACAGTTTCTTTGTGTAGCCCCTGGCTATTCTGGAACTAGCTCTATAGACCAGGCTGGCCTCAAACTCCACCTGCCTCTGCCTCCCAAACGTTGGGATTAGGGGCATGCACTACCATTTAACATTTTTTTTTTTTGAGACAAGAGTTTCTCTGTGTAAGAGCCCTAGCTGTCCTGGAACTACAGCTTGTACACCAGGCTGGCCTCAAACTCCACCTGCCTCTGCCTCCCAAACGTTGGGATTAGGGGCATGCACTACCATTTAACATTTTTTTTTTTTGAGACAAGAGTTTCTCTGTGTAAGAGCCCTAGCTGTCCTGGAACTACAGCTTGTACACCAGGCTGGCCTCAAACTCCACCTGCCTCTGCCTCCCAAACGTTGGGATTAGGGGCATGCACTACCATTTAACATTTTTTTTTTTTGAGACAAGAGTTTCTCTGTGTAAGAGCCCTAGCTGTCCTGGAACTACAGCTTGTACACCAGGCTGGCCTCAAACTCACAAAGATCTGCCTGTCTCTGCCTCCCAAGTGCTGGGACTAAAGATGTGCACCACCACAGCCTGGCCTTACCGTTTACCCTTTAAAGCCTTGAAACATGGCATTTTAGCTTGTAGAGGGTCAGCTACTGGTTTCTTGGGACCTACATAGTGATTCATAAGATCCCTAACACTCGGCCTTTTGGTCAGGCATCTCTGTCCAGTGAAGATTATATCATTAGCTTCCTTTGTTCTCTGGGAAAGACCCTGGAAATACAGTAGGCTGTCACCCTCACTAGTATAGCTATAGCAATACAAAGAAGTGAGATCCTGGCAGATCACTGCTCTCTTTCTGGCAAGGGTACAACAGGAACCCTTGCTCTTATCTACAGCAGTATACCATGCTGTGATGGTTTACTGTGTCCACTGACTGGGTTATGGGATATTTGGTCAACTATTATTACGGGTACTCTCATGAGTATTGTTTTAGATGAAATTGACATTTTACTTGGCTAACTGAATAAATCACTTTGACCTGCCTAATGTGGTTAGGCCTTTTCTGACCAGGTCAGTTAGGCTGGGCTAGGGATGTAGCTCAGTGGTAGAGCATTTTTTCTAACACAGACAAACTCTGGCTTTGCATGAGGACACAACTTTCCTTCTGGCCTTTACACAGCACATGCCTTTCGTCCTGTGAGGCATCAGCTTCTCACAGCTTGAGCTGCTGACCTTTAGACAAGAGCCATAGCGAGACTGTCCTAGTTCTCAGGCCTCTGGACCTAAGACCAGAACTAAACCTCATACTCCCCTGGGACTCCAGCTGACTCAACCTGCAGGTCTGCAGATGTGCCTCAATAATCACATAGACCAAGGCTTGAGAATACACCTCAGAATCCTTCTCTCCTTACCACCCACTTCCATAGCGATTGCTTCTGTGTAGAACCTAAGGTCTTCTCCCTAATTTTCCCAACAATGTATCTACGAGAGAAGTGCTGAGATGGCTTGGAACCCTTAAGAGAAGACAAATAGATTACACAAGACTACACCAGAAGTCATACATGATTTGTCAGCCTTTATTAATCAAGAGTGAAGCCGAGCCCTAGAGTTTCCTTTAAAAACAAAAACCCCCTCAACCTTGTTTATAGCAATGATTCTCAGTAACTTTTAATTTTATATTCAATACCACAGATCAAAAATTGTTTGATTCCCAATCACATATATTATTTTGAGATTAAAACACAAGTGTAAACAGGTTAAAATAAGATTCACCCCAACAATTTAAAAAATAATTCCAATTGAAAGACATTTTAAACACCATGTATAGAACTCAGGACCAAAAGATGACCTTAGAATATATTTACCTTTGAGGTAGCACAATAATGCTTAGTTGGATTTTTTTTTACAATGAATTAAAAACAAAACAACAACAAAAACCAAGGTGGGCTAAATGGTTTTCTGCAAATCCCCCATGAGGTGAGCGACAGTTTTCATTCTTTTTTTTTTTTTTTTAAGTATAAAGATAGCCCTGCAGTGTATATTAGGAAACTCCTGGGAAGGCTGCTTCCCATAAAATAGACATTAGAATCACAGAGGAACGTCAGCAGTCAAGACAGGAGGAATAAGAGGTAATCGTAGTGAAAATCAAAACAACCCACAACTTGGCGAGATTGGCTTACAAATGTGTATCAAAAACAAAAATTTCAGTATCAACTGACCAAGAAAGATAAAAGATGACATTCATGGCTCCTTTTCTTTCTCCGTGCAAAATGCTTTCATCTTTTAAAAATGAAGGCTGTGACATGCCACAAAATGCTGTGTGCCCAGGCACCAAGGTGCCAGCAGCACCTAATGGCTCCACCATCACGAGCAGAGAATCTGGGCAACCTCTCCAGCGGGAGACCTTTTTTCTTTTCGCCACTTTGCTGCTGAATTTGCTCACTACACTGCTCAATGCTGATTTCTGAGACTCTGTATCAGGGACATAGAATTCTTTATGAAAACAACAAAGTCAGGACAACAACACAAGAGTCTGTACTGCAGAGAATTTAATCAAGAGAAGAGTGAGTGGGCAGAGCTGGGGACAGAAAGAAGAAAATCCTGCAGTTGGACCTCAAGGTTCTGAGGACTATTCTCTATCAGCCTAAGTCAACAGCAAAGCCAGGGAAGAGGGGGGAGCTCTAATCCTCAGAAGAGGACACTAACAGAGGGGACATTCTGCCCTATGGGGCTCAGCTGTCGGCTGTAGGGGTTGCTGGCATGAGAACACTGCGACCTTGAGTCTCTGAGTGGCAGAGAACTGGAACACTGTCGGTCCTGGCACTGTGGTAGCAGCTATGTCTCTCGTCGCTCCCACTAGTTTCTTGACTAGATGAATCTCTCCCAGGCCCCCAACACAGGGGTCACACTGCAGAGAGGGTTCGATCAGTAATTACAGCAGAACTTAGACCCGATGACGTCTAATCTGTAAGGGAGCAGGAAGGTGAGAAGGGGGACTCTGAAGATTAGAAGGCGATGTGAGGGCAGCTGAGAAAGCCCGCCCCTAGCAGCCTGTAGGAATAACTCCGGCATGAGATTCACAAGCCAGCCCTAACCCATGCTGGCATGGAGGATGAGGTGGGGTTTCAGAGTCCTTCTAAGGTCTGGGGGCTGGACTTTTGGGCTGTTCCTGGAGCCCAATGCACCTCTTACCTTGGCAAGAATCAGGTATTATTCAGCCAAAGTACAAGGTCTGATTTATTTAAGAAAGCAATACCGTAGAAAAGGACCTTAGGAAAATTTGGGACCACCACAAGGGTTTTCAGTGCTAGCTGCCTGCTTTGGAGTAGCAGTTACAACTGAACAATTCCAAGAGCTGTAACAGGCTACTAGGGCAGTCTGAAGAGTCCTCCTTTATCTCATGGGACACAAGAAAATGTGAGTAATTACCAAAATGGTAGTGACTTATCTATTCTGGACATTTCTTGGCTCCAGTGACCACAGCAAAAGCTGAGAGACAGTTAGAAAGGCCTTCACAGTAAGTCTACGTTTATAAATGGTAACCTTTCTTCCTGTGGTAATTATGGCATTGGAGAGCAAACCCAGGGCCTTGCACATGCTACATAAGTGTTTTGCCACTGAGCCATGCCCACTCCCGTCCCAATGATACCAACTTTTGAAAAGAGATATTTAGGACAAATGTCTGAGTCAGTTAGTTGACAAACTCCATGTATATAAATATGTCCAAGGTGAATCCCCTAAATAGAGAAATAATTTCCTTAAAAAAAAAAAAAAAAGCTTCTTAAGAGTTTAAAAAATTGATGATCACTAGCCAAGCTATGCAGCAATGCTGGAAGGAGCAGGAAAAGATTCTCTGTGCAGCACAACCTCCTGTCAACCTCCTGCCAGCACAGCAATGCCATCAAGACATGGCAAGGGTTGCTCAGGGAACGCTCAGGTCAGGTAATCTGATGACACCTCCAGATCCTGTCCTTGTAGGAGCACCACGCTCTAAGCAGCTCAGTAAACCAACTACCCCTTGCACCACAGAAATGGACAATTTGTTGATGCAAATTGCACAGAGGTTAGAAAAAGACAAAACAAAACCTGCTAAAAACAAGCAGCAAATCCCTAACCCAGATAACCTTTCCTGGCTCTTTACTACTGGCAACAATGCTGAACCCAAGTTTCCCGCAAATGTCAGTCTACTCCATGTGGACCTCCTGGGCCTTCAATAGGCCTTTGTCTGAGCAACACTATGGGCTTGGACACAGCTCTATGATGTGCAGCTGCCAGCAGACAGTACAGGGCCACTGGGGCACAAGTCTCCATTATAACTGCCACCATCTTCCACTGGGAAAGCAAAAGCAGCAATTGTGAACACACTATGGACTTTCTCAGACAAATGAAGAGATAGAAGGCTTGTACCATTTCCTCCCTTGAGAAGGACTGGGCTGTGTCTACAGTTATTCAACAGCTTTCTGCAGACCTTAGGGTAACTTTCAGAAGCAAACATTAGCAGCAAGAGAGGAAAGGAGGATGTTTACACTTTGGACTTTGTATCAGGCACTTAAATTGCTGGAGAGACATGCCATTCTGAACCAAAGATGTGAAAACTGGGTTGAAGGAATCGTTACATAAGTGGTCTAATGATGGGCTTTCAGAAGCAAAGTGGAGGTGTGGGTGGAGCCTTTGTCCATCTTTCAGTGCTGACTTTCAAGATTTCTAAATGCCCTTAACCACAGCAATGGCAGCGGCGGTGACAGCAGCAGGAACGGTTCTGTTGTGTCTGTTTTCTGTGTGTTCTGTGGCTGACTGGAAGGTTTTGGTGTCACAATGAGAAGGCTCTGACATTCACCGCATCTACTGCCCAGGATCCATAAGATCTAAGTTGGAGCCAAACATCTTCACCAGCTGCTCCTCATAGTGTGAGATGTTCCTCTTCATGATGTCCATGCATGGTCCCAGAAGCCTCTCAAATGCTTGAACATCCATAACTGCATCGTTCAAAAAAAAAAAAAGAGGAGGAGTGAGGGAGGATGATTTATTTACATTACTACTTACTCATTTTACAGGAGAGTAAATGTTAGGGTACGGGGAATGCTTCTGTAGGAACACAGCAGGACGGCACCTACACCGAGAGCTAAGTGGGCACAGGAGGCTGTGGTGCCTGTATGCCTGTCTCACTCAGGACTGTTCACTGTTCAGAACTGATTGCTAGGGTGCCGGGGTAAAACTTATGGCACAGCATGTGCTTAGAATGCACAATGTTCTAAGTTCAATGCCTAATACCTCCCCCACCAAAAAAAGCTTTGCTGTAAGAATTCATTTACACCAACTACCCAGACCTAGATCTAAATGAGTCAGCAGAGTAAGTCAAGGCTTGCAAATAGGAAAAAACTTAAAAGACCCTGTATATTAGAAAAAAGTTAGTAATGCACAAACAATTTTCTTTTCATTTTAAAGTTTTTATTAGCACATGAATCACACATAATGGTTTTTATTATGGCACTTCATACATGCATATAATTTTGATCATAGTCATCTATCCCATCTTTTGCCCCACTCCCGCCCATCACTTTTATTCCCACCCATTTTCCCTCCTGTTCTTCTAATTTCATGTCTTTTGTTGGGGGTAGGAGGAAGGCAAAGTTGAATTAGCATTACATTGTGGGCAACTTATCAGTGGCTACCCTATGAAGAAACTATTACCTGTCTAAGGTTGGGGAGGGGCTCGTGAGGTCTCAGAAAGAATTTTTCTTACCTAAGCATTTGACATCTCCAACCGCATAGGCAGAAGCAGCTCTGGGTTTGTTGGTGACCAGTGCGAGCTCTCCAAAGTACTGCCCTTTATGGCAGTGGGCAATCTCAACCTCCTGGTTCCCACCGTTCTTGTTCGATTTAGTCTAAAACAGGTAAAGAATAGGATCCAGGCTGATTCTAGGATCTCAGCTATGCCCAGTTGCACACACTCAAATTCCTTTCTCAAAGTTCAACAAAATTACTGAGGAATTTGCTCTGTAGAAACTCTTAACTGTGTCCTGTAAACTCAACAGACAAATCTCCGAGGTCTGGCACAACTAAAGAGCTGTCTTCCCTGGCACTCTACCGAAGCCCTAACACACTTTCGATAATGGTTAAACATGAGCTGCTCAAGCCTAACATTTTCTGTGGAGATGACAAACTCTTCTGAGAGATGTGACTCAAGTCCAGGTGAAACATAAGGTCTTCTGCTGATTCTTCCTAATAATGAACTCTTCTATTAGTGATGAGCCAGAGCACAAGACAATGAGTTGGTGAGAGACTGTCTTGTATTGTTCTTTACAGTGATATTTCTTTTTTCTTTCCTTTTTTTGTATTGTACCTTTACATATTAATTTTATCTTTAAAGAAACCTGTCTTTTTTTTCATTTTACATACCAATCCCAGTTCCCACTCCTACCAGTCCTCCCATCCCCTTCACCTTCCCCCTCTACCCACCCCATCCACTCCTCAAAGAGGGTAAAGCACATTGCTTTGAGGAAGGACCAAGGTCCTCCTCCCTACTTTATCTAGAAAAATATGGAACACTTCACAAATTTGCATGCCATCCTCGTGCAGGGGCCATGCTAATATTCTCTGTATTATTTCAATTTTAGTATATGTGCTGCCGAAGCAAGCACATGGTATTTCTTTTAAAGCACTATTTGCAGTTACGCCGGTTCTGCACCACCATTCTTAAGAACTATATTTTTTAAACATATGTGCTATATTGCATTTACTTACTACCCTGGGTTTCTTCTTACAAATCCATCTGCTAAGTAAGGCAGTAACAACAAATTATGAGAACCAGTCTCATTCTCTAAGAACCACTAATGTTATAGGAAGAAAGATAATACCCCCACTTTTGTTTTTGTGATAGAGTCTCACTTCGTAGCTTCTGGCTAGCCCAGAACTATTATGTAGACCAGGCTGAGCCTGCCTCTGCCTCCTGAGTGCTAGGATTACTGGTGTGTGCCACCATGACTGGCTAATCCTTTTTTTTTCCTTAGTTTTTAAATTATTTATTTATTTATATTTTATATATAAGGGCTCTGCATGCACACCTGCAGGCCAGAAGAGGGCAAGAGATCTCATTACAAATGGTTGTGAGCTCCCATGTGGCTGCTGGGAATTGAACTCAGGACCTCTGGAAGAGCAGCAGTGCTCTTAACCTCTGAGCCATCTCCCCAGCTCCCTTTGTTATTTTTTTAAAATATGTTCCCCTCAGCACTCAGGAGACAGAGACAGGTGGATCTCAGTGAGTTCAAGGCCAGCCTGGTCTACAGAGTGAGTTTCAGGATAGCCAAGACTGTTACACAGAGAAACCCTACCCCAAAAAAGCCAAACAAAGATCTTTTCCCTCAGTTTTTGAAAGTATTTTATTTTCATGTGTGTGCACGTGTAAGTGTGTGTGCATATGCCATGTAGGTTCAGGTGTCCATGAAGTCCAGAGAAAGTGCCAGATATCTTGGAGCTGGAGTTACAGAAGTTATGAGTGATCCCAATGTGGGTTCTGGGAGCTGAACTTGGGTTCTCGGGAAAAGCAGTATATGCTCTTTAACTTCTGTGCCACCTCTCTGGCCCCTTAATGGGTGTGTGTCGTGTTGTGTGTTTACTTCCTGATTTTCAGTATGAACCTGCTGGCCTCTATGTGTGCTTGTGCAGGTGCCTATGGAGTCCAGATGGGAGTGTCAGATCCCCTGAATTGTTATTCCAGGTGACATTCACCTGTATGCATGTTGAGAACTAAACCTGGGAATTTCCTCAGCAAAAAGAGTGAAAGTTCTTAACCACCGAACCTTAAAGAACAGGTTTCTCTGTGTAGTCCTGATTGTCCTGGAACTCGCTCTGTAGACCAGGTTGGCCTCAGACTCACAGAGATCCACCTGCCTCTGCCTCTGCCTCCAGAGTGTTGGGATTGAAAGTGTGCACCACCACTGCCTGGTAGAATTTTTTTTTAATGTTACTTTATGTATGTTTTGCCATGAGTGTGATAAAGACTTCCTCTAGCAACATCCTAAAAACAAGGATGCTTTCTTCACATCCCACCTCCTATATACCTATTATATAACGTTCCTATGCTCATTAGGGTTTTATATTTTTCTTATTTATAGGTCATATTTCTTATTTCACTAATTACATGATGGAGGCACAATTGGGATAAGAGAAAATACACTAAATCATTATTCCTGGTAGAACAATGATGGCACAGGCCATATTGTATAAACACTTAATGTGGGGACACCTGGCACAGCACTCACCTTGCTTCTAATCAAGATGCTCACTTCCCCGGACTCTATAATATAAAAGCTGTTGGCCTTCTCACCCTGAAAAAGAGGAACTTAGGTCAGAGTCACAAACAGCAGTGATGACTGTGAGCACTGTCTGACCTCAGGTTTTTATCTCCAAATCAAAAAGGAGATCGATGGTTAGTAAATACACAGCAAATTAGAGGATCCTGATCACTAAAGACATTAAGCCAATTATGAATGACACATATCCCACCTCTTAGTCTTTATATTTACCTCCAGGAATATGACCAGGTTACCAACTACACATCATTGCTGTTCTGACTGGCTATGTTGCTGTGCTGAAACCCATTTCAGGGACTAGTAAACAATACTGCAAATATGTCAAGTAACTCCTGGAGTGTGAGGTTGCGGTAGTCTGAATTTAACTGGCCCTCATAAACTCATAGGGAGTGACACTATTGTTGAAGGAAGTGTGTCACTGTAGAGGCCAGCTTTGAGGTCTCTTTTGCTTAAGCGTTGCTCAGTATTATAGACCACTTCTTGTTGCCTGCAAGATGTAGGACTCTCAGCTACTTCACCAGCACCATGTCTGCCTGTGTATCACCATGCTCCCTGCCACGAAGATTGAACCTCCGAATCATAAGCAAGCCACCCCAATTAAATGTTATCCTTTATAAGAGTTGCCATGGTGTCTCTTCACAGCAACATAGACTAAGACAGAGGTCTAGGAATAATCTTGATCAACAAACATAATCCCCAAGAGAATGAGGAGGAAGCTCAAGCATTGAGCATTGCAAGTCAAGCACAAGGACCTGAGCTCAGTCCTCAGAACCTGTGTTTGCGGTAGGAGGAGCAGAGTGGTGGTGCACACATGAAAGCTCAGTGCTGGTGAGGCAGACACAGGCGGATCCCCAGGGCCAGCCAGCCTGCCAGCCTGTCTAGTCAGCAAGTCAGGCCAGTGAGAGGTCTTGTTTTTTTTTTTTTGTTTTGAAACAGGTTTCCCTGGGTAGCCCTGGATGTCCTGAAACTTGCTTTGTAGAGTCCAAGCTGGCCTCAAATTCAGAGATCTGCCTGCCTCGGCCTTCTGAGTATTGGGATTAAAGCCATGTGTCACGACATTCAGGGAGACCTTGGTGTTATTTGTTGTTATTTTTTTCTTTTCTTTTCTTTTTTTAAAGATGTATTTATTTATTATGTACACAGGCCAGAGGAGGGCACCAGATCTCATTACAGATGGTTGTGAGCCACCATGTGGTTGCTGGGAATTGAACTTAGGATCTCTGGAAGAACAGTCAGTGCTCTTAACCTCTGAGCCATTCCTCCAGCCACTGTTATTTTTTTTCTTTAAAGTAGATTGTGCATTAGAAATGAGACTTGTTATCCACCCCCTTCCTCTATAAACACAGAATAGCATGGATCTATGTGAACATCTCTGCCTTGATTCAGTAGGTGCTTTGATACCATCTTTGTAAGCTTTAGGCTTTCCCTTTGCTTGACTTACTATTAAACTACCTGGCTTAAATAAGCCAGGCAATTCAACAAATAATGTACTATGTTCTCACTGTGTGTAGACATTGTCCCAGGGGCATGAGAGATATATCAGTGGCTAAAACAAACAAACCAAGAAATATGATAATCAGTAAATTATACAGCTGTGTTGGAGGATGGCAATGCTACAAGAAAAGAACAGAGCAGGACCACAGGCTCTTAAATGCTGGTAGGGGGACTGGCTACTGCATACAACACAGCTTCAGCATGAATGATGGAATCTGAGCGAAAGCTGGAAGAAACGAGACTCGGGTAAGCAGATAAGGGAGAAGAGCTTCAGGCTCTTTTCACTTTCTCCTCCCTCACAATTAAGATCTGGAACAAATCACAGATGACCCAAAAGCAATCATGTGCTACATAGGTTGGTTGTTTTGAGACCAGTCTGGCTATACAGATCACTAGCTAGTCTCAAACTTTCAACTCTCCTTCCTCTTTCTCCCTAGTGTACTGCCACATACTCAGCTTGGTGTGGATTAGACAAGACTTCAAACCTCAACTGGGACCACACAGTTGAGGATGACTTGCCTGAGTTAATCTAGTCCCAGGCCTGGTATGAGGGCTCATGCCTATAATCACAGCACTCAACAGCTGAGGCAGAGGATTGTTTTGAGTCTGAGGACAACTTAGTTTACAGAACAAGTACCTTGTCAAAAGTTATGGTTTGGATATAAATGTCTCCCAAAGGCTCACATGTTTGAACACTTGGCTCCCAACTGGTGACACTTTCTTGGGAAGTTACCAATCCTTTGGAATGTGGGGCCTACCTTCATCACTAGAGAAGTGGGCTTGTGAGAGTTACATCCCAGCCCTGCTCTCCATCTGTTCCTTGATTACTGTCAATACTGTGAGGGACCAGCTACCACACACTGACTAGTTCCTTCTGCCACGATGAACTGAGATCCTCTGAAACCGTGAGCCTGAATCAACTTTCCTTCCCTCTCTTCAGGAAGTTGCTTCTGTCAGCAATTTGGTCAGAGATAAGCAAGAGAACTGACAGAATTTTGTCAGTTCTACTGAAATTTCAGATACAATATGATCAACAATGTGAGATGAGAGAGATAAGCTCTTAGGGAAGGGCCACCATACCCACCCTCACTGGCTAGCATTTTTTTTCTTGTTTTTTTTTTTTTCTTTTTTTCTTTTTGAGACAGGGTTTCCTCTGTGCAGCCCTGGCTGACCTGGAACTCACTTTGTAGACCAGGCTGGCCTCGAATTCAGACACCCACCTGCCTCTGCCTCTAGGATTAAAGACGTGCACCACTGCCTGGCTCTGGCTAGTATTTTTATGCAGACAGCATGTCATATACTGTGGTGCAGATGTGCAATAATGTGGAGAAAAGTTTATGCTATGCTTCAAGCACAACAAATGCCTTTTTAATATATATAGTTCTTTGCCTTAATACATATGTAATATAAATGTAAGCAAATTTTGACTTTATAAACAACAAAGTAAACATGAACATTTCATGTAGTTTGCATTTTATATATTCAAGGCAAAAATTGAGTTTTAAATAAACTTGTAAAAACAAAGTTGCAGGCTGGGCTGTGGTGGCGCACGCCTTTAATCCCAGCACTCGGGAGGCAGAGGCAGGCGGATCTCTGTGAGTTCGAGGCCAGCCTGGTCTACAAGAGCTAGTTCCAGGACAGGCTCCAAAGCCAGAGAAACCCTGTCTCACAAAACAAAACAAACAAACAACAACAAAAAACGAAGTTGGGCTTACTCTTCAGGCCTGGCTCAAATGGTACTTCTTTATGAAATGACATGGTTTAATTCCTTTCTTTTCTATACTCTCCCTTTTCTCATATTTATTATCACAGTGCTTATTATTTCAGGCTCATTTATTCTAACCTTAAATTATATAAGGGAACCTGGAAAGCAAAGCCATTCAGAGATGTAACCTAAAAGGGACATCAGACTTTTGTCAGTGCTCTGTCTCTTTTAGTGGGGATTTCTCCTCCTCTTTCATCTTCAGTTTGACTACTTCTCAAAGTTCTGGTGGGGTCAGTTCTATAGGCCTGGATTCACAGTGATCTGAAACTATCCTCCTCAACCCAGCTGTGTTTAAGGGAAAACAAAGTGCCCAACTCAACTCAGCCAGATGCCTTCCCAGTGTTCTTGTCAGAGGCACTGGCAGGGAAGTTTGTATCTGGAAAAGGCCCTAAACTATTTATATGTAATTAAAATACAAACACGGGAGACAGAGACAATTATCACATAATATAAAGACATTTCAGTAAGGTGGTGATACACACCTTTAATCCCAGCACTTGGTAGGCAGGTGTCTGTGAGTTCAAGGTCAGCCTTGTCTACAAAACAAGTTCCAGGATAGCCAGGGATGTTATACAGGGAAACCCTATCTCAAAAATCAAAACCAAAAAAGAAATTTTTATATAGTTGAGAGTGGCCCTGAACTCCTAACCCACCTGCCTCCACTTCCTTAGTGTTGGGATTCTAGGCACATACCACTACCCCCACTTTGCAGTCTTTAACTGTAATGGTTCAGTTCACTGTACATTATCTTACATTATCCAAAAACAACTTATGAAAAAGATACAAAGGATATATTAAGACATATCATAGATCTGATTATCACTAATATGAATGCTAAGGATTCTGGTGTCATATCATCAAGAGGTTGCTTTTGTGTCAGCAGAGACAACAGAGAGCAGTTTTCTCTGGATTCTAATAGACATCAATAAAGCTTACTTAGGGTCGTTAGCAAATAACACCCAATAGAAGACAACCCCCAAAATGAATGGAGGTCTGAGCCTGGTGGCATGTGACTGCAATCACAGTGACTCAGGAGGCTTCTGAAGTTAGGACAACGTGATAATACTCTGTCTTGAAACACAAATATAAAAAAGACTGAGGGTGCAGTGACAGAAGATTTGCTTAGTGATGAGTTTAGTCCTCAGTACTTCAAAGGAAAAGAGGCAGCAGGAGACTCCATGCAACAGGGAGATGGACACAAAGGAACTTCAGAGGTCTTTGCAGAAGAGACGACATAGCTTCCAACAGTGGAAGACATTAAATTTTGGTTTGCTTTCTTTTCTTCCTTTTTCTTTCTTTCCCTTTTTAACCTGGAATGCTGGAACTTTCTATACAGACCAGACTGGCCTCAAACACACAGAGCCCTGCCTGTCTGTCTTTCCTGAGGGCTGGGGTTAAAGGTATACTATCACACCCAGCTAAGTCTTTGTTTTCTATTGGAGTCAGAATAATACAATGTGGCCCAGGCTGGCCTGAACTAGTGAACCTCCTGCCCTGGCTCTTAAGTGCTGGCATTGCAGGTGTGTACTACCATACTTTGTGATACACTGTTTCTTTAGATGATGACTCCCAGGAAAGGAGCTGTACCAGACCCCAACTCACCTGAGTGATTATTCGCTCTCCATCCTTATAGATCTTTTCTCCGATCACATCCACAATCTTCATTCGTTCTGACATCTACAAAACATAGTTTAGGGAAAAATCTTGATTGAATGTCATTGCTACAGAACTAGGTTAAAATCGCATTATTTGAAAACCTAAGAACAGTTTTAACAGCTCTTCCTAAACCATATAAACAGACTCTTATTCAAACTTTACCTCTAGTGATTTAAAGAGTGGCACAGAATCGATAAATGATTCAAACATCTTCCTCTTTTTTGCATTGTTTTTCACTATGATTCTTCTAAAAGTCACCCGGTCCTACAAGAAAAAAAAAAAATAGGAAAATTCTAGTACATGCCCATGTAAGAGAATATCTACGGTTTAGATAACTGAACCACTGCAGCTACCAAAGCCCTATAGAGTCAGTGTGCCAACAGAGTTTAATGATGCTGGAAGGGAGAAACTCAAACCTGTGCTAGGGCAGAAACCGCCTAAACTGTAGCTTGCTGTGTTCAATGAATGCCATCTATGGGCCATAAACAGAACAAGAACAAAACTCCCACTAAGTACCTGGTGCTCATAGTCATTATTCAATGCCAAAGGCAGAAGTAAGGGCAAAGAATCAGGTTGTTCTTGCCCTCCAGGGGTTTGCAACTGTAATGAGGAAACAACAAAAAATATACGTGGCCATGCTATAATCAATACTTAGGAGGTTGAGGCAGGAAAACCATAATAAACCCAAGACCACCCTGGGCTACATGGGCCAGCCTGGATGATAGTGAGACCCTATTTCAAACAGAAACAAAGAATAAAACATAAGAATTGTTGCAATTGATATATGAACTGAAATGTACTAAGTCAGAGTACAGAAGGCAAACACTACAGTCATTTCCAGGATGGATTCCTGGGCATGTCAGTACAAGCCTATGATCTCAGTCACTCAGAAAGGTAAGACAGAAGATTCAAAAGTACTAGATCCATTTGATTAACTTAGTGTTTGTCTTACAACAAAATGATTTTGAAATGCGGCTCAGCGATAACACACTTGTCTAGAATGCAGGATGTTCTCTGATCAATCTCTAGTGCTGTCCAAAAAATATTTTAAGCCCCCCCCCCCGAGACAGTGTTTTTCTGTGTATCCCTGACTATTCTGGAACTCGCTCTGTAGACCAGGCTGTCCTCAAACTCAGAGACCTGCCTGCCTCGCCTCCTGAGTGCTGGGAATAAAGGTAAGTGCCACCACTGCCTGGCCAAATTTTAAGTCTTTCCAAGCAGGAATTTCCAAGAATTTCTAGGTGGGAAAAGAGCAATTTTCAAAATTAATGGCAAAAGTAATGGAAGATAACATTGCAGGAAAAATATAAACTTGCTAGAAACCTGAGGGAGGGATAAGAGTTAAATTAATGAAAAGACAGGAAGACAGGTAAGTATTCAAGATGGAAACTGGGTAAATGAAAAAATAGTGAAGCGAGGGCTGGAGAGATGGCTCAGTGGTTAAGAGCATTGCGTGCTCTTCCAAAGGTCTTGAGTTCAATTCCCGGCAATCACATGGTGGCTCACAACCATCCGTAATGAGGTCTGGTGCCCTCTTCTGGCCTGCAGACATACACACAGACAGAATATTGTATACATAATAAATAAATAAATATTTAAAAAAAAAATAGTGAAGCGAGGATTGACCCAGCGACCAGATCCAGAGGCAA
>JAQHUG010000001.1:5257190-5268021 GCA_028555095.1 Dicrostonyx torquatus
CAGGTGTGGTGGCATGTACCTTTAGTTCCAACACTGGTCACATCCACAGTTAAGACTGCTGAGAGAGAAAACAAGCATGTGTGTGTCAGCTCACTTTTTTCTTCTTTTTTATTCATCTAAGATCCAAACCCAGGAAATAGTGCATCCTACTTTTAGGCTAGGTCTTCCTACATCAATTAGAGTGCTCAGAATAGTCCCTTGCAGCCTAACATGATCTAGACAATCCTTTACTTAGACTCTCCCCAGGTTGTCCAGTTGACAATCAGAACAAACCATCACATTCTAACGCCCTTCGCTTTCAGGTGGCAGCTGAAGTGACAACAGCTAGTACTGAAGTGGGGTAGATGTAGTGCTGGACTCCAGGAAGAGTCAGAAGGCCCAGAACAGGGCCCTTCCTATTCAGAAGAGGCCTGTGCCTGTCCACAGGGAATTTGCCAATCCATGAACCCTGATGTCCAAGATGATCAAAAGACTTGGATTCATGATCTGCTTGAGTGTTGAAAGTCCTCCTGTCTCAGTTACATCTTGGCCTGTCTGTTCTGCAGTATCCACTCTGGATTCATCTCATTGACCTGAATGGCTGCTCATTCTAAGCTCTCAACAACCACATTCCCCATGACCTACTGTGATCATGAAGGAACACCTGGAGACAAGAACCTGCTGTGCAAGAGCCATGGCACTTAAGGCCACAACAAAGCTTTCCTTGGTCTCTTCTCGCTATATTGCCACCAAAAAAAAAAAAAAATAATAATGTATTCAGTGTTCTGTCTGCGTGTATGCCTGCATGCCCGAAAAGTACACCAGATCTCATCATAGAGGGTGGTGAGTCATCACCATGTGGGTGCTGGGAATTGAACTCAGGACCTCTGGAAGAGCAGCCAGTGCTCTTAAGCACTGAGTCAAATGTCCAACCTACCATGGAATTTTTTACAGTAGTTCTATATTGGGTTGTGAATGATCTGGAAGGTTCTCGCCTACAATGCCAAATAGGAAGAAAGGAAATTCTTGAAGGTCCCGGCTTTCAGGCTGACATTACTTACCTACAGTTTCATGTGAGACACAGTCAAAACCATCAAGTCAGACCTTATGGTCCCTTCTTCCTCTTTTCTGGTGAAAAATTTTCCATTTCTTTTTGCTTCCCCTGCAAACTCTCATTATATCCTTCTTCCCTACCCAATTGGACAAGTATTTTTCTGCTTTTCGGTGGGAGGAGATGGTAAGTCAGTGCCATTCCTCCATGACCAAGACATAGAACTACTGCAAAAAATTCCAAGTTGGCCTTGAACTCAGAGATCCACCTGCCTCTGCCTCTAGAGTGCTGGGATTAAAGGTATGCACCACTACCGCCCAACTATACCAGCTGTTAGTGTTTGTATATTCACTGAATGTGAATTAACAAAGTACATGTTTAAATTTTTAAGAAAGCTAGCTATACATGGATTTAAGTATAGTCATCTAATATTAACTGTCTGGAGACGAGAGATAACTTTGTGATCATTGACAGAAAAAAATTCTATCTCAAATGCAAGCTCATTAATGATTGCTAGGAAAAATAAATTTGAATGTGATTTTTCCTGTTTTCATTCATTTACAGCACATGCCCAGATTTCCCCCATATTTGCAGGTTCATTCTCTTCTGATGGTGCTCTGGTGCTGGCTGTCCTGGGTATCCTGTTTGTCAGTCAGAGGTCCTCTTCTCACTTGATCACTCTCCTGCCCCAAAAGACTCAATAAGACTCATCAGTGCAAACACCAACTCACACTTAAACCTGGATTTGTCCTGGGAGATCCAAACAAGAATATCCAATTGCTATTCATCATTTTTGTGCATCTTTGTAAACAGAGACTGCTTGCTTGTTTCCTGTCTGCCCAGACTCAAATAATCACACAGAAGCTATATTAATGCCGGGCAGTGGTGGCGCACGCCTTTAACCCCAGCACTCGGGAGGCAGAGGCAGGTGGATATCTGTGAGTTCGAGACCAGCCTGGTCTACAAGAGCTAGTTCCGGCGCAGGCTCCAAAGCTACAGAGAAACCCTGTCTCAAAAAACCAAAAAACCAAAAAAAAAAAACCAACAAAGCTATATTTATTAATCACAACTCTGGGGGCTGGAGAGATGGCTCAGTGGTTAAGAGCACTGCCTGCTCTTCCAAAGGCCCTGAGTTCAATTCCCAGCAACCACATGGTGGCTCACAACCATCTGTAATGAGATCTGGTGCCCTCTTCTGGCCCACAGGCATGCATACATGTAGAACACTGTATACTTAATAAATAAATCTTTAAAAAAAAAATCACAACTCTGTTTGGCCAATGGTTCATGCATATTTATAGCTAGCTCTTACACCATAAATTAACCCATTTCTATTAATCTTAGGGTTAATTAATCTGTGTATCACCATGAGGCTGTGGCCTAGCAGTAAGTTTCTAGTGTCATCCTCCCTCGGCAGCTACATGACATCTCTTTGACTCTGCCTACTGCCTACTCTATATATATCCATTTGGATTTCCTGCTTTGCTTAACTCTGCTAAGCCATTGGCCGAAACAGTTTTATTCATTGTTCAATAAAAGCAACACATATACAAAGAACATCCCACATCACATCTCAGAGATGTCAAACATGCATACATATCTATCATCAAACGCAGGTGCTCCTCCATCCTTCCCAAGCTCATTTTTCACATTCTTTATCAAAAGAACACTGCTATCAATCCAAAGCACAAGCTGGACATACAAAAGTCCTCTTTGATTTTTCTCATATTCACTATCCAATCTGTCCCTGAGACCTGCCCATGTAAGCCTTCTATATCTGCCCTGAAGTCGTTTCCAGTACTCTCTCTTCCAACTCACACAAACATCAACCCTACATTATAGCAACATCCACCAAAGTGATACATTATCTGCATCTGCTTCTGACCCTCCCTTATCTTTCCCAGGCAGCTATAAAAGTGATCTTTTCTAACCAGAGTCTGCAGCACTTCACACCTTGTAAGTTAAAATTCTTTAGTAACCTTTCCACAGTTCTAAGGATGAAGACAAAACTACCATGCTTTCCTTCCTCTCTGTATTTGGCTACTGTACTGGCCCTTCTCCCATTTTATCTTGATTCAGTATCTTCTAGAATGGTTTTCTTACCATTTGTGGAGTGCCATAGTCATTGTCCCATTGCTGTGAAGAGACACCAAGTTAACCAAGTCAACTTAGAGTTTTGGTTGTGAGCCTAGACTTAGTGGCTGAGCCATCTCGCCAGCCCTACCTACCAAGTCAACTCTTATAAAGGAAAGCATTTCATTGAGGGGCTTGCTTAGTTTCAGAGGCTGGGTCCATTATCATCATGGCGAGAAGAATAACATGGCACTGGAGCAGTAGCTGAGAGCTACATCCTGATCTGTAGGCTACAGGAGAGAGAACTGGGCCTGGCATGGGTTTATGAAACCTCCAGGGATACCTCCTCCAACAAGCCCACAACTCCAAGACCAGACTTCCTAATGCGTCTTAGTGGCACTCCCTGATGACTAAGCATTCAAATATATGAGCCTATGTGGGCCATTCTTATTCATACCACCACAAGGAATGAATACCATTGAAGTCTTTGAAACTAAGAGTTTTCACTTTCAGACTCATCAAAAGGAAGCTTTAACTGACTTTGCAGATGAGGTCATAGCCCTGTCAGACTCTGAGAAAACAAAGTCTCTTCCCTTCAGAGCAGTGTGTGATGCCACAGCAAGTGCTAAACTGATGTTAGTCATTTATTTGGTTGCTCATGGTCTCCCTTCCTGACTCTAATTGCCCCAAGGCATGAAATTAGGTCTATCTTTGCTTGCCCATTTAGTCTCAAGGCCTAGCACACTATATGTGTGTGCTTATGTATGTGTTCATGATTATATATGAAAGGGTGGAAAACAAAAGCAAATTCTACAGTGAATGTATGAAGGTTGGCGGATAACTTTTTGGAATTGGTTCTCTCCTTACACCTTTATCTAGGTTCTAAGGATCAAACTGAAGTCACTAAGCTTGATGACAAGCACAGTTACCCCTGAACCACTGTTACTACACAGCTTTTGTACATATTTGCTAAATAAATTCACTTAAATTCATACTACCATAAATATGCATCAAAATATTCATCTTTGGGGTAGAATATAACTCACTATTTTTAATCAAAAGCTAGCTAACACTATGAGTACAGAGGGCTAGCTTTAAAAAGAAGCTAATTTTACAGGGCGTGGTGATTCATACTTTAATCTCAGGACTCTAGAGATGATTATTGTGAGTTCGAGGACAACTTGGTCTACAAAGTGATTCCAAGACTGCCAGAATTACACAGCGAAACCTTGTCTCAAAAAGTTAAAAACTGGCTGGGCGGTTGTGGCGCACGCCTTTAATCCCAGCACTTGGGAGGCAGAGGCAGGCGGATCTCTGTGAGTTTGAGTCTACAAGAGCTAGTTCCAGGACTGACTCCAAAGCTGCAGAGAAACCCTGTCTCGAGAAACTAAAAAAAAAAAGAAAAAGAAAAAGAAAAGAAAGAGAGTCTCAAAAAAAAACTAAAAAAGAGAGCCTGCTGGGCAGGGGTGGCGCACGCCTTTAATCCCAGCACTTGGGAGACAGAGGCAGCTGGATCTCCGTGAGTCGAGGCCAACCTGGTCTACGGACCAGCCAGGGCTGTTATACAAAGAAACCCTGTCTCGAAAAACAAAACAAAACAAAAAAATGAAAGTGAACATCTGATAGCACAGTGGGCAGTTGCCACCATGTCTAACAACCTGAGTTTGATCCCAATAGGAGAGAACTGACTCCCAAGGGATATCCTCTAACCTCCTTGTAAGGCCTGGAATGTCTTCCCATACTAAATAAACAAATGTAATCCAAAAAAATTAAAAAATTTTCAGAGCTATTATCTCATTCTGTATAACCAGCTCAAATACTGTGAAACACTTGTTTTGTATGTGTTGAGTGAATGCTCCATGCGTGTTGATGCATGCGGATGTCAAAAGAGGATTCAGATCTTGAGGTGGAGATACAGGTGCCACTGATGTGAGTGCAGGAAACAGACCTGAGTACTTTGGAAGAGCAGTAAGAGCTCTTAACCACTGAGCCATCTCTCTAGCCCTGCTCAAATGCTTTTTGTTAGTCTTTTTTTATGATTTATTTGTTTATTGCGTGTATAAATGTGTGAAGGTCAGAAGACAACTTGCAGTTCTCTCTGCTCACCTTGTGGATTCCTAGGACTGTGTTTGGGTCTTCAGACTTCGCAAGTTTTACTTACCGAGCCACCTCTCTAGTACTTAGGTCTCTAGTTATAATTTTTTTTAAGTCTTACTGTGTGCAAATATTATGTTAACCCCCCTTTTTGTTTTGGCTTTTTTGTTTGCTTGGTTTTGGTTTTTCAAGAGCTTCTCTGTGTAGCTTAGGAGCCTGTCCTGGAACTTACTCTGTAGATCAGGCTGACGTTGAACTCAGAGACCCGCCTGCCTCTGCCTTCTGAGTGCTGGGATTAAAGGCGTGTGCCTGGCTTGTTTTGTTTTTTTGAGACAGTCTCTATGTAGCCCTGGCTGTGTTAGAATGCAATATATAGGCCAGGCTGCCTCATACTCATGACATCTCCCTGCCCCTGCTTTTCTACCACTGTAATTAAAGGCACATGCAGCACCACAGCTGGCTTGCCAACCATGTTAAAGACTCCCCACTACTCTTTTCTCACCCCAAATAACGTCCCATACCAGCACATAACTAGGCAGTGGTCAAGCCAGGATTTATCTTACAACTGAGGAAAAGAAAGGCTATGATTAAATTAAATGCTCATCTACACATATACGTGTTTGTTCTTGTTTTTGAGACAGGGTTTCTCTTTATACCCCTGGCTGTCCTAGAACTCTCTATACAGACAAGCCTGACCTAAAACTCACAGAAATCCCCCTACCTCTGCCTCTTGAGTGTTGTGATTAAAGCATGAGTCACCATGCCTGGCTTCATTTTATATTTTTAATGAAAAATAAATTCTACCATTCTATTATTTTAATTATGAAGCCAAAGCAAATGAAAATGCCCACACTTCTTCTGCTTGCTCTCACAGACAGGAAGCAATTGCTCTCTAGTGTTGCAGCCCGAGCAGAGTAAGAATCTGCTCAACTAGAGCAGCTTGTTCAACAACAAGTCCGTCCACCTCCTGCAGCACTGCTGCCCTCTTCCCCTTCAAACTAGACTACTGGGGCTGTGCTTGAGAAGTGACCTCTCTCAGTCTTTCGGGTCCCGTGAGCAGTCATTCCCAACGGCACTGCCCACTTCTAACTTAGCTGCAGGACAGTGCACATGATCCATGCTGGGGAAGATTACACACTGCCACAGGAAGGTAACACTGCATAATGGGAGCCAAGGCAAGCTAGTCACAGGTCTTCCCTGGAATAGATCAAGAAGTGGAGAGAAAAGCTCGCTCTCCAGCTTAGATCAAAAACTACAAAAAGAGCTGGATGATGGGGGTTGTGCATCCCTTTAATTCCAGCACTTGGGAGGTAGAAGCAGGGAGATCTCTGTGAGTTTAAGGTGAGCTTGGTCTACAGAGTGAGTTCCAGGACAGCCAGAATTGTTACACAAAGAAACCCTGTCTCAAAGGGGAAAAAGAAAGAAAACAAAAAACCTACAAAAAGCACTGAGGAGCAAGTGGAAATCACCTACAACAGAGTGGAAGGTCACACATATTTATGGCAGAAAGAAAACACAGTTATAGCATCACCAAGGGAGTACAATACCCAGAGGAAAGACCAGTTACATGCTAATTTAGCAGTCCTAATAAGACACAAAGAAACAGTTAATGAGACCAGAAAAAAAGAGAACATATTAGTATTTGAAGTTCCCCTTTACAGAGACTGTCCTAAAAGGGAAAATCTTTGTCATCAAATCCCTTCTGCCAAAAAAAAAAAAAAAAAAAGCCAAAGGAGTTTGGTTCAATGATTCTGTACTTGCCTAAAATGCACAAGGCCCTTGGTTCAATCTCCAGACTTGAAAAATAAATTTTTAAAATAAAGTCTCTTGTGCAGAAATGACCACCATGAATACTTTATTTATACAGTAAATATTTGCCAACTACCTAGAAAGTAGTAAAACAAAAGTGGATTTGAACTTAAGTTCAAATCCCACAACCATCTCCATTACTTACAAACCGTGGGGAGTGGAGAAAGCCCTGAATGTGTACTGTCAACATGGGCAAGGCCATGTCATGAACCAATACCTCAGACCCTTGGGAAACTTGTAAATCCTTCACCATTCATGCCAGGCTTGGAACTGGCAAAGTCTTTCTCTGGACCAAGTGTGAATGTTGACAGTCTGTGCATATAAAAGGGTTTATGAACAACTAACTGATCAGTGTGTGAAAAAACAAGCAACTGCAGCTTCTTTCTCCTGGATGTGGGCAGCCTGAGACTGCTCGGCTGCAGCAGACCAGCTAACCCCTCCCCACTGTGCTGCACATCAGCACTGAGGCTCCACCAGTGCAGAGCATATCAACCCCAGCATTTCTGTGTCCCTGTGCCTGATTTTCTCCATTCCCTCATCACCTCTAGTCAGGTCAAGGTGCCAAGCTATGTGGGTTACAGAAGCAGACCTTGAACAGTTATTTAACCTCTGAGTCTCAATTTCCTCATCTATAAAAACAGGATAATAATAGCAACTACCTTATAGGGCTGTTGTTTGGCAAAAACAACAACAACAACAACAACAAAAACCTTTGAACTGGTTGGTATTTAGAAAAGGCAGTTCCCAGGCAAGTAAGAGGGAAATAGGAGGGAGAGGGCAGCTTCCAGGCATAAGGGATGGGCACAGACAAAGGCAAAGAGACATGAAAAGATAAGCTTCCCTTGTGACTTTTGTCCTAGTCAGACTCACATTCCCACTGCTGGCCGAATGTCAGCTGGAATTCTAGCCCTGAGAGCTGGCCCTGTAATTCAACAAGTCCAGAATAGAACTAATCAACTTTACAACTCCTAATTCTTCTGGTTCCCTACATCTGGGGCAGCGCTACCAAACTCTCCTACTACCATTTTAATTACTCCTCACAGCCTCCTAAATGCATGGCCTGTATGGAACAAGAAGTCAGGGTGGAGACAGAACACTTTTAAGGACCTAAGTATACAACTTGACTGTGTCAGGACAGAAGCAAGATGGAGTATGGGCTAGGGGTTAAGTCAGAAGTAAAAACTCCAAAAAATACAAAACAAAACAAAACAACAACAACACAAAGGAAAACTCCAAAACTCCACCTCTGAGAACAAAACTCAGCAGGCTCCAAAGAAGCATTTTCTACTGCAGGATGAAACCCAGCTTTGTGTCAGGCTTCTCACTGCAGGGAGAAACTACAAGAATACCTCTTGTTATCTATTCCCACTCCCTTCTGGTTATTGTTATTTGCTGATCCCAACCCTGTTTCATTTGATTCGATTTTTATTCATTTTATGCGTATAAATGCTTTGTTTGCATGTATGTCTATGTACCACATATGTGCCTGGAATTCCAGAACTTAAAAAGTGGAGGCAGGAAGATCAGTAAGTAGTTTAAGAACAGCCTGGGCTACCTAAGACATGTTTTCCAGGATATCTGATCAGACTGTGTGTAAAGGCGCCTTCTGGAAGTGAATAGCCAATAACTATTCAGGAGAGAATAGGCGGGACTTCCAGGGAAAGAGAAGAACTAAAGATGAATCTGGGCATTGGAGAAAGATTTGGAGCAAGTCAGATATACAGAATGGAAGAGAGCTAAAAGTCACATGGCAGAACATAGGTTAATAGAAACAAGCTAAATTAAGCTTTAAGAGCTAGCTGAGAACAGAACTAAACTAAAGGCCAAGTTTTCATAATTAATAATAAGCCTCCATGTCATTATTTTCAGGCTGGCAGTTCAAAGTAAGTATGAGAAAGCTTACTAGAGACACTATCTAAAAAAAGAAAAAAAGAATTAAAATAGAGCTGGGACTTGTAATACAGGCCTATAGTCACAGCACTCAGGGGGCAAGACAAGCAAATCACAAGTTCAAAGCCAGCCTGTCCCCATAAGTTCCAGGCTAGGTCTGCCACAGCATGTCTCCAAAAACAAAACAAAATACATAGCTGGCAGTGCAGTTAGTGGTAAGGGACATATTTAGTGTATGTCAAATTTGGGATTCAATTCCAAACATAAAAACAAAACAAAAGAATAAAAGACAAAGTTTGGCTGTGGCAGAGCCAGGATATAAAACCAGATCTATGTTTTTCTTTTATATAAGTCAATATCCATTCAATGAATTTAATTAGTACAAATCATTCAGCAGGGAATATATATGGGCCATTAAGTATTTACTTTCTGAGCCAGACTTGGTAGTTTATAATCACAACACTTACGAGGGCTAAGGGTAGTCTGAGTTGCAGAGTAAAACCATTTTGTTGTTGTTGTTTGTCAAGACAGGGTTTCTCTGTGGGACAGTCCTGGCTGTCCTGGAACTTGCTTTGTAGAGCAGGCTGGCCTCGAACACACTGATATCTGCCTGCCTCTGCTTCCCAAATCCTAGGATTAAAGGCATGCGCCTCTATTTCCCTGTATAAAACTATCTTTAAAAGAAAAACTAAGGGTAGCAGTGTGGCACCTTTATTACCAGCACTTGAGAGGCACTTGAGAGGCAAATCTCTGTGAGTTTGAGGCCAGCCAGGTCTACTGAGAGAGTTCCAGAACAGTCAGTGCTACAAAAGAAAAAGCCTGTCTCAAGAAACTAAAATAAATGAATAAATAAATAAATTTTCACAGGGCAGAAGAGATAGCTCAACAGTCAAAAGCACTTGTTGCTCTTATTCCAGCACCCCCATGGAGGTTAACAGACATTTGTAACTTCAATTTCAGAGGATCTCATGACCTCTTCTTGCCTCCACAGGCTTGCATGGATGAGAACATACATACATGTAGGCAAAACACGCATATACATAAAATGAAAATTATAATTGTCATTATTATTATTATCACTTTGGTTTTTCAAGACGGGGTTTCTGGAACATTCTCTGTAGATCAGCCTGGCCTTGAACTCAGATTTCTGTTTGCCTCTGCCTTCAGTGCTGGGAATAAAGGTATGCACCAGAAATAAAAATAAATCTTACAGAAACAGAATTTTTAGACAGGAGTGGTGGCACATCTTTAATCCTTGCACTCTGGAGTAAAGAGGCTGGTGGGTCTCTGAGTTTGAGGCCAGCCTGGTTTATATAAGTGAGCCCCAGACCAACCAGGGCTACACAGTCAGACCCCATCTCAAGAATTAAAATAAAGGCCGAGCGGTGGTGGCGCATGCCTTTAATCCCAGCACTCGGGAGGCAGAGGCAGGCGGAACTTTGTGAGTTCAAGACCAGCCTGGTCTACAAGAGCTAGTTCCAGCGCAGGGTCCAAAGCCACAGAGAAACCCTGTCTCAAAAAAAAAAATTAAAATAAATGAAAATAAAATTTCACATATTTTTTAATTACAGCATGAGTAACATCATACACTAATAATTCAAAGGAAATGACACATCAAGCTAATTACTAAATCTGAATCATTCGATTATATGCAGGTTGCCAGGCAAATGTGTATTCATATCTTAGCATTCTTAACTTTTAGAATGACACAAATATGTAGAATGATTTCATTTAAATAACTCTTCATAGTTTTCTTAAAAAGCCTTTCAGAACTTTTATCACACACTATCCTTCTCCGGCTCCAGTGGGAGGACGCTAACTGCACTGTATCACAGCTGCTCTTCACGTGAGGCTGTTCAGAGAGATTCTAGCAATATACAAAATTACAAAAATCAAAGAGATCCTATGTCATCTTTTTTTTTGCTTTTTTTTTTT
>JAQHUG010000001.1:5275780-5302246 GCA_028555095.1 Dicrostonyx torquatus
GCCCTCCTCTGGCGTGCGGGCATACATGGAGGCAGAATGTTGTATACATAATAAATAAATAAATCTTTTAAAAAAAAAAAAAGACAAGATCTCCTGAGTAAATTGGGAGCATAGGGACATTGGAGGAGGGTTGAAGTGGGGAGGGGAGAGGCAGTGAGGGGAGCAGAGAAAAATGTAGAGCTCAATAAATATCAATAAAGGGGAAAAAAAGAATTTTTGGTTGACCAAAAATAACTTACTGGAATATAAAAAGAGCTAACAGAACACTTCACTAATGTTAGAGGAGAAAGATTTTCAGACAACTGGTATTCTGCCTCATATTATCTCTATTCGATGTCAACCAGACACATGTATTGCCCATGTAATTTTAAAAAGTGGAGTGCCAGTAAGATGGTTCAGCAGGAACAGAGCTACACAGGGTGGCATGCACTTTCAATCCCAGCTCTACGGCGGCAGAAACAGGTGAATCTCTTGTGAGTTTGAAGCCAGCCTGGTCTATATAGAAAGTTCCAGGACAGCCAGAGCGATTGGTTAATAACTGGGGCTTTGTATTGCTAAATTAGTAGTGAGATTTTTATCTAAAAAAAGAAAATGCACACACACATACCAAAAAACAAAAAATAGAAAACTGAAACTAAACGGCTGTGAAGTAGTACACGCCGAGTATAACCCCAGTGCCTGGGAGGCAGAAACAGGAATATCAGTGCTAACCTAGGATACATGAGATTCAGGTTTCAAACAAAACAAACGACCCTCCTCAACAAATGAATGCGTGAATGAATGAATGAATGAATCCATGTTACTTCGACTAGAATGGATCAAAGGCTATGAACACTACTCTGGTATCTATCCTCTTAGCTTATATCTGGTCTCCAACTTAAGAATTATTATAGGGATTGGAGAGATGGGTTAGTAGTTAAGAGCACTTGTTGCTCATGCAGAACACAGATTTGATTCTCAACAGCCACATGGCAGCTCACAACCCTCTCTAACTTCAGTTCCAGGGGTTCTGATGTGCTTTTGGCTTCCTTGAGTACTGCAGGAATGTTGTACATAGACACACAAACAGACTAACCACTCATACCCATAAACTATTATAGAACATACACACAAATTAGGGGCTGGAAATATAATTGGTGATATGGCATTGGCTGGCATGTTTGAGGCCCTGAGTTCAATACCCAGCACTGAAAACAACCGCAGCATTTCTCAATACAATCCAAGGCTACCTAACCAGTGTTAGCATTAACCTCAAAGGTATCATGATGGTGAATCTTCATCGTCAACTTGACTGGATTGAAATGACTGAGAAGACAACTCTGGGCATGTCTTTTTGAGAGGAGTTTAACTAAGGAGGGAAGGTTTAACAAAGAAGAGGGGACTTACTCTACATGGAGGCAGAGGAATAAACAGACCAGGGTTTTCAAGTGAATAAGGAAAAAGAAAGGAGTGAACCAAATGAACACTAGCACTCCTCTATTCCTGCTTCCTGACTGCACTCAATGTGACTCCTGCCTTTATCATAATGGACTGCACCCTCAGACTGTGAGCTAACATAGACCCTTCCTCCCTTAAGTAGTTTTCTGTCTACAGACTGGCCCACAACAAGACTTCCCTTACTTCAGATGACCACTGCAGCAACCTGGTGGTCTCCAGGCCACTGAAAATTTGGTTCAACTAGATATAAACTCAGGGGTTTCCAGGATCCTTCACGGGCTGACTGATAGTCACAAAAACACAAAGAATAATGCTAACTTTATAATTAGGATGCTTTGTTTTATTTTAGTAAAGAATCCAAGTCAATAGTAACCCATGCCTCTAATCCCAGTACTCGGGGAGGGGGAGGCAGAGGCAGGTGGATCTCTGTGAGTTCGAGGCCAGCCTGGTCTACAGAGCGAGTTCCAGAACAGGTTCCAAAAAATTAGAGAAACCCTGTCTTGAAAAACAAAAAAAGAAAAGAAAAGTGATGTAATGGTGGTGGTAAGGTTAAAATATCAACTCTCAAATAGTTGATTTTTCTGGGGACAAGTCCTTGACCTGAGTAATCATTATAACATAAAAACAGATAGGATCCAAGAGCTTAAAAACACTGAGCACATCCGTAACCATAAAATGAAGAAAATCCTGAATTTCAAATGCTACAAGAATTTTCTTTGAAAAAAAACTTGTGTGTATGTGTGTGTGCGTGCGCGCATACCTCATGAAAGAAAGATAGAGGTCAAAACATAATGAGAAAATGAGAATGCAGCTCAGTTGGCAGAGTGCTGGCCTAGTCTTTGATGCCCAGCCCTGCATAACCCAGAAATAGTGAAACAACCCATATTCCAGCGGAGGGTCAGGAGCTCAAGGTCTTCCTCACCCTAGCTAGTAAGTTTGAGGACTAGATGAGATTCTTTCTCAAAAAACCAAAGCTAGACAGAAAGCTCTGTAGATAAAATACGTGCTGTAGTTGCTGTATAGCATGAGGACCTATATGGAAAAGCCAGGCCTGGTGGTAGGCACTTGTGGCTATGGCACTGAAAAGGCAGGACAGATGGCTCTCTGGAGCTTGCTGGACTCACAGACTATCCTACCCTATGTGAGCTCTAGGCTAGTAAGAAGTCTTGTCGCAAAAATATGAATAAAGGCCGGGTGGTGGTGGCGCACGCCTTTAATCCCAGCACTCGGGAGGCAGAGGCAGGCGGATCTCTGTGAGTTCAAGACCAGCCTGGTCTACAGAGTGACTTCCAGGACAGCCAAAGCTACAAAGAGAAACCATGTCTTGGGGGGGGGAAAAAAAAAAGGAAGGAAGGAGGAGGAAGGGAGAGGGGGAGGGGAGGAGGGAAGGAAGGAAGAAGGGAGAGAAAGAGAGAATTGGAGATAGGAGGTTCAGCTAAGGCAGCTGAGGTAGGAAGATGCATTAAGCTCTAGAGCTTTCTTTCAGCCAGCCTAGACAACATAAGGAGATCCCAGAGATCTTTATAAAGACAGCCAAGACCAAACTGGAGAGACACTCAGCATGCTCTTGTAGGAGTTCAGTTCCTAGCACCCACCCACATCAGGGGACTCAAGCAAGTACAACTCCAGCTTCAGGGAGATCCAATGCCTCTGGCCTCTGTGGGCACCTGCACTCATGTGCCTATCATCACACACAGATACACACAGAAATATAATTAAAACAATAAAAAAAAATCCTTTTTTAAAAAAAAAAAGACTAGTAATGTTCATTCATTTTACTAAATTCCATTCCCCCCCCTTTTTTTTCTTTTTTCAAGACAGGGTTTCTCTGTGGCTTTGGAGCCTGTGCTGGAACTAGCTCTTGTAGACCAGGCTGGTCTCGAACTCACAAAGATCCGCCTGCCTCTGCCTCCCGAGTGCTGGGATTAAAGGTGTGCGCCACCACCGCCCGGCTTGTTCCCCCTCTTTCTCTTTTGGGACAGGGTCTTATTATGCAGCTTCAGATGGCCCTAGACTTGCTATGAAGACCTAAGTGTCCTCAAATTTATGAAACCTTTGTTTCTGCCTCCCACAGGCCGCAATTACAAGTGTGCATTACCACATCCGGCCTACAATCCAATTTTAAAATCTCGTGTGCACTGAAGTTAACCAAACTCAGAATCAACTGGAGATCTAAACACAAGAACCTTGGGACAATGCCAAGCAGGTAATATCTGTTTTGTAAGCAGAGGCACTAAGCATTAAACACTTGGTTTGGAAACAGCAAAACAAATCACATATTTATTAATGGTCATGGAGTCAACAAACCTGAAGCCTCAATCATCTGCCGACAAAAAATCCACTAGACTAACAAAAAAGTGGAAAACCAGGTGCAGTGGATCACACCTATTAGCAAAGCACTCAGGAAGTGGGGACAGGAGGGTCCCAACTTCAAGGTCATCTTCAAGTTCAAGGCCAGCCAGGGCTCAGAGGAGACCCTCTCTCAAAAATAAAACAAAACGAGGGAGGAGGAAGTCTGGTGGTAGTGGCACATGCTGTTAATCCCAGTAGAGGTAGGCGGATCTCTGAGTTCGAGACCATTCTAGTCTACGAGAGCTAGTTCCAGGACAGGCTCCAAAGCTATAGAGAAACAGAAAAACCCGTCTTGAAAAACAAAAGTAAAAACAAAACAAAAAAACCAAAAAAAACTGAGGATATCCAATTGCTTGGATTATTAAAAAATATAGATATTTTTTAAAGAGTCTACCTATGTAGCCAGGTTGACAGTGAACTAACAATTCTGTCTTGAGTGCTGGGATTACAAATGTTCATCATTTTTGAGTTCTCTGCACTTTCGACCAAGCCTGAGGACCCAAGCTCAACCCACTAGATCCATGTGGTGGGAAGAGAGAATTGACTCCAAAAAGTTGTCCCCTGACTTCCATAGGCCAGCCATAGCATACACATGCACACACACGTATACGCATATATACATACATTAAAAGTAAATGAATGAGGGGGCTGGAGAGATGGCTTAGTAGTTAAGAGCACTGGCTGCTCTTCCAGAGGACCCGGGTTCGATTCCCAGCACCCACATGGCAGCTCACAACTGTCTGAATGATCCATTTGCAGGAGATCTGACACCTTCACACCAATGCACATAAAAATAAAGTTAAATAAACCATAAAAAATATTAAAAAAAAAACAATAAGTAAATGGAATAAGAGCTGTCAAAAAGGTTCATTCAGTGGGTAACTCACTTGCTGCCAAGGCTGACAACCTGAGTGAAGCAAGAACCTGCTTCCACAGGCCTCCCCTGGCCTCTGCAGTCTCAGGAGTGCTACAGCGTCTGTGCCTGGCACTTAGAACATTTTGGGTTTAAGCCCTACCGTTAAAGGGGAGATAGCCCCACTGACTAGGAGAAAGTGTATAAAATCATACACCTGATAGAGGACTGACTGTAACCACTGTATATAAACAATTCCTATTATCCCCAAATTTAATCTGTTGGGTTTTGTTTTTTTGAGACAGTCTCTACATAGCCCAGGCTGTCCTGGAACTCACTCTGTAAACCAGGCTTGCCTCAAACTCACCAAGATCCACCTGCCTCTGCTTGTGTTAGTATTATAAGGCATGTGTCACCATGCCTGGCTTTTAACCCCAAAATTAAATATCTCAGTGAGTTCATGGACAGCCTGGTCTACATAGCATGCTCCAGGCCAGCCAAGGCTACACAGTGAGACCTATCTCAGCAGGGGAAAAAAAAAAAAAAAGAAACGAAAAAACAAAAAGAAAAAAGTTTGGGGTTATTTCCCCCCTGAAGTCTTTGTCTTTCCCATTCAAAGGAGTTCTTTTTCATTTTTCCTTAATAAATCTATTTCCAGGGCAGGTGGTTGTGGCAAATGCCTTTAATCCCAACACTCAGGAGGTAGAGGCAGGTGTATCTTTGTGAGTTCAAGGACAGCCTGACCTACAAAGTGAGTTCTAGAACAGCCTCCAAAGCTACACAGAGAAATCATGTCTCAAAAAAAAAAATTAAATTATTCCCTACCCTATATCTTGCTTAAAGGAAAAAAAAAAGCCTAGGGCTAGAGTAGTGGAACAAGTAAGTCTTCAATCTCAGCACTGGGTAGGCTGAGGCAGGAGGACAAAAGTTCAGGTCTGAGCTCAGTTGCCTAACCCTATCTGGAAAGAAAAAAGGGAGAAAGGGCTTGGTATTTCTGGTTATATACTCAAGAGAGATGAAACTATTCAGCCACAAGGTAAACATGCCCAGAATGTAGAGCAGCCATATACAACCTACTTACAAAGCAGAAACACCTAAGTGACCCACCGACCGTACAATGTGGCACAGTAAGCAGAGACAGGAGGTCAAGCACATGGACAATCAAAGAAGGCTAAGGAGGAGGTTCACCTGTTGTGGAATACTATTTTAAGGTGTGTTACTTTTGCTTCTGTTCTGGAACATTTGTTTAACAATGTAAAGATGTGTTACTTTACATTGCATTTGTTTAACTCTATGAAGCTGTTGATTGTCCGCTATAGCTCCTACAGCAATGGCCACTTCCCTACGAGTTGTTACTTGAACATTTAGCTAGACCACTCAAAACTAGTTAGAAATTCTTTTTTTTTTTCTCTAGAAATTCTTTTTTCTTTTTTTTCTTTTCCCTGGGACAGGGTTTCTCTAGATAGCCCTGGCTGTCCTAGAACTCAGAGATCGGCCTGCCTCTGCCTGCTGGGATTAAAGGTGTGTACCATCACCACCCAGTTAGTTTGTATTTTCTAATGTGATTTAACAATATTAAGCTCAAAACAGTCTCTCAACATATTTGCTTTGTTCAAAATGAGGCAAAGTGGTTGGGAACTGCCTTGGTAGTCAAGGGTGCTCCCTCCTCTTGCAAAGGACCTGAGTGCATTGGTTCATCCACATCAGACAGCTCACAACTGCCTGTAACTCCAGCTCCAGGGCATCTGATGTACTCTTCTGACCTCTAAGAGCACCCGAATACAGCAAATATACAAATGTGGCACACATAGTAATACATAATCAAAAATAAACGTCCAAGTGCTGAGCATTGAGATGCACATTTTTTTTTCTTTTTGGTTTTTTTCATGACAGGGTTTCTCTGTGGCTTTGGAGCCTGTTCTGGAACTAGCTCTTGTAGACCAGGCTGGCCTTGAACTCACAGAGATCCACCTGCCTCTGAGATGTGTTGAGAGTAAAGGCTGAGATGCACATTTTTTTTAAAGTTTTTCATTTTTATTTATTTATTATGTTTACAATATTCTGTCTCTGTGTATGTTTACAGGCCAGAAGAGGGCACCAGACCTCATTACAGATGGTTGTGAGCCACCATGTGGTTGCTGGGACTTGAACTCAGGACCTTTGGAAGAGCAGGCAATGCTCTTAACCACTGAGCCATCTCTCCAGCCCCGAGATGCACATTTTTAATCCCAGCACCACTCAGGAGGCACAGGCAGGCAGATTTCATGAGGTAAAGGCCATCTTGGTATACACAATTAGTTGCAGTCATCCAAGGCTACATAGTGAGCCCTTGTCTTAAAAAAAGAGTAATTAAAATTAAAAAAAAATTAAAAAGCAAGCTAATTCTATTAAGTTAGTAAAGCATAAGTGGAAGCAACCAAGAAAATGGAATTGCCCTTGACATCCTTACTTAAACTAAATGAACAGAATACTACTTGTATACTTTCCTGCAGCCAACACAACGTATTGATTATGTTCACCCATTTAATTCAATTGTTTTAACCCATAGTGAAATTTTAAAATTTAAATCTTTACATTTTTAAGCGATTACATTTTAAGAAAAAGAAATACATAACGAACCGATCAGGGATGGAATGACCTAACTGAAATTTCCTTTAAAAACTTAAGCAAAGGGAAAGGGGAGAAGGGGAAAAATATTGATAACTGTTGAATTGTAACAGCATTGGGGGAGGAGGTTTAACTATTGAATGTGACAGCATTCAAAAGGAGTGGTGCCGGGCAGTGGTGGCGCACGCCTTTAATCCCAGCACTCGGGAGGCAGAGGCAGGAGGATCTCTGTGAGTTCGAGACCAGCCTGGTCTACAAGAGCTAGTTCCAGGACAGACTCCAAAGCCACAGAGAAACCCTGTCTCGAAAAACCAAAAAAAAAAAAACCAAAAAAAAAAACAAAAAAAAAAAAACCCAAAATCAAAAGGAGTGGTTCAGTTCGTCTTATGTATTTGCTTGAAAGGTTTTCATTGAGGCAAAGGCAGGAAGTTCTTTTTACAAGTTCAAGGGCAGCTTGAGCTACCTACTGAGTTTAATCCAGGCTAATGATCTAGTCTCAAAAAAATATTTTGCCGCCGTAACTCTTCCAGGACCGAAATCTGCAAATAAAGTTACCATCCTCTTATTCAGGACGAGCTGCTGAGTGGGGATGCTGTAGCCTTCGGATAGGAAGCAGGCTATGGGATCTAAAGCAAAGGCAAAGCAGCTTCTGGCGGGACCGACTTAAGCTCCGCGCCACCACGCGGACCAAAGAACGCGCACGCTTCATTCAAGGCTGAATCTGACAAATCACTCTCTGTGAACGCTCCGGCTCGGAGAACCGCGGAGCTCAATTTGGAATCGGCACACGCGGGGAAACCCAAGCAGATTGGCTGGAGAGCTCTCGGGTCTCGGCCCAGGGCAAAGCCGGGCGTCGGGCCCTCAGCCCCGCTGGTCGGCCCGCGGGACCCTCCCCAGATCCTTCGCTCGGTGCCCACCTCGCACCTCGGCCGTGCCCCGCCCGCCTACCTTCCAGGTTCAGATCGTCCGAGTCGGAGTCACTCTCCCCGTCCTCCTCGACGATGGCGACCGCGCTGGACTCCTGCGCGTGAAAGGTCGTCGGGGTGGCGATGAGCGTGTCTGAATCCTGGGCGCGGGCCTCGCGCAGGCGTGTGAAGTACTCCACCGCGAAGTCGATGAGGTCGGGCGGCTGCTGCCGCAGCACCTCCACAGTGTAGCCCTGCAGCAGCTCCGTGAGCCCCGGCGGGATCTGAATGTGGCTCATTCCTGCGACGGCCGAGGGGACCGGCGGGTCCGGGACGCCGGCGGCCGCAACCTGCGCACTCCCTCACGTCGGCCTGTCACTAGGCGCCCGCGGTCTCCCGCGCGGCCCGCCTCGGCCTTCCTCGCGTCGCACCTTGTTTCGGCCGGGTCTGCGTTTGTTGTGCGGGCCGCGCGACCCTTCCGCTACCAAGCCAGCCTGGCGCCGCTGGTGCTGTCACCCGGCCGCAGCCGCCGCCGCCGCCGCCGCCGCCGCCGCGGGGACCGACGGGCTGGCAAGCTGGACGGGCGCGGCAGGCGCCCGGGTTGTGACGCACGCGGCCGCGGGCGTGCGCGTCCCCGCCGAGAGCTGGCCCACAGTGCGCGTGCGCCGCTGAGCCACCCGCTCTTGGAGCAGTCCATGGTCAAGGTGTGGGAGGCCCCGGAGATGAGGAAAGAATGACCCAGCCGCGAGGCAGGCGGGTTAGTGCGCCTCGCCTGGTCACAAAGACCTTTCACTTATGCTTTCAGAACCATGCTGAGAGTCTCTTAACCGAGGGCCAGGGACACTGATGTGACATAGGACCACCTCACCTTGATTCCTGCTCTAGTGGAGGACCAGAGGGTTCACTCTACTAAGGAATGACATTAATGCTAATCCCCAAAACAGGGACTCTCCCAGAGGAGAGTCGTCTAATAACAGCAAGAACAAACCGATTACAAGGCCCTAAGGAGTCTAGTGTGAGGTCGTGAGCTGTCAAAAAGGGGAAGGTTTTGTAGGAAGTGAAAGTTTCCATGCATAGTCATTTGGAAGCCTCGGGCAGAGAAACAACCCTGAAGGGCTTGCTCAGCTTAATCTGGAGAGTGAGAAAAGGCCTGGAGCAGGACAGACCTTTGGCCTTGTTCCTCTTCTTGGACATTTCCACCCTGTTCTTCAGTCTAGACTTCACCTCTTTCCTCCTCACGCTCAAAACTGGGCCATGGACCACATTATTTGGTGAAACTGAGCAGATATAGGCACTGTTACCTTTTGCCTCTGGGAAGAGGGCAGAGGTCAATTGGAGAGACCAGACTATTACCCAACTTGCTTCCTCCTGTCACCAAATTGAACAAAAGATGATATCCTTCCTGGGAAATCTGGTCACAAATTCAGTGCTGACCAAAGACCCGGTGAGCATAAAGCCTTCCTCCTCCCTGCCAGAACCAGCCGACAACTGATTAGCTGTAGATGTGGGAACCTAATGGGCATTTGAGATGGTTAAGCTCCACCTGATAATTACCCAGTATTAATTAAGATCTTCTCTAGCACCACCCATCCAGACTTGGCACAAACCCAAGGCCTCAATGCTTCTGTGAACTGAGCTGTCTGTACTTCACTGAAGTACTCAGTATAGAGGCCAGTCCAGGCCTTTGGCTAGGGAACCTGTGATTACAAACATCTGTACATCCCTGAATATGGTCCTTAATCCGACGGAGAAGTCTTTGATGTTAAATGGCAGGAAAGCAGTGTCCGGTGTGTTGACTGGGTGCTTATTAAATACTTGTGAAGAATGAATGAATAAATGATAAATTTCAGCAACAACAACAGAAGCAGAAACTGCTCTCCTGACTCACAGTCTCCTAACAGGTATCCTTTCCTTTAAAGCCATGCTTCTAACCATAGAGCACGAAGGCCCTATTAGAGAAAGGCAGTCTGGAGTCAAGCATGGCGGCAGGTAAATGCTTCTAGTCCCAGTACTTTGGAGATGGAGGTAGCAGGATCAGAGTTCAGTGCCAGCCTCTGTTACATGGTGAGTTCAAGCTAGCCTGGGTTACATGAGACCATCTCAAAAAAGAAAAAAAAGAAAAGAAAAAACAAGCAAAAAGGCAAGCAGTGGAGATAGGTCTTTTCTGCTCTTGGACAGACTGACTCTAACAAGTTTTCCAAGATTCCGATCTTGCCATTAATACCAGAAACCACGGGTGTGCCTCCCATTGCACCATAATATCTAGAGAATTGCCTCCAAGCAACCTGACAACCAACCTTTGAGAAAGGTAAATTCACAAGTCCAAGTCCTTGTTTTCTCACAGGATCAAGTCTTATGTGTGTCAAATGGGACACAGGCAGGTGAGGAGTTAGGACTCTGACCCCAATTACAAACCAGAAAGCTTGTTGACAGAGCTGGGTGTGGACAGGGTCTCCTGGCCTCTGGCCTTCCTGACTTGTTCACAGATGCAACACTGCTCAACCATCCGTCCATCCAGCAAACAGCATTCAGAGGACACCCTAGCCTGGTATAGTGCACATAACTTGCAGCCCCCACTACTCAGGAGAATCAGTTTTGTGCACAGAGTTTGAGGGCAGCCTAGACAACACAGAGGGGTCTTTATTTTAGAAACAAAGGCAAAGGATGCAGGCTGGGACTGGAGAGACGGCTCAGTGGTTAAAAACCCTTATTGCTCTTGTGGGTCAGGTTCCCAGTACTAACACACTGTTTATAACTCCAGTTCCAGGGGATCCAGAGGCACAGACCTCTGCAGACATACATGGTGCGTCTAATGAATGGAAGCAAAAACACTCATACACATAAATCTGAAAACAGTTGTCTTAAAGAGGGGCTAGGATGCATATCAATGAGAGGTTGTACTTACTACCAGGTCTGTGTCCAATACCCAGAGCCCAATGAAACACGAAGGGCTGAAGTGAACAGAAGTTAGAAACCTAGCCAGACAGTGGTGGTGCACACCTTTAGTCCCAGCACTCAGGAGGCACAGACAGGTGGATCTCTGTAAGTTTGAGGCCAGTCTGATCGAGAGAGCAAGTTCCAGGACAGGCTCCAAAGCTACAGAGAAACCCTGTCTTGAAGAAAAACAAACAAGTTAGAAACCTGCAGCTACTCCTCATCTGTCTCCTCATGCCAGACTCACAGCTTGAGTCCCACCTGACTACCTCCCTCCCAACTCTGCCCCCCAGAGGGCGTGGTCTATCACTTCACTACCCTTCAACAATAAGGACAGCAGTGAGGGCTGTCATGAATGCCCATCTAACTAACTAAAAGGACCCTGTAACAAAAAGGACATCCGGGACCTGAGCCATGCATCTTCAACCTTTGTCCTGAATCCATTCTGCCTGCATTCAAGCCTGTCCAACTGTTACCATGGCAACCAAACCCACCACAGCCAGTACTGACAAACAGCTGCTAAGAGCAAGTGACAATAGTGGGTGGGAAGAGCCTTCAGAAGAGCAATTCAGTGAATGAGGCCCCCTCATCCTATGCTTCTAGTTTCCTCACAACCCCTCAGGTAATGAACCTCTTGCCCAGATCAGACCATCAGTCACAGAGACAGACAGGAATACAATGATGCTAATTCTCAGAGGTGTTTACAATTACTGATGCAGAGTTTGCACAGGTGGGACACATGCTGTTTAGCCCCACAACAGGGAAGGGTCTCAGTAAAAGCAAACTTAGGTAGGTAGAATATTTTTATTCTAGTAAAATAGTGAATTTCCTATACTTTTAATAGGTTTGTTACTTAAAATCATTTCCCTCTAAGAGAACTCAGCCCCAGTGGAAACACAAACCACTCACTTGACCAAGAGGCCATTTGATGACCTTAAAGTGTTGATTCTCCTGCCTCTTCCATTGGAGAGTTAGGATTACAGGCATGTCACCATGCTCAACTTATTCAGGGTTGAGGATTGAACCAAGGGCCTTGGGCATACTTAACAACACTCTTAAGTGCACTGCATTCCCCAGCTCAGCTTCTTTAAGCCCCTTGGTCCCTATCTGTCCACTGGAACCCACTGGTTCTCTGAGCACATCTGTACGTAGTCCCCCACTGACCCAGTCGGGTCCCTACCTGTCCACTGGACCCTGCTGGTTCTCTGAGCACATCTGTATGTAGCCCCCCCACTGATTCAGTCGGGTTCCTACCTGTCCACTGGAACCCGCTGGTTCTCTGAGCACATCTGTACGTAGTCCCCCACTGACCCAGTCGGGTCCCTACCTGTCCACTGGAGCCTGCTGGTTCTCTGAGCACATCTGTATGCAGTCCCTCACTAACCCGGTCCTCCTGCTCATGGACTATTAATTTTGTCTATTTTATCTTAGAAGCAAGCATTAGTATTCACGAGCCTCTGATTAGCAGGAGATATTGGGGAACTTCCCTTTGCCCTTACCCTTCTGTCCTTTAGTCTACATTATGCCTTCAGGAAGAGTCCACAGTCTTTGATCTAGGAGGTTTGATCTATTTTAACAAACATCCATGCTCCAGGGAGCTGTTAATTCCCAGGCCACCTGTTTCTGTACCTGTGAGCCAACCCATTCTTTGCTGGGACAGTGTCCCAAGGAAGTGTCAGTGTCCACAGTAACCAGGGGTCTGCTTTCAAGACACCTTAGGGCAAGGAAAAACACTGGGAAGCACAGTAAACAAGCCCTGAGGAGAGCTTTGAGTACTCACCACAGTAGAGAAAGAAGAAAAAGGTGGCCTCAGGGAGCAGCAGGCCCTGGGGCCTTTTCAGGGACTATCAGAACTCTACTTGACACTCTTGGCTTGATCCTTGGGCCTTGATCCAGAAACACAGACAGGCCTCCTGCAGCCTGGGTCAAGTTAGCCCCAGGACTCCTGATAAGATCACAGAAGTTTCTTCAGGCCACCTAGACAGGATGTCCCTACTCTGCTACCAACTTGCTAATGGTCTTTGTAGATCTTTTTATCCTGGCTGGGCTTTCTACATCTGAAAGTGAAGGTAAAAAAATCTAATTAAATATTGAGTTCAGTAAAGACAGACTTGGGAGAAGGGAAGGGGGAGAGGCATAGTTCACTGGCAGAACGTGTAATCTAATCACTAGCATTGCTTTGTTTCTCTTTTAAGCAGGGAAGTGAAGCTAGGGCCTCACACATCTCTCAAGTACTACTGAGCTACATATAGCCCCAGACCTTTTATGTTTTTATTTCGAGACAGCCTCACAAAGTTGCCCAGGATGGCCTTGAATTCACTTTGTGTCCCAGCTGGCCTTGAACATGTGACCCTTCTGCTTCAGCCTTCTGAATAGCTGAAATGGTAAGTCCTGTACCACCCTGCAATTGATAAAAGAGGAAAAGAAGGAAGGAAAGGAGGAAATGAGAGAATATGAAGCAAGAGAGAACTTCGTACAGTGGTTCATGCCTGTAATCCCAGCACTTGGGAGGCCAAAGCATGAAGATCACTCATTCAAGAGCCAGTTGAGCTACAGAGCAAGTTTAAGATCAGCCTAGGTTACATAATGGGATGGAGTCAAAGAAAGAAACAAGTCTACGTGTTTGGGGGTTGGGGGACTTGGATTGTGCTTCTAGCTTCTAAAGGCCATAGTGAACAAAATGCAGGGAGACACAACCTTCGTATCAAAACTAGTACCTTTATGCTTTTGAACGGCCACTGCTGCAGCAAATTGCCCTGTCCCTCACCCTTAGCCTAGTTATAACTTTTTAAAATCTTCTGATCCAGGCCATTATCCCTGATCAATCACTGACTGGCTTCCACTTAACTGTGACAGAGAAATCATTGGGAAGGTCCCAAAATCCCCACCCCCACTCTATCCACACACTCCTGTCAAGAAGAGATAGATATGGAACAGGTGGCATTTCCAAGTACATCATAAAAGCCAGCCCTGGCTGGGAGGGTGTCACTTGCCATCTGCTTTGCTCCTTTCACAAACATGCCTCTAGGGGCTTCCCTGTTGGACTTCACATCCTCTGAAATGGCAAAGGGATAAAATAATATCCCCCAGCATGAATATCAAGGAAGCAAAACACTCCACTTTCAAATGGGAAGTATCTCCAAAGGAAAATGATCCTACACCCTACACCATGAGAATGCCTGGCATTTTGGCTGAAATGCATATACTCCAACAGACGCTTTCAGTCTAGGGATGAGGTTTCCAGACAGGCTCATTTCCTGTGGAGTATTAAGAAGTAAGTGCTCCTGGGCGACTTGAAGAGAAGGCTGTACCCATGTCCTTTTCTGCAGTGTTCTTCTCTCTCAAATCTGCACTTAAAACCTAAAGTCTGTGCTCTCCACATTGGTGGTAACTTTGCTTTCTTTTGTTTGTTTGATTTGAAGTAGGGTTTCTCTGTGTTGTCCTGGAACTCATGTGTAGCCCAGGCTGGCCTCAAACACACAAAGATTCGCCTGCCTTTGCTTCTCAAGTGCTGGGATAAAGGCATGAGCCACCACCGCCTGGCTAACTTTGCTTTTAAAAAAACCAAAAACAAGCCAGGCGGTGATGTCTTATGCCTGTAATCCCAGCACTCGGGAGGCAGAGGCAGACAGATCTCTGTGAGTTCAAGGCCAGCCTGGTTTACAGAGCTAGTTCCAGGACAGGCTCCAAAGCTACAGAGAAACCCTGTCTTGAAAAACCAAAAACCAACCAAACAAACAAACCCACAAAAAAGTAGGCCATCTTCTGGTCATGAGACACTAATGATCCTCCAGCAGGAGCAAGGTGGGTTTAAAAATTAATTAACATTCCCAGACAAAGGGCCCCCAATTTTTGTCTTTTTTCTTTTTGGCAACTCATTTAGGACTGGAGAGATGGATGTCTCTCCAGTAGGTAATAGCACGAGCTGTACAAGCATGAGGATCTGAATTCACATCTCCAGAACCCATGTAAAAACCTGGGCACCATCATATATGTGTGCAACCCCAGCAATGTGAGGGGGTGAAGAGAGGAAGATTGCTAGGGCTGACCCTCAGCCTAGCTCCAGTTCAGGGAGACTGTCTCAAAACAGAACACTCACCACCTTCCTTTGGCCTCAGCAATTGCACACAAGTGCCTGTACCTGCACACACACACTCACACATACTTGTGCATATACCACACACATAAAAATGCTCACTCACACACATGCATTTGTGAACACACACAGACAAAAATGTTATGTTTAGCCAAGTATGAGACACATACCAATAATACAAGAATTTAAGAGGACCAGGAATTCAAGGTTATCCTCAGCTAATGAGTTTGATGCCAGTCTGGGCTACATGACAGACACCCTATTTAAAAAAAAAAAATCAAAAACAGGCTGGGTAGTGGTGGTGCACACCTTCAATCCCAGCACTTGGGAGGCAGAGGAAGGCAGATCTCTGTTTTAGGCCAGCCTGGTCTACAGAATGAGTTCCAGGACAAGGTTCAAAGCTACACAGAGAAACTTTGTCTCAGAAAAGAACAAAAAAAAAAAAAAAAAAAAAGAGAGAGAGAGAGAGAGAGAGAAAGAAAGAAACCAAAAAAACGGGGTGAGGGTGGGGCTGCACCTGCTGCTTTTCCAGGAGAACCAGAGTTTAATTCCCAGCACCCACATCAGGCAGCTGTAACTCCAGCTCCAGGGAATCTGATGCCTCTGCCTCCTCAAGCACCCGCACTCATGTTCACATACCCACATGCAAACACACACACATATACACATAATTAAAAATCTTTCAAAATGTGAAAAACTTTATTTTTGGTTGAGTATATACCAAAGTTGGTAAAGAGCTTGCCTAACATGTGTAACATCCTGGGTTTGGTCGCCAGCACCCCACAGATTGATATGCTGATGCACTCTTGTAATCTCAGTACTTGTGAGGGAAGGAAGAAGGATCAGAAGTTGAAGGTCATCCTTCTCAGCTACAGAGAATCCAAGGCCAGGCTGGAGTAAGTAAGACCCTGCCTCAAACAAATAAGTTACCCTCTGAGTCATCTTGCTGGCCCCCTACTTGGCCATAATTTTCACATGATCATTCAGAAATATTCTCCTCTAAATACAGCTTCCTTCCTTGAACTCTCTGTTCTCCAGCTTCCTGTAAGTTTACTTACATACCCTAACTCCCAAGTGAGATGTGTCTGTCATTCTCATGCTCAGAGTGACAGTTCTAAAGCCAAAGTCCCAAGGATCTCTTCAGGGCTTCAACAAGGCAGGAAGTGACAGTAGAACTAACTATTCTGGCCAGACAGGACAGTGCCAGAAAAGCCAAACTCCCTTTCTTTTCTTTTCTTCTTCTTTTTTTTTTGGTTTTTCGAGACAGGGTTTCTCTGTGGCTTTGGAGCCTGCACTGAAACTGAAACTAGTTCTTGCAGACCAGGCTGGTCTCGAACTCACAAAGATCCACCTACCTCTGCCTCCCGAGTGCTGGGATTAAAGGCGTGCACCACTGCCCACCCCAAACTCCCTTTAGTAAGCACTCTCATCCTCTAAGACAAGGACCAAGAAGCTTAGGGTTCCCTTTTCCAACTCCCTCTGGCTACATCAGATACACAACAAATGCCAGACTCACAGCCACCTCCAAACTCAGAACTGCTTTTATCTTTTTTGAACAACTGACTTACCCTTTTATAAACATGGAGAGCCATGTAGTTCAGGACAAAAAGGAAAATAAATTTGAAATGATGGATTACAAGGTTGTTTTGGGGTGGCCTGCCTACCAGAATGACACCAAGGACTTTATTATGAACATTTACCAATGAAGCCTCCCAGCCACACCCATCCTCCCTACAATATCAAGGGAACCAGAGAAGTCCAAGCCAGTCAAAACTTCCTTCTTGCCTGCTAAAGGTCCAGCCTATGGCTCCTAGGAACAGACACTGATTCTGGACATCCTCCGAAGGCATACCCAACCCTGCTGAACTGTCCCTGAATCACAAGATAAAATATCACATGATGCAAAAATTAGAAACAATATTTATTGTTTCCTGTTAAAATTGGGTGCTCTCATGGGGAAAGAATGTGCAAAAAGAGCCTTCCTATATTATGGCTTTCACTTACCCAGGAGGCTGGGGCTGTCTTCACTGAGTAGGAGGGAAAATTCTCCACCTTCTCCTGGGAATTTAGACAATTCTTGTTTATTTTTTTATTATATTCTTGTGTCAAAATATCAAACAATAGTTAATAGGTGGTCTGTTCTTAGGTATATATACCTAGTCCATTTGGTAGACAGATGTGGGCTTCACACCTACATCCTTCTGTGAAGCCCAGAAGTAGATGGCACCACAGAAATCTGCTGGGTTTTCCTGGCTAGCAACAGAAGATCCCAGCTCCTGATTTAGCTGGTTGAAAACAGGCAAGGGGCCACCAGAGAGTCAGCCATCAACTCTTCAGCGAGGAGTATTTTGAGTGTAGTAGGGCCATCAGTCAACCAGGAGGTGGTAATTTGGCCAAAGGTAGTAAGTCTATAAATTATTTATTCCATCTGCAATTCTCTGGAAATCTTCTAAATTCAAGTTTCAAAATGGCACACCAAGTTATACAAGGTAGAGGATGTCGTTAAGGCAACAATTTCACCATCATAGCCATGCCTGGAGCTCTGATTCCACCATTTCCCTCCCCTCACCCTTCAGGACTACCTAGTCCTGCCCACTGCTCCTTAGCAACAGCTGTCCAGCATCCAGAAGTCTTGAAGTCAGCCTCACAAGTTGGGGGCAATCCAGTTAAGGATCTTCATGGCAATTTCAAAGCCAAGGAAACAGGCCTAAGAGGAGGTTGGGTGGGAAAGAAAAAACAGCAAGAGGGAGTGACTGTAGATTCCACCTGCAGCACCATGCTTGGTTAGCCCTGCCAATACCAGAGCCCCTTCCCTACCTAATCCCATTCCTACCCATATTAAGAGAGCAAATTAAGATGAGTGTGGTAATGAACACCTGTGCACGCAATGCTCCAGAGGCTAAGTTAGAGAGACTGCAACTTTGAAACCAACTTGGACTACACAGTAGCATCCGGACAAAAGAAGAAAGAAAAGACAGGGAAAGTAGAGAGGAGAGAGGGAAAAGGAAACATAGTCACTCCCAAGAGGAGTAAAATGTGCATGGCTGGGACTGGAGAGATTGCTCAGTGGTTAAGAGCATTGACTGCTCTTCTAGAGGACCTGGATTCAATTCCCCTCACCCACATGGCTGCTCACAATTGTCTCTAATTCCAAGAGCTGACACTCTCACACAGACATACATGCAGGCAAAACACCAATGCACAAAAAATAAAAATAGGCCAGGTGGTGGTGATGTACACCTTTAATCCCAGCACTTGGGGCAGAAGCAGGTGAATCTCTGTAAGTTCGAGGCCAGCCTGGTCTACAGAATGAGTTCCAGGATAGTCAGGACTGTTTCACAGAGAAATTCTGTTTCAAAAAAATAAAAATAAATAAATAAAAATAAATTTTAAACAATGTGCATGGCCAAGGCTAGGTGTGGCGATACACCCTTGCAATCCTAGCACTTTTCCTGAGAGTTTGAAGGCAGCCTGGGCTACATATAAGAGATCTTGTTTTTAGAAATGGGGAATAGAAGAAAAGGATGGGAAGAGAAGAAATAGAAAAAACACATATCCTGCAACCACCGCTTTTGATAACCAGATCAAGAAATTCAAATCTCTGACCTTAAGGAGTCCCAGTGCGGCAATGCTGGCAGCTACAAGAAAGCCAGTGGATGAGGAAGCTCTGGCAATCCCAAGAGCAAGCAAAAGCCAGTCCCTTGCACTGAGTCCAGAAGGAAAAATCCTAGCCCTTGTCAGATACTCACTGCATTGGCTGGGAAGGCTCGGATCATTACTGCATTGAACCCTTTGTACAAGGACGAGACTCCTTCATCCCGGATCAGCTCTCTCAGCACATCTCTGAAACCATTAGGATATTTTCCAGGGGGTGCTGTAGGGCAGAACCCAATTTTTTTAAGCTTCAGGAAGCTTTGTGACCTGACCACAGCAACCCACATGGAGACAATCTAATAGTCAAATGTTGGGTCAGAGCTAGCACCAGGGTAAAGACACATTGAAGGCCATCTAGAAGTAGTTCACAATGCAGCTAACACTGGGGCCAAAACACAAATGTCCGGATTACTGGTGCCAAGGGAATTAAAAATGGAATTAAACAGCTCAGGTCATGTCACGAAGGGAGAACAGACTCTCTTGTTTTGTGTTTAGACTGACATGGAAGAAACCCTAGGGTTTCTAACATAGAAATATGGAGGAGGTTTGTCAGATGTTGGATCTGCCATGGAAGAGAGACCTGAGCACTCACCAAGTATGACGGAGTACCTCTGCTTATAATCCCAGGGCTTGGAAGGTATCCCGGAGGAGCAAGAATTCAAAATCAGCCTTGCTTATATAGTAAGTTAGAGGCCAGCGTGGGCTACATGAGACCCTTTCTTTAAAAAACAAAACCAAAACCACTGCACTCCAGGGCAGTCAATGCTAGAGCCCACCCTGTCCAGACCCGTACCACTCACCGGTCTGGAACCGAGACTTGAGTACATCTGGAGGGATTGCCACAGCCCAGTTGAAGATCCCCGCAAAGCCTCCAGCCACCAGGATCCGCGGCACACTGAGGTCACTGACGCTGCAGAACACCACAGCCCCGTCAGACAAAACCGGGACACTGTGTTCAGGCCAGTCCCTGCACCACACTCGGGAAAGAGGTTACTGAAAGGGCTTCAGCTGGGGGGAGGAGGCTCAAGGGTCACAACCTGGCAGCTGCTACTCTGTCAGAGGAGGTTCCATGCATTATTTAAAATGCCCTTCACTAAGCAAGGCACAGAGTAGATAAGTTAGCTGCACTCCATTAGCTACTAAAGGACAACTATAGGGAACCAAGAACAAGTATCATGTCTGCGTCAGACCCACCTATGGGAGGGGACAACCTACCCAGAAGTAGGAAAATGGCTTCTACATTCTAATGTTCTTTTCACCTCTTTCCCTCTGGAGTGAAGAGATTTTTAAGCCATTCATATGTCATGAAGTACATCCCACTGGCTGGAACATCTGTTAATGACAAGAAGGAGGTGAATTAAAAACACATTAGAATCTCCACAGACTGGCACTAGAGTATTCAGAGGTTCCTGAGTTCTACTTAAAAACAATTTTTTTCTTTTGTTTTTTTAAGATTGGGTTTCTCTGTGTAATCATAGCTTCCCGGAACTCGATCTGTACACCAAGCTGGCCTCAAACACTCAGAGAGCCCGGCCTTTGCCTCCCAAGTGCTGGGAATAAAGGTGTGCAACACCATGACCCGGCTAATTTGTTTATTTTTTGAGGTTATAATTACATCATTTCCCTTTCTCTTTCCTCCTTCCAACAGCACCATATATATATATATATATATATACACACACATGTACACACACACATATGTACATATACACACACTAAATATATTTATACTACATAGATATATATTTATATTAAATATATACTGTAGATACTACATATACACATATATACATACATATGTAGCATAAATACATAAATCTAACCTGTTTGGTCTGTATAATTTTACTTATATGCATTCATCTTCAGGACTAACAGATTAGTGTGCTCTTCTCTGGGAAGAGCCCAAGAAATTCTTAAGCAACTACATCCTTTTTGTTTGTTTGTTTTTGAGACAGAGTTTCTCTATGTAGCCCTGGCTGTCCTGGAACTCTCTGTAGACCAGGCTAGCCTTGAATTTAGCAATCTGCCTGCCTCTGCCTCCCAAGTGCTGTGACTGAAAGTATGCTCCACCACTGCCTGGCTCATCCTTCTTATTTTTAAATTTTTGAGCTTTATTTTTTATTTTATGGGCTAGAGATATGGTTCAGCCATTAAAGACTAGACTCACAACCAAAAATATTCTTTATTTTACATTTATGAGAATTTTGCCTGCTTGCCATATGGGTGCAATGCCTATAAAGGCCAGAAGAAGACATCAGGTTCTCCAGAAGTGGAGTTACAGACAGTTGTGATGTGGGTGCTGGGAACTGAATCTGAGTACTCTAGAAAAGTTGCCAGTGCTCTTAATCACTCAGTAATCTCTCCAGGCCCTACATCTCATCTTTTTTTTTTTTTTTTTTTTTTTGGTTTTTCGAGACAGGGTTTCTCTGTGGCTTTGGAGCCTGTCCTGGAACTAGCTCTTGTAGACCAGGCTGATCTCGAACTCACAAAGATCCACCTGCCTCTGCCTCCCGAGTGCTGGGATTAAAGGCGTGCGCCACCACCGCCCAGCTTCATCTTTTGTTTGTTTGTTTTAGTTTTTTTGAGACAGGGTTTCTCTGTATAACTCTGGCTACCCTGGAACTCACTCTGTAGACCATACTGGCCTGGAACTCAGATCCTCCCGTCTCCCACCATGATGGGATACTGCTCCAGCATGCCAGTTACATCCTATCTTTAACAATCACCTTGCAGCTATCAAATGCTGCTGAGAGCCATGCACTAGCGTGAGAGTAAACAAACGATGTAATTCATCTTCCAAGTCCCTTTAGGTGGTCACCACGATACACCAACTCTAATCAGTTACAATCACAGTTAATTGTCTGAACTTCCTTCAAGCTACCATCTCAGGATAAGACTGTCTCTGCCTCTGGGATCCTGCCTGTCAAAACGAAGAGGAGGTCTGAGAATGTAGCTCAATGGTAGAGCACTGCCCAGCATGCACAAACCCTGGAGTCTTTCTTTCCTCCCCTCTCATTCCTTCAGCCATGATTTCTAACTAGTCGCCACTGCCTTCCCACATCATGACTCCATCCCTGAAGACATTCGGGAAGGATAAACCTCTCCATCCTTCTCTGTGTCCACGCTGAGTGAGACTGCCTATAAGCAGGACACACACTGGCACGTAAGGGCATGTGTCAACACTGGTCTATAGTCCAGATAAGCTTCTCGTGACAGACTCTCATCAGCTGACCTTCCCAGGTGATCTAGAGTGCAGTGCTTCAGTTTACCTCGCATGAGAGTGAGCACAGTCCCTTTGTAGAAGCCACGGATCCCAAACTCCTGATAGAGCTTCTTTGCACAGTCCAAGGTACCAGTGTATTTGGTTTCCCCTGAAGAAGCCTGAATCTGGGAGGGATGGAAGGTCATCAAGTCAAAACAGCACCGTTGAATTGATAGACCCAGCAGGGTCGGGGCTCCCTGCTAGCCAGTCTAGCTTAACGATCAGCCTCAGGCTAGTAGTGAGAGACCCTGTCTCCAAAGATGATGTGGGAGTGTTCTCCTGTATTTTGTATTACTCTTATTGGTTGAATAAAGAGCTGCCTGGCTTATAAGATGGGTCAGCCCTTAGGTGGGAGGAGTAGACAGAACGGAAGTTCTGGGAGGAGAAGAAAGGAAGTAAGCCAGACACCACGAGCCACCATCGCAGATGAATGCAGGTTAGACCTTTCCGGTACGTCACCACGTGGTGACTTACAGACTTTTATAATGGGTTAGTTTGTGAGGTGAGGGCTAGCCAGGAAAAGGCTAGTGATAATAAGCCAGGCAGAGTTTAAATGAATACCGTCCTCACGTGGTTATTTCGGGTGCAAGCAACCAGTAGCTGAGCGGGCCAGCGGCTGGGGGCTTGGGAGCCAGGCGGCTGGGGAATACAACACGCACACACCTCTCCCCCTAATTACAACACAAAGACAACGTGGATGGACCGTTAGGGACAAAACCAGGTTGAGCCCTGGCCTCCACTTGCTCATGTACATACCCACTCAAAGAAAGACAATAAATGCCAACAAGATGCCGGGTGCTAGAACTGCCTGACTAAAGTTTGTAAAGCAGTCATAATAACAATCCTTTCATGAAAAATAATGAATATGCTTGAAACATGAAAATAGCCACAGCAAAAAAAAGGATAGTTTGAGTAGAGAAATTAGAATATACAAAGAAGAACCAAACAAAACTTCAAATTGAAAAATAAAACTGAAACAAAGGAATTAGTGGCTACCTCGCTCCACAGCAGCAAAGAGGAAAGAGGCATTGTCTCGGAAAAAGAGAAGAAAGTAGCCGGAGAGCTGGCTCAGCGGGTTAGGCACTGCTGTACAAGCTTGTGACATAGGCCTGATCCCCAGGACCCACATGAAGCGAGAACCACCTCAACCAAGTGTCTCTGCCGGTCGTATATGCACTGTGGCATATGTACTCCATCCCAATAACAATGAATTAATTTTTAAATTTTCTTTAGAAATAACTATTCTTTTCTTTTTAAACCAAGCATGATGGTGCATGCCTGAAATTCTAGCTGTGGAGAGGAAGGGGCAGGAGGAGCAGGAGTTCAAAGCTACTATTCTCTACAAGGTAAATATGAGGATAGCTCAGACTACAGTAGACTCAGTTTCAAAACAAACAAAAATTAATAAAACCTGAAAAAAAAACAATACGTAACTAAGATAATATAGTTAAGTGAATAAAACGTCACAAGATGCACCCCGTTCAGTCCTGCCAGCCCTGGTCAACTGCACTTTAGAAATTGAAAGGCAACTCGTATCTCAGCACATGGTTTTGGGAGGACTGAACCTTGGACGTGCACATGCTCAGCAGATCTCTACCACTGAGTCATATTGTCTCTCATTAGAGATAGAAGGGAGGCTGCTCCTGCCTGAGATGCTGTATGTCTCCACACCCAAAAATCCAGTAAATGCCATACTATAATTTTTTTCTGTAGGTTTTCTGTTTTGAGACAGGGTCTCTATGTAGCCTTGGCTGTCCTGTAACTCTATATTGACCAGGATAGTGTCAAACTCACAGAGATCCACCTGTCTCTTCTTCCCAGTGCTGGGATTAAAGGCGTGTGCACCATGCATGGCTCATTCTATAATTTTTTAATATGCAGAATATCTGAATTTCAGTTCTCCTGCACTTTGGAAGTATAGGCAGTATGATGGGATCTTTAAGGCCACCCTCAAGTATACAATCAATTTGAGGATGTCTGTGTTTTTTCTAGTTGAGGCTTTTTATAAATAAAGACATTACACACATTTGCATACAGAGATTTAAGTGTTTATTTTCTGAGCTAAATGACCAGAACTATACAGTTGCTAGGTTGTACAGTAGTTAAAGCTTAGTTGTTCTTTGGTTTTTTCATTTTGATTTTTGGTACTTTAATACAGGGTATCCTTATGTAGCCCAGGCTGGCCTATAGCTCTCTATATAGGCCAGGATAACAATGAACTGTGTGGCAACCCTCCTGCCTTAAACTCCTGAGCACTGGGATTCTAGTTCTGTGCCACAACACATGGACTTGAGCTCCCCGGCCTCATCTTCAGCACGTGCCTACTAGAAGGCACCACAACAGCTAGTTTCTTGTTCTTGATTCTTCCATGTTTTTGAAAACATTGTTTTGCTCAACTGGCCTAAAGATTTCATAGAAGGGACAAGGACATAAATATAAATCCAGGCATGGCACAGCATGCCTATGACCCCAGCAGTATAGGGAGACCAAGACAGGAGGATCATGAGTTTGCCGCCAGCCTGTGCCACATAGCAAGACAGTGACTCAAAACAACAAACCCACAAAAACACGAATACACATGCCAACTATGTGCCTGCTTCCTCCTCGCAGACCACACCCTTACCTGCAGTAAGCATTTGATCCGTTCTCCAGGGGTCATGATTCCTGTGGTGAACACACCAGACAGCATCCCAGCTGCAAACAGCTGCGGGTAGCTGCATTGAGAACAAAACCAGAAGCAACCATCTATGGTTATCCACCAAGGACTGAAGCAATCCAAGCAGAGAAAATGGTTTTATCAGGAAAAGTAAATACATGGGCTGGGGAGGAACATGGTTACAAGTAAATCAGATTTTATACAAAGACCAGATTCTGGGTAAATTCTGATGTCAAATTTACCAGAGCAAGGGTACCAATGTCAAGAAGAGAAAACCCTTGAAGCCCACACACAATAGGCACACACTCAGAATCCCCTCATCCCTGAGAAAAACTTTATAGTGAGATATGGTTTCCACGCATGAGCCTGTTGTATTCAGAAACTATGGACAAATTACCAGGGCTCTGTGAACCCTGATTTCCTAACTGTAAAAGACTGATGCTGTGAGGCAAGGAGAGCCTCTAACCCGAGATTTAACCTCACTGAACTCCCATTTTCCTCCTATATCACATATCCTGGGCCACCAAGGGCCTAGAACACTAAGTCAAGACTCAAGCAGAAAAGCTTCACGGTCAATAGAGTGGCTGTGGGGGAGCCAGGGGTTCCAATTTCATTTCTACTACTGTGGTCAAACACCCTGAACAAAGCAACTAAGGAGGATGGGGTTTGTCTTAGAATCCCAGGTTATAGCCCATCACTTGGGGGAGGTGAGACAGGAAGTCAAGAAGCTAGCTTTATCACATTTACAGTCAAGAACAGAGGGGAACAAATGTACTCATGCTGCCTGCTTTTAGCTTCTCTAGTTTTCTGGCTTATATAGTTCAGAGCCCCTGCCTAGGGCTAAATTTACTAAAAGGTGTTACAGGGCTGGAGAGAAGGCTCAGTAGTTAAGAACACTGGCTGATCTTTCAGAGGACCTAAGTTAGACTCCCAGTACCCATAAGGCAGCTCATAACAGTCTGAAACATCAATACCAGGAGATCTGCCACCTTCTTCTGCCCATCTCAAGCACCGCACCCACGTGGTACACAGACATACATGCAGGCAGAACACCCATACACATAAAATAACAAAATAATTTTTTGTTTTGTTTTTTGACATAGGGTTTCTCTGTAGCTGTAGGCCCATATTTCTATATGATGTGGCAGCCAGGCTCTCAAGCCATAGTTCGCACCTGAGGTAGCCTTCCAGACAGACTGTCTCTACCTTAACAAAGAGTCAGGATGTTGCTCTGCTCCCCCTTTGTAATTTGGAGGACGCCTTGGATAGAGATGTTAATTCAGGCCTATGTGACAGAGCTAGCATACAGAGCAGGAAGATGTGACAGCAGGCATAGGTAGATGTGGATGTGACCAGAGACATTCACCTGCTTACCTAGGAAACAGAATGCTAATGAATTTCCCCTCAGTTTATGTTTTGGTATATAAGGCTGTTTGGAGAATAAACAGGAATTTTCAGGATGTAAACTCAGTAATTTCATGAGGAATCACTAAAAATATCCCTCCTGATAAAGCCATGTGAGTTGTGTCTTTATTCCCGCACCTCCACACTGGTCTAGAAAAATAATTTATGGTCCAGGTTGCCACTGGACTACAACATAATGGTGCCCAACATGAGGCTGATCAACAAACCCCAAAAAACACCAGAGAAATGACCAGACATATGGAGGAAAACATAAGAAACTCACAAGAAAAAATTTCACCACAGGTG
>JAQHUG010000001.1:5314284-5325888 GCA_028555095.1 Dicrostonyx torquatus
ATCTTAGAACAGTCCGGTAAGATGACCACCTTGTGGTGACATACAGACTTTTATAATGGGTTAGTTTAGATGTGAGAGGTAGCCAAGAAAAGGCTAGAGATAATGGGCAAGGCAGTATTTGAATTAATACAGTTCTCATGTGGTTATTTCGGGCATAAGCAAGCAACCATTGGCTGAGCGGGCCAGCGGCTGGCGGCTGGGGAACACAACACGCACCTCTCCACACATTTACAACAGGTACAGGAGCTCTCCATGTAGCCCAGGCTAGCCTTGCACTCAGATCCTCTTATCCTAGCTTTCCCAGTGCTGGGCTTATAGGTATGTGCCACCACATAGCAAGATATGAATTTTTCCTCAATTCAAATTTCAATTATGCCTTGCTAATGCTCCACTCTCTATTTACATCTCCCAGAAGGGTGAACCATTTTATTGGCTTCATTCATCATTCATTGGCTTCATTCATTCATTGGCTTCATACTATATAAATAGTAGCTGGAGTTATCAGCCAGTGAGGATATGGCTAGTGAGCTACAGCTGTGGCCAACAGAAACCCACAGCTGTCCTCTTCCCCTAGGGAGGAGTGTTGACCCCTAAAAACAGTTCTTTGAGGAAGGGACGCCAACACCCAGCACCTAAAGCACACCTCTCTGAAAAGGGTCTTCCGGAAACAGTCAATGGTCCCAGAGTACATAGGTGGCTGTCCAGGCAAACTTGGTGGTTGTGTCTGCAGTCGGACCTGAAACCAGAAACCAAAATAGTTACCTTCCAGAATTACCAGCAATGATCCAACTTTCCTCTTTTTCTCTCCCTACCTCCTCCTCCTCATTTGAAGAGCTGGAGACTGTACCTAGAACTCTGTATAATCAACTTTTCCACAGAGCTATATCCTCAACCCTTCGACTTCATTTAAACAGGAAGTGCTCGCCTCTGTGGACATCCTCAGCATTTTCTTAACCCGATAGGTAGATTCAGGCTTCACTATTTCATTAGTACTCATTCTATTTATTTATTTATTTGAGGTTTTTGAGAGACCAGGTTTCTCATTCCTTAAAAGTGTGTGTGTGTGTATTTTGCTTTCTGTATGAGTGTTTTGCCTGACCATACTATGTACACTACATACATGCAGTGCCCATAGTCTGCCAGAATATCAGGAACTAGTTACAGACAGTTGTGAAATGCCATGTGGATGCTGGGAATGGAAACAGGGTCCTGTGCAAGAGCAGTAAGTGCTCTTAAGCTGAACCAGCATCTTATTCTTTTGCAAGTACTTTTTATATTTATTCTTTGGCAATTTCAGACATGTATAAAATGTATCTTATGCATATAATCCATCGTCCTCCTACTTCCTCCACAGCCCCCCCATAGCAATTGCATTATTTTTATTGTCAAATATTTCATTGGATACAAAATTTTATATATATACACATTCATCAGCACCATACTAGGTTTTATGTGGCACTGGGGACTGAACCCAGGGCTTCAAGCATGCTAAGAAAACACTATATCAGTGACTACGCCAAATCCCCAAACCATTAGGGATCTTCTTCACTATTTCACAAAAAACAACATGGAGTCAAGCTGGGCATGGGAGTGCTTAGGAGGTAAAGATGGGAGAACCAGGAGTTCAAGGTCACCTTTGGGTATATAATGAGTCTAAGTAAGGCCAGACTGGGCTAAAAGATGATCTGTCTCAAAAAGAAAAAGAACTGAGGGCTGAAGAGATGGTTCAGTGGTTAAGAGCATTGGTTGCTCTTCCAGAGGTCCTAAGTTCAATTCCCAGCAACCACATGGTGGCTCACAGCCATCTGTAATGAGATCTGGCACCCTCCTTTGGTGTGTGGGCATATATGGAGGTGGAATGTTGTATACATAATCAATAAATAAATCTAAAAAAGGCCGGGTGGTGATGGCGCACGTCTTTAATCCCAGCACTTGGGAGGCAGAGGCAGGCAGATCTCTGTGAGTTTGAGGCCAGCCTGGTCTACAAGAGATAGTTCCAGGACAGGCTCCAAAGCTACAGAGAAACCCTGTTTCGAAAAAACAAACAAACCAAAAAAAAAAAAAAAAGAAAGAAAGAAAAAAAGAAATCTAAAAAAAAAAAAAAAAGAACTGAGACAGGTCACCCATCCAAAGTGCTCCCCCAAATATGACTCACAAGGATCGTGAGCATTACTGAGTCTTTAGCTCCCTTGGGCTTAGGGTAAAGATTTATACTGTAACAGAAATAGAAACAGGCAGTACTAGTTAGTCTTTTTCCAGGATGATTTTCCTGCTAACTGTTCTCCAAATGCCTCTCAAGGCTGTCCTCACACCAACCTCTCCAAAACCTCATTTTCATCATGTTCTTCCTCCACTTCCTTATGAACCTTTATTGTTGCATGTGTTAGGACCTTACATGCCCCAGGAAGGGAGTTGCTCACTGGGCAGTAAGAATGACAAGCAAATCTGTAGCTAGGGCAAATAGAGAGAACTTGTCTTGAAAAAAACCAACCAACAAACAAAAAACCTTTATGTGGTCTAGAAAGATGATGTGACGGCTTAGTGGTTAAGAACACATACTACTCTTGCAATGGACCTGAGTTCAATTCCCAGCACCTACGTTGGGTAGCTACAACTACTTGAAATTCCAGCTCCAAGGAAATCTGATACCTCTGGCCTCCATGGGTACCTGCACTCATGTGAACATATAAACACAAGCACACACACTTAAAGAAACAGTTATAAAATATTTTGTTTAGGTGGTCTTTTTGTTTTGAGACAGAGTTTCACTGCACAGCCCTGGCTCACCTGGAACTCACTCTGTAGACCAGGCTGGTAGGATTAAAGACGTGCTCCACCACCTCCTGGTTAATGTTTTTTAGGTAGGTTCTCACTATAGCCCAGGCTTGCCTCAGTTTCATTAGATATTCCTGGGTAGCCCTGAACTCATCATTATGTTCTACCACAGCCACGTTAAGTGTGTGGATTATTCAGTGTTAACCAATATACCCAGTGCACACACTTTGACTGATACCTGTTTGGTTGGAAGTGTCACCCCAGTCCCCAGCACCCCTATATCCAAAGAGTCTGCAATGTTTGGGTGGGACTTTCCGTTCCAGGTCCCTCCCCTGGGAGTTGCCTCAGTCCAGATTCCACCTCCGAGAAAGTGACCACTTCTCAGAGATGCTCAAGACCACTCCCACAGGCTATTTAAACTGCTCCCTCCCACACAGAGAACACGTGGTCTTCCTGGTTTCCTTTCCCTTCTCTGTGGTTTTCCTGGTCTTCCTTCCCAGGCATCCATTAAACCTGGGCTTTCTCTCTCTCTTTTTTTCTTAAGGTTTTATCTAGACAGGGTTTCTCTGTAATTTTAGAGCCTGTCCTGGAACTAGCTCTTGTAGACCAGACTGGCCTCAAACTCACAGTGATCTGCCTGCCTCTGCCTCCCGAGTGCTGGGATTAAAGGCTTGCACCACCACCGAACCTGGACTTTTTCTAATTCGGTTTGATTTGATCTGATTTAGATTATTGCATTGGCGGATAGGTTTATCAAGCAGTAAAACATTTTCAAAACCTTCTTGTGATTTTTGTTGTTTTGAAACAGAGTCTTCTGAAGCCCAGGCTAGCTCAAACTCGTTATGGAAACAAAGACATGAATTTGTACTCCTAATCCCTCCTGCCAACAGTTCCCAAGTATTGGGATTTATTTTGGGGGCGTGGGGTTCAAGACAGGGTTTCTCTGTAGTTTTAGAGCCTGTCATAAAATAATTTTTTTTTTTACGATTTCTGTTTTTGTTTGTTTTGAAACGGTCTCACTACGTAACCCCAGTTGGCCTGAACTCACATTTTTATTTACATATTTTTCTCAGGTACAGTTTCATGTATCCAAACCTAGCCTCAAATTCAACTTGTAGTAGAAGGTGACCTTGACCTTCTTAGCCCTCTGCTTTTACTTCCCAAGTGGCAGTATTAAGAGACATTCTGCTTAGGTTTTTCTTCTTTTTTTTTCGAGACAGGGTTTCTCTGTAGCTTTGGAAGGCTGGAACTAGCTCTTGTAGACCAGGCTGGCCCCGAACTCACAGAGATCTGCCTGCCTCTGCCTCCTGAGTGCTGGGATTAAAGGCATGTGCCACCACTGCCTGGCCCTGCTTAGGTTTTACATGGTGTTGGGTATCAAAACTAAAGGTTTCAAGCTGGGTGTGACAGTAGCACATGTCTTTAATCCCAGCACTTGAGAGGCAGAGGCAGGCAGATCTTTGTGAGTTCGAGGCCAGCCTGGGCTACAAAGCAAGTGCCAGGACAAGTTCCAAAGATACGTTGAAACCTTGTCTCGAAAATAATAAATAAATAAATAACCCCTAAAGGTTTCGTGCATGGTAGGCAAGTACTCTATCAACTGAGCTACAACTCTACCACAGTGATGCTTTTTAAAAAAAACGTTCCCTCTATTTATCTCATTATGACATCAGACGTCCCAACCTAAAGGCATTCTCAGCTGACACCACAACCTAAACCCATGGCGAAGCTCATACTTGCCTTCACTCCTGCCCCAAACTATACATGGGAACTTAACCTAAAAATGCAGTAACAATGTTGGGAGGTGAGACCTGATTGGAAGGTATTCATGAATGGATTAAAGACACCTGAAAAAAGATTTGAGTCTTGAGTTTGATCTCTTGCCCTTCCATCTTCCACCATGGGATGACACAGCACAAACAGCCTTGCACAGATGTAGACCTGTGCATCTTGGCACTCCTGGCCTCCTGAAATTGGGAGGCAGAGACAGGCAAATCTCTGTGAGTTCTAGGCCAGCCTGGTCTACAAGTGCTAGTTCCAGGACAGGCTCCAAAGCTACAGAGAAACCCTGTCTCAAAAAACAAAACAAACAAATATATAAATCTTTGTCCTTTATAAACTGCTAGTCGCCAATGTTCTAAGACCTAAATCACCTACCTCCCCATGTCAGATTACACAGCTCTTCCTAGCCTTCCAGGCAGAAATCAGCTAGCTTTTCTTTTCTTTTTCTGTCTGCCTTTTTTTCTTTCTTTCTTTCTTTCACTTTGTTTTTTCATTTTCTTGGTTTTTCGAGACAGGGTTTCTGTGTGTAACACCCCTGGCTGTCCTGGAACTCGCTTTGTAGACCAGGATGGTATCCTGGAACTCACAGAGATCTGTATGCCTCTGCATCCCGAGTGCTCATCTAGTTTTTCAATGCCTGTTCCAAGCCTACCATCCATAAAAATTTTCCAAGCCCCAGTTCTGAAGTTACTAAGACATGCAGGCCATGACTCAGCTCGTGCTATAGAAGGATCAGAAGTTCAAGGTCATCTTCTGCTACACAATAGTTTGAGGCCAGCATAGACTATGTGAGACCTTGTCTCAAAAACAAAACAAAACAAAAACCCAATCACAAAAGCATCAGGGTTTAGTTGGTGACCACCTAGCTCTCTGAGGTCAAAGGACAGCAGGCAGCAATCTGTGGTTTTGGTTTACTAAAAGGAAAAGTTTTCTGATGTCAACATGCCAGTGAGCATTTTCAGTCATTTATAATTCAGAACAAAGGTCACGGGGCCCTTGCTGGAGGAACATCAAGGACAAGAGGATACAAGATAGGAGCAGTATTTGTATAAGGATATTAGTTGTTTAAAAAGTCTCAGATGTGCAGAACAGGATTTCTGCCTTTGGCCGGGCAGTGGTGGTGCACTTGGGAGGCAGAGGCAGGTGGATCTCTATGAGTTCGAGGTCAGCCTGGTCTACAAGAGCTAGTTCCAGGACAGGCTCCAAAGCTACAAAGAAACCCTGTCTCGAGAGAAAAAAAAAAAAAAGATTTCTGCCTTTGTAGAATAAGATTAGGAATAAAGGCCAAACAAATAGAGGTCCTTGAATGAACCACTGCCTTAGAAGAACTGACAAGTAGAGTCCTCGCTGCCTGCCAAGACCTGATTTTGCACTGCAGAATACTATAGAATCCCCCAGAATGAACTCTGTCTTTGGTTTAGCTTCACTCTTGAACAGAAGCCATCAGATAGCCTGCATCTAAGCATCCCAACAGGAAGAGTCCTTGGATACTATTTTCTTTCTGAGGAAACTGGACCTGATACCCTAACAAGCCACCAACATAGGTTACCACCTTATGAAACTCATGTCTTCTCAGGGTTCACACCCCAGCAACACAAGACTCATATCTTCTCCCCACAGGTCCATCCTGGCTGTGACCTGTCATTTTCCTTCAAGTTTTACAATAATAATAATGATGATGAGGTTTCAGGAGCTAAGTCATAGGATATCTACCACCTTTGGTCTTCAGCAAGATCTTCCTGAGTGCAGCAAGGGGAAGAATGGAGGGGTGAGGAGACAAAGGTCCAGGAACAAGTTCGAGTGAGTTGCCTCTGTGCCCATGATTTCCTCGCCTGAGACTGGCTGGTCACCGGGTCCACCATTACTCCCTATGGGGGTGACTATGCAATAGGTTAATGACACTTACCCTGCAGTGAGTGACTGACTGAAAACGACCAATTGCCTCTTCGGGCAAAGAAAACTGCACAAGAGAAGGCTTTGAGATCTACTGGCTTCGCAGGACTGTGTCAAAGGACGTCTTTGCCACCTTTGTCCTTTGTTTTTGGGGGAGGCTGGGTTTACAGAGATCTTGTTTCAATCTTTATAACAAAATATTAGGATTAACTGGAAACAGAGGTTTAGGAAGAAGTTTGGTTTTTTTTTTCCTCTCCAAAGAAATAGTGTAGGGTCAAAAAAGACTGTCAAACGAAGACCTTGCAATAGGAGCTGTCTGGCTCTTGGAGCGCGAGGGGCAGCCTCTGCCTTCTCTTTAGAATGATTCTCGAGAATTATTTTTCTTTTTGAGGTGCTGGGGGAGTTAAATGCAGTCTTTCGCCCTTTTAGGTAGACAGCGCTCTACTTACAGACTACATACCAACCCTCCGTAAACTTCACACGGAAGCATCTTCCCGCCCCACTCCTGTCCTGAGGCAGCATCTCAGGGGGACCCCACTTGCCGCGTCGCCTGGGGTCTCCCCCCCACAAGCCCCCAATCCAGACACCGCGCACCTTGACCGTGTCCAGGGGGTGCCCCACAAACACCAGGCACACGCCGCCAAAGCCGCCGGCCAGGAGGTTCTTAAGCGGACTGATGGGCTTCGGCTCTTCTGCCATGGTCAGTCTTCTCTGTCTGCTGGGCAGCTCCGGGCGGTCTAGGTCTTGCTCCGCTGCCCAGGCTACACTACAGGTTCCGCCGACCTTTCGCCTACATTAGGGTGGGCGGGGTCTTGGGCAGGTCAGGAGGAGGGCCCAGTCGGCCTAGCCTGGCTTCCGCCCGGAGGCTACTTCCGGCCGCAGCTCCACCTCAGTGGGCGTGGCTTTCTCTAATGATGTAAGGGAGGAACTTGGGATTGTCTGCCATGGATTTACTCTTCCAGGAAGACTTCTTGGGCTTGAGTGCTCTTTTCCTCTGATCCTCTGTGGTCCCATGTATTTGTACACTCCACAGAGGTCGCATACACCCTTTTATGTTCCAGTCACTCTTCTTTAGGTGCTGAACAACAGCAGAAGCACAGCACGCAAGTCCCTGTTCTTTAAGAGTTTGATAAACCAGGGACTGGAGAAATGGCTCTGTGGTTGAGCACTAATGGCTCTTCCAGAAGATCCGGGTTCAATTCCCAGCACCCATATGGCAGCTCACAACTGTCTGTAACTCCAGTTCCAGGGCATCCACTCTCACATAGATATATATACAGGCAAAACAACAACGCACATAAAATAAAATCAAGTAAAAAAAACAAACACGAGAGTTTGATAAAACATGACAAAGATAAGAGGAAAATTACATCTTAATTGCTCTGTAGGACAACAAATATGGGAAAGTGTGGGGGGACAAATAATTTATAATTTCGGGCTGGAGAGATGGCTCAGTGGTTAAGAGCACTGACTGGTCTTCTAGAGGACCCGGGTTCAATTCCCAGCACCCACATGGCAGCTCACGACTGTCTGAAAATGCAGTTCCATGAGAACTGACACCTTCACACCAATGCATATAAAATAAAAGTTAAATAAAAAAAATAATTTATAATTTCAATTAGTTAAAGAGAAGATCTCATTGGAAAAGTAAAGGATTGAGGTCTGAGGTAAGAAAATAAGTCCTGTCCACAAATACTGGGCAAAGGATGAAGGACCTTACTGGCAAAAGCTAAAGAAAATGCAAAAACTCTGAGATGGACTGTACTGTCCAGTCTGAGAGACCACAGAGAGAGAAAGAGAGAGAGAGGGAGAGAGAGAGAGAGGATGAGTGGATGAGTGGATGAGGATGGAGAAGAAATGGAGACTTATCAGAAGGAGCTTTCTGTGTTACATTGATCTCTTCTGGGAAGGGTTTTAAGCAGAGAGTAACAATCTGAGATGAAATTTGAAAACAAAATCAAACAGAATCCCTATTAATTTCTGGTGAATACAGCAAGGAGAAAACCAAGAGGCTTGAGGAGGTTAAATGTTACAAGTAGAGATGTTGGCCTGGACCAGGGCCTAGCAGAGACAGTAATAAGGAGTGGTCAAATTGTGACTATGTTCTAAAGGAAAACCCAAAGGACCAGGTAATGAGTGAATGATGTGCCCTGTGTAAGAGTTGGGGAGACAGCTCAGCAGTTTGGAGAGTCAGCTGCTCTTTTAGAGAACCCAGGTTCTGTTCTCACCCTCCTAGGGGCACCATACAACTGTCTAAAACTACAGTTCCAGGAGATCCAGTGCCCTCTCTCAGCCTCTGTGGGCACCAGGTACACAGACATACATGGAGGCAAAGACTCAAACACATAAAATAAAAAAATGAATAAATATATCTTTTTTTAAGAAAGGTTTGTGGGAGAAGGTTACGGAGTGATGCTAGTGTTTTTTTATCCTGAGCAACTCGGGGTTGAGGAAGAGGCAGGGCAGAAGCAGATTATAATATGGTAAAGGACATTTTAGACATTAATTAGTTTAAGATGTCTATTAATAAATCTATCCCTTGATCCAGGATTCTGAAGAGAGCCTTGGGCTAGTGGCTAAATTTGGTATTAATCAGTGAAGTTAGATGAAAATGCTCAGGAATGGAGCCCTTTCCCTTCTAGGGTTCACACTACAAGACAGATGAGGAAGGACCTAGAAAATAACCAGAGAAGTAACCAAGAAGTAGGAGACCAAAGACTCTGCAATCACTAAGATGAGATAGGGAGGGAGGATAAGGACCGGCACTAGAATCAGGAAGTGCTGAGCACCGGCTGGTCCCAAAGACCTATAGTCGAATGGAGGGCAAGGAGGTTGCAGCAATGCAGGAGCGACCTCTTAGGAGGTAATGAGGCCCTGTGGAAGAACTTCAGACACAACAGTGACATGATCAGATTTCTTTTGGAAAATCTATCTTAATTGAATCAATTTGTGTGGAGAGAGACTGAGGCAGCAAAACCAAGTGAGATAATTATAGCAACATAGGACAGGGACAGTGAAGGCAAGGGTCATACGTTTAAAAAAAAAAAAAAGGAACCTGAGGCAATAGGGGAAAATCTGCAGCAGTTGTTGGTTCTATTGTGTTTTGATGCTCAGAGGACACAGCTGGTTAGAGTGGCAGTAGTCACGAAGACTTCAAGGATAAAGAATATGTATGTGTGTATGTGTATATACATAGATATACACACATGTGTATATATAGACTTCCTGAGACTGTATACTGTTGAGAGTGACACAGGCATGGCTATGTGCACCTCTAATTCTATAGCTCTGGAGGATGGATAGTTAAAGGCCAGAGTGAGCGACAGAGTGAGCACCTGTCAAATGAGAAGTGGGGCAAGGAGGCTGGATTTGCGGTGCAGTGGTTAGGAGAACGTGCTGCATGACCATGAGGACCTGATTCCAGCAAGGACAGAATAAGCTGGGCATGGTTGTGTGATTGCCTGTAACCCCAGGACTGTTGTGGGGGCAGAGACAAGACTCAGTGGAACTTGTTGGCTGCCAACCTCCCCCAAAAATTCATGTTCCAAGTTCAAGGAGAGACTCTGGTCAACGGAATGAGGTGTTGAGGGACACTGATACCTCTTTCGGTTTACATACCTATACACAGGCTCATGCAGTCCCACCGCCCCTACTGATCTCTCTCTCTCTCTCTCTCTCTCTCTCTCTCACACACACACACACACACACACACACACACACACACACACACACACAAGACAGAGAAAGCACTAAAACAATGTTAACCATGGTGGGGCATGTCTCCCTGCAATGCTAGCACATGAGATGTAGAGGCAGAGGGTAAGGGCATCCCTGCCTACATAGGGGTTCTTATTTGTTTTGAAACAGGTCTTTGGGTATTTAGCCCTTACTGGCCTAGAAGCGGCTATTTAAAACAGGCTGGACTTAAACTTGTGCTGATCCTTCTGCCTCTGCCTTCCAAATGCTGGGACTACAGGTGTGTCCCATGATTCCCAGCAATGTATCAAGTTTTTGGAGGCCAGTTCAAGGTACCTGAGATCTTATCTAAATAAGTGAATAAATAATAAAGCAAAAACAGAAGAGGAGGAAGAGAGAAGAAAAAGGAGGATGTGCTTGCTAGACTTATGTTAACTTGTGAGATGATGAAAATAAAATCATCTGAGAGGAATCTCAGTTAAGAAAAGGCCTCCATAAGATCAGCTGTAGGCCAGCCTGTGGAGCATTTTCTTAGTGATTGATGGGGGAAGGCCCAACACATTGTGGGTGGGCTAGGCTGGGGATCCTGGGTTCTATGAGAAACTGGGCTGTGCAAGCCATGATGAGCAAGCCAGTAAGAAGTACCCTTGAAGTCTTCTGCATTGGCTCCTGCCTCCAGATTCCTACCTATTTGAATTCCTATCCTGACTTCATTCAATGATGCAGACATGTAAGTCAAATACACTCTTTTCTTCTCTGCTGTTGTCATAGTGTTTCATCACAGCAATAAAAACTCTAAGACAGAGAATAATAATTATTATTAATACTGTTATCATGCTGGGTGGTGGTGGCACACGCCTTTAATCCCAGCACTCGGGAGGCAGAGGCAGGCGGATCTTTGTGAGTTCGAGGCCAGCCTGGTCTACAAGAGATAGTTCCAGCACAGGCTCCAAAGCCACAGAGAAACGCTATCTCGAAAAAAAAAAAAACAATATTGTTATCATGAAGGAAATTAAGAGTAAGAAAGGATGGTACTTCTGAATCAAGAGCCAAAAGGTCAAATGGTGGGTGAAAGGAAGACATTTAAAGTCTTATTAGGTGTAACTCTTAGTTATTGGTGACATTTAAAAGCTCTCCAGAAGTACTACCAGTGGTAGATTAAAAAACAAAGAGCTCGATCTCTGGCTTTTTCTCCAGAGGACCCAGGTTCAATTCCCAGCACCGATATGGCAGTTCACAACTGTCACTAATTCCAGTTCCAGAGGATCCAACATCCTTACATAGACATACATGCAGGCTAAACACCAACACACATAAGATAAAAACAAACAAACAGGGGGCTGGAGAGATGGCTCAGTGGTTAAGAGCATTGCCTGCTCTTCCAAAGGTCCTGAGTTCAATTCCCGGCAACCACATGGTGGCTCACAGCCATCTGTAATGAGGTCTGGTGCCCTCTTC
>JAQHUG010000001.1:5337875-5397979 GCA_028555095.1 Dicrostonyx torquatus
GCTTTGGAGCCTGTCCTGGAACTAGCTCTTGTAGACCAGGCTGGTCTCGAACTCACAGAGATCCGCCTGCCTCTGCCTCCCGAGTGCTGGGATTAAAGGCGTGCGCCACCACCACCCAGCTCTTGTCTCAGCTTGTTAATGTCAAGTTGCAGACACATTCAACCATTCAAGGGTTAGCGAAACTTTTACAGTTGGAAAATTAGTTCAATTTATAGACTAGAGGAAGATGATGAAGGTTTATGAGACTTTTTATTCTATTATGCACATACTTTCCAGATACATGACATATGGTTGTGAAATAGTTTTCTTTCCCTACAAGTTGTAGTGAGACAGACCTGCATCCTTAATTGTGTGGTTTCTATTTCATTCTGGGGCATGATTAGCAAAGCTTAAACTTGAGTAGCTAAATCCTTACGGTTGTCCTTCATTTGTACAGCTAGCTATGAAGGTACATTTCCCCTGTAGGTCTCTGGCAAAAAAAGGAAAAATCGATTGGAATTTTGGAGTTCTTTAAAAAAAAAAAAAGCCATTGATTTGTTTATTGTATATATCTGTGTGTGAGTGCTTTTTGTGTAGGGAACAAATTGAGTCACTTTTGCCCACCATGTTGGTGCCATGTTTGTGTTAATTTCAGGAGTGGAGGCAAGTCTCTTTGGAATATGAGTCCTCATCATGGGGAAGACATCCTTGGATTTTCATGCCTTCTGTGTATTTGTTGTCTTAGTGAAAGGATTTATTTCCCTTTGCTAAACATAGGCCATTGAAATGGATAGTGAGGTGTTCTGAATGAAATCAGAATTGAGATAGCAGCTGTCCAGTGATGGGTCCCATGCTTTTGATCCCAGCACTCTTGGAGGCAGGTGGATCTCTTGAGCAAGAATTGAGATAGACTATAGCCTAGGACTGGGTTCTTGAATGAAAGAATATTTCCTCAAAGAGAAATAGTAATTCTCTCTCTCTCTTTCTCTCTCTCTCTCTCTCTCTCTCTCTCTCTTAGAAGACAAAAACGCTAATGCATTTGAGACAACGATAAAATTGGGGGGAGAGGGAAAAAGCAACTGATTTCCCGATTCTCCAACTTGGCTGGATGTTAAGATGTCCGTGGACATGAACAGCCAGGGGTCTGACAGCAATGAAGAGGACTATGACCCAAACTGTGAGGAAGAGGAAGAAGAGGAAGAAGACCCTGGGGACATAGAGGACTACTATGTGGGAGTAGCCAGTGATGTGGAGCAGCAGGGGGCTGATGCTTTTGATCCTGAAGAGTACCAGTTCACTTGCTTGACCTATAAGGAGTCTGAGGGTGCCCTCCATGAGCATATGACCAGCTTAGCTTCTGTATTAAAGGTGAGTAGTGTTGTCAAGTTCAAATGTAATCTCCCTGGTTAAATTGATGGATGATGTGTTAACTAATGTCTCTCATATATAGCTAGGAAAGCAAACCGATGTATGGATTGCTTCATTTAGATATTTTGTCATATTAACTTGTTTTGAAATGTAAACATGTCCAAGGTCTTCAGATTAAGAATTACAAAAGAAGTACAAACAAATTCAAGACAGATCAGAAATCTGTGACAGAATTGCCCAGCTTTTACTTGTTTCAGAAAGTGAGTTACATGACTTGATACATTGACGTGCATCTGAACCATTGTTTTATACAGCCATTTGAGTGTCTTCAAAAGTGTCCGTGTCCCCTAGTTTGCCCTGTATTCATTATCTTTGGGCTGAGAAACTCATTGAGTTTAGGTACTGATGGTATGATCTGTTTTGAGAGTTAAGAAAAACAGTTCTCAGAGCTTGTATTTGGGAGTATCAATATAAAAATTTAAAATACTAACTACTGTACTCAGTTGTTCCAACAGATGCTTTTTTTTTTTAACCATTTAAACCAATATACTTGGAATCTCAGGTCAATTATTGCCTTATTGATACCTAACTTATTTATTTATTTATTTATTGGTTTTTCGAGACAGGGTTTCTCTGTGGCTTTGGAGCCTGCGCTGAACTAGCTCTTGTAGACCAGGCTGGTCTTGAACTCACAAAGATCCGCCTGCCTCTGCCTCCCGAGTGCTGGGATTAAAGGCGTGCGCCACCACCGCCCGGCCTAACATGTTTTTTAGAATGCTTATTTAGGCATTTTCCCAGCATGCTTTCTTTGCAAGATGTTCACTATAACTTGAAAATGAGAACATTTATTTTACTTTTATTGCTGACTTTTCCTTTATGAATTATCCCATGGATTTTGTTGGATCAAATTGAAGACCAGTGGGTCTGATGAGGTGGCTAAGCAGGTAAAAGTGCTGGTCACACAAGCCTGATCACTTCAGTTCAATCTCTGGAACCATGTAAAGGTGGAAGGAGAGAACCGACCGCAATTACCCTCTGGTCTCCACATAAGTGTTGTGTCAAGTATGTCCCTCCTTCCCCAAATAAGTCAGATTGAAGGTTAGGAGCCATGGTTGACTGGGCATGGTAACATATCCATAATCCCAGCACTGGGGAGGTGGCAGTGGAAAGATCATAGTGAGCTCAAGGTCCCAAATCCATAGTGAGTTCAAAACTGGCTGATGCTGCATGAGACACTGTCTCAAAAAATAATCAAATAAAACAAAACATTCCAAACAAATGTTGTAGTTATTTAAAAGGAAATACCTATATGTGTCATGAATTTCTAGAAAGGATTATTGCATGTAGTGTCTGGTGTCCAGCATAAAAATAATATGGACTTGGGCATGGTCCTTTAATCCCAGCACTTAGGGAGGTAGAGGCAGGGGAATCAAGAGTTCAAAATAATCCTAAACTACACAAGGTGTTTGAAGGCAGCATGGGATACATAAAGTCCTGATCAGCATTTCCCTGGTCTCCTTCAGAAATACCTCAGAGCTGGGCACACCTTTAATCGAAGCACTTGGGAGGCAGAAGCAGCTGGATCTCTGAGTTCTAGGCCAGCCAAGGATACATAGTGAGTGAGACCCTGTATTTTAATTAATTTACTTGCCTGAAGATAAGAGAGTAAAGCAGCTCTACTGGTCAGTCTTACCTTCAATCCAAGCAGCCACACTACTTTGCCATAGAAACCAGGCAGTAGTGGTGCACACCATTCATACCAGCCATATAGAGGAATGTAAGATGGGAGGAGACAGCTCTTACAGTCTCATTCTGAGATTCCTGGAGGCAGGATTGCATTTCATACTGAGGTGTAGAGAGAGGTAAGAGGCTGGTTGTTCTGCTTTTCTGACCTCAGGTTGAACCCCCATGTCTGTCTCTGGGACTTTATTGATCGTGCTACAAGACCCCATCCCTCAGAAAAAAAAAAAAAACCCTCAAATTCCACATGCCTATAGCATTTGACCACAGTGTGAACTCAGCCAAGCAGTGATCTAAGGGAATCCCGAGAACAGAAAAAGGAAATAAAGGTCTAGGGAAAGCTTTCCAGGGAGGTGACTATATGTCACTTTCTTAACAAAAGTGTATGGTATTACACACACACACACTCACGCGAAACAAAGAAAGGATTGGTATTTGAACAGTTTATAAACCATAAGTGAGACAGAAAAGTCAGCACAGAGTTAGGAGTCCTTTGTATAAATGGGAGCATACTAACAACCATGGTCAAATGAAGCTGTATAGTACAGATCCACAAACTTGACAGTTCCTCTGTTAATTTCTTTTTTTTTCCCTTTTGTTTTTATGTAGTTCTGGTTGTGCTGGGTTTGAGACAGGGTTTCTCTGTGTAGCCATGACTGTCCTAGAACTCGCTCTATAGACCAGGCTGGCCTTAACTCACAGAGATCTACCTATCACTCACTGCTTTCCAAGTTGTGCTGGATACTGGACTAAAGGTGTGTGGTATATGCCACCACCATTGCCTGGCTCTTTTTTTTTTTTTGAGACGGTTTTTTTCTCTGTATTAGAGCCTGTCCTGGAACTTGCTGTGTAGAACAGGCTGGCCTCTAACTCACAGAAATCAGCCTGCCTCTGCCTTCAGAGTGCTGGGATTAAAGGTGTGCGCCATCACTGCCCAGCTCTCTTCTCATATTTTTTAAGATTTCATTTCATTTTGTTTTTTGTTTTGTTTTGTTTTTTTGGTTTTTCGAGACAGGGTTTCTCTGTGGCTTTGGAGCCTGTACTGGAACTAGCTCTTGTAGACCAGGCTGGCCTTGAACTCACAGAGATCCGCCTGCCTCTGCCTCCCGAGTGCTGGAATTAAAGGCGTGTGCCACCACCGCCCGGCTAAGACTTCATTTCTAAAGTTGTGTGTCTGCATGTGTTTTTGTATGGCTGTGGGCATGTGACTGTAGTTGCTTGAGGAGGTCAGAGGTGTGGGATCATCATCATCCTGGAGCTGGAATTGCAGATAGTTGTAAGCTGTCTGATAGGGGTTCTGGGAACTGAACATGTGTCCTCCTCAAGGGCACTAAACGCTTTAACCACTGAGTACCTCAGCCATTGAATCCCCCTACCACCAAATCTCCCCCTCTCCTCTTTTTTATTTTGAGAGAGCCCTGATTGTCCTGGAAATAACGATGTAAACCAGGCTACCCTTAAACTAATAGAATTCTGCCTGTCTCTGTCTTTCCAGTGCTGGTTTAAAGTTGTAGGGACACCATGGCTCGCTCACATTTTCAGAGGGTTTTTGTTTAGTTTTTATGGTTTTCTTTTTGTTTTTTGTTTCTATGTAATTCTGGTTTACTGGAATTTTATATGTAGACCAGACTGACTTTGAACTCGTAGCATGCCTGTGCTTTGGTTTTGATGATTTTGAGGCCGTGTTGTATGTATGTAGTTCAGGTGGTCCTTGGACTCCAAGTACTCCTAAGTCAGTCTCCAGAGTGGGGGACTCCAGGTGTTTTCCTACTAATGTAGCTCTCGTGTGTGTGTGCTTTGTTTGGAGCAGGGGAAGATGTACTGCAATCTTCTGATGGCTTTATGCTTGATCCTTTAGTGCATTTTGCCATCATCTCTTACACTAAATTGCCAGGTCCTGCCCATTGTTGCAGTCACAATTTTGCATTTGCAGTAGATACTAGATAATTTCTTGAATACTGTGGTTTTCTTAGTTGTTGAGCTAGGACTGCTGCTTTTGGTGGGAGTTAGATTTCCTAGTCTTTGTTTTGTGTCCTTCTAAATTTTCAGGAAAGGAGATAATTCTGCCTTCAAGACTAAGAAAAGAAAGAACAAAAAACCAGGAACGGTATTGAGAATTAAGAGATGGAGAGTTGAAACAGGTTAAGAAGGAAATGAGATAAGAGGAGAACTCAAAAAAGCATTGGTGCTTGTAGACAGACACATTTTGATTGGTTTTTCTCTTCCTACAATTCACTAAGGAGCGTGTTAGCATCTTTTTTTTTTGGCTCTGGTCAGCACAGGTTGAAGCTTAGTTATCATACCTATAGAGGAACTCTTGTTCCAGAGGGGTTGGAGAGATGGTCAGCAGTTAAGGCTAGCCTGGGCTGTATACTGAGACCTTGTATTTAAAAAAACAAAACAAAACAACAACAAAAAAAAACAAGGTCCCAGGCATAACAGTGCACACTTTTAATCCCAGCACTCAGGAGGCAAAGTCAGGCAGATCTCTGTGAGTTCCCACTCTCTGAGTTCAAAGCCAGCCAGTTCTACAAGCAAGGACTAAAGAGAGAAAAAACTCCTGTCTTGGAAAATCAAAACACAAAAACCAAGGGTTGCAGACATGTAACATGAGGGGCCTGCTCGTTGGGGTTTCTGTCCCTCCCAGTACCCCACAGCGGGCAAGCCCCAAAGAAAATCACACAAAGAGTCTAATTAATAAAATTAGGTTATTAACTGATTGGCTCATTAGCTCAGTCTTCTTACCATCTCCCATAGCTTATATTAACCCATATTTTTATCTTTGTCAGCCACATGGCCGGTACCTTTTCTCAGCTGGGACAGGGACACATCCTGCTTCCTTGGTGGTCTGCGTAGGAATACCAAGGGAGCTTCCTGCTTCCCAGACGCTCTCCTCGCCCTGCCTCTACTTCCTGTCTTTTTGACCCGCCTATACTTCCTACCTGGCCAATCAGCATTTATTTAAAACATGATTGACAGAATACAGACACATCTCCCGCACCACAGACATAGCTCAGTTTAGAACTCTTGTGCAGCATTACATGAATGGGGCTAGGTTCTCTTTGAACTACAGAAAACAAAATGTGGTGGAAGTTAAATCAAGAGCTAAGGAAATGTCTTGTCAGGAAATGAAAACTATAGATATTTAAATAGTTATGGGGTGAGAGAAACCACTGCAGGATGACTGCTTCTTGTCAAAATGGGAGAGAGAGAATCTTGTATGCATAAGTTTTAGTGATTCTCTAGCAGTATATAAAGAAAAATTACTTTGGGTATAGTGGCAAGCAGATCTTGGAGTTTGGAGGCCAGCCTGGCCTTGAGAATTTCATTATAGTCAGAGCTACATAATGGAGAGATACTGTCTCAGCAAAAGATAAAAGAAGGAAAAAAAGGAAAATTACCTTTGTTACTGTATTCTTCCCATAAGTGTTTCTGTCCTGGAGGCTTGGATGTTATTCCTTAGGTCCTTTTTGTTGTTTTGTTTTTTGGGGTTTGATTTGTTTTGTTTCTGTTTTTTGAGAGACTCTCTGCCTGGTCTGGAACTCATCAAGTAGGCTAGGCTAGGCTAGCTGGCCAGTGAGCCCTGGGAATCTTTACGTCACTGCCTTCCTGAGTGTGTATTCACAGTACCTAGCCTTCCTCCCCCCCCCCGCCTTGTCTTTTTGTGTATTGGGTCAGTGTGCATTCATGCCTACACGGAAGTACATGTGTTCCCATGGGGATGGGTATGTCTGTGCATGGAGGCTGTAGGTTGTCAAGTCCTCAGTCACTCCCCACCTTATTTTGCTTTGGTTTTTTTGAGTGTAGTTTTCCTGTGCTGTGGTTTACGTGTGGAGGTCTGAACTGAATTCAGGTCATCGGCCTTAGTGGCAAGTACCTTTACACTGAACCATCTCTCTGGCCCTCAACCTCTTTTATTTAAAACTTAGAAAAAATGTTTATGTATATGGATGATTTGCCTGCATGTATGTCTGTGTACTACTTGTATAGTTGGTGCTCATGGCAGCCAGAAGCTTGTGGTTGCATCCCCTGAAACTAGAGTTACAGGTAGTTGTACATCTCCATTTGAGTGCTGAGAATCAAACCCAAGGAAAATAGCCAGTACTATTAATTTCAGAGCCATCACTCGAGGTACTTATTTTTAATTTTTTTAAAATTACATTTATTTGTGTGTATGTAAACATATGTGTGCATTTGCCACAGCACACATTTGGAAGTCAAGAAGACATCGTGGGAGTTCTTATTTTCTGCTGTAGAGTTCCTGGGATCAAATTTAGATCATCAAGTTTGGACACTGTATTTATTGAGACAGTGTCTCAAATGTGATCATGGCTAATGAACAATCTCGCTTGCTTCTCTCTTTCTTTCCTTGTTTGTTTAGTTTGTTTATTCATTGAGACAGAGTCTTTTACACTATCCCTCATTGTCTTGAAACTCACTGTATAGACCAGGCTGGCCTGGTACTCACAGAGGTCTGCTTGCTTCTGCCTCCTGAGTGATGGGATTAAAAGTATGTGCCAACATGTTTGACCACCTAATAATGAGACAGGGTCTCATTGACCCTAGAGTTTTCTGATTCTGGTGGCCTGGCTGGATCCCTCTGTCTTGTTCTCAGCAGAATGATTACAGGTGTGTGTGCTTCTGTGGCCAAATTTTGCTTGGCTCTGGGGATCAAATTCAGATCGTCATGCTTGTAAGGCAAGCACTTCATAGAATTCTCTCCACCCTGATTACTATTATTTCCTTTGTGTATTTGCACACACATGCTTTTGGAGCCCAGAAGTCAACCTTAGGTGTTATTTGGGTGCTGGACACTGTATTTATTGAGACAGTGTCTCAAAGTGGTATGGAGTTAATCAAGTAGGGTAGACTGGCTGGCCAGTGAGCCCCGGCCGGGATCTACCTATTTCTGCCTTTCTAGTGCTAGAATTGTAAGCATCTACTACTGTGTCAGGTTGGTTTTCGTTTTTGTTTTTAAACCAAAAAACTAACAACAGGGACCTGGGTATCCAACTGAGGTCCTTATGTTTACATGGCAAGAAGTCTTGTGTCTGTGTCATCTCTCCAGTTTGTGGTACTATATTTTTATATAAACATACATAGGCTTTTATTGTTACAGAGGAAAGAAGTGCTTTTTTATGATAATAAGCTTTTTTAAAATGTATGTTTTGTGGTGGGAGAGATGGTGCAGAGGTTAAGAGCAATGCCTGCTCTTCCAGAGGTCCTGAGCTCAATTTCCAGCAATTACATGGTGGCCCACAACCATCTGTAGTGAGATCTGGTACCCTCTTCTGAAATAAAGTCCATAGAGCACTCATAATCATAAATAAATGAATCTAGAAAAGAAAAGGGGGTCGGAGAGATGGTCAGTGGTAAGAGCACTAGCTATTTTTTCAGAGGTCCTGAGTTCAGTTCCCAGCAATTACATGGTTGTGTAATGAGATTTGGCGCCTTTCCAGGCCTATAGGTATACATGCAGTTGAGACATAGTAGCACAGGACTTTGATCCTAGCACTCAGGTAGAGGCAGGCAGAACAACCATGTCTTGAAAAAAACAACAAACAACAAAATGTTTTTATTTATGTGTATGTTTATCTATGTGATTATGTGTTGTATGTGTGGTTTCCCCTTGGAAGCCAGAAGAGGGCATTGGATTGCCTGTATCTTGAGTCATAGATGGGTGTAAACTGCCTGATACAGAATATATGAATAGTATATGTAACATAATATATATCTATAGATAGAGATTTTTTAAGTGCCTTCTACTCTTCCAGAGGATCTGAATTTGGCTCCCAGCTCCTATATCAATTTATTTGATCTATGTTTTATATAGTTAGGTAGGTAGATAGATACTTAGATAGTATGGTGTTTTACCTGAATGGATATATGTACTAGGTACATATCTGATAGCCTCTAAGGCCAGAAAATGGCATTGGATATCCTGGATTTGGGGTTAACAGTTCTGATCTGCCATGTGGGTGCTGGTAATGAAACCCAGGTCTTCTGGAAGAGCAGGTAATGCTCTTAATTGCTGAGCTATGTCTCCAGTCCTATGCTAAACTTAATATAAAATATAGATTTGTTAACAAAGAGTTTTGATGTTTAGTACTATTCTGTGAAACTTTTGTTTTGTTTTTTGAGAGAGGGTTTCCCTGTGTAACAGTCCTAGCTGTCCTGGAACTAGCTCTTGTAGACCAGGCTGGCCTCGAACTCACAGGGATTCATCTGCCTCTGCCTCCCGGGTGCTGGGATTAAAGGCGTGCGCCACCACTGCCCAGCCTATTCTGTGAAACTCTTTAAAAAGGTGTTTATTTACATGTGTATTCATATCTCTGTGTATGTGTTTGTGTAAGTATGTGGACATGTATGTGCAGGTCTCACTAAGGCTAGAGAGGATGTCAGTGAGCTGTCTGACATAGGTGCTGGGATCTGAACTCTGGTCCTCATGACTAGACGCTCTTAACCACTGAACCATCTTTCCAATGCCCCATCTCCATTTGTTTGAGAAAAGATCTCATGTAGCCCAGGCTGCTCTCAGATTTGCTATGTCGGTCAGCTTTCCCGATCATCTTGCTTCTGCTTCCCGATCGCTGGTATTATGGGTATATTGCAGCATGCCTGGCTGTTCGTGAGACTCTTGAAACATTTGCTAACAGTTTGTTTAGGAAAAGATGCTCAGCCTTTGGCAGAGCCCCAAACAGGGCCCAGTCAGGGTTATGATAGATGATGATGCGTGAATTGCAAAATAAACCTTTCCTTATGTGTTCTTCTCTTAGCATCATGTTTAAGTGTGCTCAGAGAAGCAAATATTCAAGGCCCATCCACCTGCTGCAGGAGGGAAAAGAAATAGTCTACTTTGGATTCGATCTAGTCCAGAAGCCTTAGTGAGCTACTCGAGTTTAGTCCTGAGGCAGGAGAGCCTTAAAAGTGAGTTAGACAGGGATTGATAAGATGGCTTAGTAGGTAAAGGAGCTTGTTACCAAGCTGCATGGTCTGAGGTTGATCTCCAGGACCCACAGGGAAAAAGGAGAGAACTGACTCCTGCAGCTTGTCCTCTGTACGCCCCCATAACATGATGCACACAGATGTGTAAACACAAATGAATAAGTAAATGTAATAAAACAATTTCAAGTGAGGAAGAAGACATTCAGGCCCACAGGGCAGTGAGGGTGGACGGTAGAAGGTTGCCTTCTACACAAACATAAGACTATGATGTATATGGAAAAGGAAATAAAATATGGACTATTGTGAAATGTCTATTACTGGAGAAAGGAAGCTTGGAGTTTCAGAACTTGAGTGTCAGTGGAGTATATTATATTGTTCTCTTGTTGAGCCTTGTGGATGAGAAAATTAAGTCAGTTATTTATGCCTCTTCTTACTTCATAAGTTATTAACTGCAGTAGAGCTGGGGGAATGGTTCCTAGATTCTCTTGCTCTCTTAAATTTATTTTAAAAGCTAGTGTTTGCTCTTCAGGGGAATGTAGGTAAAAATCATGTTAATCTCTTCCTCTTGTCATTTTTCCCCCCGTTTGTGGGTAAATTTTTAGGGCTTTTGACTTTTAAAGATGTCTTTATAATGTGTTTAAATGACCTCGTTCTATGCTTTTGTCGTCTGATTGATATTCTTTAACATAAAATAATTTGTGTTTAGTTTTTTTTCTTAGGTGGCACCAGACACATGGATAATATCTGAAGACTTAATTTTTAAAATGACCTTTCTTTTATTCTGGAATAGTTGTATTTTACATACTCTATTTTTTTCTTTCATTATTTTTCTTGTTGCTCATGGGGAATATTTTCAAAATGAGCCTGGTAACACTGAATGTTCATAGTGAGCTGTCTGATTTCTGTTGTGACTTGATATCAGGTTGCTTCGAAAGCTTGAATTTTGCATTTCAGATAGATGGCCAGTATGTTGACATATTTGTGGTTTTAAGTTGGAAATCCTGTTTTACTGATATGTATTTTTAAAGGTGGGTGAGAATGTCCAACAGGACATTGGGATTTCCTACATGCAGCCAGTTGAAAGCTGTCACTTTCTTGTTGCCTTAGAAAGGTTATTGTAATTGCTGTGTACCTGGCATCACAGGCTACCATGGTCACTGTCCTTGAGAAAGAAGTTTTCTATCCCATTGTGGGTCAGCTTCCCGTGTCCTTCTTTCTGTGGTTTCTGTTTGTCTTAGAAACTGTTGAACAAGGATGAAATTCCGTGTTCTGATCCTGAATTTGTTTATGTACAAAAATTTTACTTTTAGGAAATTACTACAGTATTAAAAAATATCATCATGATTCCATTAACAAAGGTTTTCTTATTATCCCTCAGCTGTTGTTCATATATGTATTACTTTGCTGCCATTCATTTATTCAGCCATTATGGATTTAGTAATAGCAGTGTGTGGGCCACTGGAAAAATAGCTCTGAACAAAATTTCTTTGTGGACATTACATTCTAGAAATCGTTCAGGTGTACTGTGCTTTCTTAGCACACATATTTCAAATGTTTCCACGCTTTTTACTTTGTCTTTACAGTTATTACAAAATAATATAGTATATTATTTTGTTCTTGAACCATAATCTCCTTCTAATATCCTCCACCGGACATTTGTGTTAGTGGTTGATGTGTTACTGTTTTTAAGAGGTTGGTTGTATTGCTGTGAGCATTTTCATGGATGTAATCTTAAGTCTCTCAGGCTTTTGTTCATAGCCTGGATAAGTTCTTTTCTGCCATTTACTATGCGACCCTAGTCAAGTTCCTCAAAATTGCTAAGCTTCAGTTTGTAATACCTCCTCCATACCATTAAATGTGATTATGGGTATAAAGTGCTTGGCATGTAAGTATTCTAATAAACATTACTTCATCAGTGGTGGTTGGGTAGGACCAATGAAAGTTTCTGCATGGTGACTGTGGTTACATAAAAATGCATCTACCAGCATTTCTGAGGCAGAGGCAGGTGGATTTATGTGAGTTCAAGACCAGCCTGATCTTCATAATGATCTCAAGAACAGAAAGGGCTACAAAGAGAGACCATGTCTCAAAACAAAACAAAAAACAGGCTGTGGTCGTGCATACCTTCCATCTCAGCACTCAGAAGGCAGAGGAAAGCAGATTTCTGAGTTCAAGACCAGGCTGGTCTTCGTAGTGAGTTCAGGACAGCCAGGGCTGTGCAGAGAAGCCCTATCTCAAGAAAAGAAAAAAAAAAAAGGGCTGGAGAGATGGCTCAGAGGTTAAGAGCACTGACTGCTGAGTTCAATTCCCAGCAACCACATGGTGACTCACAGCAATCTGTAATGAGATCTGGTGCCCTCTTCTGGCCAGCAAGCATACAGACAGACAGAACACTGTATACATAATAAATAAACAAATCTTTAAAAAAAGAAAAGAATGAAGAGAACATTGTCAGTATTGTATATGTTGGGGTCATATGGTGGGATCACACTGTTAGTATTTGCAGATTGGCACATCTGATTGTGCATATGCTGTTGGGTTGTCTGCTTGTGAAACTAGAACCCCTCTTGTCTTCTGGAGCCCACTAAAACAAAATAAAAACAGTTGAGTTTTTAGTAATAGCCAGGATAAGATCCCTTTCCTCAGGGCTTTGATTGACTGCTGTATTGTTTGATCCCCTGTTTCTGTTGATACCGCTACCTGGCAAAGTGCTGAATTGATGTAGGGTCCTTGTTACCAAGACATTACTTTATCTGCTATTCTAAGAAAGACTTGAGAGATTTGAGTTGTCCATTCAAAAGGTGGAAAAAATAGGAAAGACTGAGATTGAAAAAAGTACAGATGGAAAAAGCAGGACACTTCTCCTGAACTGAACTGCTGTGTTCTCAGCGTTGCAATGTAAACCACACAGGGACATGGATCTTTTTTTTTTTTTTTACCCCCTTTGGAGTATTGCAGATCTTTGTAAACAGACATCTTTATAGTGATAACCCAAAGTTCTGACCTTAGTGGAAAAGCACAAATGGGATAAGATTTGCTTAGAAATAGAGCAGCTCTAGCAGTGAACAAAATGTCTCTATCTGGAGGAGGTTACTAACAATTTCTTTACTCCTTTTTTCCCCCACTTCCACCCCCCCTTTTTTAAATTCACTTAATTTTATTTTACATTCCAACCACAGTTCTCCTTCCCCCTCCTCCTACCCCGTTCTTTTGTTTGGAATGTAAACAAGTTTCATGTTCCCACCACCCAGTCCATGTCTGCTTCCACATTACCACACAGAGACCTAGTATTATTTATGAATTCTTGATTGATAGCTAAGACTTATTACTAACTAGTTATTCCTTTTTAAGTTAACCCATTTTCATTATTTATGATCTGCCACACCATGTTCATCCCCTGCAACCTCTGCTTCTTCCCATTACTCCTTTGACTCTGCCCCGTCCTTCCCATCATCCTTAGTTTGGTTGCTCTGCCTATACATCCTCCTAACTACTGGCCAATCAGCGTTTTATTAAATCAATATGAGTAACAAATCTTTACATTGTGCAAGGGGATTCTTCTACAGCATTTCTAATTGAATATCTGACAGACTTTTCCTGTGAAGCAGAGAATTTTGAAGAACTGTCCTACCTTATCTTGACAATTTGGCAGCAACATTTTTGCGTCCTACTGATTCAGTTTGTACAGTAACTGTCAGCAGTTGAGGCAACAACAAAAACAAAAAACATTTCTTTGCCCGTATGGCTAGCTTTTGCTATAAAGAAAGCAAGCTCCATATAGTGTTTCTTTGTTGCCCATCATCTTCTCTGAAGTACATTGGTGCTGCCAGGAGCAGACATGTCTCACTGTCATGAAAACCCTTAGATTATTTTGAATGACGTATTCTAAATATAGTTTGTGTATGATCTTGAAAACATAGCTAACATGACTATAATAATTTTTATTTTCTGCAGAAGTAAAAGCAGAACCTCTTTCCCAAAGTAACATATCTTTTGACTTAAATTTTGAAATCAAGATAATTTAAAAATACATAGGTTGGTTTAATCTAGCAATTTCCATAATCCAAGGTTTCTTATCAGCCAAAAATCTTAAAGATAACACAATATACATAATTCTGAGACTGTATTTTTCCATCTCTACGTGTCTTATCTCCTTAATATTACTTTACTCCTTTTTTAAAGACTTTTTAATGACTCTCTATGCCTTTTTTGTTTTTTCTTTTTTTTTTTTTTTTCCGAGACAGGGCTTCTCTGTGGCTTTGGAGCCTGTCCTGGAACTAGCTCTTGTAGACCAGGCTGGTCTCAAACTCACAAAGATCTGCCTGCCTCTGCCTCCTGAGTGCTGGGATTAAAGGCATGCACCACCATCGCCAGGCAAAAGATATTTATTTATTTATTATGTATACAATATTCTGTCTGTGTGTATGTCTGCAGGCCAGAAGAGGGCACCAGACCTCATTACAGATGGTTGTGAGCCACTATGTGGATGCCAGGAATTGAACTCAGGACCTTTGGAAGAGCAGGCAATGCTCTTAACCACTGAGCCATCTCTCCAGCCCTGCCTTCTTTTTTCTCTCTCAAGCCTATGTATATTTTTAAATACACTGTAAATTGTAGAGTTTTTTGCTTTGTTTTTGTTTTTTTGTTTTTTGAGACAGGGTTTTGCTGTAGCTATCAAGCCTGTTCTGGAACTAGCTCTTGTAGACCAGGCTGGCCTCAAACTCACAGGGATCTGCCTGCCTCTGCCTCCTGAGTGCTGGGATTAAAGGCATGCACCACTACTTCTTGGCTTACCATTAGGTGTAAAACAGGCAAAAAATCGCAGCTTCACAGAGTTAAATGCAACACATCTTGGTTTCATTACAACAAATGTAATATATCTTAAAATAATCTACAACAGTGTGCATTAGCACACCCAGCCTTCACTTTAGTTTTTGAACCTGAGCTCCGTTGCCACTAGAATCACAGAGGGAAGCCAAGGCAGGAACTCAAATCTGGCAGTAATTGTAGATAGAAGCTGATACAGAGGTCACAGAGAGGTGCTGCTCACTGGTTTGTTCCTTGTGACTTGCTCAGCCTTCTTGAAGCTTACGGAACTCAGCACCACCATTAGTGTTACCTATACTCATAATGAGCTGAGGCTTCCCCATCAGTCACAGATTAAGAAAATGCCTACAGCCCAGATATAGGGCATTTTCTCAGTGAGGTTAACTCCTCTCAGGTGACTCTAGCTTGTGTCATAAAACAGACCAGCAAAGCTCATCTCTTCTTGGGCCCCACGATCCTTCATTCTTGCTTTTGCTTGCTTGTTTGGTTTTTTTTTTTAATGTTTTCTTTATTATTTATTATGTATACAGTATTCTTCCTGCATGTACAACTGCAGGCCAGAAGAGGGCATCAGACCTCATTACAGATGGTTGTGAGCCACCATGTGGTTGCTGGGAATTGAACTCAGGACCTTCGGAAGATCAGTCAGTAATCTTAATCTCTGAGCCATCACTCCAGCCCCTTGTTTTTTTTTTTTGTTTTTTTTTTTTAATTATATATATGAATTCTTGTTGCCAAAGGAGATACCCTGCCACTGGATTTACTGTGAGCCTCCAGGTGGGTGCTGGAAATTGAACCTAGGTCCTCTGGAAGAATAGCCAGTGCTCTTGACCACTGAGCTATATCTCTCGAGCACTGAGATTCAGTTTTATTTTTGTTAATTTGTTTTCTTTTGAGACAGGTTTTCTATGTGTAGCCCTGGCTGTCATTTAACTCACTTGGACTATAGTCCAAGCTGACCTGAAACTCAGAGATTCACCTGCCTCTGCCTCCTGAGTGCTAGGATTCAAGGTGTGCACCACCTCTGCTGGCATAAGATCCAGTATTTCTTTACATGTCAATGCTTAATAAAATTGTCTTTAATATCAGGACTTTTGATGTAGAAGCAGGTGGATCTCAAGTTTAAGTATTGCTTATTGATGATAACTAAGACAAGGGTTAAAAAATGCACAAACTGAAAACTTAAATTGTGTGTGTGTTTGGTGCACACCTTTAATCCTGGTACTTGGAAGGCAGTGACAGGTGAATCTCTGAGTTTGAGGCCAGCCTGGTTCACGTAATAAGTTCAGGACACCCTATAAAAAAAAAGAATGAATGAAATGAAAACACTCAATACTTGAAGCTGTATTTTTGTATGTTCTTATTTATAAACAGAAAATATATTGTCTCAAGGTCTGTTTTTCCATAAAGCTAGCTGTTAGGTAGAGATTAATTAACAGACTGTTACCAGCTTATGGTACATATCAGATATAGTTTTGTTAGTAGGAACTTCAAGCTAAAGTTGTAATTGAATAAAATCTTGAAAAGTAAGACCTAGACTTTAGTTATATTCATTTGAAATTATTATTTTTGAGGTGAAATGATTCAAGGTACTAGAGTGAGACAGAAGTTACATGCATTGACTGCTGAGTATGATATCAGCATTCAGAACATACTGATATTATAGTCAGTAGGAGTTTGCTGTGGACTGCACAATTGTGCTTATAAGTTGCCTAGACTTCCTGTAATATTTTTATTACTTTTGTTTGTGTTTGTGCTCATGACACAGGTGTTGAGGTCAGAGTACAAAGAATGGCTTCTCTTTTTCTGAGATGTGGGGCCTGAGTATTAAACTCAATTCATTGGGTTTGGTGGAAAGTGCCCATCACCCACTGAACCATCTTGCTGTCTCCTTTTGTGATATCTAAATCTAACTTCCTATTACTTTGTCAGGATACCAGTGAGTTCTTCTTACTCCTTTTTTAATAGTAACTGGAAAGATGACAAATGATACCTGCAGTCATAATAACAATGTGTTTCAAAAGTTTTGAAATTGGGGACTGGAGAAACAACCATTCAGTAGTTAGAGCTAGCTTGTACTGCAGTTGTAGAGGGCCCTTGTTTAGTTTTTGGAACCCCCATAAGACAGCTTACAGCCACCTGTAACTCAGGACCAGGGGATCCATAAACACATGCATGCATATGCACATACTCATGCACACATACACACCCATGTAAGAATCTTTTATGTGTTTTTGTTGTGTTTTTTTTTTTGCGACAGGATTTCTCTGTGTAGCTTTGGCTGTCTTGAAACTCACTCTGTAGACCAGGCTGGTCTTGAACCCAGAGATCTGCCTGCCTCTGCCTCCCAAGTGCTGGAATGGAAGGTGTGCACCACCACTGCCCAATTTGTGTTGTGAATTTTAATGTTACCATAATGAAACACTCTAAATCTTTCTACTCTTCAGAGACAGAGTCTTGTTATAAATAGCTCAGCCTCAAATTCAAGGTAAGCCTCCTGCCTCGGCTTCCTAAATGCTGGGAGTATATACATGTGCCATCTAGTTTCCAGATCTTTCCTATATGTATTGGCACAGGGTAGGAAAGAAACTACTCTATGTGAAGTCTCTGCTTTAGCATGTACAAAGCTCTAGGTTCAGTCCTCCAAACTACATAAAACCAGGGGTTGTGGTACCAGCCTGTAATTTCTGCACTTAGGAATGTTAGAAGAGCCAATGTAAGCTTTTTTTATTTTTTTATTTTTTGCTTTTTGAGACAGTTTCTCAGTAGCTATGGAGCCAGTCCTGGAACTTGCTCTGTAGACCAGTTGTGACCTTGAACTCAAAGCGATCTGCCTGCCTCCCAAGTCCTGGGATTAAATCCATGCACCATCACTGCCAGGTGCAATATAAATTTTTAAAAAATATTATTTTAAGTCAGACAGTGGTGGCCCACATCTTTACTCCCAGTACTTGGGAGGCAGAAGCTGGTGGATATCTGTGAGTTTGAGGCCAGTCTGGTCTACAGGGTGAGTTGCAGGACATCCAGGGCTACACACAGAGAACCCCTCTATTGAAAAACAAAACAAATAATTATTTTAATTTTACATGTATATGTGTTTGGTTTTCTTGTTAAGACCATGCACTATCTGGTGCCCATGGAGGCCAGAGGAGAGTTGAATCCACTGAGACTGGAATTAGAGCTGGTTGTGAGCTACCACGTAAGTGCTGGGAATCAAGGGTGGGTCTTCTGGAAGAACTAGTACTCTTGCTGATGACCCATCTCTCCAGCTGCTAGTAGAAACTTCTTTAAGAATAGGAGCAAGGTGGCATCCCATTAAATGAAGAACCTGGCAGACAGGACATGGTGAAGAAATTTTATGGAACTATTTACAGTAGGGTTATCAGGGGAACTTAGTATTCTCATGTAAAGCAGAAAAACTACACATAATCCAAAGTTTGCTGTGGAGGCACACATCTGTCATCCCAGCACTTGAGAGACTGTCGGTTTGAATGAAAGTGGCCCCCATAGGCTTATGGGGAATGGTATTATTTGAAAGGATTAGGACAGGTGGCCTTACTGAAGGGTGTGTGTCACTGGGGGAGGGCTTTGAGGGTTCAGAAGCTCAAGCCAAGCTCACCTGCTGATCCAGGTGTAGAACTCTACAGTCCCTTGTCTGCCTTTTGTGCCCTCATTTTTCCCACCATAATGACAATGGGCTAAACTCTGAATTGTAAGCCAGCCCCAATAAAATGTTTTCCTTTGTAATAGTTGCTGTGGTCATAATCCCTAACTAAGACCCAGTTGGTACCCGAAGCTGGGGAATTGTTGCCATGTTTTTGGCTGGAGGAATATGGAGTAATTTGGGACTTTGGACTAGAAAAGCAATTGGAGACTTTAAGCAGGGCTTAATGGGCCATACTAGTAGGAGCATGGAAGAGGGTGATTTGAACTGTGGGGTCCGGCTCAAGAGGCTTCAAAGGAGAAGAATATTAATATGTGGCCTAGAGATCATTCCTGTAATATTTGAGAGAAAGAGGAAAATCCATATTGTTTAAGACATCCCAGAGGTCAGCCACATTGCAAGGGTGCAGCTTGAGAGACAGAGTAAGGAAGCCTGAAGTATCATCCTTAGATTTTGGCAGCACTTGAAGAAAGACAGAAAAAAGAAAAAGTAACACCTTTCTGAGTCAAAAAGGGACAGACTCAACTGAACTGCAAGTCTAATGGTATTGACTGCCTAAAAGTTTTTTAGTGAACACTTCCTGAATGTCTTTTGTAAGTTTTGTTTTAGGCAGACAGTCTTGTAGCCGAAACTGGATTCAAATTTAGGCAACCAAGGGTAACATTGAATTTCTTACCATTCTGCCTCTACTTCACCAATGTTACAATTACAGGCCTGTGTGCTACTATGCCTGGTATTACACATGCCTGAGAATAGAACCCAGGTGTCTAGCATACTAAGCAAGCACTGAGCTACTTTCTTAGCCGTCTTCTGTTGTTTTAACATTCAAACATGTTGAAAGAGAAGGGAATGAAAATATTTTGACTTCTACATTAAGATAATTTAAAGCTTTGAATTTCTTTACCCTCCTTTTTTTTTTAAAAAATAGTCTTTGTACTTCTTCATATTTCTGCTTAATTTTTTCATACACTATATTTTGATCATATTCTTTTGTTTTTGTTTTTGTTTTTCGAGACAGGGTTTCTCTGTGGCTTTGGAGCCTGTGCTGGAACTAGCTCTTGTAGACCAGGTTGGCCTCGAACTCACAAAGATCCGCCTGTCTCTGCCTCCCGAGTGCTGGGATTAAAGGCGTGTGCCACCACCGTGGCATGATAACAGTATTAATAATACTTAATCATTATTCTCTGTCTTAGAGTTTCTTTTTTTTTTTTGTCTTAGAGTTTCTATTGCTGTGATGAAACACTATGACAACAGCAGAGAAGAAAAGAGTGTGTTTGACTTACATGTCTACATCATTGAATGAAGTCAGGATAGGAATTCAAATAGGCAGGAACCTGGAGGCAGGAGCCAATGCAGAAGACTTCAAGGGTACTTCTTACTGGCTTGCTCATCATGGCTTGCACAGCCCAGTTTCTCATAGAACCCAGGATCCCCAGCCTAGCCCACCCACAATGTGTTGGGCCTTCCCCCATCAATCACTAATTAAGAAAATGCTCTACAGGCTGGCCTACAGCTGATCTTATGGAGGCCTTTTCTTAACTGAGATTCCTCTCAGATGATTTTATTTTCATCATCTCACAAGTTAACATAAGTCTAGCAAGCACATCCTCCTTTTTCTTCTCTCTTCCTCCTCTTCTGTTTTTGCTTTATTATTTATTCACTTATTTAGATAAGATCTCAGGTACCTTGAACTGGCCTCCAAAAACTTGATACATTGCTGGGAATCATGGGACACACCTGTAGTCCCAGCATTTGGAAGCCTGTCCTGGAACTAGCTCTGTCCTGGAACTAGCTCTTGTAGACCTGGTCTACAAGACCTGGTCTCGAACTCACAGAGATCCGCCTGCCTCTGCCTCCCGAGTGCTGGGATTAAAGGCGTGCGCTACCAACGCCTGGCTTTTTTTTTTTTTACAAGAATTTTTTTTCTTTAAAGATTTATTTATTTATCCTGTATACAGTGTTCTGTCTGGATGTATGCTTGCTGGCCAGAAGAGGGCACCAGGTCTCATAGATGGCTGTAAGCCACCATGTGGTTGCTGGGAATTGAACTCGGGACCTCTGGAAGAGCAGTCAATGCTCTTAACCTCTGAGCCATCTCTCCAGGCCTTTTGATCATATTCTTTCCTATATTTCTACTTCTGCAATGGTAGATCTGCTACAAATACTTCTGATTAGCTTACTCTGTTGGGAAATTTTAAGTGGCTTTTCTTGACTACAGCCTGCATGACTCCATCCTTTTGTCCTCTCACTGGTTTTTCGCCTTTCTAAAACTTTGTGGGATTCTCAGCTCTCCATCAGCCTTAGTTAGGATTACTAGTCCTGTGACAAAACACCATAACCAAAAGCAAGTTGGGGGGGAAAGGTTTATTTGGCTTATACTCCTTATCACTGTTCATCATCAATGGAGGTCAGGACAGGAACCTGACAGGAGGCAGGAGCTGATGGAGAGGCCATAGAGATGCCACTTACTGGCTTGCTCAATCTGCTTTCTTACAGAACCCAGGGCCACCAGCCCAGGATGCCACCACCCACAATGGGCTGGGCCCTCCCCCATCAATCACTAATTAAGAAAATGCCTTACAACCTGATCTTATGGTACCATTTTCTTAATTAAAATTCCCTCCTTTCAGATAACTCCACCTTGTGTATTAAGTTTCTATAAGACCAGCCAGTACACCATCCATTTTTCACTGTCTTTAGAAGCAGTATCTGGTCTCGCTCCTGGATCACTTAGTGCTGGGATGGCCTTGGAGACTGCTTGCATTCCATAGCTTATAGGCTTATAGTTACTAGAGAGCAAAGCAGGTGGGTGGTAATAGCATGAGAACAGTGCTGGCTCCTGTTGTGAATGCTTAGGTATGGCAAAAAAGGAAACATTATTTGAAGGGGGCAGAAGCAACTCTGCTTTAAAAGAGCCTCCAGTCTGTTTCTTCCTGTTTACAAAGTTTCATGTAGCAGAAAAAGTTCTGTGACTCAAGCCTAGCAAAGGGGATTGATTGTTAAGACAATAGAAGCTCTGTTTTTGATAGTTGCTGTTGGAATTTGTGACTCTCCTTAGAATATGTTAGCCTTTGTGAAATCCTTTCTGGAGGAGAGGGCAAAGGGCTGGTGTACCTAGCTGGTTAGTATTTGGTATGCTCTGCCTTAGCCAGCTGAAAGAGGCAAGATACTGAAGTCATTTTTAGATAAGATGGATTGTGGTTACAAGAACAGACTCAAGTTTTTAGTCCTGCTGTGTTCAGTTCATTTTCTTTTTTTTTTAAATTTCATTTTATATTCCAGCCACAGTTCTCCCCAACCTATCCTTCCTCCTGCCCTTCTACATCCATTCATTTTCTGCAGTTTTCTACTGTGGTTACTGGACATGACCTTCATTTGCGAATAGCAGCTATTGTATATGTCATTCCTCAGAAATCTGTCAGCATTTTAAAAGGCTCTACCCACCTTTTGTACTAAGTACTGTGAGGATTTATTCACTCATGGGCATTTGTTTGGGTAGGAGCTGGGTCATAATGGAGACACGGTGGGCCTAGCCTCAAGTTGATGTGAGAACAGGGTAATGAATAAGCTTCAGTATTTTCTTCATTTCTGTAAATGTTAGGGAGTGTTCATGATTTTAGAAAATGCCTTCAAGGTGAGGGATGTAGTTCAGTTAGTAGAGTACTTAGCTGGTGTGCACAAATCCCTCAATTTGATCCTCAGCATCACACAAACGAGGACTGCTAACACCTGTAATCTCAGTGCTTGGGAGCTGGAGGCAGGAGCATCAGTAATTCTACAGAGGAAGAGGCCAGCCTGGGCTACATGAAAACAAACAAAACTCTCATGATAAAGGAATAGTAACTTTCCTATTTTCTCCTTTTTTGAATGAAATCTTTTTGGTTTTTTGAGACAGGGTTTTTCTACGTTACAGCACCAACTGTCCTGGAATTACAGCACCAACTGTCCTGGAACTAACTCTTGTAGACCAGGCTGCCTCGATCTCAGAGATCCGCCTGTTTAGTGAAATCTTTGGAGTTTTTTATTTGTGTGTGTGTGTTGTTTTTTGGCTTGGGGTTTTTGTTGTTTGTTTGATTTTTGATTTTTTTTTTGTATGAATAGAGATCATAGTTGTCATGGATGAATTTGGTTAGACCAGTTAGCAATCTTCAAATTTGTGTGTATTGTCAGATTTTGAAAACATGTTTAAATATCGATGCCCCAATTAATTACAAGTCCTCTCTTTGGATTTGTAAAGAAAAGTGAGTGGGAGCAGCGTTGTCAGCCTAAGAGCTGATCTTTTTGAGGCTGAGACTATGTAGGTGTGAAGTATGGGGGAGCTGACATAGCCTGTCATAGTGGGGCACCTCTGCCACTGCTTCTGCTGACTCGCCTGCCTGATGCTAGACTGCTGTTCACTTCCTTTGTCTATACCTTAGTCTTGTTTCTTCTTTTACCCCTTTATCTCCCTCCTACTTTTCCACTCACCTAAGACCCACGTCCATTCATCTTGATTTTTTAAAACTAGTTTTCCCTTTCTACCCCAGACTCAGAAGGCAGCTCACTTTTTCTTCATCTGGTGACCTCTGTTTTGTTAACAAATGTGATTGGACCACAGAGTGGTTTGATTGGATGAGGCATGAAGACCTACTGGTGTAGCCTTAAAAGATGTCAGGCAGTTGGCAAGTAAGAATTCTAAATAAAAATTGAAACTACCACCTGTATTTTTTCAGGCCGTTGATGCTCACTGCCATCGGCTGCATCCTCCCTATGGCACTGGTAAGTGTGGGAAGGGCTGGTGACAGTTATGGTGGGCTGCTGGATTTATCCTTTCTCGGGGAAATTTTTTTAATTGCAAGTTTTGTTACCTACTTGTCTTTGAGGTTAGACAGTTTGGACAGGAAAGGAAGATAGAACTGACCATGCTCTGAGCTTTCTTGAGGCGTTATCAGGAGCAGAAATTACTTCGTGCGTGCCTTTCTTCATCCTTACTACTACTGTGTTCTATACGTTAGTACTTGGAATACAAAACATACCCTATCCAAGTGCTCTAGGATGTCACCTAATACTTTTCAATTTCGAGAAATTCCTTTAAAAATTTATTACAAAGATACTTGACCCTTAAGAGACGTCCTGAATGTCCATTGTGCTTTCAATTTCCTTAAGGAACAAGCTTTATCTTCCGTGATATTTTTAGTTCATTGTAGGCAAGGGATGCAAATGTTTACTCAAGTAACTAAAATTTTGGGGTTTTTTGTTTTACTTTGTTTTTTATTTTCGAGATAGGGTTTCTCTGTAGCTTTGGAGCCTGTCCTGGAACTAGCTCTTGTAGACCAGGCTGGCCTTGAACTCACAAAGATCCACCTGCCTCTTACTTCCAAGTCCTGGGATTAAAGGCATGCGCCACCACTACTGGGCTATTGACCTGGATTCTTTACTAAAAAAAAAAAAAAAAACAAAGTCAACCCTTGAGGTATCCTGGAAACCACTACCTGGCTAAGTAACCAAATTTTTTAATAGTGACTTGCTTGAATTTTTGAGTTGGTTAGGATTTGGTTGGAGCTTGGAAAGAAATTAGTTATTTACTAACAGTCTTGAAGTGGACTTGGAACTCAAGATTGAAAAAGAATTTCACTGGAGTATTCTCTTTAAGAACCAAGTAATGAACATACAGGGAACAAAATTAAAACCTAGAATAGGGCAGCGAATCAGAATTTCTATGCCCAGAACCAAACTGCTCTTGGACTTGCCTTCTCTAATACTATGAACTGAAGCTTATTGCTTCAGAAGTGTTACTGTTTACACTGTTATCTCGCTGTGAAGAGACCTCCCATGACACGGAAACTGGGGACTTTTGCTTACAGTTTCAGAGGTTTAGTCCATTATCGTTGTGGTGGGAAGCATGGCAGCATTCAGGCAGACATAATGCTGGAAAATTAGTTGAGAATTCTGATTCACAGGCCACAGGAGGAGAGAGACTTTGGGCTTGGAATGGGCTTTTTGAAAGCTCAAAGCCCACCCCCAGTAACATACTTTTTCCATAAGAGGCCACATTTTATGTTTGGGGGTCTCTACAATATGAGAAACCATACTAAGGTGTCCTAGCATTAGGAAGGTTGCAAACCACTGCTCTAGAACATCTTAGGAAATGCTGAGGCTGTAGGCTTCTGTGCTGTTAGTCAGGTTTGGAACCACTTGCTGGTAGATAGCAACTTAAGTATTTGTATAGATATCATTACATCTGAGTGAGGAAAGCTTAATGTCATAGAACTAAATAATGCATCTCCCTTTGGTCTCTGCGCTGGATTCTCTAGCCTGGCTTGTGAAGCAGGAATAAAATTGAGCGGAATGTTTACCAGTTCTTTAAAACAAGAAGGAGACACTTGACTCTCCTACTGCCTCCTACTTCTTTAGGCACCTATAACACAATGTTACCAAGTGGTAACTGCTGGGCATACTTGAAAGTCTGTGTTAAGAAGACAACTTGTCAATTCCCTTTACAAACACAGGCCATAAAGGATGGTAGATGTTTGCATGTTACCTTTGCCAGTACCCCTGCTCAGAAACAGTTTTTCCAGATATGGGTAGCTGGATGTTTTCAGAAGTAAAGATTTGAGCCGGGCGGTGGTGGCGCACGCCTTTAATCCCAGCACTCGGGAGGCAGAGGCAGGCGGATCTCTGTGAGTTCGAGACCAGCCTGGTCTACAAGAGCTAGCTCCAGCGCAGGCTCCAAAGCTGCAGAGAAACCCTGTCTCGAAAAACCAAAAAAAAAAAAAAAAAGAAGAAGTAAAGATTTGGAGCTGCTGGATTGGATTAAGGCTGTAGATAATGTAGGGCATCGGGTAGGATAAATGACAACAGAAGTGACCTCACTTCCTTCAAGTGCCTGGTCTACATAGACCTTGTCTCAAAAAAACAAATGAAATGATAAGGTACATAAGCATGCCTTTCTTGTTAAGGTATAGAAATGCAAGTTGTGTGGTTTTGATTTTTTTGTTTGTTTTTTGTTTTGAAAGCCTTGGCAAAGTAAAATGTGTTTGTAATGGTAATTCTACTTAGCTGTTACTGAGTAGACCAGGTATACTTTATTGATCTTGGGGGTGATGTATCCTATAATTCTTTGGAATAGTGGACACTCTAGAAAAAATTAAAAGGATGCACATAGAAGTACATGACAAAGGAGACTTGTATGCCTTAGGAATATTAGGTAGAACCAAATGTAAGAGCAGCCCACTCAGCTTGGATGAGGTGTTGTTCTCATGTGAGGATGCTGACAGTGTCCTCTTAAACAGCAAGCCTGGTTCACTAGCCATGTCTGCGTGGGACTGATAATAGCTGTCTTTTCTTGTACCCTTCCCTGTATATTTGAAAGCTTCTCTTGTCATATTTGGAAGTGCATGTTTGCTGTCCTACTTCCTGGAACTCTGACATTAGAGGTTCTGCATGGTTCATCCCAGTAGTCATCCACGGATTTAGTAAGGCACAGTAGATTTCTGCTGTTTATTCGGTGTAACTAGCCATGGTTCTGGTTCTTTTTCTCATCTTCCTTCATAGATGCAATACCATACTTTAAAATTAAATAGTCATGGGGCTGGAGAGATGGCTCAGGTTAAGAGCCCTTCTTCAATTGAGTTCAATTCCCAGTAACCACATGGTGTCTCATGGCCATCTTAATAGGACCTAATGCCCTCTTCAGGTATGCTGGTACCACATGCAGGGCACTTGTACATAAAATAAAAAATAAAAAAAAAATTAAAAAGGTACTCACAGACAGACATTAAATTAAGCCAGACAGTGGTGGGGCACACCTTTAATCCCAACACTCCGGAGGCAGAGGCAAGTGGATCTCTGAGTTTAAGGCCAGTCTACAGAGGGAGTTCCAGGACAGCCAGAGAAACCCTGTTCTTTGGTGACCCGGGGTGTGGGGGGAACAGATGACTATTAAGCAGCTAGATAAGGTTATGTGAACTGATCTGTGGGGCATGCATGTTTAATATGTTCTGACCAGGTCCTCTTTACCTGTATGGGAATCAGCAGTGTAAGTAGTTTCTAGTAACATGGTTGCCATTCTTCTAACTTTCAAAATTATAGAAATTTTGAGACATATGGGTGTTTTATTCTTTCCTTGATCATGTGTGTGATGTGTGTGAGTCACCTGTGAGATTTGAAGACAGCTGTAAAAGTCGGCTATTTCCCTCCCCCTTGGTTTCCAGGGATTGGCTTCAGTTATTGAAGCTTGCATAGCAATCAGTTACTTTTAAAAATATTTCATGGGCCTAATTATTTTTATAAGTCACCGTTTTGCTTTTGAGACAAGGTCCCGTGTTGCCCAGGCTGGTGTTGAACTTGCTATATAACCATGATTTTGAACTCCTCCTGATCCTCCAACCTCCTGCTGGTATTCTAGGTGTGCACTATGACGTTTTGCTTTTTGTTTGTTTGTTTAATCAACTTTATTGAGACTATTTTTTTGGTGTTTTTGTTTGTTTTGTTTTGGTTTTTTTTTTGAGCTAGGGTTTCTCTGTGTAGCCTTAGCTGTCCTGGAACTTACTCTGTAGACCAGGTTGGCCTCAAACTCACAGAGAACCACCTACCACTGCCTCCCAAGTGCTGCAATTAAAGGCGTGCGCACCACTGCCCGACCCAATTTGTTTTTGTTTGTTTGTTTGTTTGTTTTTTGTTTTTGTTTTTCGAGACAGGGTTTCTCTGTGGCTTTGGAGCCTGTCCTAGAACTAGCTCTTGAAGACCAGGCTGGCCTCGAACTCACAGAGATTCGCCTGCCTCTGCCTCCGAAGTGCTGGGATTAAAGGCGTGCGCCACCATCGCCCGGCTCCCAATTTGTTTTTAATATGGACTTTATATGAAGCCCTAGCTGACTTGGTACTCATGTAGTTCAAGCTAGCCTCAAACTCACATAGGATTCCTCCTGCCTCAGCCTCCTAAATACTATGACTGTATATGTGTGCTATCATGCCTAGCATTGCTTTACAGAAACTTTCATGTAGGAATAAGTTCATCCGGTTTAAAATTTTTCCATTGTATGTTTTTTGTTCATTTGTTTGTTTCTGAGACAGGGTTTCTCTGTGTAGTTTTTTAAAAATATTTATTTATTCTGTATACAATATTCTGTCTACATATATGCCTTCAGGCCATAAGAGGGTACCAGATCTCATTACAGATGGTTGTGAGCCACCATGTGGTTTCTGGGAATTGAACTCAGGACCTTTGAAAGAGCAGGCAATGCTCTTAACCTCTGAGCCACCTCTCCAGCCCTCTCTGTGTAGTTTAAGTGCCTGTCTTGGAACTAGCTCTTATAGACCAGGCTGTCCTAACTCACAGAGATACGCCTGCCTCTGCTGGGGTTTGGGATTAAAGGCACGTGCCACCACAGCCTGGCTCCACTATATGTTTTAATTAATATATCTATTCAGCAATTATTATTAACCTAGCATTGTTTGCTTGTTTGAGAACATGTTTTATTGTGTAGACCAGCCTATCTTGAACTCAAAAAGATTGGCCTGTTTCTGCCTCTTGAGTGCAGGGATCAAGGGTGTGCACCACCGTACCCTTCCAGGATCCCAACTTTTCCATCACTCCAAAAATCTCATGTGTCTACGCTTAGCCCTCACATTTAGCTCCAAGGAACTACTATTTTTCCTCTGTATTTTTGCCTCTTTCATAAAATTCATGTTTCCTGATCCTCTTATGATTGTGTTGTTTTTAGGTTTCATCTGTTAAACATGCCATTAGTGGATTCCCTTTATTGGTAAATAGTGATTTTTCATAGTGTAGATAACACATGTTTTTGCTTATGTGTTCATTTATTAATTTATAGACATTTAGGCTGTTTCTGACTTGGCTGTTATAGCTATGTTGCTAAAATCATCCATGCCCTGGACATTGCTTTCAGTTGTCTTGATGTAGATATTTAGGGACAGGATTCCTGGGTCACATGGTAAGTGTATGTTTAACATTTTAAGAAATTGCCAAACTCTTGGTAGCACACTCCTTTAACCTCAGCACTTGGGAGGCAGAAGCAGGTGGATCTCTGGGTTTGAGGCCAGCCTGGTCTACAGAGCGAGTTCCAAAACTACCAGGGCTACACAGAGAAACTCTGACTTGAAAAACCAAAAAGTGTGCGTGTGCGTGCATGCGTGCGTGTTGTGTATCTGTCTTTCTCATTTTCTTTCCTTTTTTAAAGACATGGTTTCACTATGTAGCTCTGGCTGTTCTAGAACTGGCTGTGTAGACCAGACTTGCCTAGCACTCACAGAGATACATTGTTTGCCTCCCTAGTGTTGGAATGACAGTTGGGTGCGACCATCCCTGGCAAGAGCTTATCTTCATTCAGCCGAAAATAGGAGGAATGTGTTCTAAAAGATCTTTTAAGTTGTACGAGCATTGATTATTTTTAGATTTTTATAAAATGTATGTGCATATTCTACCTTGTTTTATCTATGTATATATTTGCGCCGAATGTGTGCCTAGTTCCCTGAAAGGTCAGAAGAGAGCATCAAATCTTCCTGGAAATGGAATTATAAGTGGTTATGAGCCACCCTTTCTGTGATGGGAATGAAACCTAGATCCTCCACGAGAACAAGTACTCTAAAAGTTGAGCGGAGTGTCTCCAGCCCAATGGAAGTGATTAGAGTAAATTGCTGCTCTTGGATTATTGAAAAGCAGTGATATGAATCCTAATTGATCATGAGAAAAGTCACCTCTTGGAACTAAGGCTCTAGAACATTGTTATGTGGCTTGTGATTACCTAGTTAAATGGATTACCACTTATATTTTGTGATTTGGTAATGCATCTAAAACTTAATTGAATAGTGTATGAAATTTAGTAAGACTGCTCAGTAATTGAAGCCTCATACCTGTCCCACAGGGTAAGTAGTCAGCAAGTGTGTGCTGAAGTGTTAATTGTTGTGTTGTTGTCTTAAGATAATTGTAGGTAGCTCTTTTTTTTTTTTTTTGGTTTTTCGAGACAGGGTTTCTCTGTGGCTTTGGAGCCTGCACTGGAACTAGCTCTTGTAGACCAGGCTGGTCTCGAACTCACAGAGATCCGCCTGCCTCTGCCTCCCGAGTGCTGGGATTAAAGGCGTGCGCCACCACCGCCCGGCTGGTACCTTTTTTTTAATGGAAACTTTAAAAAATCAGAACAAATGAGCAAGTGACTTAAATGCCCCAACAAGGATTGTTGCTGGCCAGGGAGTGAGGCCACTTCAAGTTCCCTCTGGGAAAACTGATGTGTAGATGGAGGGGTTAAAGCAATAAAATCAGTTCACTCCTAGGATCTTAATTTGTGTGGAGACCGCCCCCACCCCTAAGACCACCTTTAAAATAAATTCTTCTAATGTACTTGCTCATTGCTCGTTGTCTTCCATCCCTGGAGGCGTCTTTGACACCTGGCTCTATATATAGATCAGAAGTTCTCAACCCTTTGGGCTTCAGTCAACCCTTTCACAGAGGTTGCATAAGAACACCAGAAAACAGATGTTTACATTATGATTCATAACAGTACCAAATTAAAGTTACTAAGTAGCAGTGAAACAATTTTATCGTTGGGGGCTCCACAACATGAGGAAGTGTATTAAAGGGTCTCAGCATAAGGAAGGCTGAGAAATCCTCCTTGTGTGCCTTGCTGGATGAAGACCAGTCTTGCCACAATGGTTCCACCATATTCATAGTGTCTGCATATGTCATAACAGGCACTTTTCTTAAACTTAACGTACAACTTGGGAACCACACTAGCACCTGATACAGAAGGCTAGTGAGTGTGTGTGTGTGTGTGAGTTTTTTCTCTGCTGACTCAAGTGTATTGAGGGATTTTTGGCTCTTTGCACTTAATAAATATCTTCACAGTTGGTTTTTATTTATTGTTTTGTTTTTTGGTTTTTTTTTGTTTGTTTGTTTTGTTTTTTGACCTGTCCCTGAGAAAGGGACTCATTCTTTAGCTCTGGCTGTGTGTTTTGTCTGTATGATAGATGTGCACCATGCAGGTCCATGGTCAGATCCCTGGAACTTGAGCTATTGGTAGTTACAAGCCATAGTGTGAGTGCTAGAAAATGAACCTAAACATTTCTGCAAGACCACCCAGTGCTCTTAACTGTGGGCCATCTCTTCAGCAACTAGTTTTCTTTCCTTACCAAAGCTAGCATGTACACAGACTTGTAGTCAGTGCATTTCTTTTTCTTTTTTTTTTTTTTTTTTGGTTTTTCGAGACAGGGTTTCTCTGTGGCTTTGGAGCCTGTCCTGGAACTAGCTCTTGTAGACCAGGCTGGTCTCGAACTCACAGAGATCCGCCTGCCTCTGCCTCCCAAGTGCTGGGATTAAAGGCGTGCGCCACCACCGCCCGGCTGTCAGTGCATTTCTGGTGTCAACAACCATGTTAAGCTCACTTAGTATAAGTGAGCTTAACTCTGAGGCGTTGTTTTGGCTGTTAGTGTTGAAATCAATGAATCAGTACAGTGTTCAAATAAATGTCTTGAACATTTTCTAAAAATAGTTCTGCCTTCACTTTTTTTTTTTATTTTTATGTATACAGTATTCTGCCTGCATGTATGCCTGCACCATGAGGGTGCTAGGAATTGAACCCGGGACCTCTGGAAGAACAGCCAGTACTTTTAACCTCTGAACCATCTGTAATCCCAGAACTGAGGAAGTGAAGGTAGAAGGATCAGAAATTCAGGTTCACCCTTAGCTATATAGCAAGCTTTAGGTCAGCCTAGGATATATGAGACACTCTTTCAAAGAAAAAAAGAAAACCCTTTTCTGTATCAATAACTATGGTTGTAATGGTAAAAGTAAAATTCTGCAGATCCCTAAGTGGCTGCCCCATACCATACTGCAGGTCCCCGAAGTGGCGGCAGGCAGGCATGACTCAGTTCCCCAAGTGGCTGCAGTGGGCCACGAGGGGCAGAAAAGTCCCAGGCAGGGAGCCGCATGGTGGGTGAGAGACCTCGATGGGGTAGCCAGTGCCACAAGGAGAGACAGTGCCATCTGGGCACGCCACAGGTCTCCGTAGGGAGCCACGCTGTGGGGCAAGAGACAGAGACATGGTTAGGCAAGCCATGCAGAGTAGTGAGGTTGGATATTTATTTAGTGGGTTATGGAAGGGAAAGGGAGAAGAGCAGAGAGAGAGAGAAACAGAAGAGAGAAGTGGGGAGAAAAGAGAGATAAAAGCTGCCTCTTCAAGAGGGAGACAGAAAAAGAAACGACTCAGGCTGGAAGCTGAAAATCAGCTTGCCTTTGCGGGTGGGGGGTGGGGGTGAGGGGTGCCTTGTCTTAACAGAGCAGACCATTACAATAGTACTCCTTCCACTAACTAGATTGTTGTCCATTGCATGGATCTGTTGTGTATTGTTTATCAAACTCATCTTTCTTGGATATGTAAGTTGCCTTTAATATTTTATTCTTGCAAATAACTTAGTGCATGTATCCTCTCTTCCTTGGGTGGAAGAATTTACAGTAGAATTGGTAGCTTTTGTCGTCTTTTATGTAGATGCCAGAAAATGTACAAGCCAGAAGACTGTCTACAAACCTTTGAAATGTTTTGCTACAAGGGCTTGTTGGATTTTATGAATCCAGAGATTTAAAACTGATTTTTAAACCAGACATGATAGTGTGTGCCTTTAGTCCCAGAATTTTGGAGGCAGAGACAGGTGAATCTCTGAGTTTCAGGCCAACCTTGTCTCGAGAGCAAGTTCCAGAGAAGCCAAGTTTTGGAAAAAAAAAAAATAGCAGTAACCAAGCTGATTTTTAAATGCTATTTAATTGTTTATTTGAGGCAGAATCTCACTGTCTAACCTTGGCTAACCTGGTGCTTTCTATGTATACCAAGGATTTGCCTGCCTCTACCTCCCAAGTCCTGAGATTAAGGGCTGTGCTACTATGCCAAACTTTGTTTTTTAAAAAATTTGTTATGTATATAGTGTTCTGCCTGCATGACAGAAGAGGGCACCAGGTCTCATTACAGATAGTTGTGAGCTACCATGTGGTTGCGTGGAGTGGACCTCTGGAAGAGCAGCTAGTGCTCTTAACCACTGAGCCATCTCTTTATTTCTGAGCCAGCTTTATTTCTGAGATGAACTCAGAAGAGATTCATCTGCTGAATTAAAATTATGTGCTACCACTAATCTGACCTTAAATCCTTTATTTTGTTGTTTATGGAGTATAAATCAAGAAGTCAAAGCCTGGAGCTATGTTACTAGTATTAACTAGATGCATACTTTTATAGGACAGCATGTGAGAACATAAGTCACATTTGGGAAGCTCTCTTGCTTATGTTTGATATCATCTTTTTTTCCCCCCTTTGAGACAAGGTCTTAATATGTAGCTCTGGATATCCTGGAACTCTGTAGACCAGGCTGTCCTGGAAATCTGATCTGCCTGCCTCTGCCTCCTGAGTGCTGGGATTAAAGACATGCTCCTCCTCGCCTAGATCAGATAGCACATTTTTAATCACTATAGAAAGGATAGTTTTGGTTCAGTTTTCAGTGAAAGCTTCTATTTTTTTTGTAGGAACTATTAATGAAAACAAAGACAAAGAAGAAGAGATAAAATAATTAATATAATTAATTTAGCTTAAAAGAGCCAAAGAATGCAAGCATAGTGGTGGATGTATACATTCTCAAACTATAGAGCACTCTAAGAAGCTACAGTTAAAATTCGTTATTTTTTGTTGTTGTTTCTTACAGGTATCTCACTCAGTTGCAAAACTTATATTAGTTAATTTCCACTGGCAAGTCTCAGAGATTCTGGACAGGTAAGATGTTCAGGGGAAAGAAGATAAAATTGCCCATAGCATTCTTCTGTCTGCCCACCCATTGTGATTTTGTTGACATTTTGGAGTGTGTGTGTGTGTTTTCTAAAACTCTTGTGTATTAGTTGCTTTTGTGTTGCTGTGCTGAAACACTATAGAAACAACTTGTAGAGCAAATGGTTTATTTGGCTACATATTCTGAATCGCAGTCCATTGAGGAATGCCAAGGCAAATATTCACACCTGACAGGAACCTGACTCCTGATGGAAGGAGCTGATGCAGAGGTCATGGTGAAGGCTGTTCCTGGATTGCTCCCCATGGCTTGCTCAGCCTGCACCCAGAACCAAGGGTGGCAACACACACAATGGGCTGGGCCCTCACTGTCACTAATTACGAAAATGTCCCACAGGCTTGCCTACAGCCCAATCTTTGTTTTTGTTTGGCTCTATCTGCCCTGGAGCCTACTGTGTAGACCAGACCGGCCTTGAACCCAAAGAATCCACCTGTCTCTGCCTCTGAGCGCCAGAATCAAAAGTATGTATTATCGTGTCAGGCCTGTAGCCTAATCTTATGGATGCATTTTCTCAGTTGAGGCTCCGTTCTCTCTGGTGACTCTAGCTTGTGTTAAATTGAAAAAAAAAACTAGTCAGCATGTACCCCGAGCAGGTAAGATGTTCAGTGGAAAGAAGAAATTGCTTCGGTGTCCAGAGGTTCCTCCTCTGCAGTGACTCTAGCTTGTGTCAAGTTGACAAAAAGTAGTAGCTAGCATAGATTCTGGACTGATGACATTCAGTAAGATGTTAAGATATTCAGTTTCATCTCATGAAAAGGAGATGAAATTGTCCTTAGCATCCTTCAATGCCTCTCTACCCCTTGTGATTATTGACATTTTAGAGTATATTCTCTCTGTCTCAATCTCTCTCTCTTATACACACAAACACACACACATACTCTTCTCTTTCTGCTTTGATGCTAGTATAGTATTTTGTTACTTTACAGGTATTTTATACATTTTTTTTTAAAAAAAATCTCTGTTCTTTGGCAGCAGATTTAGTTCTAATCATCTGTATCTGTAATAGGCCAAATTTTCCTCCCTAAAAGCTTGGGAAAATGGCTGGGTGTGATGGGACAGGCCTTTAATTTTTATTTATTTTATGTATATGGTGCTCTATCTGCATGCACGTGCATGCCAGTAGAGGTCATCAGATCCCATTATAGATGTGTGCGAGCCACCATGTGATTACTGGGAATTGAAATCAGGACCTCTGGTGTTGCTGCCAATGAATGCTCTTTACTTTGGAGACATCTCTCAAGCCGCCCTTAACTCTTGAAGAGCTAGGAAAGTGCTTTCCCACTGAGTTGTATCTGCAGCCCTATTTTAGCAAAATTCCATTTTGCTAAGTCATCTAGGTTCCCTAAGTTTCTCTGTAGCCCAGGCTAGCCTTTGATTTGATCTGTCTGCCCCTATGACTGAATTACCTGAGAATACAGATCAGTGCCACTAGGCTCAATTGGAGTGAGTAATTATTTGGGGATGGGATGGTACTGTGTGAAGTATAGAAAGATAGGTAGCACCTCTGGACACTGCTCACTATAACTCACTGCAGTCCTTGACAATTGGAATTACTAGTGCCACCAAGGTTAAAGTAGTGCAGGGCATCAAACCCCGTGGCTTGTGTATTCTAAGCAAATACTATACTAACTGAACTCCATGTTAACCCTATTTTTTTTTAAACTTTATTTTATGTACAATGGTGTGAAGGTGTCAGATGGCCCAGGGACTAGTTTTACACACACTTCTGAGCTGTCATGTGGATGCTGGGAATTGAATCCAGGTCCCCTAGAAGAGCAGTCAGTGCTCATAACTGTCAAGCCATCTCCAGCCCATTCACCCCATATTTTTTAAACTCTTATATTATTATTAAATTATATATCTTTTATTTGTATGATTATAATTCTATAAACATAAAATTATGCTGTATACATTCTTCCGCTTTGGATTTAATATGGTTGCATTTTATACTATCCTTTCATCAGAAGACATTATCTTTTCTCTGTAAGAAAAAGAAAGCAAAACTTTTTGAGGCCCAGAGAGGTGGTTCAGTGGTTAAGAGCACCTTCAGAGGACCCAGATTCAATTCCTAGCACTACGGCAGCTTAAAACTGATTCTATATTTAGGGAATCCAGTGCCTTCTCCTGGCCTGCATGGTACTAGACATGCATATGATATCCATACACACATGCAGGCCAGACATTAGTACACATACAGTAAATATTAAAAACCAGGGAAGGGACAGACAGTGGTCTTTGCACGCCTTTAATCCGAGCACTCAGAAGGCAGAGAGACAGGCAGACAGATCTCTTGAGTTTGAGGATAGCCTGGTCTACAGAGCAAGTTCCAGTACAGCCAGAACTACACAGAGAAACCTTGCCTCCAAAAATAGACAAAACCAGCTGAGCATAGTGGCACACCCTTCAGTCTCAGCATGTCAAAGGCAGACAGAGACAGACAGATGTCTGTGAGTTTGAGGCCAGCCTGGTCTACATACTGAGTTGTAGATCTGCCAAAGCTACATAGTGAAACCCTGTCTCCGAACCCTTCTGCCCCTGCCCACCCTCTCACCCCCCACCAAACTCACTATGTAAACTATGTTGGCTTCAAGCTTGCTGAGTGTTAGGATTACAGATGTAGCTCACAAGGTAAACGGCACTTTAATGCAATCACAACACTTGTTTGTTCTGCTATTGAGTTAAAAATGTCTTCAGTTTTTGATTCTATCTCTGCCTTTGTTTTCAGGTACAGGGCTAATTCTGCCCAGCTGCTTGTTGAGGCTCGAGTTCAGCCCAATCCATCCAAACATGTGAGTATCTCTGTGTCTGACAGTGTTAACACCAGCTTTGTTTTGTGTTTGTTTTGTTTTAATAATCCTTTATGAGTTTTTAAAAATAATCTTTTATTTATTTTGTGTGGGTCTTACTGTGTGAGATCTACCTGCCTTTGCCTTCTAGTGCAAGTGCCACCACTGCCTGATTTTTTTTTTTAAACAAATTTATTTTATTCTACATATATGAATGTTTTGCCTGCATGTATACACATGCATTTCATGCATGCCTGGTAGGAATGGAGGCCAATAGAAGGCATCAAATCCTCTGAAACTGGAGCTACAGATGGGTGTGAGCTGCCATGTAGTTGTTGGGAACCAAATCATGTCCTTTGCCAAGTATCCAAGAACCCCAGAAGCTAGTCTGTTTTTTGATTTGGTTATATTTATATGGAAAATCCTCTGCCCTTGAACAAACTGCAGTTTGGGCTGGGAGAACCTTTATAAGTCAGTCTTTCAGAACTTTTATGACCGAATTTGGTGGGAGGCCTTGGCTTATGTGGCTACATCTCTCTTTTTCTCTTTCTCTCTAGGTTCCCACAGCCCACGCCCCTCACCACTGTGCAGTGTGTATGCAGTTTGTGCGGAAGGAAAACCTACTCTCTCTGGCCTGCCAACATCAGTTTTGTCGAAGCTGCTGGGAGCAGCATTGCTCCGTGCTTGTCAAGGATGGTGTTGGTGTGGGTGAGTCTACACTGAATTTAAGTAGGACTCTTCAGTTTATTTTATGTGTTTTATCCGTGTGATTGGTGCTTGTAGAGGTCAGAAGAGGCCATGGAATACCCTGGAACTGGTTTTATAGCTTGTAGTGATCATGGTGTTGGTTTTGGGAGTTAGAACCCAGTTCCTCTGAAATAGCAATAAGTGCTTTTACTGCTAAACCTTCTCTCTAGCCTTAAAGTATTTGTCTTTCACTCTGCGTTAAAGGGTTTTATAGTTAGAACAGGTAGTTCAGTGCATCAGTCAATAGTAGCAGTTTCTGTGGTCTCCAGTAATGTGAGGAAATTAAAGGTCTTACAGATTGGTGTGAGTACAAGTGTGATCTTCTCACCTTTAAAAGAACTGTCCTTTGAACTTCCTTTCATGGCTTGCTTCCCTCTACTGTTTGGGCAGTATAACCTATAACAGAATTTATTACCAGCTACAGAAGCATTTGTTATTCAGTGACGTGATAATATTCAGACTAATTAAAACCATGTTCATTGTTACCTGCTGAATCTCAGTATGTTAACGTGGGTATGTATGATGGTACTGGTCTGTGATTCCAACATTTGGGAGGAAGAAGCAGAAGCATCAGGAGTTCAAGGCCAGCTTCAGCTAGATAGCAAGTTTGAGGCTAGGCTGGAGAGATGGCTCAGTGGTTAAGAGCATTGCCTGCTCTTCCAAAGGTCCTGAGTTCAATTCCTGGCAACCACATGGTGGCTCACAACCATCTGTAATGAGGTCTGGTGCCCTCTTCTGACCTGCAGACATACACGCAGACAGAATATTGTATACATAATAGATAAATAAATGTTTTAAAAAAAAAAAAGTTTGAGGCTAGCTTGGACTGCATGAAAGAGTCCCCTCCTCACCTAGCCCCGCCAAAAAGAAAACATAAAAATGTCAGTATAGGGCTGGAGAAATGGCTCAGAGGTTAAGAGCACCCAGGCATACATGCAGACAGGACACTGCATACATAATGAATACATTTTTTTGTTTTTGAATTTTCGAAGCAGGGTTTCTCTGGAGTTTTTGGTGCCTGTCCTAGAACTAGCTCTTGTAGACCAGGCTGGCCTCGAACTCACGGAGATCCGCCTGCCTCTGCCTCCCGAATGCTGGGATTAAAGGCGTGCACCACCACTGCCCGTCAATAAAAACATTTTTAAAAAAAATGTCAGTATACGGCTGGAGAGATGTCTCAGGGGTTAAGAATACTGACTGCTCTTCCAGAGGTCCTGAGTTCAACACTCAGCAACCACGTGATCCCCCGCCTCTGCCTTTGTCTTTCCAGTGCTGGGATTGGGATTAAAGGTGTGAGCCACTACATCCAGCCCTGTAATATTATTTAGTGGTGCTTGGGCTGATCTATGGGTAATTGGGCACAATCTTTGTTACATTATTATGAAAACATGTAATTTCTCTGTTTGAATATGTTCTTGATAACCATTTTGGACAGTATTCCTATGAAATTAGAATTTGTTGGTTGAATTTGTGGATAAGTGTTATGTCTTCTGCAGTATAGCTATCCATCACATTATCTTTGGTCAACAGGAGTCTCGTGCATGGCTCAGGATTGTCCACTCCGAACACCAGAGGACTTTGTATTTCCCTTGCTTCCCAATGAAGAACTGAGAGATAAATACAGGCGCTACCTCTTTAGGGACTATGTGGAGGTATGAGCAACCCTGTTCTTCTGCCCTCTGTCTTTCTGAGCCTACCGTACACAGTATAATCAGTGCTTTGACCCAATTTTTGATCAACAGACCAAGTTACCCTAGGGATAACAGCGCAATCCTATTGAAGCCATTAGATGGTGGGTGGTGAGTCACATGGGTCTTGACTTTGGAGTCAGAAAAACTGCTATGTAAATGCGATATCTATTACTTTCTTGTTATGAGACCACTTGCTCATTAATTTATCTGAATCTTGGTTTTTTTCTTATTTGCCTTTTTTTTTTTTTGTGTGTGTGTGTGTGCTTGCATGCGTGCATGCACATGCATTTGGTATTTGGCCACGGGTGTGGAGTCCTCTGGAACCGGAATTACAGACAGTTGTGAGCTGCCATGTGGGAGTGGAAGCCCCTGGTCCTCTGGGAATGCAGTCAGTCAGTCAGTACTCTTAACCACTGAGCCATCTCTCCAGCCCTGAGTCTTGGTTTTCATTTCCATAACATTGACAGTCATCCTAAAGTATATACAGTTGAAGCCGGGCGGTGGTGGTGCACGCCTTTAATCCCAACACTCGGGAGGCAGAGGCAGGCGGATCTCTGTGAGTTCGAGACCAGAGAACACTATTGCTGTATGGAGGACGGGGCTACAAGAGCTAGACCCAGGACAGGCTCCAAAGCCACAGAGAAAAAACCAAAAAAAAAAAAAAGAAGAAGAAGAAGAAGTATATACAGTTGATTAAACAAGCTGAGCCAACCATCTTATGTGAGGGAGTGAGCACGGGTGTGGCATAGCTCAAGAGTTGCTGTTCCACATGATTTTCTGTACACTTCAACCCATATCTTCCTGAGACATGTTTTCCCTATATTGACTAGGTCTTGACTAAGCTCAAAGCAGTCATTCTGCCTTAGTCTTCCAGGTAACTAAGTAGTTGAAGTTACAGACACACGTGTCTGCACCCAGCCTACAGTTACCTTCTTAAATAATATCTTGAAATTAGTGACTACCTGTTTTAAGCTTTCTAAGTTTTAGTCTTTTGATACAACCTATCAGGAGAACAGAGGCCCTTGAACAGTTTGTTGAGGCAGCTAAAAGAAGATATCCTCATCATTTCCCTTTGTGTTCACAGAGTCATTACCAGCTCCAGCTGTGCCCTGGTGCAGACTGCCCCATGGTTATTCGGGTGCAGGAGCCTAGAGCTCGCCGAGTGCAGTGCAATCGATGCAACGAGGTCTTCTGGTAAGAGGGAGTGCGTGCTGAGAAGTCCTGGGTTCATGGTCCATCTTCCTCCAGAGAACACTATTGCTGTATGGAGGACGGGGCTGGGAGAGATGCATATCTGTTCTAGGAGAGTTTTCCAGTCCACGTGGCCCTGTATTTTGATAAATGAACAGTCTTTGGAGTCAAGGAAGTGCAGGTTTCTGAGGAATATGCTTGAACATCTGATCATCTTCCCTCTATTTCCACAATCCTGGGATTCCAGATTGCAACACCATGCCCAGTTTATGTGGTGCTAGGGGTTGACCTCAGGCCCGTGTGCATGCTAGGCAAGCACTCCAAAACCCTTTAACTAACTTTTTTGTTTGTTTGTCTTATTTTGTTCTGAGACAGAGCCTTGTTATGTAACTTTGGTTATCCTGGATCTTACTTTGTAGATCAGGCTGTCCTGAAAGTTAGAAAGATCTGTCCCTCAAGAGCTGATATTGACTTCATGTGCCACCCTGCTGGTACTCACTGACTTTTATAAAACTGTGATTCATGGGTGAATTCTACATCTGAAGTACTCCCCATTCAGTAAATTCCATGGGCATTGCCAAAACATAACAGATTCTTTCCAAGTGACAAGCACTGTCCAGCTGTTTTTCCCACATATCACAACTGAGAGATTGCCTGTTACCATCTAGGTGAGGAAATAAAGGTACAAGGTAAATAAATCTACTAGAAAATAGCAGAGCTGTAATTTAAATCCAAGTGTGTCCTAATTGCACCTCCCTTGAAGATTGGTGGTCTAGATGCAGAGAAACCACACAATACATGAGTATGTATGTTTTCTGCCTTTCAAGACAGGAGGGACTCTGTCCCACCAAGAGGTGAAAATTGAACAGTTGCTCTACACCTTTTTTTCTCACAGTCGGAGCTTCTTTCCCAAAAGCATGTGTCTGCTGTCTGCCTGTGGACCTTAGTGTTGGCTTGTACAAAAGGAGATTGGGAATGCGAGTTCTAGTTGTCAGATATAATAGGACTGCTCAGATTTGATAAGTTCTGGCATTCGTGCATCCTTCTGCACACCTGGCCAGAAGGTGTAGAGAAACTCCCAAAAGTTTCAGTTCTGCCTTATACCTGAGTGAAGTATCCTCAGAGTGCCTTCTTTATTTATTTATTTGGTTTTTCGAGACAGGGTGTCTCTGCAGCTTTGTTCAGAGTGCCTTCTGCGTACTTGCCTTCCAAAGAGCTGAGGGATGGAGCTCAGTTGGTAGAGTGCTTGTGTTGCACATAGAGCCTTGGGTTTGAGCTCATGCACCACATAAACCAGGCATGTTTGGCTCATGCCTGTAATGCTAGTACTCAGGAAGTAGAAGCAGAAAGATCATTTTGGACGCCAGCCTGGGCTATATGAGACCCTGTTGCAGGGTTGGGGGAACACACACAAACCTGGGCTCCGGACACAGAATGTAGCTTCATAGTAAAGTGCAAGGCCTTGAGTTTACTCTGGCACCTCAAAGGAGGGTGGGGAGGAAGCTCGGCTCCATTTGACTCCTTTCGGGAAGGGTTAATTCCATTCAAGATATTGAATGTAACAGGCTCAAGTTGAAAAAACATTCTTAATGTGCTTCATTATAATCCTGGGTGAGTAACACCCCTCAGACCTCAAGAAGTGATTTTTGCCCAAAGCTTTAATTCAGGATCTGTTCAGCTCAAACAAGAGGAAAATTTAAAACACAAGATCCTGATTTGGCGAATATTTGAATGTGTTTCTTTTTCAATTTTAAGTTTCAAGTGTCGACAGATGTATCACGCCCCCACAGACTGCGCCACAATCCGGAAATGGCTTACGAAGTGTGCAGACGACTCTGAAACGGCTAACTACATTAGTGCTCACACTAAAGATGTAAGGACTGTATGTTACCTGTAATGGAACTTCCCTGACTAGTGCCCTGAAGGTTGGACATCTAAGAACAGAGCACATAGCCCAGGAGCTTGTTGGAAACTTGGACACTTGACCATACTCAGTATAGTTTATCAATTTTTCATTCTTAGATGTATTTTTTAAAATTATTTTTTAGTGCTGGACATAGTTGCCCACACCTCTAGCCCTTGCACAGAGACAGAGGCAGATGGATCTCTAAGTTTAAGGCCAGGCCCTGTCTCAAAATAAAAACAAATAATAATAATAAAATATTTTTTGTACTTTATGTGTGTGCACCACATACATGCTTGTTGGATATGCTAGAACTAGAGTTACGGGTGATTTTGATCCACTGTATGATACTAGAAATTGAACCTAACCAGGTCCTCTGCAAGTGCAACAAGTGCTTTTAACTGCTGAGCCATCTCCAGCCCCAGATGCACTTATTTCAATAAAATTCCAAATGCTTAGAAAAGTTTGATTCTAGGGAGAGCTAATTAGAAAAACCCTGATTTTTATTGAATATGTACCAAGTTTTGATAGCCCTAGGAGAGGAGTGGTTAATTGACCTAGCTCATAAATAACGCGACTGTAATACAAGCCCAGAGATTGTCAATATTCATTAAAGCTTCCCCTTGGGGCAGAATCCATTGTGCAATGCCTCACTGATGCACTCAGGCCTCTACATAGACTAATTCACCCTAGTGGGGGCTCCATGTCAGTCTAGTCCTGGGGTTACTGGCCTTTTCCAAGTGAGAGTTGTTCTGGGTTGGTTTCCACACCCTCTTCTGGAAGCCAGAGTCCATGTAAGCTTACCAGGACCTCATCCAGAGTGGCCGTTCTCCCATCAGGCAGGCTTTCTGCTGCCTTAGCCTGGGCTTAATCTGAGTGGTGTTACAGCAAGGACAGATGGCAGAAGATTTAGTGGGGCTCAGCTGGTACGCAGATTATTTCAGAGCCAAACATGCTGACCTCATTTCCTTGAATTGCTGTTCCAGCCTCAGCGACCTGCCATATTTAAGTGAGACACCCACCTCCCCAGAAGTGCTTGCAATGAGCTATTGGGCACGGGTGCCTGGAGTGTTCTGTAATTTTTCTTAGAACTGGGCTGATGATGTGTAAGCCTAATGGCACCTTCTGTCTCCTCAGTGTCCCAAGTGCAACATCTGTATTGAGAAGAACGGAGGCTGCAATCACATGGTGAGCAGAAGCACATAGCATTTGCATGTGTGATATGGAGCCCTTGGTCAGAGTGTTCTTCCTTAATATGTTCTCTTCTGTTCTCTCTGACAGCAATGCTCCAAGTGTAAGCACGGTGAGTCACAGACCTGGTCCTCCGGTCCCGGAGCATGGTCTATATTTCTTATATTTTGATTTCTATTACTTATCAGTGAGTTCTTTTGTAATGAAACAGAGCCTCCGTCACTTAAGACTATTCTAGCTGGGGCGGTGGTGACGCACGTCTTTTATCCCAGCACTTGGGAGGCAGAAGCAGGTGGATCTCTGAGTTCAAGGCCAGCCTAGTCTACAAGAGCTAGTTCCAATACAGCAAGGATTATTACACAGAGAAACCTTGTCTTTAAAAAAAAAAAAAGACTATTCTAACTGGCATAGGTGCCAGTTTAGATTTCATTTATTTATTTATTTATTTATTGTGGGGTGAGCACTCTTTTATATATAATTCCACTGCCCTCTTGCCAATGTATAGTTAAAAGTCAAGTTTTGTGTGATGATTATAATCCTCAGTCATCTAGTACGGTGGTTGGTTTATAGGCATATGCCAAAACACTCAGTTCAAGGTTTTAGTGTCTTCTATTATTTTTGCCAAACAGACAGATAGCAAGAGAACTGATTATCTAAGATACCATAAGAGATGTCTTTTAGAAAAGGTTGTCCAGCACTCGGGAGGCAGAGGCAGGCGGATCTCTGTGAGTTCGAGACCAGCCTGGTCTACAAGAGCCTGTTCTAGGACAGGCTCCAAAGCTACAGAGAAACCCTGTCTCGAAAAAAAAAAAAAAAGAAAAAAGAAAGAAAGAAAAGGTTGTCTATGGTTTTGCCATGGCACTACAAAATCAGTTCTTGTAGAGCAGTTTCCAGAAGGACTTCTGATTGGGTCTCCACCATCAGGACCAAAGCAGGGAGTGTTGTGGGAGTCAAGCTCTTGCTGGGCTGACTGCTTTCTTTGCAGGGTGCCAAGTAAAATCCTTTCCTTTTTCTTTTTTTATTAAAATAAAAAAAGTTGTGTGTTGGTCTCTTTGTAGCCAACTATATGGGAAACTGGGAAGGAGAATTGGTTGAGCACAGATGTTTGAGGCCAATGTGGATTTCATGTTAATTATCCTGGTGCCTAAAAGAAGAAAAGGAAAGGAAGAAGGTCCAGTGGTGGTGCATGCCTTTAATCCCAACACTTGGGATGCAGAGGCAGGTGAATCTCTGTGAGCTCCAGGACAGCCAGGGCTCCATGGAGAAACCTTTTCTTGAAAACCAAAAAGAAGAGGAAGGAAAGTACAGATTATGACATATTTCTAGTACCTGAGAAGCCTCATCTCCTTGTCTCTCAACAGCCAGAGTTTGCTATCACTTACTGGAGCAACCCTAAGCAATGTGTTATCCCTTAAAACAAGCCTAACTGATGAAGGAAGGGACAGTGAAACCCACTGTTATAAGAGGGCTTCTGGGAAACAAATTGAATAACTGTGGCTGTCTGCGTTTGACCTTCCTTCTCTAGATGTTCTAACAACTCCTTTTGGAAAGTCAGTACCCAGGATAAAGTGTAAATCCTGGGAAACAGGATTTTTCTCTAATAGGTTCACTGGCAGAAACAGAACAGAACATAGACTAGATCTTAGACACCTAACAAAATTGTGGTCAACCTTTCTGTATTATATGCCAGTTGTTATTTGAATGCATAGCATATCTTTTAAGCAGAGCATTTTTTTATAATTTATTTTTGTTTTATGCACATTGGTGCTTTGCCTGCATGTATGTATGTGTGAGGGCGTCTCTTAAGAGTTATAGACAGTTGTGAGCTGCCATGTGGGTGCTGGGAATTGAGCCTTGGGTTTGTGGAAGAGCAGTCAGTGCTCTTAACTACTGAGCCATCTCTCCAGCCCTACATAGCATACATAGCATTCTTTTCTTCTTGCCTTCCTCAATGTGGAAACTGCATATGAACTAATTGATTAGATAGAGATTTTATACTAATACACACTTTGGAAAGGGTGGGAAATATAGCTCTCAGTAAGTGATGTCATTGCTGCAGTACAAACATGACAGTCTGAGGTAAGTCCCCAGAGCCCAAGTAACAAAGTCGGGTATAGTGGCACATGCTTATAATCCAGTCAGCCACCCTAACCTATTTGGATAGAGCTTGTCTCAAAAGAGAGAGAGAGGATGATGATGAAATAAAATAATAAGTAGCAACTGAGGAACAACATTAGTATTGACCTCTGTCCTTGTGTGTGCATATAATAGGAACACATATACTAAAATGGGAAGAAGCTTTTGTTTCCAGTTTTGTATATAAAATCTTAGGATAAGTAGGAAGTATAAGGTAAGTAATTAGGACAGTGTGTGTTCTAGATGATGGGGTGAGGGAGTGCTCATGTGGGTATCTTTGCTTCTCACAATGCCTTGACCAAGCTGAGCAGTGATTTTGTACAGTGAGCAGTAAGGCACACAGCATGTGTGCCCATGGCCATTGGCTATCTTGACGAGCTTTGGGGACAATTAGTTGTGACAAGAATGAGAATCGCACATTCCTCTGCAAAGAGGCAGCCTTGGGAGTCTCTGCTCAGGTTAACTCTTCCTCCTACTCCTCTCCCTATGCCTTAGAGGAGTGTGTGATTGTCTTGTGAAGGTGAACGACCCACCTCTGTTCTGTGCAGACTTCTGCTGGATGTGTCTAGGAGATTGGAAGACACACGGCAGTGAGTATTATGAGTGCAGTCGGTACAAGGAGAACCCTGACATCGTCAACCAGAGTCAGCAAGCCCAGGCCAGGGAGGCCCTCAAGAAGTACTTGTTCTACTTTGAGAGGGTAGGTGTCTCATCATATCCCTGGCCCTCTAAAGTAGGTTCTTTCCTCTTAACCTGCTAAGGTGAGATCATTGGGATGCCATGTGCATATGGAAGCCACTAAAGGAGCCCCTGCACCTGCCTCCTGAGTATTGCCTCTTGGCAAATGTGGCTTTTCAGTCGTGCAGGACAACTGCACAGGACAGTATTACCTTAGCTGAATGATGGATTGTGGTCAGTCTTTTCCATAAGATAGAGACATCCGTGGGCATGGCCTACCAGCCAGGGTATTTGTCCTAAACTCCTGTGTTGATCTCTATACCTTTCTGGGACTCCTGTATGTTTTTCCTTCTTTCCCTGCTGTGTAGTGGGAAAACCACAATAAAAGTTTGCAGCTTGAGGCACAAACATACCAACGGATTCATGAGAAGATTCAGGAGAGGGTTATGAACAATCTGGGGACATGGATTGACTGGCAATACCTGCAGAATGCTGCTAAGCTGTTGGCCAAGGTATCTCCCATTACACTCTTCCATCACTGAATCCCAACCATCACTGCAACATTAGGGTGAGAAGCCACCTCTGAAAGGAGGGGGAATTTGGTACCCTGCATAGCTCTGCATGCACATTTGCGGGTGCACATTTCCCTGTGCTGAATATACCAGAAGTCCCAGCCCTTTGCTAGATGTCCATGGGATTTCTGAATGGTTTTACTGCCTCCTGCCAACAGTGAAAATTAGTCTTTTTCTCCTTTGTCTGATCTCTGGATAACTGAAAGGAAAATACATGACAGATTGATAAGTATTAAGATACGTATATTTTAATGTCCAACTAAAATCATGAGGCATCTGGTGGTAATAAACAGTTTGAACATGGTGGTTCTGTGGTTTCATTTTTCCCTGTGTCTTCCTATAATGGATCATCTCTGGTTTGGCCTCATGTCTAGAGTCCCCATTTGCATGGTTGGATATGATTGTAAGGGATATGGGTCAGTTAGAAAGGTACAAGTGCTTTTTTCTTTCCTATTACAGTGTCGATACACCCTGCAATACACCTATCCATATGCATACTACATGGAGTCTGGCCCTAGGAAGAAGCTGGTAAGCCAAAGCTGCCCTTCTGCTTTTTTCTGCAGCTCTAGAGGGGCCCATTCTTACCAGTACTTGACAGGTGAGAAGAGTCTTGGGAGAACAGAATCAGACTGTCTTATGTAAAATTCCATCTCTGCTCTGGACAGCTGTAAAACAGACCTCAGATGCAATTGGCTCAAATAGTCCATGACCTCTTGGCTAGCCAGTGGCCATACCATGCACATTCTTACATTATACTTGCCATTTTATTCCTTTAATTCTTCCTCTTAAAGATGCTTGTTTCTGCTGTTGATAAAGTAAATTTTCTATATCACTTAAATGTGGAAAACATAGCATCTATATTATTATTCATTATCCCACCAGGAAAAAAATATCACATTAGACATTTTCTAGCCTTTAAAATTGATGTTATGGAAGTATAGCTTTGTGGAAGAGCATCTGCCTGGCGTATATGATCCTGGATTCCATCCCAGCACCAGAAAAACACAGTGTCAGGCATTGTTGCACACACCTATAGTCCTAGCAATACAGATACAGAAGGATTATGAGTTTTGGCCATCCTAGGCTACGTAATAGTACCTTATCACAAACAACGAAATCAGGAGCCTGGAGAAATAGCTCAGAGGTTAAGAGCCCTGGCTGTTCTTCCAGAAGTCCTAAGTTCAATTCTCAGCAACCACATGGTGGCTCACAACCATCTGTAAAGGAATCTTATGCCCTCATTTGGTGTGCAGGCTACATGCAGGTATATATAATGAATAATTCTTAAAAAGAAAAATGGAGAAAATATGGGCCAGTTGGTGGTGGCGCACGCCTTTAATCCCAGCACTTGGGAGGCAGAGGCAGGTGGATCTCTGTGAGTTCAAGGCCAGCCTGATCTACAAGAGCTAGTTCCAGGACAGGCACCAAAAGCTACAGAGAAACCCTGTCTCAAAAAAAAAAAAAAAAAAAACAGTCCAGTGCAGTGGTGGCACACGAGACTTTAATCCCAGCACTCAGGAGGCAGAGGCAGTCGGATGTCTGTGAGTTTGAAGCCGGCCTGGTCTACAAAGAAAAGTTTCAGGACAGCCAAGGCTGTTATTCAGAGAAACCCTGTCTTGAACAAAGTTACATGCATACAGCATTTTATTGTTACAGGTTTATCATTGTTATAGCTGTCACCATTTACCAGATTAAATTGGTTTTTTTTTTTTTAGTGGCTACGTTAATACCCCATCTGTATTGCCTTAATGTATTATCATTTGAGGTGACAATTGTTTCCATTTTCAATGTCACCAATAAGACCGAGGAAAGTCTTCATGCATAACATTTTACTCCTCAGGTGTATAGTTACTAAGTCAAAGAATTTGTTTTCTTTTTTTTTTTTCCTGAGGTAGGACCTCACTTAAAATCTTCCTGTCTCTACCTCTCAAGTGTTAAAAGTACAGGCCTCTGGCCTACATAATCCCACAGGCCAAACTGTTTGGTTTTTCAAAGGGTTTCATTCATTTGGTCCATTGGTTGGTTTTTTAGAGTTAGGGCTTCCTATATAGCTCAGGCAGCCTCAAACTTGCTGAGTCACCAAGGAGGACCTTGAACTTGTGATACTCCTTCGTGTGGAGATTGAGACGTGAGCCACCATACCCAGTGTGTATGGTCCATCCTAGGTATGTAGGTGTCTCACCAATTGAGACACAGCTCCGTCCCTGATTGAAAGGCTTTTGACTGACTGGATGGCTGGGGAAAATGTTGAGTGAGTGCAGTGTTTTGAGGATGTCTCTTCTAACTTCACTTTGGCAGCATCTGTGTCCCAGTATTTTGGGGAAAGTCTTTTTTCTTTGACTTTAAATTTCTCACCTTCCTTTGGATGCAGTTCTCCAGCTCTGTGCATAGAGGGTAGTGGGCACGCTGAGGACACTCAGGACAAGGCAGGCTTGTCAGTTGCTAATTGGAGCCTGAGGTGCTGCATGTGCCCTCCATCTGCAGGCCCTGCCCGGCTACAGCCCCCTCTCCTTTTGACCCTCCTGCTCTGCCCATACAGTTTGAATACCAGCAGGCTCAGCTGGAGGCTGAGATTGAGAACCTGTCGTGGAAAGTTGAGCGTGCAGACAGCTATGACAGAGGGGTAAGTGCCTTCTGCCCTCGTGCAAGTAAGGGAAGGGTATCATTAATAGGTGATTGTATGGAGATGGCACTTAACGCTGCTGCAGTGGGGTGTGTGTGAAAGATTAATTTTGTATGGACTCCTTAGAGCCCCTACTCTTGGTTGGCATTGGGACTTGTAAACACCTGTTGTATATCCTTTGTACAGGACTTGGAAAACCAAATGCACATAGCAGAGCAGCGGAGAAGAACCCTGCTGAAGGATTTTCACGACACCTAAGCTGGGCTGTGGATGTGCCGGGGTGAGGAAGATGTAGCTGTGGGGCGTCCCGGCTACCATACTGCATGCTGCAGGCTCTGCCTTTCACGACCCCAGGCAACAGCCAGGGCCCCACTCCTGAGAGACACTGGCAACACACCTCTTAGTCAATTTGTTTTCTCCTCATCTTTTTGCTTTTTGTTTCTACCAGGGTAGAGGCCGTGTTGAGCTGGCCTCTAGTAAGGACTTTTATTAAATTCTCCCTGGATGGTTGTTGGGAGGGAGGGAACTTTTTTTTTCTGAATGGCTATTAATAGTATTAGATCATTACAACTTATGTAATTTTCAAAGGTTGTACGATTTTAAAGGAAAAAAAAAGGCAAACCATAGGATAACACAGAGCCCTTTTGAAAATAAATTGGCTTTGGAGTGTATACCCTCTAGCAATTTTACTTAGAATGTAACTTGATGATGCCCACCCACCAACCTCAGAGTGTCAGCACTGCCAGGGTCCCTGGGGTGGCGTCTGCTTTCCGGCATCACGTTTGACTGTAGTTGGAGTCCCAAGAGAAGAGCAAGGGTGGCAGATGTTGGGGAACTGAGTTGGCCTGCATAACAGGCATGATGCACAGGGAGTCACATACCTCCTACCTTCGCTGGGCAGCAAGGGCACAGAGCAAAGCAAGGTTTCAATATGGCTTACTTTTATTCTTGAATGTGAGACTTAACTTGAGTTAGGCCACAGAAGCCACAGCAGAGCAGAGGTGGGCTTTTCGCACCTCCAGACTGGGAGACTGGTTCAGCGTGGTGCTTCCTTTTGTCTCCTAAAGATAAGAGAGCCACCTTTGAAAGGAATCGTTCCCCAAATAAGTTTCCTTTTCTTTTGTTGTTCCTTTTGATCCAGTATTCAATGGTGTACTCTGACCAGGGCCACACATGCCGCGTCTGACACTTGTCTTTCTGCGTTCTTGTAAACATCAAGGTCAGAGTTCAGCATTGCCCTCCCTCCCAAGGGCATGGGCCTTGTAGCTCAAGAGCTAGGTTTGCACAAGTTATTTTTATGTTAGCCTCAAGTGTGTCCAGGCACTGCTCTGGGCTGGGGTATGTTCCCTTTTGCCTAGTTGCAGTTGTCAGAGGACCCCATCTCTAGCGTCTGGGAGTCTAAGGCCAGGAGAATGCCTGGTTGTGGTCCCAGTTCCTTTACTAGAAGGGGCTGGCCAGAGGAAAGGACCAGTCCTTGCACAGTCAAATGCAAGGGGACAGGCAGCTTGCCTGGTGTCCTTCCTGTCTTGAACCTGGTCCTGTGGGCCTTTGAAAAGTTAGATCTGTGATCTCTGGGGTTTCCATGGCTTTGTTCAGTGCCTCCCTCTGAGACTGGCAGAGCTGTCTATACTTGACAAGGCCTCCTTGAACTCGTAGGAGAGCCTGCAGAGAAATCTGTGAATATTGCGATGCAGATTCTTTGATATTCATACATTTTCACCTCCAGTCAACAATTACCTAGGTACCATGTAAAGCTATAAAATTGAGTTGTTTTCAAGACAGGTGACAGCTGTGACTCCTGGGGTACTTGGCCAGCTACACGTTCTCTTTCACCTCCTCAGGTTTTGTCTCTTCATGTTGTCCCTGACAAGTGAGAGATTTGTGGGGTGGATTGGAAGTAGTTTGGTATGTATCGATTGAACTCAAAATAACAGTAGGAACTAATTGTAAACAAGGAGTATTCCTACTGCAGGGCCCAGGGGTGGCATGTGCATTCTGTGTTGATACACAGACCTCCATCAGTGGCACCGCCATGACACGACACAGGACCAGAGTTGCAGCTCTGCAACCTAAGCCCCTTGGGCGCTTTCTGAACTGCACAGCTGACATGCTACTTATCGGCTGTGACCCTGACCATTCGCACTGCAGGAAGCTTTGCCAGCCATAGCTGGTAGTGCTTCACCTGTGGTTACCTTCCTTTTGCGCCCTCAGTGGCCGTCCTTTGCAACATTATCAGGGACATCTTAAAGGTCAGGCAGAGGTGTTTTTTTGGTTTTGTTTTGTTTGGCATTTTGCCCTGCAAAGGGTAGAGAAAGACATGTTTTCATGAACTGACCAGATCCTTGTTTTTCTTTAAAGAAAAGTTGAGGCAATGTCATCTGCTCAAAGTTGAGTGGTTTATTCAGAATAAACTAAGTTTCTGATTATAAAAGTGTGTGGAGTAGTCTTCCTTCAAAGTGTCTAAGTGCCTTTTGTCCTCCTCCAGGGGCTGCGAGGCCCAGTTAGAGTTAGCAGTGCTTCTCTTCCTGTGGGGGAAGGCTGTCTGAGTGCCCCTGCAGAAGTGTTAGTTCTCCTCTCCTTGGGAACAAAATGAGCCATTCTCTACAAACATCTTGGGCTGAAGTAGGAACGCCCTGAGCCCTGCCATTAAAGTCCTCTGAGCACTGTGGTGGGCTGCATTCCCACTGCTGGCTGGTCGCAAGTATGCTGTCCTTATGCTTAGCACTGGGTACGCGGTGGGGTCTGAAGGGACATTTGCCTTTAGTGCTCGAGGAACACAGAGTTGGTCACTAGCGACCTTTTTTATGTATGTGTAGGTTTTGTGTGTGTGTGATATGTCTGTATACTATGTGCGTGCCTGGGGAGGCATGTGGATGCTACAAGATGCTGCAGATCATTTGCAAGAGCAAGTGTTCTTAACAACTTAGCCAACTCTCCAGCCCAACTAGTGAATATGTTTACTGGGCAGCAAGGCCCAGGACCAATTAAGCACAGTGGACAGCAAGGTGCCATGACCATGGCATTCACACTACTTCTGGTGATCTTTTTAGAAAGAATGTCTCTGGCAAGATGGTTCAGTGGGTAAAGGCATTTCACTGACCACTGAGTAAGATCCTCAGGATCCATGTGGCAGGAGAAAACTGACCTCTACACCCGGTGTAGCACAAACATACATACCTTTAAATGTAAAAAAGTCTGGGGGCTGGAGAGATGGCTTAGTGGTTAAGAGCATTGCCTGCTCTTCCAAAGGTTCCAAGTTCAATTCCCAGCAACCACATGGTGGTTCACAACCATCTGTAATGAGGTCTGGTGCCCTCTGTCAGGCATACACACAGACAGAATATTGTATACATAATAAATAATAAATAAATATTTTTAAAAAAATAAAGGGGCTGGAGAGATGGCTCAGAGGTTAAGAGCACAGGCTGCTCTTCCAAAGGTCCTGAGTTCAATTCCCAGCAACCACATGGTGGCTCACAACCATCTGTAAAGAGGTCTGGTGCCCTCTTCTGGCCTGCAGGCGTATATACAGACAGAATATTGTATACTAATAAAGAAAAAAAAATAAAGTCTGTTAAGGGACTGAGGAGATGGCTCAGTAAAGAGCACTGACTGCTCTTCCAGAGGACCCAGGTTTAATTCCCAGCACCCACATGGCAGCTCACGACTGTAACTCCAAGATCTGACACTCTCACACAAATATACATGCAGCCAAAACACCGATGCACATAAAATAAGTAAATTATTTTTTAAAAAAATGAAATGAGGCTGGGTTGTGGTGGCGCACACCTTTAATCACAGCACTCGGGAAGCAGAGGCAGGCAGATCTCTGAGCTCAAGGCTAGAGCGAGTTCCAGGACAAGTACCAAAGCTACACAGAAGAAAAGCCCTATCTTGCTGGGGGGTAGGGAAGGGCGGTTCAGACCCTTTTGAAGACAGTTACAGCAGGGAAACCTGGAACTCCCTACAGTAGACCAGGCCTTGAAGTTGGAGTTCTTGGCTCTGAGATTACAGGTATGTTCTACCACACCCAACTAAGAGATGTGAATATTCCTAAATTGGCAGTAGAGACTTGTCTGTTTAAGCCATAAACCAAGACAGGATCTTGCCATGTAGTAGACAGGCCACTTGCTTTCACCTCCCAAGTACCGAGATTACAGATGTGGACCATCCACGTCATCTGCTTTCACCTCCCGAGTACCAAGATGACAGATGTGAAACCCCCATGCCCAGATATGGAGACTAAAACATTGTAGCAGCAGTTACACTCCTTCATGAATTAATTTTAGGCAGCTGGGGGGATGGTTCAGTGATTGCCTCCCAAGCTTGAGGTCCAGAGTTCAGGTCCTCAGCACATAAATAAATGCAGAGCAGGCTTTGCAGCCTGCCTATAATTCCAGCACTGGGAGAGGTGGGAGATGGGATCCTCAAAGCTGGCCAGACTGCTGAATTGGTGAGCTAGCTTCCAGTGAGAGCCTGTTTTGGTGAATATAGGGCAGAACATTGGAGGGAGGCGTCAGAATCAGTCTTAAAGCACTGTGTGTGTACACGTTCCTGTGTACACATGCACACACATTAGTCAATTCTGGGGGAAGAGGCTATGCCCTTATACCCTCTGCTTTTGTGTAGGGACAGACAAGTCACCAGAGATTTCTGCTGCCACTTCACATGAAAACGGAACACGTGGTGACTGTTATTATAACATCCCTGCATTTGTAGTAAAGAAATTAGAAGACCCATTGCACCTGGCATTCTGGAGTGATGGCTATTTAGGCCTTCAAGGGATCTTGGGAATTTCAGAGCCTTGGCATGACAGTCCTAAGACATTCCTGGCAAACCTGGAATGGTTTCCTCAGACAACTCCTAGTTCAGGTAAGAGGTTTTGTTACATTGAAAATGACTTGCTAGCCGGCGGAGGCAGTGATGCATGCCTTTAATCCCAGCACTCGGAGGCAGAAGCAGGTGGAAGCTACAAAGAAACCCTGTCTTGGGGAAAAAAAGGAAAAGAAAAGACTTGTCTTGCGGGGGAGTGGGTTTCTCTGTGTACCCCTGGCTTGTTTGCTCTGTGTAACTCCTGGAACTTGCTCTGTAGACCAGGCTGGCCTCAAGCTCAGAAATCCACCTGCCTCTGCCTCTCCAGTTCTGGAATGTGTGTGTGCCACCACAACCACCACCACCCAGTGCTGAAGTTCTTTTGGGTAACAACGAAAGGGCTTCTGCAAGGCTATTTGGAGTTCAGGCCATCAGCTGATCCCTCTTCTAAGGAAGCCTTAATACCTCCTGTAATGTCTCAACACCAAGGTGCTTTGGCTAAATCATCATTCTCATTGCTGCCTGTTCCCTTCTGACCCGGAAAAGCCCAGAATCTATCCTCTTGTGAGCTAGGAAGATGAATGAAGTCGTCTGAGATTCACTAGACTAAATTGGTAAACTGGCATTTGGGGCACTGATGAAGCCTGCCTTTGTAAAATGTTGGAAATGACTCTTCCTATCTGGGACCAGAAAGTGCAGCCTTACTAGTTCTTTATTGCATTGGGGAGTGGGGTGGTCAGCTGCCCAGGGTGTGGGTATCTCCCGAGGGTAACCCAGCCTTGGAAAAGCAGAGTTCAGAAATGCCTTGGCTGTGCTTTTATAATCCGAGTTTTGTTTTCTTCTGAGGCCAGGGTGTCCCAATTAGGGGAAAGCACTGTCTTCCTCTCTCTCTTTCCACCCAATAAATCTGAGGCAAGAGTGTTTCCACAAACCGGGCACCTGCTTCGTCTGTCTGTTTCCAGGATTCTTCCAGGAAGCTCTATGACAGTCCTAGTCTGTGTCTCAACAGCTGTATAGTGCTGCACACCTGGCAGTTTCCTCCTAAAGCGTGACTTGCAGGGCTTCCTTTGGTGATCCAGTCTGACCCCAGAAGGCCTTCAAGAATATCTACGAAGTCTTAGGGAACTGCAGGGTTCTGGTGATGTCTGCCTGGTAACTCCAGCAATTGAGAGGCTGAGGCAGGAGAATCAGGTCACTCTCAGGTCCTTGCGAGTTTGATTGCCAGTTTGACCTATATGAGACCCTGTCTTGTTCCGTTTAAAAGAAAAAAAAAAAAACGAAACAAAACACAGAAACTGGAGGGATAGCTGTTTGGTTAAGAGCACTTAAAGCACTTACTGTTCCCAGCACACACATGGCGACCCACAAATATCTGTAACCCCGGCTCCAACGCCCCTTCTGTCCTCCGCAAACACAGGCACGAGTGGAGTGCACATGCACATATGCAGTCACTCACATATACATAAAATGTTTAATTAAAACAGTCATGCTCTGTAACCTGATCATCAGGTACGCAGTCATTGACTCAGCAGCACATTAACTCAAAGCGCGGCCTGCCATTGCTGCTACTCCTGACTCCCCTCTCCCAGGAGCGATAAAATGCCTGCTATACTTTTCCGGAAAGTGGGAACCAAGAAACTACTCATAGCAATGGAGTATGCCCTAACAGTACACTCCTTCTTTGCCTCCACATGTGTGAGGTGTCCTTCGGCGATGGGGAGTGGTGTAGCTCGGGAAGCGACAACCCCGGTGCCAACGAGGTCCCTGGATCTCACAGAGGGGACCTACGGGCGGGCGCAGTTGCGTGCAGGCGCAGCATCCCGAAGCTCGGTCTCCTAGTGACCGCGGTGCGCGCTGACTACGCCGTCTTGGTCCCGGCGACTGCGCAGCGCGAGCACCCCCGCGGCCCCTCCCCTGGGCGCGCGCGCGACCTGGGCGCCATGGCGGCGACGGCAACCGTGCAGCGGCCTGAGGCTGAGACAGTCGAGGAGGCCTCAGATCCGCAGTGGCCACTGCCGCCGAAGCATCGCCCTCCCGTGCCAGCGACCCGACCAGGCGATGGCGAAGAGGCACCGGTGCGGCCACTGTGCAAGCCACGGGGCATCTGCTCCCGCGCCTACTTCTTGGTGCTGATGGTGTTCGTGCACCTGTACCTTGGCAACGTACTGGCGCTGCTGCTCTTCGTTCACTACAGCAACGGGGATGAGAGCACAGACCCCAGACCCCAGCACCAAGAGGAGAGCCCACAGTCATTGCCAACCTTGGGTCCTCTCACTCGGCTGGAGGGCATCAAGGTAAGAACACCTTCTCCTCGTGCTGCGCTGCGCTCCAGGCACTGTCTAGCCAAGCCGGACGGGGCCCCCACGCTGCTCCCTGCATCACTGTGTGCGGATACCGCACGCGCCTACTTACTTTCCCAGTGTCACGCCCTGACACGGGACTTTTCTTGAGCAGTGCGGCCTGGCACACCAGCTGCCCTCTGTGTACTTTTCCTTTAGGTGGGGTATGAGCGGAAAGTCCAACTGGTCGCAGGCAGGGATCACTTCATCCGAACCCTCAGCCTCAAGCCTTTGCTCTTTGGTAAGTCCGCAGGGCACTTCATGAAGGGGCCAGGGGCTGTAGTGTCTGCCCTGATGCTTTTTTTTTTTTTAACCACGTGTTTTCTATTTTGAACATTTCGAACATGGCTGCTTTGTAGAAGCGCTTTCTCCATCCAGAGATTTACTAAAGTAGAGCTCCCATCTCCACAACAGGAGGACAGAAGTGCCTTTTCCACACACCCCTCCCAGCACCACGATCCCCTCAGCAGATTCTTCCCTCACAGGCTGGGCAGCATGACCCTGAGACAAGTGTCCAGACAGTTTATTGGAATTATCTTTGGACGGTCTGTGCTACTAATCTGTCACATTCCAGAAAATCAGGGCAGGGTGAGAGGCTGATAACCAGGTGCCAGCTGACCTGGGGGCGTCTGGGGGAGTGTGTGGCAGGGGAGCATTACTAAAGCTGATCCTGTGGTCTGATGAGGATCAGGCTGTCTAAATTCAAATAAACGGATACCGTCCATCCATGCCCCTTCCCCACAAGTCAGAAGCCCACTTCTTGCTTCCAGTATTTGAGATTCTTAGGATTCTTGTCTTTCCCACTTCATGAGCAGAGCTCCTCAGGGTGACCCTGTTTAGTATCACACACAACTGCTTTCTCAGGATGATAGGCTTTGGGGTGATGGAGAGGCGCTATAAATAGTAATGTCACGTGTGTGCCGTTGTGAGAAGGGCTGTACACGTGTGAACTGTTGTTCTCAATACTGTTGAGTAACATTGAAGGCCATGTAAGGTCTTGCTGCAGGCCAGTAGAAACAGCTCTTCTGAAACTGACATGGGCACGAGGAGGGCACGGGATAAACTGTTAACTGGATAGGAGGTGGTGCTCGGATAGTGACTGAAGCAGAGGCAGACTTTTTCCCTGGGCTGAAACTTCTCAGAGTAACAAGTGGGCCTCCCTGGAGAAGTGATTGAGCAGGGGCATGCGGGACAGAGAAGAGCCAGCCTGTGGAGATCCAGGCCTGTGAACAGACCCGTGGAGCTGGGCTTCCTTTCATTAGCCGCCCAGCCTGTGTGCAACTAATTCAAGCTTATGTTAGCATAGGTGAAATCACAGGCTGGAGTCCTCGTCCCTTGCAGCTTGTCCTATAAAGAAGATTAATTAAAGACCCAGATTTGAAGTCCCCAAGAGTAAACTAGCAGAAACAGGAGAAATGTGAGGGCAGTCAACTTCCCTGGTGAGACCATCAAAATGGGTCCCAGAATCTGTTGAGGCTTTCACAGGACACAGCTAAGGGACTTAGCAGTGTGCTGTGCTGTGTGACTCCTGAACTTGGGAGGAAGAGGCAGGAGGATCCCAAGTTTGAGTCCATGCCTTGGCCACATATCAGGAGTAGATATCAACAAGCAAAACAACACCAGGACAAAAGGAGAGACACTGGAAGTTGTGTGGGTTCCTTTAATCCCAGCGCTGGGAGAGACCTTTGAGTTCCAGGACAGTCTGGTCTACAGCCTGGGCTACACAGTTTTGGGGAAAAAAAAAAATATATATATATATATATATGTGTGTGTGTGTGTGTGTGTGTGTGTGTATGTGTGTGTATACATATATATGTATATATACATATGTATCTTCAGACTTGAGCTCTGAGAAAGCATGGGGTGGGGTAGGGATGCAGCCCAGTTGGTAGCATCCTAGCCTGTCTATCTTAAAGGAAGCCCTGAGTTCAATCCCAAGCACCAAATACAATACAACCAGGAGTGGTAGTGATGCAGGCCTGTCATCCTGGCACTCAGGAGGCAGAGGAAAGAGGATCAGAAATTCAAGGGCAGCCTTAGCAAACTTGAGGCCAGCCTGGGCTACATACAGCTGTAATGAGGGGTTGGGAGTGGAGAACTCCCTGTTTGAGTCCTCATTTCCCTAAGACACTTAGGTGCTCGCTGGTTTGGTGGCAGATAGCTCATGTTTTACCATGAAGGCCCTGGAGCTTGGTGAGTAGATTGTACAGAAGCCCCCTTACAGCTGGGAATGCTAATCCTGGCTCTTGGGAGGTGGATATAAGAGGATCAGTAGTTCAAAGCCAACTTTGGTGTCTTAGTTACTTTTACTGTGAAGAGACTCCATGATCAAGGTAACATACAGCAGGAGTCTATGGGGCTTACTCTTTCAGTGGGTGAGCCCATGACCACTGCGGTGGGGAACATGGCAGCAGGCAGGCATGGCATGGTGATAGAGAAGTAGCTGGAGGTGACAACTGACCCACAAGCTCAAGGCAGAGAGCTAACTGGAAATCAGCCTGGATTTGAAACCTCAAAGCCACCCCAGCGACACACCTTCAACAAGCCACACCTTCTAATCCACCGATTGGGGACTAAGAATTCAAACACGAAACTATGGAGCCATTCTGACTCAAAGTATCACACTGGGCTATATAAGACGCTGTTTCAATGCCAGGCATTGGTGGCAGAGGCAGTTGGATCTCTGAGTTCAAGGCCAGCCTAGGCTACTCAGAGAAACCCTGTCTGGGAAAAAAACAACAACAAAGATCCTGATTCAAGACAAAAAGAAATCTAGTTTTGGAAAAGGGAGAGTGGTCCAAAGCAGTTCCAGAATGCTACATCATCTCAGGAAGAAGCAGTTTGTGCCTGTTTTCTGTACTTGCCTGTCAACTGGCTTGATGTCCAATGTCATCTTCAAGAGGTCGGCAGAGCTGAGGAGAACGGGCCTGCTGTGAGCTCTGTCCCCTCTACTCCTGCTGCTACTCTAGCTCCCAACCTGTGCTTCCATCTCCTTTGGAGGAAAACCTCTCAGTACACAACCTTCAGTCTCTCTTTGCTTTTTTACCTTTTTTTTTCTTCTTTTGATTTTTATTTTATTTATTTGTATTTTATGTATGAGTGCTCTGTATGAACACCTGCAGGCCAGCAGAGGGCATCAAATCCTATTACAGATGGTTGTGAGCCACCATGTGAATGTTGGGAATTGAACTCAGGACCTCTGGAAGAACAGCCAGTGCTCTTAACCACTGAGCCGTCTCTCCAGCCTTCAAGACAGGGTTTCTCTGTATAACAGTCCTGGCTGTCCTGGAACTCACTCTGTAGACCAGGCTGGCCTCGAACTCACTGAGATCTGCCTGCCTCTGCCTCTTCACTACTGGGTTTAAAGGCGTGCGCCACCACCGCCTGGGCTAGTCTCACTTTTCATCCTGCTTTTATTTGTTTATATCTAGCTCCTCCTGATACATAGCCCAGGCATGGACTTAGAACTTGTTACGTCATCCAGGTTGGCCCCAAACTCAGGATCCTTCCTGCCTCTTCCTCCCAAGTTCAAGAGTAACAGGCCTGTGTGTCTATGTCCTGTCTCTTTCTTTAGGGAGCATTTCCTTTTCCTATCCTTGTTCCGAGCGATGCTTCGCAAGTGAGAGCAAGGTGATGGAAGGCCTAGTCTAAGCATTTGAAAAGCATCTTCGTAGCTGGAGTCAGTGTTTCCAAGGTCTGGAGCATTGGCAGTCAGCTGCCCTGAGTTGTGAAGTAAACCGAACCTTTGATGCTATTCTGAGACAGGGGCGTTCTGGCTGTACTAGAGTAGTGTTATGTAGACCAGGCTGGCTTTGAACTCAGAGATTCTCATGCTTCTCTCTCCAGAGTTCTGTAATTAAAGGCATGCACCACCAGGCCCTGCTGAGAATGAACTGTTCTGAGTCACTGGCACCCACTTGGGGATACTGCTTTCCTGCAGAGGCTCTGTTCTATCTTACCCTGCCCCCCCTTACTATATTGCCCTAGCTGGCTTGCAACTGGTGACCTTCCTGTTTGTATCTGAAGTGCTGGAGAGTCACAGATGTGTGACAGCATGCTTGACTTTTTGAAGAGGGGGGTGATTTTTTTTTTTAGATAT
>JAQHUG010000001.1:5403515-5455463 GCA_028555095.1 Dicrostonyx torquatus
AAAAAAAAAAAAAAAAAAAAAAAAGAAAGAAATCTGGGTCTGTGTTTTCTATTTCAAGCCCTTTTTTCCTTTTCTATTTAAGTTCTCTGTCTTTAGCAACCAATAGGTGATAATTGATAAGCAATTGGGCTTATTCCATTGTTCAGCAGTACTGTCTGTCTCTCAAGGTCTGCTCCCCCCCCTCTTTCTAGGGTCCTACAGGTTAGCGGGGCCTTTGTCCTGTTCTATCTTCAGTGTTACAGCTGAGGTCCCAATACCTACCCTTGAAAGCTGACTGATTGCCCATTTGTTTCTGAGTATAACATCTGTGTGGCCCCAGGCAGAGCACTGATCTTCCTGTGCTTGGGTTCTTCAAGTGCTGGAGAGGTAACGGCCTGGCTTCTAACAGGAGTGGAGAGATTCAAGAGCTGCCAGGAATGCTTAGTGCACCAGAGCGCCGTTGGCAGAGTGCACTCAGCTGTGGTCACTAGTGAACATGGCTCCCATCCTGCTGCAGGGCCACTTTCCTTCTTGGCTGTGCTGCTTTGTCATGCTGGCAGATGACTGGGAGAAACGGCGGCCTTTTCTCTGCTGGCTTCTAGTCTCTCAAGGAATTCTTTTCTTAAGCTAAAAGGACTCGGGCTTCTGCCATGGGAGTACCTGGGCTGTGCCATATGGGTTGTCCACGCTTGATGCTCAGGGTCTAGCTCTTTCTGACCATCTGCCAGCTTGGTTCGTATGTGGACAGGTAGCCACAGAGCAGAGTTCCGGGGCTAATAGTCTTTACTTGAGGCATGGAGGACTGGAGCATGCTAGGTGATTCCCACTGACTTCCCAGTACTTAGTAACTAACTCAGCTTTTGGCATACAGACTCAGCCACTTCTGCAGGAGAACAAGGGGAAGGCCCTTGGAGCTACCTAAAGCAGTGGTTCTCAACCTGTGGGTCATGTCCCCTTAACAAGCACCAGAAATATCAGATATTTGTATTATTATTCATAACAGTAGCAAAATTACAGTTATATGGCAGAAACAAAAATGACTTTTTGGTTAGGGGTCACCATGACATGGGGAACTGTATGAAAGGGTTGCAGAGTTAGCAGGATTGAGAACCACTGCCCTCGAGGATTGGATTGAACAATACTGAAAGGAAAACAAACAAGAATGAGTAACTGTCTCTCTGACATGTAAGATATAAATCCAGCCATGTATGGGGGCACACACCTTTAGTCCCAGCACTCAAGAGACAGGGGCAGGCAGATATCTATGAATTTGAGCCCATCTTGGTCTACATAGCAAGTTCCAAACCAGCTAGGGCTATAGAGTGTGACCATGTCTCAAAAATCCATCCCCCCAATACATACACCTGGGAAGAAACCAAGTTAAGTATGGTGATACACACCTGTAATCCTAACACTGAAGAGGTCAAGGCAGTGGGATCAGGAGTTCAAGGACATCCTTGGCTACAGAGCAAGTTCGAGGTCACCCTGTAACCTTGATCTGAAATAATAGCCACAGCAACAAAAATGCTGTCTGGGCTCAAGTCCAGACAATGGGAACACGGCTAGCTGTACTGAGAACAATGCACGTTTGGTAAAATATAGGACCATGCCAAAAAATAGTGACGGGATTGAAATCAGCCAGCACACCAAGAATACTTGCTCCTGTGACAAAACCAAGAGAGAGAGAGAGATGACTGTGGCATCTGGCACTGGTCGCTGCATGGAAATGGGCTGGCAGGGCCTTGACCTACACATGCCACCACCTCAGCTGTTATGGTCATGTCAGCCACCAGAAAACCCAAGGACTTCAAGATCGGTAGAAGTGCTACCATTTGAGACATCCCTAGCCTACAGTAAATTTGTGTTTTGTTTGTTTGGTTTTTATTTTTAAAAAAGAGGCCCACCCTCTGCCATTAAATTTATCTGGTGGCTCTCCGTTTCATGCTGAGGTAGATCAGTTGTCTCTATCTTAGCCCCAGCTCACTGCCATGAATTTCCCCACCCACCTTGAAAATGTGTGCTGTTACCAATGAGACAGGACAAGAGACCCCTCATCCCAAACTCTGGTTAAAAACAAAACAAAACAAAAAAAAACCTTTCAGGACAACTCAACCTTAGCATATAGGCCTGCCAGGTGCACAAACCCCTAATCCCAGCATTCTGGAGGCAGAGACAGGCAGATGTCTGTGAGCTTGAGGCCAGTCTGGTCTAGAGAGCAAATTACAAGCCGGCCAAGACTACACAGTAAGAACTTCTTCTCAAAAAACAACAAAAGTGGGTGTGTGTATAAATGGATATGTAAAGTCCCCCAGCTCTGATGGCCATCAAGGTACAGAAAATACCCAAGAATCTTGTGGGGGGTAAAGTACTTGTCCAACTCAGTCATCAGCATTACCCACCTCCCCTTCCGGCAGAAATCCCAGGCTTCCTGAGTGATGAGGAGTGTCGGCTCATCATCCACCTGGCACAGATGAAGGGCTTACAGCGAAGCCAGCTCCTGCCCACTGAGGAGTATGAGGAGGCCATGAGCGCCATGCAGCTCAGCCAGGTGGACCTTTTCCAGCTGTTGGATCAGAACCATGACGGTCGCCTGCAGCTCCGAGAGGTTAGGATCCCGGGTCTGAGTACATACAGGAGCGAGAACCCAGCATTACCTATCCAGTGGCCACACCACTGGTGTAGGTAAACCCTGGCCTCTGCAGTCAAATGCTACCCCAGGCTTGCCTGGGCATGCCTAGGCCCAGGGGCTATCCTTTCTCCTCTGAGTGTCTCTTACTGCCCTAGAGACTCAGGATGGCAAGAAAATCCCTTTATGGGGAGGTACTTACCACTAGTTCTTTAACAGTGTATCTTCTGCGGGCTGGGTTTCTTGCTACCACGTCTAAAGGTGATGGCGAAGTATAGGCTCTGAGGTGCATCTCACTCCCCCCCACACTTTGCACATGGACTTCTGAGAGAAAATCCTGACAGGCTGTGGTCCACTTCTCACACTGAACCGCTTTGCTTGAGTGAGGGTCGTGGTAGTTAGGTCCCAGCCGAATGTCCTCCTGCTTCCTGTCCTTCATAACCACCTGGAGTATCTGAGGGTGACGCAGGCCTGTTCTCATCTGCCTCCAATCAGTTAACATGCTTCCTGAGGCCACAATGCCAGCAGGTCTGGGAGTGAACACAGCCCTCAGGCATGTGTACCTCCTTTCTGGCATCCCTTACAGACATCATAGACTTCTGCTCACCCTCACTTCTGCACAGAGACCTTGCGTTATCCTGTGTCCTCACCCAGGCCCTATCATTGAAGTCTTTAGTGCTACAGCAAGATTTGTGCCTTCTCTGTTTTGGTGATCCATTACTTCTAGGGGAAACCCTACACTGAAGGACCTTCCTATGCTTTAGGTCCTAGCCCAGACTCGCCTAGGAAACGGACGGTGGATGACTCCAGAGAACATTCAGGAGATGTACTCTGCGATCAAGGCAGACCCTGATGGTGATGGTGAGCTCACACCTTTCACAGTTGTGTGCTTGTGAGCTGTGTTCTCATCCCAGGAACATGGCCCGGAAACCTTGGGCCCTTCCCCTGCAGCAGGCAGCTTCTACACCTTGCTTTTAAAGTGGCAGAGAGAGATAGATAGGGAGGTGAGGGTCCAACTTTGCTTTAACCCCTGGGAAGCAAATGGACAGCCAGGAAAATGCCCTCTCCCCATTCTCCTTGGTGGGAGTCTACATGACAGACTCCTGGAGCTGGACATTCTTTTGGCTGTATCAGATAGAGGCTAGTGAACCCGGAGTGAAGGAGTTAGACGGAACCTATGGCTGGAGGGCTCTTAGACTCCATCTAATTTAATGTCAGGTTCATCACTCTCACCTTTAGTGGAATCCAGGACAAAGAATGGAATGGGTCTGCCTTGGGTTGTCAGAATAACTGCAAAGCCACCAACCCTTCCAGAGCCCTAGATGAGGTACCCCAGCTTAGTGGGCCGGGCAGGAACAGAGGAGTCTGTTCTCATCTTGGGGGTGGGTCAGGATTGCTTTGCTAGGGTGGGTGGTATTGTAGCAAGAAGGACTGGCCAACAGGGTTCTACCCAGGATGGGACTTGAGGGAACTTCTGGGAACTGGTTCTGCTTTCGCACCAGTGTGGAAGGTGCTGGAGGATATTCAGCACAGGCTGGTCTCTCTCCTCACCCTCTATAGATGTTGGAGCATCACTCACACTCCTACGGGGCAGGCTGCAGAGCCTAGAGCCACCCTGGCCATATTCATAGCTCAACATAGCTCAAGTGTCTTATGGAGACCCTGCAAAGCGGGCTCTCTAATAAGGGTTGGGCTTCTTCCTTCTGGGGACCAAATCAAGGCTTAAACAGAAAACAAACTTCTCTGGGTCTTCCCTCAGGGCCCGATGTGACAGAAACCAGGTTCATCTGACCCGAGTCCAGGTGGGGACAAGTGCGCATGGCCCCCCAGTGCCTGAGGCCAGGGGCTGCTGCTACCTTTGGGGTAGGTAGGGAGGTGCTGCCTGCCACCGTGCTTGCACCACACGGGCCTGGCAGGTACTGATGAGCGTACCCTGCGCAGGAGTGCTGAGTCTGCAGGAGTTTGCCAACATGGACCTTCGAGACTTCCACAAGTACATGAGGAGCCACAAGGCAGAATCTAATGAGCTGGTGAGGAACAGCCACCACACATGGCTCCACCAGGGTGAGGGCGCTCACCATGTCATGCGTGCCATCCGTCAGAGGTGAGCCCCTGAGACTGTTCTTTCTGGGGCAGGGTCTCCACACATTCGTCGGAACCAAAGGAATGAAACTGATGAAGTGATTTGGGATTGAATTCCAGTTGTTAGAATAGGAATTCGACCCACTGAAAAATAGTCGACTAATGAAGGCACATTAGCCCTTATTGTGGGCAAACAACTTGAAGGCGCACACCTTTAATTCCAGCACTTGGGAGGCAGAGGCGGGCGGATCTCTATAAATTCAAGGCCAGTCTGGTCTACAGAGCAAGTTCCAGGACAGCCGGGGCTGTTACACAGAGAAACCCTGTCTTGGCGTGGGGGCACACCCGTGATGCTGCAGTGTGCAGTTAAGCCCTAGACTGGAGACTGAAACTATCCCCCAAAGCCCAGAAGGATGAGGCTAAGCTGGCTGTCAGTTCGCGCTAGCACACAAAAAGTGAAGTTTGACCACAGCAGTACATAAAACTAGGCATTGCTATGCGTATCTACAATCCCAGAATTCACCGCATAAAACTAGACATTGCTATGCATATCTACAATCCCAGAATTTGGGTCGGGGAGGAAGAAGCATTAGGAGTTTCAGATTGTTCTAGGCTACAGAGTTCCAGGTAAACACTGGGCTACATCAGACCCCATGTAAAAAATAAATAGCAGAAAGAAAAATAAAATAAAAACAGAGGTTTTGAATGAACAAGTTTACTCCAGAGAGGAGAACTGAGGCTCTGACTTAACGGCCATCTTATTTTCCCTATGAATTAGATATCTCTGTGTTTGCAGTTTGGTATGTAAAAGAGCTCTTCACCACCACCACAGGCCCTTTGTTCTTTCTCTGTGCGTGTGTGTATGTGTGTGCACGCATGTGGTATCTCATGTATCCCAGACTCACCTCAAACTTGCTAGCTAGCCAAGGATAACCTTGAACTTCTGACCTTCCTGCTTCCACCTCCCGAATACTGGGGTACAGGCATACCCCACATCCAGTTTATGCGGTGCTGGGATTGAACCCAAGGCCTTGTACATATTAGGCAAGCACACTACAATTAAACTACATCCCTAGCTCAGTCTTCCTGTGTGCAGAAGTCAAGTCTAGACTCGCTGATGGGACTTCCAGGGGAGGTGAAGAGGGATAAAGCTTGTGGCTGGCCCAGGATCCACACTGGTCAGCTCCTTGAGCTGATGTCTCACTGAACACCTGCTGCCTACCAGGGTGCTGCGCCTCACTCGCCTTTCCCCGGAGATTGTGGAGCTCAGTGAGCCACTGCAGGTTGTCCGATATGGTGAGGGAGGCCACTACCATGCCCATGTGGACAGCGGACCTGTGTACCCAGAGACCATCTGCTCCCATACCAAGCTGGTAGTCAATGAGTCTGTGCCCTTCGAGACCTCCTGTCGGCAAGTACCTCCCACCTGGGGGTTGGCATCCATTTCCAGACTGGGTACCTTGAGGATACAGGAATAGCCTGGTATGGGGCCAAGAATACACTCGGCCATCCTCATCAGCCATGCCCCTACTTTCCCCCCCAAGTCTCTCCTTCACCGTTTATGGAGTAGCAGGGAAGTGGAAGCTACTGGCCTTTGTGTCTACTCAAATGAGAACAGACCTAGGTACCCACAGCTGCTGAAACTTGCCCCCATAAACACTGATTTTGGCTCCACTGCTGGGGTCCCAGCCTGATCTCTATAGTTGTGTCCTCCTGCCTGCACCAAGTTAGGGTGTCATGTGACTGGAGTGGCCCAGTCCTTCCCATTGCAAGGAGACTTTGCCCGTTATTCCTGCTTCTGCAAGCTTACCTTTTCCAGCCAGGTCAAGGTCAAGCACACCTGTGACCTTAGCCACACAGGAAGAATGGGTCTGTGGGGTCTGTCTGGCTTTGTGGCCCCTGGGAACTTGGGCATTTTACTGTGTGCACAAGTGGGAATATGCACGGTTGGGGATTCACTCAGCAGTTCCCTCCTGCCTTACAGCTACATGACAGTGCTGTTTTATCTGAACAACGTCACTGGTGGGGGCGAGACTGTCTTCCCTGTGGCAGACAACAGGACCTATGATGAAATGGTAAGGGCTAATGGGCTGTGACTTTTGTGGGTTGGCAGGGCCTTGGGCAAGTGTATATACACCCTTCCAGACCTGGGATGAGGGAAATGTCTGTTTTCCCTCTAGCCAGTTTTGGCTGCCTGACCATCCAATGGCAGGCAGTCCAGAAGCACCATCATCCTGTTTCCCACAGAGTCTCATTCGGGATGATGTTGATCTCCGCGACACTCGAAGGCACTGTGACAAAGGGAACCTTCGTGTCAAGCCCCAGCAAGGAACTGCAGTCTTTTGGTACAACTACCTGCCTGATGGGCAAGGTGAGGGCTTACGGCCGGGTCAAAGGCTTCTCTGAGGGACCTGATCTCTCCCATCTGCTGCCCTGTAGAGCTGTTTCTGTCCTTCAAATAGCCTTCTGCCATAATCAGTGACTTCATTAGGCCACAGAAGGCCTAGTGTTGCCTCTTGGATTATCTCCTCGTGCTTCAGTCTTTCTAAGTTCTCTGGGGCTAGGGAAACTTCTCTCAACAAACCAGGCTGGGGAGAGCTATGGACAGGCTCGGCAACAGAGAAGCTGGTCTCAGAGGGCCAGTGCGTTGACCATGCTTTAGTGGGTGAAGTGCCAAGTCCTTTCATGGGCATTAGGTGTCTGCACAGCTCAGGCTGGTCCAATCTACGGTTCCCTCCAACTTGTTCCTCTGTTCATGCCACCTTCTTCTTCTAGGTTGGGTGGGTGAAGTGGACGACTACTCATTGCATGGGGGCTGCCTGGTCACCCGCGGCACCAAATGGATCGCCAACAACTGGATCAATGTGGACCCTAGCCAGGCACGGCAAGCTTTGTTCCAGCAGGAGATGGCTCGTCTGGCGCGGGAAGGTGGCGCCGACTCTCAATCCGAGTGGGCCTTGGATAGGGCCTACAGTAATGCCCGCGTGGAGCTCTGACGCGAGGCCCAGATGCAAGTCCCCCGCTGACCAACGTCAGAGACCCAGCAGGTCCTCTGTTCTGCCGCAGACTCATGTTCTGGCCGATCTTGCTCTATCCACCCTGTCTGCAGCCGCGATGAAAGCCGCAGTTCCTCCATTCACGTTATTTATTGGTGTACAGCTTCCTAGCTGCTCCATCAAATAAAACCACAGGGCTTCGAGCCAGGGGCAGGCCGGCTAAGCGCCCGCGTGGGGGAGGGGAGGCCCACCGCGCTCCCCGCCGGCCTTACGGGAGGGGGGCGGGGCGGCTCCCTGGATGGACCAATCACAAGCGGGATCGCGTGAGGCAGCGCGTCGTCATTGGACGTCCGCGGCCGAACGCCGGGGCTCTGCTACCTGTAGCTAAGGGCTCGGGAGCTCTGCACCACGGCTCTTCTGCAGGCTGCCGCTTCTCGCGAGAACGCAGCTCTCTTCTGGTTGTGGCAGCTGCGGCAGCTTGAGGAGCGTCATGGAGGCTCTCGGGGACTTCGTCTGGCCGCGGGCAACCTCGGAGCTCATACTCCTCCCGGTCACGGGTCTGGAGTGCGTTGGGGATCGGCTGCTGGCGGGTGAGGCTTGATCGGCTCTCGTCGTGCTAGCGGGCGAAGAACTAGCCGGTCCCCTGGGGTGGTCGCACCGGGACAAAGGGATGCCCCGGAGAGGAGGATGGGCAGTGGGCTGGCGACTGGCCCTGGGATAAGGCTGCTTCGGAGGATCTGCCCGAGGAGGGCGGGGCTCGAGAGACAAAAGTCTGTCGCAGCCGAGGCAGCCCTTCACCAATTGCAGTGGAAAAGGGTGGGTAGAGACGCGGGAAGGTGTGGGGGATGCAGTCGTTCCATGTTGGGGGAAGGGCGTGTGCACCCCTAAATGAACTCATCATCAAAAGGAGTGGGGAGGTAAAAGAATGAGCAGCCCCGGGGGGCGTGGCAGGAGTTTGGCCTCTGGATAGGGTGAGGCTCCGCCCCCAAAGATGAGGGGCCTGAGCAGGGTATGGTCGCCAAAATTTGCGTCCGAAATTAATCTGAGTAGCGCAGTACTGGAAGAAACCGGGACTGAGGGTCCTCCTGAGATGGTTGGGGCTCTGGGCCAACTGGGTCAGTAATCACATGCCCAGGGGTTGGTTGTAAAGGTCTAATACCAAGCCTCTAGCCACTGGTGATGGTGGTGACGATTTTTATATAGGTCCCTAGCACTGATTAGTGTGTCTCGGGTCAGCCATCATCAACCTCAACAGGGTTGCGTGTATGCCCATGTGGTGAGGGTATAATCTAGAATTGATGGGGGGGGCTGGTGGTGCAAATGTTGGGTTGCTCCAGTGAGCTAAACTCTCTGGAGATGGAGCCAGCAACGTCTTCTGGAAGTGAAATCTGCAGACTCTGAAGAAAGAGAAGATATAGAATAGGAGAGGAGTGATGTTGAGTCCCCTGGTTCAGGCAGGGCATGGACAGTGCCTGGTAATGCTTACCATTTCAGGGATGAGCAACTGAAATGACTTGGGGAGGATGAGATGGTAGCAGATGGCTGCAGGGTGACCAAAAGGAAGCTAGAGTCCGATTCTGAAAGCATCTGTGTTGATCTGGGTCTGTGGGTTCTATACAGACGGGTATGGGGTGTAAGAGATTGCCCGGGAATTGTAAGTTTGTATAGAATAGGGAGGCACTGCACAAGCCAGAAGGGGGCACTGGACAAGCCTCTGAGCATAAGTTAGGAACATGGGTAACACAGAAGATGCTGTCTAGGTTTAACCCTGTCAGATCTTGGGGGTTACAGACAGTTGTAAGCTGCCATGTAGGTGCTGGGAATTGAACCCGGGTCCCCTGGAAGAGCAGTCAGAGCCCTTACCAGTGAGCCATTTCTCCAGCCTCCTGTATAGGGACTTGCTACCTTCCAAGGGCTCTTTGTTGTTGCTGTCTGGTGCTGGTTAGGCCTTCTAAGACTCAATCTCATAGAAGGGTTCCCACTGTCCAGTGGCGGGGCCAGAACTCAAGCCTGGCCCCCTGTCTACAAAGTGTGGGCTGCCTCTGCTTCCCACCCATGCCCCGCCATTGCTTCAGAGTATGTACAGGGTTTCTGACTAAGGAGTGTTATAAGGCTAAAGGGTTGACATAGCCTTTTCCCTAAGGGAGGGAGAAACAGGAAGGATGCATGTAGAGATGGATGAAGCTGAGAATTTGGGGACTAGAGCAAAAGGGGGTTGAATGATGGATCCCGGGGGAGTTCCTGGTGACTGTACATTAAGGGTAATTGATAGCCAGATACAAGGGTACAGTGCTATAATCCCAGGTTGGGAGGCTGAGGCAAGAACATCACCACAAAAATAAGTGACTCAGAGGCACATACATTTGCAATAGAAGCCTAGCTGAAGCTGAGGCCAGGACTTCCTAGGTTTACTAGGACTTTGTGTCCGATATGTTAAGTTACATGCTAAGAAGTGTTCTGCTCCCATCTTGTCACATAGCGTTAGGTCTTCCTCTGATGTGGTCTTTCCCTCTGTCTAGGTGAGGGGCCTGACTTACTGGTATACAACTTGGACTTTGGTGGGCATCTCCGGATGATGAAGCGAGTGCAGAACCTGCTGGGCCACTATCTTATCCATGGGTTCCGAGTGCGACCAGAGCCCAAAGGAGACCTTGATTCTGAGGCCATGATAGCTGCGTTTGGGAGTAAGGGACTCAGAATTGTGAAAGTTAGCTGGGGTCCAAGCCATCTTCGAGAGCTCTGGCGCTCTAGTCTGTGGAACATGTCCGACTGGATCTGGGATGCACGCTGGCTTGAGGGCAATGTAGCCCTGGCCTTGGGCCACAACTCAGTGGTGCTGTATGACCCGGTGACAGGGTGCATGTTGCAGGATGTCCCCTGCACAGACAGGTGCACCCTCTCCTCAGCCTGCCTGATTGGAGACACTTGGAAGGAACTGACCATAGTGGCAGGTGCGGTTTCCAATGAGCTCCTGGTCTGGTACCCAGCAACTGCACTAACAGATGACAAACCTGTGGCACCTGACCGGCGGGTCAGTGGACACGTGGGTGTCATCTTCAGCATGTCCTACCTGGAGAGCAAGGGCCTGCTGGCAACCGCTTCTGAAGATCGAAGTGTTCGTATCTGGAAGGTGGGCGACCTCCGGGTTCCTGGGGGTCGGGTGCAGAATATTGGTCACTGCTTTGGACATAGTGCCCGTGTGTGGCAGGTGAAGCTCTTAGAGAATTATCTTATTAGTGCAGGCGAGGACTGTGTCTGCTTGGTGTGGAGCCATGAAGGTGAGATCCTTCAAGCCTTTCGGGGCCACCAGGGCCGTGGGATCCGGGCCATTGCTACTCATGAGAGGCAAGCCTGGGTGATCACTGGGGGTGATGACTCAGGCATACGACTCTGGCACCTGGTAGGTCGTGGATACCCAGGCTTGGGTGTCTCAGCTCTGTCCTTCAAGTCCCCTAGCCGGCCAGGTGCCCTCAAGGCTGTGACTCTGGCTGGTTCTTGGCGAGTACTGGCAGTGACTGATGTAGGGGCCCTGTACCTCTACGACCTTGAGGTCAAATGCTGGGAGCAGCTGCTGGAGGACAACCGATTTCAGTCTTACTGCCTGCTGGAAGCAGCACCTGGGCCTGAGGGCTTTGGACTCTGTGCCTTGGCCAATGGGGAGGGTCTTGTCAAGGTTGTCCCCATCAACACTCCCACTGCTGCTGTGGACCAGAACCTTTTCCATGGGAAGGTTCACAGCCTGAGCTGGGCCCTCCGTGGCTACGAGGAGCTTCTGTTGTTGGCGTCAGGCCCTGGTGGGGTAGTAGCTTGCTTGGAGATCTCGGCTGCACCCACTGGCAAGGCCATCTTCGTCAAGGAACGTTGCCGGTACTTGCTTCCTCCAAGCAAGCAGAGATGGCACACATGTAGTGCCTTCCTGCCCCCAGGTGACTTCCTGGTGTGTGGGGACCGCCGTGGCTCTGTTTTGCTATTCCCTGCTAGACCAAGTCTGTTCAAAAATCCTCGGGCTGGAAGCAAGGCTATTACTGCAGCTGAGGCACCTGGAACTGGTAGTGGCAGCGGTGGGTCTGAGAAGGTTGCAACAGGGTTAGGCCCAGTATCCACCCTCCATTCTCTGCATGGGAAACAGGGTGTGACCTCAGTTACCTGCCATGGTGGCTATGTATACAGCACAGGCCGTGATGGCACCTACTACCAGCTCTTTGTTCATGGCGGTCAGTTCCAGCCAGTCCTAAGGCAGAAATGCTGTCGAGGCATGAATTGGGTGGCTGGGCTTCGCATGGTGCCTGATGGAAGCATGGTCATCTTGGGTTTCCATGCCAATGAATTTGTAGTGTGGAGCCCCCGGTCCCATGAGAAGCTGCATATCGTCAACTGCGGTGGAGGGCACCGCTCCTGGGCCTTTTCTGATACTGAGTCAGCCATGGCTTTTGCCTACCTTAAGGATGGCGATGTCATGCTCTATCGGGCTCTAGGTGGCTGTACTCGGCCAAATGTTATTCTCCGAGAGGGCCTGCATGGCCGTGAAATCACATGTGTAAAACGTGTGGGCACTGTAACCCTGGGCCCTGAATTTGACATACCCAGCTTGGAGCATCCTGATTACGTGGAGCCTGGCAGTGAGGGGCCTGGCTTTATTGACATCGTGATCACATGCAGCGAGGACACTACTGTCTGTGTCCTAGCACTTCCCACAACTACGGGCTCAGCACATGCACTCACAGCTGTGTGTAACCATATCTCTTCGGTGCGTGCTCTGGCAGTGTGGGGCATTGGCCATCCAGGTGGCCCAGAGGATTCTCGACCAGGTCTCACTGCTAATGTAGTGTCTGCAGGGGGTCGAGCCGAGATGCACTGCTTCAGCATCATGATCACTCCTGACCCCAGCTCCCCAAGCCGCCTTGCCTGCCACGTCATGCACCTTTCGTCCCACCGGCTAGCTGAGTACTGGGACCGGCAGCGCAACCGGCATCGGATGGTCAAAGTGGACCCTGAGACTAGGTAATGTGCACTCCCTGTCATGGACATTGACTGGGATCATTGTAGGGAAGCTACAGGCAGGTGTTTCCTGGCTTGTAGGCTCCACCTGACAGCTGTGTTCTCTCTGCAGGTATATGTCTCTTGCTATTTGTGAGTTTGATTCCGATAGGCCTGGCCACGGCCCCCTTGTGGCTGCAGCCTGTAGTGATGGAGCAGTGAGGTAAGCACTTAGGGCCAGTGGTCACATGACAATAAGGGTATGAGCTCTCCGGGATGAGTTCTGAGATGCCTCCCCGCCCCCAGGCTTTTTCTCTTGCAGGACTCTGGACGGATTCTGCATCTCCTTGCTGAGACTTTCCACCACAAGCGGTGTGTTCTCAAAGTCCATTCCTTCACACATGAGGCACCTAACCAGCGGCGGTGAGAGAGGCGTCCTGTCTAGATTGGGTAGGGGCTCCTGTTGTCTTCCCATCCCTTTCACTGATCTGGCTTGCCCTCTCCTGGCTTCCAGGAGGCTGATCCTGTGCAGTGCAGCTACAGATGGCAGCCTGGCCTTCTGGGATCTCACCACCGCCATGGACCGTGGCTCCACTACCCTGGGGTCCCCAGCACATCCTGGGCTTCCCTACCGTAAGTAGTGTGACATCCTTCACTACCTCTCACGCAAAATGAAAGCAGGACCCTAATAGTCACTCTCTTCCTCCAGAGCTGGGCACTCCCTGCTTGACCGTGCAGGCCCATAGCTGTGGTGTCAACAGCTTACACACCCTGCCTACACCTGAGGGCCACCATCTTGTGGCCAGTGGCAGTGAGGATGGGTCCCTCCATGTCTTCATCCTTGCTGTGAAGATGCCAGAGCTGGAAGACGCTGATGGGGAGGCTGAGCAGGTGCCACAGCTGTGTGTCCTAGAGGAATATTCTGTTCCTTGTGCACATGCTGCCCATGTGACAGGCCTAAAGATCCTAAGTCCCAGCCTCATGGTCTCAGCCTCCATAGACCAACGGCTGACTTTCTGGCGTCTGGGGCATGGTGAGCCCACTTTTATGAATAGCACTGTGTACCATGTGCCAGATGTGGCTGACATGGACTGCTGGCCTGTGAGCCCTGAGTTTGGCCACCGTTGTGCTCTTGGGGGTCAGGGACTTGAGGTTTACAATTGGTATGACTGAGTTATCTCTGTGGTTGGAGAACTGAGCCTGTAGACAGTGGAGCAGGGATCCGCTGTCTGCTCATGCTCAGTGAGCTTTGAGGAAGTGAGGCAGTACATAGGTCCTTGACTCGAGTACTCCAGTGTGGTGCCGTGTAGGCGGTCCAAGAATATGCCTCACTGTCCACAGTGGGATGAAACTGTATTTATTTTGGCTTGAAGTGTCCAACATTTGTGAAGTTTTGTTTTTTTCCCAGTTGGTGACTTTGTAAACATTCCCAGCTCTTGGGCCCTTAGATGTGGCTCAGTGGAGGGAGTCCCAACATAGCCAAGCCTGTGTGGAACACTTCTCGTACTGCCCTCAGAAGCTGTAGGCGGGCAAACATCTGACCAAAGAGGTGTGGCCGAGGTTCCTGAAAGAAAAAAACCAGGCTCATCCTCTTGTTCCCCTCATCCTTACCCTGTGTCCCCTGAGTTGCCCACAGACGCCCTTCTGCTGTATGCTCACCCCTAGAATGTGTACTCGGTTGTAGTATGAGCTGAAATCCATGCTGAGCTGCACCAGGAACTTGCACACCTAGAGACAGAGGTTGAATCACTGAGCTGTTGTCTTCGTTCTTATGTCACAACCCAGAATAAAGACTAGTGTGTAGTGTCTGTGCCTCACCGTCTCTGTGCGCACAGGGATATGGAGCCCTGGGGTGCTGGTGCTGGCCAGGCTCCCAGTCTGCCTCAGCAGGTCCAGGAAGGGAAGGACACTGTTGAAAAGCAGCAGCCACTCACCCTGTGGGAGACAAGAGTGCTAGGACCAAGCCCTCTGCTTGTGGCCATTTCTCAGGAGGAGCACTCACCTCATCATGGAGAAGTGAGAAATCCAGGCTGCTCACAAGTGGAAAGGTGGGATACAGACCTTGCTCCACCCCGTGATTGTAACCCTCGAAGAGCGTGGCGAGGCGGGCGCAGTTGTACATGACAAAAGTGCCGCTCTTTGTGCCCTTCGTGGAGGTGGTGCTGTTGGCCAGCAGGAGCTAGGGGATGGATCCAGCTGTAGAGGGCATGGACACTACACCGCCCTCCTCAGGCTTAGTATTGTAACATACCCAGGCTTACTTGGTTCTGTGGAGCTGTGCTTAGCATCTCAAATTTGATGGTGGCCACAGAGAGGACATCAAAGGTCTCAGTCCAGGCTGGATCTGGGGGTGAGAGATACAGCCTGGTCAGTGTCTACAGACAAGGAACAAGGACTAGAGGTTTAAATGACCTGCCAGTATTTCAGGTCACAAGCAGGGTCTTCCAGGTATACCTTGTGCCAGGTCTCCACCATGCTTCAGTGCTGAGGCCTTACACACCTGAGTGTATCTGAGCCTAGGAAAGAAAGCCAGTGAGCGAAGTCCCAGTGGAAGCCCTCTCCCACATCTCAGCTGCCCCTGGCTTTGGCTGGTCCTGCCTGCCAACTCACTCACTTGTAGTACTCGGGGGCAGTGATCAGGGTGCCAGGTACACCAGCTACTTTCACTGGGCCACAGACCAGGTGCTTCTGTGAGAGAGTGCAAAGGCTCAGTTCAGGTGGCCCTCCTTCCCAGCCTCGAGGGAGCCGACATCAGTTACTTCTCCCAGTCTGTAACCACCAGTCTTAGTACCTTCTCAAGCCTAGGCCCTCAAGACCCAGTCCAACTTCATCGGCCCTCACATAGGCCCTTTGGGTTTTCAAGGACCTTCAAATACCTTCAAGGTGGTTTACTTTAGAAAACCAACCTGTTTGAGAGGAGCCTGGTCATCCAACTTTTGCCAAAGCAGATCCAACTTTTGTTGCTGGACCGCCTCCTCACAGCTCACCACGTGCACGACCATGCAGCCATCCACACCAGCGTCTGGATCCCCATCCTGAGTAGAGACAGGACAGTTATAAAGATGCAGAAAACTAGTTTGGGCAGAGGTCAAGACTGGAGCTACTAACCAGGCCTGGGTCGCCGCCCTCTGGCCAATGGCGCACAGCCTCCTGCAGCTCCGACAGCACAGAGAGCAGATCCTCAGTCACTACAGAACGAGAGAGGCGCTAAAGTACTTGGCAGTGCAGAGGTCCCCCACCCCTATTTTGGCCACTGTCCTACCCAAACAGTTGTCTATGCTGGGGTCATAGCCAGCTGACCGTCTCTTTTCTACAAGTTCCTTCAGACACAGTCGGCCTAGGACTCCAGGGGGCACTGTCTCTTTAGAATTAAGTTCTGCAAACACACAGGTCCTCAGGGTTTCTGTTGAGGCGCACTTCGAGGTAGTGGGCCAATCCACCAGAAGTTTCTGCAGGAAAGTTGCCATGTACGAATCCCGCACCGAGGGCACTGGACACACACATACCCTACAAAACAAGGGTGGCTGCCTCAACCTGCGAACCAGGTCCAGATCATCATGACTTCCCACCTTCCGCGTCTGTCCCCAAAGGTTCAGTCTTTTGCCACTGCAGACTGGAACACGTGCGCTTACCCATGAGCGCGTAGCGTCCGTGCTAGGTGATCGGCCACGAGCACAGCACGCAGCTGGCTCAGGCGGAGTGTGCCCGGGTTGCCGCGCAATGCGGGGCAATGCAGAATAACCCGCGGGCCGGGCGAGGCAGGCTTGGCGGGAGTAGCATAGGAGGCCAGGGCACCGAGTACACGTTCGAAGACCGCGGGCCGTTGTAGCTGTAGCGATAAGCCCGCGGGTGTCGACGCGCAGCGCAATACAGGGGCCACCCCTGGACCCTGCAGGCCGGCGACCGCACGGAACACGCACTCTGGCACCTGTGGGCAGATGGGCGTGTAAGTGGACCCTAGTTGGCCTGGAACGGGCTGTAGATCCCCGTCCAGCTCGCACCCACCTCTCCGTCCCTGAAGCGCGCCTGTAGCGCGCTTCGCGGCGCCAAGAAGTCGCGGACACGCAGGTGCCGGGCGTGCGTTTCTTTGAACCACACCGGGCTACCAGGCCCAACCGCAGCGTTAAGGGCCTCCAGCGTCTCCCCCACGCCAAGGCGCCCTGTCGCCATGGCGACCGGAAGAGTGAGCGGAACAGGAAGTAAATTAGCCGTAGATCTTCCGGGAGGTTCGCTTGGCTGGGGCGGGGATCCGGCAGTGGACCCTCCTGAGTGGATCAGAGTGTTGAAGCGTGCCGAGTGAGCCTACATTCAACCCACCGCTTCCAGTGTTCCTCCGACGGCCCTTCCTGCATTCGTGAGCCCTACACCTAAAATCTCGGGGTCATTTTTGCGCCTAGGGTTTTTTTCATCGTCATCATTATTTGGTGGTGGGTCTTTGTCACCAGGCGAGACACTTGGTCAAAGTTTTATATCTTTGTGCTTATGTGATGTTTCATTTTTTGCCCTATTTAAACAAGATTTAGATGTCAGACAAATTGTCAGTGGAATAAGACACTATTTATTTGGTTTTTCGAAACAAGGTTTCCCAGTGTAACAGCCTTGCCTGTCCTGGAACTAGCTTTGTAGATAGATCAGGCTGGGCTCGAACTCACTGGGATCCCCCTGCCTCTGTCTCCCGAGTGCTGGGATTAATGTTGTGCACTACCACTCCCACCTTCCATTAAAAACACTTTACTGCCTACTTTAAAAGCAAAGAAAAAAAAAACTTGAATTCTTTCCGATCATTTGCACGCCTTTCCTCATTAGCGGTATGGTGTGTCTTTATTCCCAATAAAAGAACAACATGATAGAACTGCACCTCTTGATACTTGAGGAATTAAGTCATCATAATTTCCAGAATTACCAAGTCTTTAATGTTTTTTAACTTGCAGTTACCGGCACCTTTGATTGTTCTTTAGGTCAGTTTGAGACAATTAAACGTGATCATGAGAAGACCCAAGGAATCAGCTATTGTGGGAAAGCTTTCCTCTGTCCAGACGCTTTCATTTCAATGTAACTTAAGTCTCCCGCACTTCCCCCAGTAATGAATGAATCCAACTAGTGAACTTTGCTCCGGAGAAGAGTGAACTCTAGGGATAAGAAAAGTTTGGCAAGGCTCCTCTCTTGGGGCCAGGGCTCTGAGGCTCTGCTTGGGAGGTGCCGAAAGAGCACTGGGCGGACACGACATTCCCGATGGCTTCTTGGGTGCCCACTCAACGGGAGTGATCGTGTCATTCCAAAGCACTTTCCATGCTGTGGGTACAGCTGCGGGCCGGGCTGGGACCCACGGGCAGTTGGTGATTTAAGTTCTCTCCCTCCATGAAGACGGTTGAGGTGGTTTTTCCCCAGGAAGTGAAGAGCTATCTTTAGCGAGCTGTGGGCTGGGCGGCCCTGTGGGACTCACCGCCATTGCGGCCCTACAGAGAGGACCCAGGACCTCCCGTTAGTGTTCTCCGGGGATTCCAGAGCGGGCCATCAGTCTGTGCACTTTTCGTCGTCTCTGCCTGCCACCATCAGCCTGAGGGTGCACCTGAGAGATGGAGATCAGAATGGCCCAGCAGTGTTTCTGAGGGTAGAGACCGCCTCATCTGGGCCAGGGCGCTGCTCAGGCAGGAGAGCAGGGAACGAAATCCAAGCGCAGCTGGAATGCTCTGGAGACAACAGCTGCTTTTGGGATTCCGTTGCCCGCTGTCCAGCCGTTGGAGGATGGCTCCTGCCCCCAGGTCACTCGCCCTGGGGCCAAACCGGAACCCGCCCATCCCTTTCCAGTGGGCAGACAAGTAGGTGTTGTAATCCAGTCTAGTGAGAATGAGGCGCTCACCTGGGCCCCAGAACAATAGAAGGTGGGGGCCTCCCCCGGGACCAGATCCCAATCCGGATTAGATCAGAAGGGAAGGATTAGCTCTGTGAGTCCCAAGCAGCCTGAGCCACTGGTACGGTGACGGGGCGGACTTCGAATTCGCCAAGAGGGAAGCGATCCCGTGGGTCCCGAGAGGAAGTAAACCCACGCGTCCACTTGTGGGACACCCCAAGGCTCGGGGCTCTTTGTCCGGTGACGCTGCCAGCTCACGAAGTGCCAGGGGCCAAACCGGCCCACATAGCAGCGGCAGGACAGCCTCCCCAGAACCCATTGCAACCGGCCCTGCCCCATAGCCCAAGCCCCGATGGTGTCGAGCATCCCACCCATCTAGTCTAGCGGATAGAAAACGCGACAAAGTTCCCCTGAGGCCAGGACAGAACCGGTGCGCAGATATGCCCAAGCCGCGCGCCGCGAGCTTGCCCAGTAGGCCCTAGACTCGGCTCAGGACAGGGGGAGGGAGACTCGGTACGCGCACGCAGAGCGCGCGAGGGCAGGGTGCTGCTCCAGGCGCTGTCTACTTGACGTCTGGTCCGGTTCGGCCCAGTCAGTCCCACCCGAACAGCTACTCCAGTACTGCTACGGCGTGCCCTTCCGCTGGCTCTAGCAGTCGGCAGACTTGGAGCCATTTTAAGGAGAAGCCATCTGGCCACACCCCCTCGCGCTCCCGGGAAGCCAATCCACGCCCGGCCACGCCTCTCCTGGAGCGCCGCGCCGCAGCCAACGGTCGCGCGGGTGACGGTTGGAGAGGGCAGCGATTTCGAGCCTAGCTGGGGAAACCTTAGCCACCCGCCCCGCCCACGGAGCCCGAGTCTCCAAAGCCTGGGATTAGGGCCCCGGAGGCTGGTACCACACCCTGACCAGGTGTTCCTAACAGGACCAGGTGCGCTGCTGCCCCGCCCCGGGTCCCGGGATAATGGCTGAGAACCCGAGGAACAGGCCGCAGCTGCGGCCTAAACAATACCCCGAGGGCACCCGTGCCAGCAGGTGTCCCCCACTCCTTAGGGACAGTCGGTGCAGGCCTGCCTGGGACGGGGTGGGCAACAGGTGTTGACACAAGAACCGCACGGGGGACGGAGTCCGCTGAGACAGATGTCGGTGCCCACCGCGCGGGCCAAGTTGCGCAAGGCCCTCCGGGACACAAGGGGCGCTGTGGCACCGCTAAACTTCACAGCGTTTCGATCCCATCCCTTCTGCGGCCCGGTTACTACGCGCCGTGCAGCCATGGCCACTGCTCTTGCATTTCGCTGCCTATACAGAGCGCAACCTGCGCGGCTCTGTCGCCTCGTCTATCCGCTGTGGTGAGCCCCCCTGCCCCGCCCCGACCACCGGACCACAGAACCTCAGAGTAGTCCGGCCTAGCCACGAGTCGCTGACTTTAGCCCTCCGCAGGACGACCCCGCGACGTGGCCACCGGCTCTCTCCCGCGGATGATGAGCTGTACCAGCGGACGCGCATCTCGCTGCTGCAAAACGAGTTCCCTCAGGCCGTGTACATTGACAGCTACAATAGCAGAGGTTTCACGATCAACGGAAACCGCGTGTTTGGCCCCTGCGCGTTGCTCCCACAAACGGTGGTCCAGTGGAATGTGAGCCCCATCCTGTAGAGGAATTGAAGCCTAGAGCCAAAAGCCGTTCCCTCCTACTATCGCTGTGGGTTAAGGCTGTGTAGACTTGATATGTTGAATGCCCTCTTCTCCCATACAGGTGGGGTCCCATCAGGATATCACTGAAGAGAGTTTCTCCCTTTTCTGGATGCTGGAGCCTAGAATAGGTATGGGGGCGTGGGTAGGGCTGTGTCCTAAGTAGCTTACTTTAGACCCCCAACACATGGTTTTCTCCCCATTAGAGATTGTTGTGGTGGGCACCGGAAACAAGACTGAGCGGCTGCACCCTCAAGTACTACAGGCCATGAGGCAGCGTGGCATCGCTGTGGAGGTGCAGGATACGGTAGGTCTTCAGACGTGGAAATCCAGCCTAACTCAGGCCTACTTATCCCAGACATACTAATTCTGATGTTTTCATTGCAGCCCAATGCGTGTGCCACTTTCAACTTCCTGTGTCATGAAGGCCGAGTGACTGGAGCTGCTCTCATTCCCCCTCCTGGAGAGACTATACTCCCCTCTTTGGGTCAAGCCACAGAATGAAACATCAGAAGGGCACTGATGTTTCCAGGAGGGCACTGGCACTTTGCAGAGTGCAGGGATGCCCAGTGCTTTCCCAACTCTCTGACTTTGGGCACTTTCAACACTTGCCATGCTTACTAAAATAATAACTTACATTTCTACATACAAATACCAGTTGTGTTGCTGGGTGTGTCTGTGCTGACTGGGAGTTTGGAAATGTAAGGGTTAATTGTCTTTCTCCCTCCGAGGGTGTCTTTTCCCCTACTTGCTCTTGTGCAGACTCAAGGAGACCACAACAGCTTTCCTGACTTCCGAGGTAGAACTAGTTTCCACACAACACCTGTAATGGTGGCTGCATAGTTCCATGTGCTTATTGAACTCAAAGATCAATTGTCACTTTTTTTCTCAAAACTTTTATTGAAAAATTTAAGGCATATACTGGATCTCTTCAGAAAAGCCGCTTCTCATACCTGTAGGCAGAGACCACCTGTGAGCAGAGCAGGAAGGAGGGTCTGAGGTTGGTAGAAACGCCCACCCAAGCACAGGCTACTTACGAATGAAGGCTGTGGACACCACCTTCCACCTGAGCTGAGGATGTTCTCTTCTCAAACTTCAGTTCCCCAGAGTACATCATGGCTCTGTGGAAAGGCAGGGATTAGATGCAGACAGCAGCTGCCTGTACTACTCCCTCTAGTCAAGCCCCAGCTACCCACGCTCACCGGACTTGGGTTAACCGCCTGGCACCAATGTCCTGACAGGAATGCTGGATGCCAGCAATCAAGTAAGGGACGAACTTGTGGATAGACCCTTTGTCCTGCACAGCTCCTGAAACTCCTTGGGCCACTTTGATTTTGTCAGCTTCACTGTTGGAACAGGCAAAGAAATGGGCAATGTTGTCACAGGGATGAAACGAAATGCAGGGTTTGCTGGGGTGTCGTTTTCCTGTCCTACCTGAAATATCGGTTCTGGCTGCTGAGATGCTTGTCCATGGCATCAAGGGAACCCATACCACGGTACTTCTTCAGCCGGATCCCATCTGAGAAGAAGTACTCACCAGGGGCCTCGGTGGTAGCAGCCAAGAGGGAGCCCATCATAACTGGGAACAAATAAGTAAGCTAGGAAAGAATCTGATCAGTACAGAAAAGGGGATACCACCCAGCCCAAAGGTGACTGAGCCTCACCTGTAGAAGCCCCAAGAGCCAAAGCTTTGGCAATATGACCCACATTTTGGATCCCTCCATCAGCAATAACAGGAACACCAAAGCGCCGAGCATACTCGGAAACCTTGTAGACAGCTGTTGCTTGGGGCCGCCCACAGGCCAACACTGTTGAAGAGATGGAACAGAAGGATGTGTGATACTGGGGTGGTATACAAGGGGCCACTCACAGGACCCAGAGCTCTGGAGGTGCCTATACCAAGTCAATAGCTGACAGAGATGTGTGTGGGATGACTGCTACTCATCTGCCTTCAATAGTACAGTTATGCTGGCTTTGCCTGTGTGCGCGCACTTGCACACGTGCAGGGCTCAGGGCCCAATGCAGCCTCAGGCACATGCAGATTATAGCAGCCGGGAAGCCCCACCCAGCTGGTATCAGATAGGGAAAGAGTGACCGTGCAGTTAGTATCCAGAGGCACAAAGTCAGGTCTAGCCCTTCCTGCACAGTGGCAGCTCAGGCAAGATCAGGGCACTGGTAATGTAGAAGAGAGCAGGCTCAAGAATTGATTGAGCCATGCCTACTGCAGAAAATGTGGGCAGAGCAGGGCCTGCCTCGGGAAGGAGGTCCTGCTCTATGAGTGCCCTAGAAAGGAGCTGTGATCTCAAGCAGCCCCCAAACCATGGTCTGTACATGTTTGCCCTGCCCCCCAATAGCACCACAAACCCTGGGAGCTACAGCTACAGTCAACCAAGCAGTCGGGCAGTGGGCAGCTGGGCCGGGCCAGTGCGCCGGGCCGGACTTACTATAGCAGCCCTTGACAGTAGAAGGGCATTTGGGGCTGTGGGACTTTATGTCTGGTGGGATCTTGGGAGCCGCTAAATAAAACAAACAGACCAGAGTTTAGAGAGGGCACAGAGCAGGAGCAAGGAGGCCAGGCTAGGCAAGGAGTGGCAGGTGAGGGACGACAAGAATTTGTCTTGCTCCCAGCCATGTCACCCATCCAAGAGGCCTGTGTGGCCCTAGAGTTGCCCATGTTGGAGGACTCAAGTGTAGTTCTCCTAAGAGCCGTTGGCCCCAATCAAAGCATATTTTTACCTTCCTGGGTAATGCAGATGGAACCACATCCCATGCCAACTCGCAGAGCGTCCACACCCGCGTCTATGAGGTTCTTGGCTTGAGCAGCAGTGACTACTACAGGGAAACAGAAGGATGATGAGGTCCAGGTGGGAAGAGCGCAAAAAAAAACCAAAACAAACAAACAAAAAAAAACAACCCTTACCCACCAGGGCCATCTTCTCTTACCATTGCCTCCAATGACTTGCAGATTGGGGTATTTCTCCTTGATGTATTTGATCATATTGATTTGGAAAATGGAATTTCCCTGGGAGGAATCCTAGGAGAAGAAGAAGTTCTAGCTACGCTATGATATGGCAATCGGCCCTACAGGCCCACCCTACTAGTTATAGCTTACCAAAACCACTACGTCCACACCAGCGAGAGCCAGTAAGTCCAGCCTATACTTGTCATCCTCATGAGTGCCAATGGCTGCCCCACATAGAAGCTGCTTTTTGGCATCTTTGGAAGCAAGTGGGTAATCACGGTTCTTCTTCAGGTCTGTCCGGGCAATGATGGCTACCAGCTCATCATTTTCATTTACAATGGGTAATTTTCCTGAAGAAAAGACAGGACCCTGATTATTTCTGTGTCCCTTCCCATTTTCAGGACTCCCCCCTCCCCCAACACACACACACACACACACACACACACACACACACACACACACACACCAGGGTTCCTCTGTAGCTTCAGAGCCTGTTCTGAAACTTGCTCTGTAGACCAGGCTGGTCTTGAACTCACACATACCTGCCTCAGCCTCCTGAGTGCTGGGACTAAAGACTTCAGCCAACACCGCCCAGCAGGACTCACCCTTTTTACTGCGCTGCAGGATTTCATTTGCCTCCTTCAGAGTGATGCCTGCTGGGGCTACCACCAAATCTTCCCTCTTTGTCATGATCTAGATGAGTCACGAGGACAGACAGTCAGACCAGGACCCTCCCATTCCCTCAGACCATACTATCAAAGGACCACCATGATCACATCCTGCCCCTCCTGATGGGTACTCAGTAATCATTATACCATTGAAATTAGTGTTGCTTGAGTAAGAACACAATACAGGAAGCAGCCTCTCATGGAGAAGGAAAAACCACACGAGAGCAAAGAAAACCAGAAAGATACTCAAGAACTAGCTTTTTTATGGGATAAAAAGCATGAATGCTAGCAGACACTTTTTCACCAGAGTCTCCACAGGGAGAAGGGATGCAGAAACCTCACGAAGTTAGAAAGCATGACCAGGTGTCTTTCATGGTCAGAAAATGAGGCCATCAGTAATTCACACAGGTAAAAGAAACTGCCTTCCCTCAGTCTGGGTTGTTAAACCTTGGTTGTTTTATGCTATTGGCACCCACCTCTTCCAAGAAACGGTCATGCTCTTCCTCCTTGAGAAAATCAATATCCCTTGAGGAAATGATGCCCACCAATCGACTCCCCATCCGGCCTGTATCCGTGATGGGGATACCACAGAAGCCATGCCTGGCTTTGGCTTCAAAAACATCCCGCACGCGATCCTTGGGGCTAAGGACCACAGGATCAGTGATGAATCCCTGTTCATATTTCTGGAAAAGATGGTGAGGTCATAGCATCTTTGAAATCACTTTCATCAGCCTCATGGTGTAAACCATAAGGTCCATGCCTAACCGTCCTTTATGACAATGCCACTGAACCAAATCAACCCCTCTAATAAGGATATGGTTGAGCTGGATGCACTGTGCACTAGCTCAAGAAATGGAGTCTTTGGTCTTTCTCCTCAGTAACTGAATCCCAACAGTTGGAAGAAAGGACCCTCAGTTGGCAGAACAAACCCTCCACTCCCACCCGATTGCACCTCTGTGTAATTCCCAGGAGATCCTGGCCACAATCCTTGCCCTTCTGACCTTTACTTTCCTGACTTCATTGGCCTGGAATTCGGGTGTGCAATTGTGGTGGATGAAACCAATGCCTCCTGTAAGCTACAAGATGAACACACAAGTAGGCAATGAATAAGAGGCACAAGATTTGGCAGAGATGGCACCCTGCTTTGTCCTCCCATGACCCTCCAGGCTCACCGCCATTGCGATGGCCATTCCAGCCTCTGTGACAGTGTCCATAGGTGAGGAAACCAATGGGGTCTTCAGTGTGATCGTCTTAGTTAGAGCAGAGGTCAAATCCTGAGGAGATAAAGAACGACTAGAAATAAACACCGCTTATTCCTCAGGGTCCATAAAACCTGCATGCTCACCAGAAAGACCATTCCCATTGACTCTACTTTACTCCCCAAAGCCCATTCTGGTGTAGCTTACATTAGCAAACCGCATCACCAGCTGGGTGTGATGACACCTTTAATCCCAGCACTTGGGAGGCAGAGGCAGGCGGGATCTGAGTTTGAGGTCAACCTGATCTACAAAGAGTACTAGGACAGCCAGGGCTACACAAAGAAACTCTATCTTAAAAACACCAAAACAAAACAAAACAAAACAAAAGAAACAACCAATCAACCAACTGCACCATCCCTCCCCTCCTTAATGTTCACAAGGCAGTTCCTACAATGGACATAGTGACACATGCTTACTGTAATCTCAGCATTCCCTCAGAACTAGTCGACACTAGTTCGGGGTCAGCCTGGTTAACCTACCTAGTTTCAGACCAGCCAAAGTTATATAGGGGGATGATCTCAAAAACAAAATAGAAAAACCCAGCCCATTATTTTACTCACCACTTCGTCCGCAGTGAAGTCGATATACCCAGGAAGAATGAGAAAATCGCTGTAGAGGGAATTAGGCAGGACTCTCAGGCTACACCAAGAGAATCCAACTCTATCCCATAAAGCTGTGAGCAGGGAGCTGTATCGGCCCCGTGTGCCACAGGCAAGATGGCACTGGGTGGATTAGGGACGGAGTTTTCTGTCACCGAGCTAGTTGTCATTAGTGCTCCTGCATACTGACAATTCCGTGTGTCTAGAGAACAGAGTCTCGAGACTTAAGTCCTAAGTACTGTAGAAACGACCCTTTCCACCCCAGTCCTGTCAAAGTTATTCTCCGGAGATTGGTAATTCCTAGAACCTCTTCCCCATGTCCGCTCCCAGGAGACCTTCAAAGAAACCCCCATCCGTCCCCTCGCCTCGCCCATGTGGTTGCCCTAGCCCCGCACTTGTATGTGAGGCCATCCCCGCAGTTGAAGAGCTGCTGCGCGGTGAGTCCGTCGTCTGGCACGTAAGACGTGCCCCCGCTAATTAGGTAGTCCGCCATGACAAGCGAGGAACACCAACGAGCACCTCCGAGGACCGCGCCGCAGAGGCCTCCACGGTATGCTCGGCGCCAATATAAATCAGATGATTTCGTCATTACGTCGCGTGCGTAGCGGACGCCAGAGCGTAGGGCGTGGGTACTGTTGCCACGCCCAGCAAGGAGGCGGAGATAAGAGAGAAACGGACGCATGCTCATTGCATTCTTAGGAGCTTATCCTGGAGGGCTGTTTCCTGTCCCATCCCTCCCAGCGTTGTGCCCTCCTTCCCACACTAGATCTGGGCTCATTCAATTAAGTTTTGTCTCTATTTTCCCAAAAAGCTTCTCCCCCAAATAAAGACACATTATCCACCAGCATGTTGAAAAGACGTGCTTGTCATTCTTAATAAACAACTAGAATAAGAATACATAAGAGAAAGAGTGGTATCTTTATATGATACACAAGTGTATGTTACAAGAATTCCATCAGGCACAGCAGCCTCAGGTTTAAGGCCTCAATGTTAGGCCAAGAAAAAAAAAAAGGCATGGTAAAGTTTTTACTTTAACATCTATGTCACTTGTCATAAAGGAGGGTGTAATAGAAATTGTCTTTAATAAAATCATAATTGAATTTCCCCTCATTTTTCTTTTATTAAGATGCTAAGTTTATGTCTGAGCATGAAGAAAAAAATTGTGGCTCCGTGTAGTCAGTAAAGCCTGTCAGTCCAAAGTGAAGTCAGGTGGAGATCCCCAGAAGATTGATCCATCCATCAGCAGCTCCATCATTCTTGTGGAAGGGAAGGGCCCGTATTTGTCCCAACAATCCAAGACCCTTTTCCCCATGCCCCAGACAAAAGAAAAATAAAAAACAAAAGAATAAAAGCCAGCCACTTCTTGGACACCTGGCTCTCAAAATCCCAGAGCCCCACGAATCAAGGGGTTTGCCCACATCTCTGAAGACTCAAAGGGACAATGCTGCCTTTTACATTTTAAACAGAAGTAGTCTGAAAAGCATCTTCAATTAGGACCAAAAAAAAAAAAGGAAGAAGAAGAAAGAAAAGAAAAAATGGAGGCCTCTTCTTTAGTGTAAAAGTCTTTGTCTGGTTTTTCCTGGATTTTTCTTTTCTTTTCTTTTTTTTTTTTTTTGTCTACTGAGGCTGAGGCACCTCAGTGCATGGTGGTTGCGCTGGCCACGGCAATGGCTTCTTGGATTTCTCGTATAACCAGGATGCGGGTCAGCATCTGTCCCATCTGCTCTCTGCTGATCGGCTGGACTGAGTACCAAATTGGGCTGTTGGGAGCCACCACCGGCTCAGGTGTCAGGTAAAAGGTGTCATTTCGGCCTTTCACACTCTGGGGGCTAAAGAATATTTCAGTAAAAGATGGATAATAGCATAATTTTAACTATTCCAGCTTAAGCCTCCCAAACACACATCATATGAAAGCTCTTGAGGCAGCAGACTTGAAGGTGTACCACAGCTACAGAGTTCTATGCATTCCACACACCATGTCAGGAACACAACTGGGGTTACTGTAACTGTAAACGCCAGTGACAAGCTGCTATTTTTTTGTTCTTTATATAAACAAGCTATGATAAATCACTCAGTGTACTTGCCTACTACACCTCAGAATGTGTCCAAGATAGATTTATATATAAATCTAAATATATATCTACAGTTATACATATTTATACATAAATTTATATTTATATTTATACATACTTATATATAATTAAATCTATCTATATCCCAACTGCAGCAGACTTCATCTAGAAGATCTAGCTCTAGCTGTTTAATCATTTTGTTGTCTGTTCGTCCAATACACGTATTGTCTGGGCTCACTTCCCGTACAGCCTACAATGCCACACCCCTTTTTTCAGTACTTAGTAACACATCATCTAACATTCATTCATTCATCCATCTGTTCCAAATGTAATAGAGTTATGTGTGCCAGGTCTATGTTAGGTACAGTGTTAAAGAAGGGAACAGAACAACTACTAGATAGTTCCCGAATAACAAAGTTACACATATATGCAAAAAAAAAATAATTTGAGGGCCGCAGAGGAACTAGTTGGAGGCAAAGAGAGGCGACCTGGAAATGCTTCTGTGGAGGAGCTGTGTCCAGTGAAGAGAAAGCTTAGTGTCCTTGGATGCAAAGTATGGTTATGGGCCAAAATGAGCAGACATAAGCCAGCAGAGGTTTTGTTCATCATAGAATAATATAAAGATTATTGGCAGAGTAGTGAGAAAGCAACGCGGGTTAATATAAAGACCCAACCACAAAAGCTCTTTCTGATATTGATATGAAGAAGATAGGATATACAAAAATGCTGGAACAAAAAAAAAAAAACCCAAAATTGACAGAACATGTATGTTTGTTGCTGTCAACTATGTTGACAGCAGCAGTAACAAAATCTAAGGCAGAATGATAGAGGACCATGGTCATTTTGTTGTCTTTGTTTTTTTTTGTTTTTCGAGACAGGGTTTCTTTGTGTAACACTCCTGCCTGCCTTAAAAATTGCTCTGTAGACAATGCAGACCTGGAACTCAGAGAGCCACTGGCCTCTGCCTCCTGAGTGATGGAGTAAAACTGTGCGCCGCCACCACCTGGTTTAGGCTTTGTACCATTATACCTCCTCTATGAAGTCAAAATCAGAGCCTGCTGTTGCGGTACACATATCTAATTCCACAACTTAGATCAAGAGCAGGCACATTTCTTGTGAGTGAGAAGCCAGCCTATCTTCTGAATTCCAGGCCAGCCAAAGCTATATAGGGAGACTCTTGTCTCCAAAGATTCAGCTGTCAAGAGTTCAGTGATCCCTTTTATATTAGTGCTGTGTATATCACACATCTTGGCAAAGCAAACAAAAGTTATTTCTTGGGCCAGGTATGATGACATACACCAACCATTACTCCTAGCACAAGAGGCAGAGGAAGGTAGATTCTGTTGAGGTCAAGTTTGAAGCCAATCTACATTAAGTGAATTGCAGGACAGTCTGGGTTACAAAGAGTCCCTGTTTCAAAATAAACAAATTAATTTCTTTGTTAGAACTTGGGATTCAGTTCAGGGCACACCGGATAAGTAATCTAATCCTGAGTAACACCACCTGCCACTTTCCTTTCAGTAACTGTGTGCATGGAAACCTGAAGGCCAGAAGAGCGTGCCAAATCTCATTAGAGATGGTTATAAGCCATCACGTAGGTGCTGGGAATTGAACTCAGTACCTTTTGAAGAGCAGGCACTGCTCTTAAGCTCTGAACCATCTCTCCAGCCCCAATGTATATGTTGTATGTGTATCTTGTCATGCGGAGGCATTTTGTAGTTCCAGTATGAGAGCAAATCAGTTCCAAAAGCTAAATATGAAAGTCAGATTTAGTGGTGCACACCAGTAATTCCAGTGTTGGGGAGGTAGGTAAGTGAATCAGGAGTTCAAGCCTATCCTATCAACATACAACACACACATTCACTTGTATGGTTAGTATATAAAGCCTCCTCACCATTTGAAGAGGTAGAAATCATACAGCTTGATAGGACACCTCAATGGATTCTCTGGATTCTCTGTCTGTTCTGCATACATGTCATCTGTAACTATTAAACAAACAAACATGAGTTCAACCTTCTATACTCAACAGAAAGAGAAAACTGATTCCTTCAAGTTGTCCTTAGACCACTTGCAAGGTGCTACCTGTGCAAAGACATGCATGTGTGTGGGTGTAAACACACACATGCATGTACACACAAATAAATAAAAACACATATAGGACAGACCTAGCACAACTGTAAGCCTAGATCAGTGACTTTAAGCATTCAACTACCTCAATGAGTAAACACTGGGAGAGAGAGGAAAGGATGAAGCATAGACACTAACTAAGATGAAGCATGGACACTAAGAGGAAAAAAAGCTTTGTTCTCCAGGGCATCCCTGAGCCTAAGAGAAATGTTTGCAGTTTCTGGTGAAGGAGAAGGAAATGGACAATCTACCAAGAAAACCTCAACTTACATACATCCCCATAAGAACAAAAGCAGGCTGGATAAGCAGTAATGGTTGCTATCATTCCTGTTTCCTTTCTCTACCTTTCTGGCCAGTCTGATGGATTCCAAGGGCCTTCAGATAGCGAATACTCGTGCTTTTATCCTTAGGATTTGAGGGGTTCTTCTTTGTCTGTCGAAGGACCTTGGAGAAAGCCAGCTTCATGTGCTGATCTACTGTCTTCAACAGGAAGTACCTGGACCACAAGCGCAAGCAAGGCAAAAAGAGGGATGCCAAGAGGATATGATGACTTACTTCAAGTCCATTAATGAGTCAGATGAACAATCCCCCACTCCCAGGATCTGAGCAGGGTTATGTCCATGCCACTGTCCAGAAAAGAGCCATGTTAAAATGGATTTGGAGTGGGATCCCACAAGGCGGTCTGCACCTTACTACTCACTATACAAAAATGCAGCCAAATGGAACCCAAACTAGCTCAAAATTTCTGAAATGTGCCAGAGGGGTATAGAAGTCCTCCTGGGATTTCCACTTCCCACACTGGGTAGATGCCAGGAGTAGCTAAAAATGTAGCTTCTAAAACACTTACTTGGTGTTAAAGAACATGAGGGTGGTCAGCAGTGTGGAAGGGGAGTGTGCCCCAAGCTGCTTACACTCCCACAGCATCTCTTCAGTCACGTGGCTGGGCAGAACATAGCCTAGGTGGAACAGAGCACCAATGCAACAACTGCATGTCAGAGGTCCACAAACACGAGGACCAGAAGGGACAAGGATCACACAGAAACACAGTCTTTTTTTTTTTTTTGGTTTTTCGAGACAGGGTTTCTCTGTGGCTTTGGTGCCTGCACTAGAACTAGCTCTTGTAGACCAGGCTGGTCTCGAACTCACAAAGATCCGCCTGCCTCTGCCTCCCGAGTGCTGGGATTAAAGGCATGCGCCACCACCGCCCGGCAGGAACACAGTCTTAACAGAGGAAATATCCCTAGGGTATGGTTAAAAACTCCAGAGCTAGGCCAGGCGATGGTGGTTCATGCTTTTAATCCCAGCACTTGTGAGGCAGAGGCAGGTGGATCTCTGTTCAAATCCAGCCTGGCCTACACAGAGTGAGTTCCAGGACCAGTTCCAAAGCTACACAGAGAAACTGTGTCTCAAAAAACCAAAAAGAAAGAAAAACTCCAAAGCTAGTAAAAGCACAGACCCTTGGGTCACAATCAAAATTGTGGGGTAGGACCCGATTCCCATGAAGTTTCAAGGTGGTCATTGTTGCTGCTGTTCTGAAGAACCACAGGTTCTATGACTGTCGAGATCTAATTCCTTCAAACCCATTTTTTAGGGTAAAATGTTTGTTTAAGGAAAGCAAAGTCCATAAAGCTATAACCCAAACTCTGTTTACTTAAGAAAGTTTAGATCATATTCTTTTTTTTATTTTATGCATATGAGTGTTTTGCTTGTATGTATGTATATGCATTGTGTGAACTTGGTGCTTGTGAAGATAAGCAGAGGACATCTGATGCCCTGGAAATTGAGTAACAGATGGCTGTCACCACATAGGTGGTGGAAATTGAACCCAGGTCCTCTGCAAGTGTAACAATTGCTTTTAACCTCTGAATCATCTCTCCAGTCCTTAGATCACATTTCAGGGTGTCACATTTATCCACTATCTCTAGAAAGCAAGGAACAAAAGGGAAGACTGATACTTGCACAACTACGTTTCCTCCAGGTATTACTCATACCCATGTAAACATGCAGCTACAAGGTTAAAAGACCAACGGTTTGAACCTGGATAAACAATAACACACCATTTGATTTGACTACTATGGCACTTTCATGTGCTCAAGTCCATTACAGATGTGTAAGCATTTGTATGCTGGGGATATGTCTAGCAGATGAGCCGACACAGGAGACTTCTCAAAGACTGTCAAGATGCCATAGTCAGGAAGTGAAGGTGGCACTTCCTAAAAGGAAGAACATTTTGCTCAATAAAGTCTTTTCTTTTTCATTGTGTTTTTTATTTTTATTTTTTGTGAGACGGGGTTTCTGTATAACAGTTCTGGCTGTTCCAGAACTCACTTTAAAGACCAGGCTGGCCTCGAACTCACAAGAGATCCGCCTGCCTCTGTCTCCGACTGCTGGGATTAAAGGTATGCACGACACAGCTTAGCCCAACAGTCCTCTTTTCTATTAATATTTAACACACTTCCATTTCTTTCTTCTTTTATTAGGATTTTTGGAGACAAGGTTTCTCTGCAGCTTTAGTGCCTATCCTGGAACTAGCTCTTATAGACCAGGCTGGCTTCGAACTCACAGAGATCTGTCTGCATCTGCCTCCCGAGTGCTGTGATTAAAGGTGTGCGCCACCATCGCCCGGCACACTTCCATTTCTTAAAGGCATTTCAGGCTCTATTCTTGTTTCTTTGATTCACTGATCAAGTCTCTTCCTTATGCTTAGGCCACCCGCAATTCAGTGTATACCCGGCTACCCGCAATTCAGTGTATACCCCAGAGGTGTGTACCACCTCTAAATCACGAGTGCAGGAACTGTAGTATCCAACTATGCCTGCCTTTCGCTTCACTCTGGTCTATTTACTGCATACATTTCAGCAAAGCAGCAATGGGAGGTACTTTCCTCTTCCTATGTATAGAGCCCGTACAATATAGGATGAATAGCACAACACAGGCCTCTCCTCAAGTAAACCATGGCATAATCCTCTCTTCATGGATTACTTGTGGTCACCTTCCTCAACAGTTTAGCTTTTCCCCCCAAACATTATTCTCATTTATGCAATTAAAAGGGACTTTAATAGGTTAGGTGGTGATGGTGCAGACGGATCTCTGAATTCCATGTCAATATGGTCTAGAGAGTGAGTTCCAGGACATCCAGCGCTACACAGAAAAACCTTGTGCTGAAAATTCAAAAAAGGATTTTAATGTCTGAGAACCAGGGCTTCCCAGCATAGGAGAAAGGAGACACAAACTTAATCTAGAAGAAATCATCACCACAGCTTCTGATTATGTTGCTAAAATACCACCTCCCATTACAGGCAGAAAAAAACAGACTCTACAATGAGAGAAATCCCCCAGATAAAACAGGAATTAAAGGAGCTACCAAAGATCAATGAGGGTCTGGAGAGATGGCTTAGAAATTAAGAGCACTGAGTGCTCTTCGAGAGGTCCTGAGTTCAAGTCCCAGCAACAACATGGTGGCTCACAGGCTTACAACCTTCTATAATGAGATCTGATGCCCTCTTGTCTTCTGGCATGCAGGCAGACATTCAGGCAAAACACTATACATAATAAGCAAGAAAATCTTTAAAAAAAAAAATTCAAAATACCCAAAGATCTGATAGTCTGTAAACTGGAAAACACAACAGGAAATGATATGATCTACAGTTCACACTGATTCTACTTTGTCTGTCTCAAGACAAGGTGTCATTATGTAGCCCTGGCTGTCTTGGAATTCAATATGTAGGCTAGGTAGAGCTTGAATTCAAAAGTTCAACCTGAGCCGGGCGGTGGCGCATGCCTTTAATCCCAGCACTCGGGAGACAGAGGCAGGCGGATCTTGGTGAGTTCGAGACCAGCCTGGTCTACAAGAGCTAGTTCTAGTGCAGGCTCCAAAGCCACAGAGAAACCCTGTCTCAAAAAAAAAATCAAAAAAAAAAAAATCAACCTGTCTCTGCTGGGACTAAAGGTGTGAACCGTCACATATGGCACTTACAATATTTCTTTTTTTAAAGATTTATTTATTTATTATGTATACAACATTCTGCCTCCATGTATGCCTGCAGGCCAGAGGAGGGCGCCAGATTTTATTACAGATGGTTGTGAGCCTCCATGTGGTTACTGGGAATTGAACTCATGACCTCTGGAAGAGCAGCCAGTGCTATTAACCACTGAGCTATCACTCCAGCCCTACAATAATTCTTTTTTAAAAAATATTTATTTATTATGTGTACAATATTCTGTGTGTATGCCTGCAGGCCAGAAGAGGGCACCAGACCTCATTACAGATGGTTGTGAGCCTCCATGTGGTTGCTGGGAAATGAACTCAGTACCTTTGGAAGAGCAGGCAATGCTTAACCTCTGAGCCATCTCTCCAGCCCACAATAATTCTTTTTAAAGATCTTTTTGTTCTTATTTATGATGTTGAACTTTTACTTATTTACTTTTTTTTTATGGAGACAGGGTCTCATTATGTACCTCTGGCTGGCCTAGAACTCATTATACACAATATAGGAGTTCATAGAAACTCATTCAGAGATCCATCTGCCTTCTTCTTCCATAAGTGCTGGGAATAGGGAATGTCCCCATCAACGATTCAAAATAAAAAACATGGCACATTATGGTGGCATGTGCCATAATCTGTGTTCTAAAGATTGAGGCTAGATGACCAGGAGTTTTAGGCCACATCTGGGATAACTGAAAAGACAATTATAAAAAAAGAAGGAAAAAAAAAAGACATTTCTCAGCCCTGACTGTCTCTGTCCTGTTTTTTAAAAGCACGGAATTTGCTTTATTTGTCCTTTGTCTTACTCTTTAAAACTGCTTAAAAAAAAAAAAAACCTACTATATTGTATTCTAAGTATCTGGAATACTTTGATACATGTTTAAATAAAACCCTAATGGTGCCGGGCGGTGGTGGCGCACGCTTTTAATCCCAGCACTCAGGAATCAGAGGCAGGCAGATCTCTGTGAGTTCGAGACCAGCCTGGTCTACAAGAGCTAGTTCCAGGACAGGCTCTAAAGCTAGAGAAACCCTGTCTCGAAAAACCAAAAAAAAAAAAAAAAACAACAAACAAAAACCCAATGGTTTAATTTCCATTATTAATTTCGTTTTGTTTTATGTATTTTTGCATGTAGGTATGTATATATGTATGGACTCATGCACCTGGTGCCTGTGGAGGCCAGAAGAATCTGTTAGATCCCCAAGAACTGGAGTTAGTTACAAATGGTTGTGAGCTGCCTTGTCAGGACTGGACAAACAAGCCTAGGTCCTTTTTAAGAGCAGTGATGAACCATATCCAGTCCTAACACAGGTAATGTTTTTAACACAGACTTGTTTCTGGTATGTGCATGCAAAACATGCACTGTGTTCCAGACTTACAGCACTCATGACGGTGTGCCAGCGAAAGCTAGATAGTAAGTCCTTTCCTCAAAAACAAAGCAGCACATGTGGAACAATAAGAATGCTGAGGCCAAAGGACACTTTTCTTTCGAGACAGGGTTTCTCTGTGGCTTTGGAGCCTGCACTGGAACTAGCTCTTGTAGACCAGGCTGGTCTTGAACTCACAAAGATCTGCCTGCCTCTGTCTCCCGAGTGCTGGGATTAAAGGCGTGCGCCACCACCGCCCGGCCAAAGGACACATTTTAAGATCAGTTCTCTCTTCCCACCATCAGGTTCCAGGAATCAAAACCAGGCCTTCAGTCCTGGAGGCAAGTGCCTTTCAACCGCTGAGCCACTCCACTAGTTCTAAACAGTAGTTTTTTACCAGTTTATGTAGGTAAAAGCACTTGCCTCACCAGACTGACAAGTTCCATCCCAAAACACACAGCAGGAGAGAACCATCCCCTGCACCTTGTTCTCTGACATCCACACTCACACTAGGTCATGCATGTGTATATACAAACAAAACAAACTAACAATAAAATAGAAATTAAAAAACTTTAAGCATCATAAATTTTAACAAGTACTAATTGGAGTATTAAAATTCAGGCAATCCACATGGACTTAAATTTCTATGCTGTGTCAGTAAATATAAAGTTGTATAAAGGCTGGTGGTGGCCCACACCTTTAATATCCCAGCACTTGGGAGGCAAAGGCACGTGGATCTCTACGAGTTCCATGACAGCCAGGGCTGTTACACAGAGTGCCTCGAAAAACCAAAATAAATAAATAAATAAAATGTGGTCTTTCAAACAGTAGTGCTGGGCTGGAGAAATGGCTCAGCTTTTAAAGGCTAAACTCACAACGCTAATGTTAGTGACTTTTTTCATTTCTGCCATGATACACGGCTGTTCTAACTTTTCCTTACCTAAGAAGCATTTCATGGTGTGCTTTTTTGGTTTGTATTTTTGTTTTTTGAGACTGGGTTTCTCTGTAGGAAGCCTGTCTTTGAACTAGTTCTTGTAGACCAGGCTGGCCTCGAACGCAGATATCCGAGTGTTGAAATTAAAGGCATGTGTCACCACTGCCTGGCTTTATTTTGGTTTTTTGAGATGGTGACGTGCTTTTCTGAATTGCATTCCTCCTAATAACACCACAATGGCACATAGGACACTTTGTTTAGCCGACTATTTATAGCCCCCAGGGATCTGACCACACCCTCTTCTGGCCTCCAGAGGTACCTGTATTGTATATATCCACACAAAAACACAAAAATACACAAATTAAAAATTTAGTAGCAGTCCTGGCACTCAGGAGACAGAGGCAGGCAAATTTTTTGACTTTGAGGATAGCATGGTCTGTCTATGTAGTGAGTGTCAAGATAGCCAAGGCCACACACAAAGACTATCTCTAAACAAAACGAAGAATAAAAATACAAAACAATAAAAGTTAAGTACTACATAATGAATCTGAGAACAACATGAGCAAGACTTTGTCCTGTTTAAAAAAAAATAATTTAGATGTATTGGTGTTTTGCCTGTATGTGTCTGTGTGAGGGTGCCAGAACCCCTGGAACTGGAGTTACAGACAGTTGAAAGCTGCCATGTGGGTGCTGGGAATTGAACCCAGGTCCTCTTAAAGAACACCCAGGGCTCTTAACCACTGAGCCATTTCTACAGACCTTGTCATAAAGGGGCTGGAAAGATGATTAAGCAATTAAGAGAAGTGGCTGCTATAGAGGAGGACCCATGTTCTATTTCCGGAAGTAACATGGTGGCTCACAGCCAGGCACTCCAGTTCTAGATGATGTCCTCTTTTGCCTACCACACATACACACAAAGTACACAAGACATACACACAGGGCAATCACCTACACATACAAAAAAAAATATTTTTTTTAGAATTAAAAAAAAAAAAAACGAAAAAGGTGGTAGAGCACTTGTCTAGCATGTACAAAGGGTTCAATTCCCAGCACCATCTACACTAGAAATGATAGCACACACTTGTAACTCTTAGAGCTTGGGTAATGTTGCCAGAAGGATCAAAAACTCAGTCACTCTGAGCTATATAGTTTGAGGTCAGTCTGGGATATGTCAGGCCCTGCCTCAAACATACAAAAAACACAAAGATACACAGGATACAAGTGCACACTGCTAGATAAAAAATGAATCACAAAAAAGATAAATAATAAATCATTCCAATTGGGCCATGGTGGCAAACTTTCGAGGCAAAAAAAGGTGGATCTGTGTGCTCCGAGGTAAGACATGCACTTTGGAGGCAAAGGTGGGCAATCAATCAATAAATCAATCAATCATTTAATAACTCAATCAAAGCAGGAGCAATGGAAACAGCTATTCCAAATATTTGACATTCCCTAAAAGGAAAAATTATAAGATATTAGAAAACTATCAATGGCTGTCAAAGGCTTTAGGGAAAAGGTGATGAATAAACGGGAAACCAATTTTTAAAACATTTGAAGGACAGGAGAGAGCTCAGTGGCTATAATGTAACCAGTACTTTTTAGTAGAAGACTGAAGTTTGTTTCCCAGCAACAAATCAGGCAGCCCACAATACCTTTAACAATCCAGCTCTAGGGAGAAGTAATGGCCTCTTCCAGGCTCTGCAGTTACCTGCACACATGTGGCATATACAAATAAACATTCTGTACTGATACAAGTTTTGTAAAACAAAAGTTAACTAAGATATTCCACTGAAAACTTGTATTCTTTCAACATAAATATTTTCCAGGATGCTGGCACTTGGATAAATCAATAGTAATATTCTACAGACACAATGATTTATAATTATTTTTTCTTTTGAATCAGGGTCTATTTTTGTTTTGTTTTTGTCTCTGTGCTTTTGAAGCCTGTTCTGGAACTAGCTCTTGTGGACCAGGCTGGCCTCGAACTCACAGAGATCCGCCTGCCTCTGCTTCCCAAGTGCTGGGATTAAAGGCGTGCACCTCCAACGCCTGGCCAAACGAGGGTGTTATTTATAATACATAGCTTAATCTGGCTTTGAATTCAAGATTATCCTAGCTCAGCTTCGGAACATTGAGAAGACAATAAATTATGCCAGTTAAAATTTTGTTTTGTTATTCAAAACCGTTTCTCTGTGTGGTCACAGAAATCTACACACCTCTATCTCTGGAGAGCTAGGATTAAAGATTTAAAGATGTTAAAAGTAGGGCGTTGAGTGGCGCATGCTTTTAATCCCAGATCTCAGGAGGCAGAGACAGGTAGATCTATGAGCTTAAGGCCAGCCTGGACTACAAAATGAGTTCTAGGGCAGACTCCAAAGCTACACAGAAACCCAGTTTTTTTTTTAAATAAATATTTATTTATTTATTATGTATACAATATTCTGTCTGTGTGTACGCCTGCAGGCCAGAAGAGGGCACCAGACCTCATTGCAGATGGTTGTAAGCCACCATGTGGTTGCTGGGAATTGAACTCAGGACCTTTGGAAGAGCAGGCAATGCTCTTAACCACTGAGCCATCTCTCCAGCCCCAGAAACCCAGTTTTAAAAAACCAAAATAAATAAAAAACTATTTAGAGCCTTGAAGGAAAAAAAGAACTGAAAAGGATCTGATGTTCCAAGCAAGGAAGATAGTTTGCTGTTGGAACACAGAAATCTGCCTGCCTCTGCCTCCCAGTTGCTAGGATTACAAGCATGGGCTACTATGCCTATCTGAAAAAAAAAATAATAAAAATCCTTAAGGTGTGGAAGAGATGGTTTAGTGGTTTAGAGAAGAACACCTGGAATCCATGTCCAACACCCACATAGTTTATAGCTGTCTGTATGTGATGTCAGTGTCAAGGACAGAAGAGGGACCACATGATGTCACAATTTTACCCATGCTGGCCTTAAGCTTTTTTTTGTTTTGTTTTTTGAGACAGGGTTTCTCTGTGGCTTTGGAGCCTGCGCTGGAACTAGCTCTTGTAGACCAGGCTGGTCTTGAACTCACAAAGATCCGTCTGCCTCTGCCTCCCGAGTGCTGGGATTAAAGGCGTGCGCCACCACCGCCCGGCCCTATTTATTTATTATGTATGCAATATTCTGTCTGTGTGTATGTATGTCTGCAGACCAGACCTCATTACAGATGGCTGTGAGACACCATGTGGTTGTTGGGAATTGAACTCAGGACCTTTGGAAGAGCAGGCAATGCTCTTAAACACTGAGCCATCTCTCCAGCCCCCGCTTTTTTTTTTTTAAAGATTTATTTATTTATTATGTATACAGCATTCTCAGTATTCTGACTGCATGTATGCCTGCAGGCCAGAAGAGGGCACCAGATCTCATTACAGATGGTTGTGAGCCACCATGTGGTTGCTGGGAATTGAACTCAGGACCTTTAGAAGAGCAGGCAGTGCTCTTAACCACTGAGCCATCTCTCCAGCCCTGGCCTTAAGCTTTTTGACTCAAGCAATCTTCCTGTTTTAGCCCTCCTACTAATTGGGACAACAAGCACATTCTATTACTCTGGGCTATGTGTAACCACCAAGGCTGTCCTAAAACTCACTCTGTAGACCAGGCTGGCCTTGAACTCAGCCTTCCCGAGAGCTGGGATTAAAGGTGTGGCGCCACCAACACCCACTTATGATTCTTATCTTGATTAATAAATTTGGACAAGAAGAAAAGTTGTTAGTAATCACACGTGTGACATATTGGGGTCAGCAGGAGTCTCTGATGAACAGTGTTCCTTTTTTTAATCAGGAAAGCACCAGACATTCAAGCTGTTGCCTGTGGATCACAGCCCCTTTCCCCCAGTTATGCTGCAGTCAGCCAAAGACACTGCCCATGTTTTTGTTGGGTTTTGATGTGGGATGCCCTTCTGTACACTGAGAATATGTGTTGCTCCTATTGGCTGATGAATAAAGCTACTTTGGCCTACAGCAGGGCAGACTATAGCTAGGCGGGAAAGCCAAACTGAATACAGAAAGAAGGTGGAGTTGGGGGACATGCAATCAGCTGTCAGAGAACCAAGATATGAGCCTCATGGTAAAATATAAACTAATAAAAATGAGTTAGTTAATAATAAACTTGAGCTAATAGGCCAAACAGTATGTAATTAAGCCTCTACATTAAAAGTGGCTGTGGGACAAGGTGCAACAAGAAACCTCCAATTATAGGGTTTTTTGTAGTTGTTTCTATTTTTAAGACAAGATCTTACTATTTAGCTTTGGCTGGTCTGGAACTCGTAGAGAGATCTACATGGCTCTGCTTCCTGAGTGCTGGTGTTTACCACACCAACTTAGCTACCTATCTTCTTAAAGCCCAAGTGGAGGGCTGGAGAGAGGGCTCAGTGGTTAGAACATGGGCTGTTCTTCCAGAGGACCCAGGTTCAATTCCCAGAACTCACATGACAGTTCACAACTCTGCTCACAACAGTCTCACACAGATAGATTCACATGCAGGCAAAACACCAATGTACATTTAAAAAAAAAAAAAAAGACAGTAAAGAAATTTAAAGGGAAAAGAAGGAAATTCAAAGACAAGGGAAATTCTTACCAAGAGGAGTGACACGGGGCTGTACATCCTTCAGAACTTCATGTAACCACTCCGTGAAACGAACATAGTAAAGATCAGAAAATATGTCATCTACTCTTCCATTTTCGAAAAGATACTAAAAGAAAAGTAATTGACAAATGTTACTGGTAGTCTCTCGAGTAAAACCTATGGAAAAATTTTTTGACTACCACCACTTCCTTATTTTTTTTTTTCTTTTTCCTGAGACAGGGTTTCTCTGTAGCTTTGGAGCCTGTCCTGGAACTAGCTCTTGTAGACCAGGCTGGTCTCGAACTCACAGAGATCCACCTGCCTCTGCCTCCCGAGTGCTGGGATTAAAGGCGTGCGCCACCACCGCCCGGCCCACCACTTCCTTATTCTACTCATTCTCTCCAACAAACAAAAGGTATTAAGTCAGGAGGCGATGGTGCATCCTTTTAATCCCAGCACTTGGGAAGCAGAGGCAGGTGGATCTCTGTGAGTTCGAGGCCACCCTGGTCTACAAGAGCTAGTTCCAGGACAGTTAGGGCTGTTATACAGACAAACCCTGTCTCCAAAAACCAAAAAGAGGTATTAAATTAGAATTGTTCAACTGGTGTCATTTTCACAGCATACCTCAAATCACATGAACAGAAATTTACATTACTGAGAGATGGGAAGAAGAAACTTTTGTGAATACTATACATATATGCATGGTACTATAGCAAAAATCACAGGTGGGGGGGCATGATGGAGACATGGATCACTTACTGCCTTTTCAAAGTACCCAGGTTAACTTCTCAGCATCCACATAGTCCCTACTGCTCATACACAGTAATACTCACACATACATACCAAATAAAATAACTCTTAAAAATCAAGAATAGGCCGGGCAGTGGTGGCTCACTCCTTTAATCCCAGAACTTGGGAGGCAGAGGCAGGAAGATCTCTGTAAATTCGAAACCAACCTTGTCTACAAGAGCTAGTTCCAGGACAGGCTCCAAAGCTACAGAGAAACCCCTCCCCAAAATCCCAAAAAAAAAAAAAAAGTAAATAAATAAAAATCAAGAATAGAATTGGGGACTGGAAAGATGGCTCAACTGCTAAGAGGACAAACAGGGAACCTGGATTGAACTGCCACCAGTCTCACAGCAGCTAACACCCGTCTGTAACACCAAGAGCTAACATCTTCACACAGACATACAAGCAGACAAAACACCAATGCACAAAAAAAAAAAAAAAAAAAAAAAAAAAATCAAGACTAGAAGCTGGGTGTAGTAGCACATACCTTTAATCCCAGCACTAAGGAGGCAGAGGCAGGTGGGATCTCTGTGAGTTCAAGGTCAGCCTGGTCTACAAAGTGAGTTCCAGGATAGCCTGGGCTACATCGAGAAACCGTCCCCACCCCCCAAAAAAGGGGTCAAGGTGGGTGTCACCCTGTCTGTTAAGATTACTGTATTGTGGTAACATGTGCAAATATATATATGTATATTTTTTTAATTTGGCTTAGCTTTTTGAGATAGGGTCTCAAGCTCTATCAGCCTCTGTTCCACACAACTGTGCTTGGAATTAAAGGCAGATACTGCCACATCCAACTTTAATCTTGTCAACATTATGTGTATGAGTGCTTCATTTACACACTTTGATTGGTACCATATGTATGCCTACTGTCCTTGGAGGTCAGAAGAAAGCACTGAATCTCCTGGAACTGGAGTTAGGTATGGCAGTGAATCACCGTGTAGGTAGGTACTGGGAACTGAACACATGTCCTCTTTAAGAGTAATAAGTACTCTTAGGCCCTAACAAATGTAAGTCTTTTCATTTCCTTTCTCGCAAACGGAGATTACTACACTACCACCGTCTTCTATGAATAGAGACAGCACATGAGATAACTTGAGTAGTTCTGGGTTAGGACCAGAAAGAAAGGAATAAACCTGGAGGCTGACTGTTTTCAGAGCCAGGCAATAGCGCCAGGAGACAAACAATCCTTGTAGCATCATACTGTGGAATCCTCCTTTAGAGTCTTGAGTATGAAGAAATCTACCTCTGCTCCCCTAAACTGCCATTCTACCAGCCTCTCTGTTATCCTGAAAAACCAAGAGATTTGTGTACAATTTTAGCCATACTCCCTCAAACCACTGTTTTGTATTAATTTAACGTATAATGAAAAGCTATACTTGAGCACCAGATTGAGTAACTTTATGAAAACTACATGTTTACTTTAAGAAAATGAATTAAACAGATCCTTTTAAGAAAAAAAAAAAAGTTAATCATTAAATACTTTCCACCATCAGTTCTGAGGATGAAATTTGGGTTATCAGCCTTAAACAGCAAGTACTTTCATGGGCTGAGCTACTTTACTTACCCTCGTTAAATACTTGAACATATGATTTCCTAAGTGGTAGAATGATACATATTTATTTGCATATATTCCTTTCTAAAGTGAACATATAGGCCTTTACTTAAAAACAAAAACAAACAAAAGGCAAATTCTATGCAGCCTTGGCAAGCAGGAACTCCTAATAATCAGCCTGATGTGTCTCCCGAGCCTGGGATTAAAGGAGTGTACCACAGTACTTTTCACCTCGTCACTTTCCTAAATTCGAGTAATGTGAAAGCATCCAATGAGAACAAGTTCAAACAAGTTCCTGTGCCGATCTGCTTCCTACCTTTTGTATACACAAGAAAATGTAGTAGAGTACATCTGGGTCGTAGGGTTCACCTTCTCCATTTCGAGCTTCCCGTGTCATTAAACAGAGGCCATAATTCAATTCGGCCACAGCAGAGGAGATCAGATCTTCTTGGAATCGTAGCAACTGGCGCCCTGTGACACAAGTTCCTAAGGGTGAGTGGAAGTCCTGGCAACAGTGACTGCTCACATTGGCTCACATTGTTGAAAGGCGGGCTCAGAGAAGATACTGCCCATCAAGGTTTGGACTAGGAATGAGTATTGCATCTGTGCTCAGAACTGCTCTATTAAAGCAGTAACATATGCTTTTACGCTATTACACCAATAGGTTTCCTTTCCCTAAGGGCTAAGAAATGGAAGCAGAAAAACGCAAAAACCACACTCTGTAATATGAGCAAGTCAATGAGCCCAAACTGAGACAGGGTTTAAGCACAACTCACTGGCACTTCCCAGTTCTTCCCAAAAGCCATTTTGCCTTGGTTTCTTGTTGATGGCTAGAAACCCAAAGATTTAAAAATCTGGACTTGGGCAAATCCCATAAATCCTGTTCATTTCACAGTGTGAAGAGTACATCCTGTTCATCAGAAAAAAGTATACTTTCAATACTTAAATACAATACAATAAATTCTCTAGTGCTCAGAGTTAAAGATGCTACTTGCCTGCCATTCTGTTTTTCTTCTACTTAAGTTTTAGACACATCCAAGCCGCCCCTCCCTCTGAAACACTCACTCCCAATGGGGGCCAGTCTGTTTTGAGCATCCTTCTCCAGTTCAGCATTCTTGGTTTGAGCCCAGTTTTTCCATACTTCGAGCCCTTCTTCTGGCTTCAAAGAATTTGGAAGCAAAAGTTCTGGTGAAGGCTGTGGTTGTGACTGTGGCTCAACTTCAGCAACCTGAACAGTCTGTGCCTAGGAGATAGAAACCATCAGAATATGTTAGTATTGTTTTTCATTAGGTCCTGTAGTTGACCAGGTGTAGTTCTGATTATACCAGTTCTCATTCAATATTTTTATTACATTTTAAAATTGTATGTGTGCCATTGGTGTGCCTGTGGAGGGAAGAAAACAACTTATGGAAGTCAGTTCTCCTTCTACCATATGGTTCTGAGGGATTGAATTCAGGAAGACAAGCTTGGAGAAAGCGCTGTTACCCACTAAGTCATTTGGCTAGCTCTTGGTTCTCACTTAAAAACACTAATATAGCCGGGCGGTGGTGGCGCTCGCCTTTAATCCCAGCACTCAGGAGGCAGAGGCAGACGGATCTTTGTGAGTTCAAGACCAGCCTGGTCTACAAGAGCTAGTTCCAGCGCAGGCTCCAAAGCCACAGAGAAACCCTGTCTCAAAAAAACCAAAACCAAAACCAAACAAACAAAAAAAACCACTAATATAAACCAAGCACGGCAACACACGATTGTACTGATAGTACTTGAGGCTGAGGCAGGGTTGCAGTGTCACCTCAAGTTTGAGATCAGTCCAGGCTTTATGGAAAATGTAAGGCTAGCCAGAGCTACAAGTAGGACTTGGGTCTCCAAAACCCAAACCAAACCAAACCAGAACACTAGGTAGTGGTAGCACATACCTTTAACTCAAGGCAGAGGCAAGCAGACTTCTGATTTTAAGGCTAGCCAGGTCTACAGAGTGAGTTCTAAGACAGCCAAGGAGAAACATAGAGAGACCCCTTGCCCCAAAAGAAAAAGAAACACACACATAAAAGAAAAAAAACCTACAATGCCAATACTCCAAACCTCCCTAGACTCTCTCCAAAGGGTAGAGCCCAAGTTTCTTTTCAGTCTTTTGAGACTGTTTTTGGAGCCTGTCTTGGAAAACTCTCTGTAGACCAGGCTGGCCTTGAACACACAGATCCACCTGCCTCTGACATTAAAGTACTGGGATTAAGGAAGGAGTGTACCACCACTGCCCAGCTACCAGTCTTTTAAAAACTCCCTAAGTAAAAGAGGCTTATTTTCAAACACTGCTTCAAAAATTCACTGTGCAGAGCTGGACAGATGGCTCAGGTTAGAGCACTGGCTGCACTTCCAGAGGTCTTGAGTTCAATTCTCAGGAACACATGGTGGCTCACAACCATCTGTGATGCAATCTGGTGCCCTCTTCTGGCCCGCAGGCATACATGCAAACAGAACACTGTATACATAATAAATAAATTTCACTGTGCAAATAAAACACTTAAGCATTTTGTTAAAATGTCTGTAAAGTGACTGAAAACATCTGGGTTGGGACCTGAGAAGGTCACATATCTAAGAAACAGGTTGCTAAACTGTAGGTTACACATCCAAATGTGCAGAGTAGAAATTCTTAAATTTAATTGCAAACCTGGTATAAAAAAGGTCAAGGCCACACTTAGCTACATAATACCTTAAGGCCAAGTAGGTTACATAAGACCCTGTTATCAACCCCCCCCCCAAAAAAAAAAAAACAAAAACCAACCAACCAACCAAAAAACAACCCTACTTCCATCTTAAAAATCACCCAAACTGGTAGGAAAATGCCCATGTCTGGGACCTATTCCCAAACTCTAATTTGAAAGGTCATCTATGACAAAGGGCTAGAATCAGCACTGGTGAGGCTGGAACAGCGGGACGAGTGCTTGGTTTACCACTTATGGAGCCCTAGAATCAGTCTCCAGTAATTCAGGAGACTGGGTGTGTAGGAGTATACTCCTGCCTGTGATCCTTGAAGTGTAAAGGTGAAAGCTGCAGGGATAACAGACATTCAATAATTACACAGCAAATTCCAGGAAACCCCATGCCCCGTGAGGTGGGCATGATCCATGCATATAATTCAGCATTTAAGGGGTGAGAGGATCCTGACAATTTTAGTATAGAACAATCAATAGACAAAGAAAACTAAAAACTAATAGTGAAGACTATGTTGCCACTGTAAAATCAGAGGTAAGACTTGAGAATCTTCATGGTTTTTCCAGTTTATAAGATTCTCATATTTTTCAGACAGGGTTTCAGGGTGGCTTCAAACTCTTGATCTTCTTGCTTCAGCATCCTAAATATGCTAGAACTACAGGCATCAGACATGCCAGCTGGAAGTTCTACTTTCCAGGATTTTTCGCAAATAATACTCTCACCCCTAAGTACATAATCCATTTTCATTTTTTCTCTGAGACTGTTTCTCTGTACAACCCCGGCTGTCCTGAAACTTATTAGGTAGACCAGGCTGGCCTCAAACTCACAGAGATCCGTCTGCTTCTCCTCCCAAGTGCTGGGATTAGAGGCATGCGCTACCATCGCCCGGCTAATAAAATACTTTTAGCAAGGAGATAAAACAATGTGTTCTGTTTGAGTAGGAATCTGCACAAATGTCATGAGAGTACTTGTCTCACATTCACAAACCCGTGACATCACTCTCCAGCACTACTAGCACCTACCCAAACAAATAAAAGTTAAGAGCTATTTAATAACATGGGAAAACTTAAAATGAGGGGGGAGATTGGTTAGGTCAGAAGTTAGACTACATTCATCCAAGTTGATTACATAACAAAACATTCATTTATTAAAACTAGAAGTAACATTCGATGTTTTACTGACACAGGTAAAGGAACTCACTCTGTAGACCAGGCTAGTCTTGAAATCACAGAGCTCTGTCTGCCTCTGCCTCCTGAGTGCTGGGACTAAATGCGTGCACCACCAGGCCCTTTTCAAAAGATATTTTTCTGCGCTTACATGGGTACATACACCTATGTGCAGACCTAAGGAGGACAGGGAAATACAGAGTTCTGCTCTATCATCACTATTCAGTTTTACTCTCTTGAGCCAGGTTCTCTCACTAAACCTCAAGTTCATCAGTTTGGGCTAGGCTGGTCAGTCAATGAGTTCCTAGAATTCACTTGTCTCTGACCCCAGTGTTGAAGTTAAAGACATTTTTGCTATGCCCGGCATTTTATGGGCATGCAGGGCAATCTCCCCAACCCCTTTTCTGTATAATTTAAATTTTACTTTATGCACATGGGTACTTTGTCTGCATGCATGTCTGCTCAAACAGTATTTGTGTGCCTGGCACCCTTAAGAGGCCTGACGAGAAGTCAGACATGATGGTGTATACCTTTAATCCCAGCACTCGGGAGGTGGAGGCAAGCCCAAGCCTATCTCTAAATTCAAGGCCAGCCTGTTTAAGAGCAAGTTCCAGGACAGCCAGGGCTACATAGAGAAACTGTGCCTCAAAAAGACAATCAAAGAAAATACATAAAAATTCAGACATGATTCAAAAATAACAATAAAAACTCATAATTAAAGCCAGATGTAGTGGTATACACATCTGGTCTCAACTACTTGAGAGGCTAAGGCAAGAGAACCAGTTAAAGCCAGATCAAGATGGGCTTCTGGAGTCTGCCCCTCCTGTCTGCGGTTGACCCACTCTGTGCCCCTAGCTTCAGAATCTGTGGGTGCTTGCCACAGGAGCACATGATGGTTTCACTGTCTCTGTGCCTGCCTGTAGTTCTAGGTCAGGCTGGGTTGTCTAAAATAAAGCAAAACAAAACAAAATCTGCCAGTTTTCCGCTGCAGCAATTATGGTGAGTTGGGGAGTGCCATGGCAGGCTGCAGGCGGGAAAGAACAGGGCATTTCTGAATGGAAATGGAATTGAAAGGACAGTGCTGAGAAGGACTCTGCCTTGTCCCTGTACCCTACCCAGTAGCGCTGTTCTTGGAGGTTGGAATTCCCTCTTGATAAATTCCGGGATAGAGAAGGGGACTGCTAACCTAAGGAGAAGCTGTCTTAGCAGCAGTGGCTCTTCCACACCCACTTAAGTTTACAGAAACTTTGACAGTCACCAAAAAGAAAGCCAAAGATCAATGTGTTTACAAAACGTATAGGTGGAGGACAGGAGGTGGGGAGGGGGCCAGGTAGATAAGAAGATGGTGGAAATATACGGGATTAGATATGGTCCTTATCAATTCTGAGCCTGAGGGCAGGGAGGCTAAGCAATCAAGCTGAGCTATACAGTCTAAGAATGTTATCCCTAGTTAAGAGGATGTTAGGGCAGATCCTGAAGTGGACAGCAAATACCTTTTACAGAGAGCCAAAGATAGCCCAAGATCATAAAACCAGATCAAATCAGCCTATGAAAACAATAATATTCCTACCCTAAAAGAAACCAGGGTAAAAGTAGAGTTAGTTTCTACAGATGATGTCTGGAATGTGCTGAGAATAAAACAGAGATATAGAAGCAGATGGAGATGAAAATGAGATCAAAGGAGGAAGGTTTCACTACAAAAACAGGAAATGAAGGCTTTCAGAAGACATGGCTCTCCCCAAACCATTTTAACTGTGGAGTTCCTACTTTCTCACCAGCTCTTCTTAAGGTTCAAATTAAAGCACAACTGTTTTCCCCATGAGCTATTAGGTGGTATAAACACGGAAGAAACTGTCTTGTTTTGTTTCAGATGGTCTTGCTATGTGGCCTAGGCTGGTCCTGAACTTGTGACCCTCCTGTTTCAGTTTCTAGAGTTCTGGTATTAAATAAGCATGCACAACAGGCCAGTTGCTAATTTTCTTATTTTTGCCACTTTTTTCCTACTTTGTTTTCTGAGACAAGGTATCATTACATAGTCCTGGATGGCCTAAAACTTTCTATATAGAACAAGCTGCCCTTGAACTCAGATATCTATTTGCCTATGCCTCCCAAGTGCCAGCATTACAGTTGTGTACTCCCACATCCAGAACCTTTCAATAGATCTACTAAGAGGTATTTCAGGCCTTTTAACTTGTTTATAACATATTCAAGGATAAATAAAGGGAAAATCTATCTCACAAGCTCTCCACCATGAATTTACTACCTATGTGTTAATGGCTCAACACAGCTGTTAATATAAGTAGCCCAGAGACATATATAACACTTTGGGGTCTTCCATTAATCACAGTATTAACTTTACTCATCATAAAAATATTACAAAGAAATATTATAGGCATTCCACTCCAAATACTCTAAAATCTAAAGAATTACCGGTCATTAATTCCAAAAATGATAAACTTCTTGTCTGTTTATATAGCTTAACCCACTGCTTTTCTTCCTTGCCCTATACATTATCACTACTTTTTAAAATATTTGCTTGTTTGTTTTTCAAGACAGTGTTTCTCTGTGAAACAGTCCTGGCTCTACTGGAACTCACTCCGTAGATCAGGCTGGCCTCAAACTGACAAGAGATCCACCTGCCATAGCCTTCCGAATGCTGGAATTAAAGGCTAGCGCTACCATCACCTGACTATACAATTACTATTAAGACAAACATGATGAAATAAATAATCCACACACTATAGGTGAATTCTATGTTACACCAGAATCCAAAAAAGGAAAACTCCCTATAGATTTAGTCTCACTTACTGAACAAGTAACCTGGAGCTGCTGCTGCTGTTGGGGTGGTGGTGGTGTTTGTTCTTGTGCAGTTTGCTGCTGTGGCTGCTGCTGTGGGTCCCATATATGTACAGTCTGAGCCGTATTCTGATACGTGCCTGCAACGGCCTGCACAGCCACTGGAATATGGATGTTGCCATTCATGAACTGTGCTGGAAAGAGAGAGTTTGCAAGGGTCTGCACTACCTCTTCATGGGAGTTTTTCACTACAGATGTGGCGCCCACCATCTTCTCCTTGTCATCCTCCAGCTTTACAGCTGCCAGGGCTGTGGGTGAGCCACTGACATGAACTGCGTTGTAGGCTTCCTGGGGAATGGCAATATGAGTAATGCTCTGCTGCTGAGGGTCCCCCCGGGGCTGGGCAGAATAAACAGGGATGGTCCAAGTTTCTCCTGTAGGGCTAGTTATGGTCCCAGTGGCACTGTACAAGTGGGCACTGTCTACTGTCAGTAAGTCTGGCCTCAAAGACACGTAACTCTGCTGCTGGCCCTGTGGAATGGCCAGCACGGTGGCCACTGGCTGCCCTGAGATGGCGTAGGACACGGTGATGGGCATGTCCACTTTGCGTTTCTTCACTGGCTGAAGGACACTGGCTGTGCCAACCCGCCGTTCTCCTTCCCGGGGTGAGCCCTGCTGGGACGGTGGCGGGGAAAGGGCACCCACGGTCTGGATTTGAATCTGCTGACCCCCAGCAAGAGATTGGCCAGCCACCAGCTGAGCCTGGATTTGTTGATGTGGGATATGTTCCTCTGGGATTTCTGCAGCCTGGATCTGCTGGGCTGCCTGCACGTGCTGCACCTGGATCTGGGCTGCTTGCAGCTGCGAGGGGCTGGGGCTCTGCAGAGATGGGGTCTGGATGGAGGGGGCTGCTGACTGCGGTGGTTGGCCCTGGATCTGCACCTGGACCTGGATGGGCTGCTCAGCAGGCTGGTGAACGGTGAACTGAGGGGAAAGTTGCTGAGCCGAGACTTGCTGTGGAGACTGCTGTACCTGCACCTGTACCTGCAGGAACAAGATTCACCAGTGAGTAAAGCAAGCAACATCCAGCTCCCAAGACCCTGTAACATGAATGAGCAAAGGGGACTACTTCAGTCAAGTCTTCTGGCAGTCACAATGCCCCCAAACCCATAGGAAAACTTAAGCATACATAAAATTTACAGTGAGATATATCTACCCCAGGAAATAAGATGATTAACAGGGATCTAAGAACAAACCATTTGAACACTGTTCACTTTTAATTTTTTCTTTGAACATGTGCCCCTTTGGTTTTTTTGCACATTTGTAGAGTGGTATAAGCATATGTTTAAATTTTTCTTTATTAGGGTAAGAGTGGCTCAGTCGTTATAAGAACTGACTACTCTTTCAGGATCTGGGTTCAACTCCTAGTACCCACATGGTGGCTCACAACCCTCTCTAAGTGCCGTTCCAGGATATCTGACACACTCTTCTGTACTCCAAGAGTATCACACACATACATGTATGCAAAACTATAAACATAAAATTAAAGTGTCAAATCTTATAAACTAAAATTTTATTTAAGCCAGGCATGGTGGCACATGCCTTTGTCCTCCCGAGTAGGGGGCAGAGTTAGGTGGATCTCTGTGAGTTCAAGGTCAGACTGGTCTACAAAATGAGTTCTAGAACAGCCAAGAATACAGAGAAACTCTGTCTCGAAAAACCAAAATTATAGCATGAGTTTTTAAGAAAAAAAAAAAAAAAGCAGCATCCAATTACCTTCTAACTCTTTCTGCAAGCCATGCGGGGTGGCCCATGTTTTTAATATGCCAACACTCAGGAGGCAGAGGCAGGCAGACCTATGTGAATTAAGAGACCAGCTTGGTCTACACATGGGCACACATGTACACAAAATAATTAAACATGAAAACAGATTCTGCTATGTGTCATGGTCCACACTTGTAATCTCTGCATTTGGGAAACTGATACAGGAGGACAGCGAGTTTGAGACTTAAACCTCAACTAACAATAACAAAACACATTACAACTGAGTTAAACATTATATTATTTTATAAATATAATACTGGCTTTTTCTTTTTTTCTTTTTTTGGTTGTCTTGTTTTTTTCGAAACAAGGTTTCTCTGTAGCTTTGGAGCCTGTCCTGACTAGCTCTTGTAGACCTGGCTGGCTTC
>JAQHUG010000001.1:5455688-5516459 GCA_028555095.1 Dicrostonyx torquatus
CTCTGTGGCTTTGGAGCTTTGGAGCCTGTCCTGGAACCTAGCTCTTGTAGACCAGGCTGGTCTCGAACTCACAAAGATCCACCTGCCTCTGCCTCCCGAGTGCTGGGATTAAAGGCGTGCGCCACCACCGCCCGGCTAGGTTCAATCTCTATAACATGATAGTAACAGTGCACACTAGCACTCCCAGCTGTTTGGAGGTGAAGGAAGGAGGATCAGGAGTCATGGCTATATACTGAGTTCTAGCTTAACCTGTGAAAGTTAAGACTCTGTCTCAAAAACAACAGTAACAACAAACACATAGGCAAGAGATATTGTTCAGTTTGTTAGTTGGTAGAGTGCTTGCCTAAAATTTGCGATGAACTGGGTACAGGGGTCTGTAATCCTAGCATTTGGGTCAAGATTATCCTTGACTAAACAGAGATTAAGACAGGTACATGTAACCCTTTCTCAAAAAACAAAACAAACTAGTTAGTGACTGAAATACATTTGCTTTGGTAGTCTTTTATGAGAGGGGAAGAATACCTTAAAGGTAAGATACATTTGTTGTGACAGTTCACACCTAAGTCTTTGCACTTTGCAGAGGCAGAGGATATATAGAGAAATCTTATCTCAATAAACATCACCACCACCAAGAGTAGAAACTAGCATGTATATAATAACTGTTACACCACACACCAAGGTTTAATTCTGATGTCACTTAGAAATAAAACTAAATAAAATTATGTTTTCAAGTATGTATGATACAATCCAATTTTTAGAAAACTTATTAGTTGGGTGGTGGTGGCGCACGCCTTTAATTCCAGCACTTGGGAGGCAGAGACAGGTGGATCTCTGAGTTCAAGGACAGTCTGGTCTACAGAGCAAGTTCTAGGACAGATTCCAAGCAACAGAGAAACCCTGTCTCAAAAAATACAGAAAAAGAAAAAAAAACATATATATATATATGAATTATTGACATGTGTGGTGGCACGTGCCTTTAATCACAGCTCTAGGGAGGCAGAGGCAGGAGAATCTCTTTGAGTTCAAAGCCAGCCTAGTCTATAAATGGAGTTTCAGGGCAGCCAGGACTGTTACACAGAGAAACCCTATGTCATAAATTATCATGAGTATATGATGTGGGGAAGGGGAGATGCATAAAAGTCACAGCACACACACCCGCAAGTAGTAGGTCACCAGTTCCTAAAGCTCTATTTTGTCACAGATCTGTAATCCTAGCTACTCATTTACCCGCATTAATCAGATCCATCCAGTTCAGCCTACAGGAGTTCAAGGCCTGCTCAGACAACTCAGTGATAGTTTCTCTCAAATTAAAAAGTAGAAAAGCGGGGTTTGGAGAGATGGTTCAGTGGTTAAGAGCACTTACTATTCTTCCAGAGGACTCAAGTTCAATTCCCAACACTAAATGGGTGGCTTACAACTGTTTGTAACTCCAGTTCCAGAGAATCTGATACCCTCACTTAAACATACATGTATCTAAAGTAAAATAAAACTCAACCACAATATAATACAAAACAATAAATAAATAAAATAAAACACACACACAAAATAAAAACCAAAATTACTTGGAGAAAATTGTTTCCTCTAAAGCCCCCTAAAAAAAGAAAAACCTATGCCTCAGTCAATGTATTCACTCTTCCATTTTGAATAAATATCATGTCAGCATTATCTGAGGCTAATAAGTAGAAAATGTCAACCTAGAAATCTATAGGTGATCAAGATTTTTTGTTTTTCGAAACAGGGTTTCTCTGTAGATTTAGAGCCTGTCCTGGAACTCGCTCTGTAGACCAGGCAGGCCTTGAACTCACTGAGATCCACCTGACTCTGCCTCCAAAGTGCTGGGATTAAAGGTGTGCAGTACCACCACCAGCAGTGATCAAGATTTGGGATGCACACCAGATTTTAATTTTAAGGCAGGTTCCAAATGTCAGAGTTTCCATGAGCCCAAACTAGTTATCCTGTGCTTTTTGCTCAGACTGTCACAGAAAGAAGAAAAGGCTCAGCCACATGAAGCTGTTACATTCAAATTCAGTGCTAGCCTCTGCTTTCTGCAGTGTTCAAGCTCTCTAAAGCAAACATCAACTACCTGCAGATTTCATAAGTTTACAGTGACTATAAGATAAGAGAGCACCAACCCACATTAAATAGGAAAGATTCTCCAAGTTGGTAAAATAATTTAAATAATTTCCAATATTTCTTTCCTTCTTCGTTTTTTTTTTTTTTTTTTTTTGAGACAGGGTTTCTCTGTGTAGCCCTAGCTCTCCTGGAACTCACCCTGTAGACCAGGCTGACCTCAAACTCAGAGATCTGCCTGCCTCTGCTTCCCGAGTGCTGGAATTAAAGGCATGTGCCACCACCACCTGGCAACTTCCAACATATCTAACATTTGTAAAGGTATATTTTAACTAACCAAAACTGTGAGAAAAAATATAAAGTTTATTTATAGGCTCCAACTTAATATTTCCTCTTACCTGAACCTGCTGCGGCTGCTGAACCTGGATTTGCTGTTCTTGCTGAGTTTGTGGTTGAACACTGGTTGTGACTGGACAAGCAAGTTCAAGCAAAGACCCAGCCACTTCAGTACTGTCTGTGTATATGCAGTTCCCACCCTGTTGGTACACCATGGTGGTGGTGGCAGTCTGCTGGAACTCTTGAAGAGCTTCTGGTCCCTTAGACGCCAGTGAGTCCAGAAATTCCTTCATCCTGTGTTGGGGGACAGACCTCGCCTTGACTCGGATGTACTCTTCAAATGAGATGGTATTCTCCAGAGAATTATTCATATTGCAGAGTCCTTAGGGTTCCTAAAATTAAAATGGACAGTCAACATTTTGCTACTGTTAGCATACTGTTTATTTTTTACATTAATTTATTAGGAGTGGGCATGCACATGCCAATGCATGCGTGTGGAGGTCAGAGGACAACCCACTTGAGTTGGTTCTCTCTTTCCACCATGTGGGACTCAGGGATCAAACTCAGGTCATCAGGCTTGGCAACAGGTGGCTTTATCTGTTAAGCCATTTTACCAACCCTATTGTTTGTATTTCTTGGAAATTTGAAATTCAGACACAATTACTCTGATAATGAGAATGGAATGTGTGTGTATTCCAAAGCAAAGTTTTATTATACCATCTCCCCCTCCCCCAAAATAAACTGTAGGATATTTTGGGTTTTTGTTTTGATTTTCGATACAGGGTTTCTCTGTGTAGCTTTGGCTGTCCTGGAACTCACTCTGTAGACCAGGCTGGCCTTGGACTCAGAGAATCACCTGCCCCTGCCTCCAGAATGCTGGGATTATTAAAGGCGTGCGCCACCAACACCCGACAGGATTTCTTTTTTAATGATAGGAGCTTACTATGAACCTTTGGCTGATCTGCAATTGCTGTGTTAAGCAGGCTGTCCTTGGCCGGGCGGTGGTGGCGCACGCCTTTAATCCCAGCACTCGGGAGGCAGAGGCAGGCGGATCTTTGTGAGTTCGAGACCAGCCTGGTCTACAAGAGCTAGTTCCAGTGCAGGCTCCAAAGCCACAGAGAAACCCTGTCTCGAAAAACCAAAAAAAAAAAAAAAAAAAAAAAAAGCAGGCTGTCCTTAAGCCCACAGAAATGTATCTGCATCTGCCTTGAAAGTTCTATGCCTGGCTCTGTGGGAGTATTTTTTTTAAAGATTTTATTTATTTATTATGTGTACAACTTTCTGCCTCCATGTATGCCTGCAGGCCAGAAGAGGGCGCCAGATCTCATTACAGATGGTTGTGAGCCACCATGTGGTTGCTGGGAATTGAACTCAGGTCCTCTGTAAGAACAGTTAATGCTCTTAACCACTGAGCCATCTCTCCAGCCCTCTGTGGGAATATTTTAATGTTTAGATTTCTCACTGGTCTTATCATTAGTAGTATGCGTACAAGATAATGTATGGACACACATGACGTGTATAAAATCAGAGACAAATAAGTATAGTTTTTCTCTTACTTCTACATGGGTTCTGGGGATGAAACTCACAGGCTTACACAGTAAGTGCCTCTCAAATGCTGTGACCTACAGTAGAATTATTTATGTATGTCATCTATCAAGACCTAAGAGACAGGGGCATGCTGCTTATCTCCCACTAGTAACACCAGAAATCACTGGTGGTGCACACCTTTAATCCCAGCACTTAGGAGGTAGAAGCGGGTGTTCTCTGAGTTTGAGGCCAGCCTGGTCTACACAGTGAGCTTCATGGCAGCTAGGACTGTCACACAGAGAAAACAAAGAAACACATAAAAGAAACACCAAAAATCTGCTGGATTTAGAAGTGCACTCCTTGTTCACCTATACACATGTAATCCCAGTACATGGAAGGCTGAGGCAAGAGTATCCCAAGCCAGAGGCCAGAAGGAACTACATGCTACATATACTAAGACACCATTAAGAAAAGAGAAAAGGAAAGACCAATAATCTCACTTTGCCATACACTGCTCACATTCTTTGGCAGCTTGTCTAAAAACATTTATAAATAAGGCTCTAGAGCCCTATTACTTGATTTCATATTGTACCTTGACATCAACTGCGTCAACTCTAGGAAAACCAGTTAACTTCATTTTTTTTCTAATAAACAGGAATAAAATAGCACTTACCTCAGAGTTGACATGAGAGAATATATGTGTGTGTAATGCTTGGAAAAATACTTGAGAAACAGGCAGCTCCAGGGAGGCAGAGGCAGGACTAATTTTATTAAAATAAGTGGGGCTGGTGAGATGGCTCAGTGTTTAATAGCACCAGCTGCTCTTGCAGAGGACCAGGGTTCAATTTCCAGTACCCAAACGACATCTCACAAGCACCTGTAACTCCAATTCAAAGGAATCTGACAACCTCTTCTGGCCTCTGTGGTTGCAGGCATGCATGTGGTACATGGAGGCAAAACACCCATATTCACATAAAATAAAACAGATAAATCTAAAGTAAATTAGAAAGAACTGAAATAGTAACTTAAATAAGTTACTACTACTAAAATTCAGAAACCGATTTTGCACATTTTTTCATCAAGTATCTAAGACAAAAATGACCTGGGGCCAGGAAGGACCACAATCCTGTAATTCAAGCACTGAGGAGGCCAAATCAATAGGATCATGAGTTTAAGGCCAGCTTGGGCTACATCATTTGACCTTGCCTCAAAAAAAAAAAAAAAAAAAAAAAAAAAAGTAATGGAGATGCAGCTCAGTTGGTAGAGCACTTGCTTGCCTAGCACACACAAGCCCCGGGTTTAGTCCCTAACACTATCAAAAAAAAAAAAAAAAAAAAAAGAGGCAGGTCTGTAACTTAAGCATTCAGAAGAGGAAGGGAGTCCAGAGGACCAGAAGCAGAAGTGCAAGGTCATCTATCTGTAAGATGGCAAAAGCAAATGATAGACTTTCAAAACAAAAAGGCCATCAAGGGCTCAAGAGTAAAAACACTTTCATTCAAGACCTGTGACCTAAGTCTAACCCTTACAACATATACTATGGAAGAAAGGAACCAACTCTCACAACTGTCCTCTGACCTCCATACACATGTCCTGGCACACACAAACACACATGCACGCATGTGATAAATGAATGGATGTAAAAGTTTAAAAAACAAGCCAACAAGAACAAAAAGCATGATGACCTATGGACACTAAATTTGGCGGTCAACACAGCTTCTGTAGTATCCTTTTAGGCAGCCCCATCTCCCCCCCCCCAAAAAAAGGACTCTCAGTTGATCTCAAATGTCTGGAAAAGTGATTTATTCTCCTGAGCCACAGGCAAGAAAACACTAGTCTTTCACTACTGAGATGTTCCACCTATGGTGCAAACTCAGGCTTGTGGGCAATCATCAACTTTCTTTCACCTGACTCTAAAACTACTGGCAGACAAAACTGTGTCCTACTCCTCTCTACACAGTCCACATATGGCAGATGTTTATATAATTTGTACATTTATAATTAAAGGTCTAGCAGAAGAATAAGAGTCTTTCTTCTGCGGCTAGAGAGAAGGCTGAGTGATTAACACTTGCTGCTCTTCTAGAGGATGCAGGTTCAAATCCCAGTACTCACATCAAGAGGCTTGGGCTGGAGAGTTGGCTCAATGGTTAAGAGCACTGGCTGCTCTTCCAGAGGTCCTGAGTTCAATTTCCAGCAACCACATGGTGGCTCACAACCATCTGTAATGAGATCTGGCGCCCTCTTCTGGTGTGCGGGCATACATGGAAGCAGAATGTTGTATACATAATAAATAAATAAATCTTAAAAAAAAAAATAAGAGGCTTACAACTACCTGTACCTCCAGCTTCAGGGGAATTCAATGCTATCGTCTGACCCTTCAATCAATGACACTGGCAGACACATATACATATGAATAAAATTGAAAATATTCTTTTTAATTTTTTTTTCTTTCATTTTTTTGTTTTTCGAGACAGGGTTTCTCTGTGTAGCTCTAAAGTCTGTCCTGGAACTCACTCTGTAGACTAGGCTGCCTTGAACTCACAGAGATCTGCCTCCCAAGTGCTGGGATTAAAGGCATGGGCCACTATAGCCCAGCAAGATAATCCTATTTTATAGTCCTGGTTGGCTCAGAATTTGCTATGTGAACCAGGCTGGCACTGAACTCAGAGATACTCCAGCATCTGCCTCCCTTTTGCATGAGATTAAAATGCATACTACCATGCCCAGCTTCATTAGATTCAAAGTAAGTTTTCAATAAGGGACCCAAAATTACTAACTCACTCTACATACACAGAATGTATCAATCCTCCAATTTCCTTAAGAAGATGGCTCTCATAATAAAGACCAAATAGCAAGCCTGGCATGTTGGTAAAGTGCTTGCTTGTCTTTTAGGCCAAGGCTACAGGGTTCAATTTCAAAACCTTCCTAAATTAGATATAGTGGTGCATTAGGGAGATGTAAGACAGGAAGAACAAGATCATCCTTAGCTACAAAAAATTTGGGATACAGGAAACCTTGTCTCAAAAAAACTCAGTATCTCATAGTGGCATTGCACGCCTTTAATCCCAGCACTCAGAAGGCAAAAGCAGCAGATCTCTGTGAGTTCCAGGGCAACCAAGGCTACACAGAGAAACACTGTCTTGAAAAACCAACCAACGTTCTGAGGCTTAAGAGATGGTTCAGAGGTAAAGAGCACTGGCTGTTCTTCCAGAGGTCCTGAGTTCAATTCCCAGCAACCACATGGTGGCTCACAACCATCTAAAATGTGTTCCGGTGCCCTCTTCTGGCATGCAGTGCAGGCATACATGCAGGCAGAATAAATAAATAAATCTTAAAAAACAAAAACCAACAAACCAACAAAATAAACCCCTCAACATCTCAATATTATAAAGTTTATAACATGCAGGACTTATCTATTACAAACACCCTTCTGCTCTAAAGGAGACTAAAGTGAGATTACATGAGAACATATTCACATGTCTTCCACAATGCTGGTACATATTTCAGTTTTTCCATCTCCATTACAAAGGGGATAGTTTAAAATAGGATACTTGGATCCCCAATTATGCAGGGCCAGTAAAATGGCTTAGTAGATAAAGACACTTGCCACCATGCCTCAAACGCCTGAGTTTAAGTCTTCAATCCTAAGGACCTATACAAGGGTAGGAGGAGAGACCCAACTCCTACAAGTTGTCATGTTACCTCAACATACAAACTATGGTGCACTAATTCCTGTACGTGACTTTAAGATACAAACACACAGACACACACACACAAACAAAGTTCAGATAGCTAAAAGGAAGCTGCCTGTAAATTTTAGAACTGAGTTGACAGACATGAGAGCAGCTTCAAGTTTCAGGACAGCCCAGTCTATATAGTGAGTTCCAGCCCACTATGGGCTATGCAACATACAAGATCCTATCTCAAAAACACAGGTGGGTGCTGGACTGTGCTGGAGAGATGGTTCAGAGGTTAAGAGCACTGGCTGCTCTTCCAAAGAGCCTGAGTTCAAGTTCTAGCAACCACATGGTAGCTCACAACAATCTGCAATGATTATCTTGTGTCAGGTACCCCCTTCTAGCGTGCAAGCATACATTCAGGCAGAACACTGTATACATTATAAATAAATCTTAAAAAACAAAAACAAGGGCTGGAGAGATGGCTCAGAGGTTAAGAGCACTAACTGCTCTTCCAGAGGTCCTGAGTTCAATACCCAGCAACCACATGGTGGCTCACAGCCATCTGTAATGAGATCTGGTGCCCTCTTCTGGCCTGCAGGGATACATGGAAGAAATGTTGTATATATAATAAATAAACCTTTTTTTTTTAAAAAAAAAAAAAATCAAACAGGTACTAGGGAAATGGTTCAATCAGCAAATACAAACATGAATACCCGCATCCAATCCCTAGTCGAGCACTGTAGTATGAGACTGTAATCTAAGCACTGGGGGGGCAGAGACAGGTAGATCCCTCGGGCTTGCAGGACAAACCAACTGGTTCAGTGGTTCTCAATCTTCCTAATGTTACAACTTTTTAATACAGTTCCTCATGTTGTGGTGAACCCCAAACAATAAAATTATTTTCATTGGTAATTTATAACTGTAATTTTGCTAGTATTATGAACCATAATATCATAATATAAATGTCTGTGTTTTCTGATGGTTTTGGGGTCATTCGACATCCACCAAGGAGTCAAGTTAAATAGGTCATCTTTATAATACAGGAGGCTGTGTCATAAACTAAGGAGTGACTAAAAGGTCCTAACACTATAACTCTGGCCTCCCACAAATACATGAACGCCAAAACCAACAAAAAAGTAAATAGAAGGCTGAGGAAAAGGCTCAATTGTTAAAGAACTTGCCCACAGTAGCCTAGCCAAATCCTTGAGTTCCAGGTTCAATGAGCGCTCCTATTCCAAAAAATAAGGTGGAGAGTGAGGAAGGCCACATTATACCAAACTCTGGCCTCCACACACACACACACACAGGCACACACAGGAACATACACAAAGACAAATGGAAGCCAGGCACTATTAGTAGTACATATATCTAATCCAAGCACATAGATATCTGCTATGAGTTTGAAGCCAGTCAGGCTACATAGCAAGACCTTGTGTAAAGAAACAAAAACAATAAAAAGGAGTCCTAGAACATAAACTTTGCTTCTGAAACAGGGATTACAGGTGTTTGCTACCACTCCCCGGTTGTTCCCTGATTCTTTACAAATTTTAAGCATTTACAACCTAAGATCTCAATTTGCTGGAAATCGAACCTGGTCTTCTAAAATAACCAATGTTCTTCAATGCTGAATCACACATAAAAAAAATTTTTTTTTTAAAGTTGAGTTTTAGACTTCACAGTAAAACTGCAGTGGTCTAAGCTTAGAGTCAGCTAACACCATGTGATCCGTCAAGGATAAGTCAAAGCACATTTGAGAGTAAGCTCAACTTGAAACTCCCTACAGGTCTATAAAATCTGCAAACTAGCAGGGCATGGTGGTGTTCATCTTTAATACCAACACTCAGAAGACAGAGGCAGGAGGATCTGAGTTTGAGGTCAGCCTGGTCTACAGAGCAAGTTCCAGTACAGCCAGAGCTACACAGAAACCACCTCAAAAAAAATATACAAAAATAAAATAATCCGGGCGGTGGTGGCGCACACCTTTAATCCCAGCACTCAGGAGGTAGAGGCAGGCGGATCTTTGTGAGTTCGAGACCAGCCTGGTCTACAAGAGCTAGTTCCAGCGCAGGCTCCAAAGCCACAGAGAAACCCTGTCTCGAAAAATCAAAATAAATAAATAAAATAAAATAAAATAAAACAAAACAGGGCTGGAGAGAAGGTTCAGCAGTTAAGAGCACTAGCTGCTCTCCCAGAGATCCAGAGTTCAATTCCCGGCAACCACATGATGGCTCACAATCATCTGTAATGGGATCTGATACCCTCTTCTGGCCTGCATAAAGACAGAGCACTCATGTGCATAAAATATATAAATAAAAAAAATTTTTAAAAATAGAATAAAATAAAACAAAGACCCAAAGGAAGCTAAAACAGTTTAACAAATGGATTCAATGGAAAACTTTATTTTCAAAAATTTTATTATACAGCTGGGCGTAGTGGTGCACACCTTTAATCCCAGTCTCAGCACTCCTGAGGGAGAGACAGGCAGATCTCTGAATTAAAGGCCAGCCTGGACTGAGTTCCAGAATAGCCAGGGCTGCTATACACAGAGATCCTGTCTCGAAAATAAAAAGAGAAAAAAAAATTACATGTATGTGGTGGGTATTCGTTACACCGTGGGCTGTCTGGCCCGACATAGGCAGTTCTTCTCGTCTGCCTACAGATGACCTCTTATAATAAAGAAGGGAGGGTGGTCATGCTCTCTAGCTCCCTTAAGTGAAGACTAAATCAGGCAGCATGAAGCAGTGTGTGATCAGTCCCCAGTTTTCAAAGGACTCCGCAACGGGATTTACCATATCCTGTATTCATGAGTGTATTTCCCCTTTCATATCCTAATAAACCTTGATACCCCTTAAACAGACACACATGGATTTCTCTTAACAACATGTATTTGTGTGTGTATATCTGCATGTGTGTAGAGGTCAGAGGATAATCCATTGATGTCTGATCTCTACCATTTGGATCCTGGGGATTAAGTAAGTGTCGTGATTGGTAACAAGTGCCTGTATCTGCTGAGCCATTCCCAATGCAGAACTCCAAACTTTTACTAAAAAAGGTTACTTTGAAAGAACTTTACAAACCTGTAAATTGTTATAAAAAGCACAGCTAGTTTTCATTTCTTGTCCTTATAACCTGAAAACTTGAAACTATCCCTCACAGTTCAATATCCCAATAAACAAAAGTTCAAACTAGCTTCAACCTGATACACAAATGCTGCTTTGGAAAACAACAAAGACAACAACCTTATAGCAAACTTTTCAAAGAGTTTCATGTGTTATACACAACACACACTTTTGAGACAAGCTACAACTCACAATATAGACCACGCTGGCTATAGAACTCAAGAGATCCATCTGCCTCTGCCTCCTAAGTGTTGGTAGTTCTGGAATTAAAGGCGTGTGCTATCACGCCCAGCTTCCTAAATATTTAAAAGCTCTCTCTACCATGTCATTCACTTGTAATGTTGTCTTTGTGCATTTTTTTAAAGTGGGGCTGGGAACCAAACACAAGGCCTTACACATACTAAGGAAGTACTCTACCACTGATAGAGTCTTAGCTCCTGAGAGTACTTAAAAACAATACTGTGAGCCAGGTTTAGTTGTGCCCACATTGAATCCCAACATTCAGGAGGCAGAGGCAAGAGAATCTCTGTGAATTCCAGGACAGCCAGGGTTACACAGAGAAACCCTGTCTAAAAAAATGGACTCCACTGCTCCATTTATATAACCAAAATCTCTTTTCTGAGACAGGGTTTCTCTGTGTAACCCTGTCTTGGAATTCGCTCCACAGATCAAACTGCCTCTGCCTCCCCAGTGTTGGGATTAAAGGTATGCACCACCACTGCCTGGCTCTACAAACATGTTAACCTAGACTACATAAATTTCAAGCAAATCTGGTATACACCAGCCTGGCTCAAAAAAAAATTTTTTTAAAAATTAAACTAAGAATAAGGCATGTTAAAAATGGAATAAGGGACGTGTTTCAAGCCCCAATGCCACAAAATAATTTTGAAAAATACTTCCTGACACAGAAATATAGATTAGATGTGTAAATACAAAACAAAAAGATAGCTAATACAATTTTACTTGATTGACCCAGTATTGTTTAGTTCTACATTAGGAGAAAAAAAGAACACTACCATTAGCCGATAAATCTAAGTTCCTTTCTGTATAATGCTCTACTTTATAAGTTACACTAACAAGATACTTACCAAATCACTAATACCCCCTCCTTTATACACAACAGTAAGACAAAAACAATTTTTATGAGTAGTATGTTTTTCCCTAACAACCTTCAACTCTTACAAACAAAAATCATTGAACACCAAAAGTTTACATAATAATGAAGGATGTTAAAATTAAAATCTTCAAGATGCTGCTCACAAAGACACAAAGGCTAAGCTTCCATAATAAATAAACTACAACACTCAATAGGTAAGACTCATAATTAGTTGCAAGCCAAAGAGCAAGGAAATTATAAGACTTCTAAAAAACACGAAGCTGAGGGAATATATTGAGTACCCCAGTATCTACAAATCAGGTCAGAGTAACAACGGAAAAAGAGAAAACACAGTAGATAGGTAGAATCTGTAAACAGCTCACATCAACAGATCCAAGGCACTTACTTTCTCTATGCTACTTATCTGCCTCAGTCTACTTGGTTTAGTAGATCTATTATCAACATAATATCTGACAGAAATTTAACATACAAGCTATCATTTTATTACTAGAACACAATTGTACTCATGGAAAATATTTCTCAAAAACATTTCCAATGGTGCTGTGGCTAATTTTTTCCCATTTAGGTATTAAGAGATGATTCTAGGCAGATGGTGGTAGTGGTACATGCTTTGATCCCAGCACTCGGGAGGCAGAGGCAGGCAGACCTCTGTGAGTTCAACATTAGTCTGGTCTACAAAGTGAGTTCCAGGACAACCAGGACTATTAAACGAAGATACCTTGTCTCGAGTAGGCAAAAAAAAAAGAGAGATGATTCTGGTATTCGCCACACTAACCCCTTCTTGAGTCACTTATTTCTGCCTAGGAGTCCTAAGGTTTTTTTTGCTTGTTTGACTGGTCAAGTACAGCAATAGGCAGGGTAGGGGTAGTTGGGGGGTTGGGTGTGTATAACAAGGAGCTCAATCAGTGACTGACTACAACAATCAAGATAACTCATTACCTTTGAATTAGCCATGGTTTTTTGAGGTTTTGTATTTCTATGGGAAGACAGCCCAAGTTCTCTCAGTCTTGCCTCTTTGAGACCCAAACCTCTCTTAAATACCTAAAGAATGGCTTTCAGCCGGGCGGTGGTGGCGCACGCCTTTAATCCCAGCACTCGGGAGGCAGAGGCAGGCGGATCTTTGTGAGCTCGAGACCAGCCTGGTCTACAAGAGCTAGTTCCAGTGCAGGCTCCAAAGCCACAGAGAAACCCTGTTTCGAAAAACCAAAAAAAAAAAAAAAAAGAATGGCGCTCATAGCTTAGTCTGATTTAAAAACTGCATTTTCACATGTTAAAAAAAGGAAGACTAATTTTAAGAAGTTAGCCATATTTGATCTAAATAAGGTAAGCAGTTACTGTCAAGGAAGCAGAATGGAAAACCTACTTCTGTTCTTTTGTTTTGTTTTTCAAGACAGGGTTTCAAGACAGTAGATTTAGAGCCTGTCCTGAAACTAGCTCTTCTAGACCAGGCTGGCCTCAAACTCAGAGATCCACCTGCCTCTGCCTCCTGAGTGCTGGGCTTCTTACTTCTATTTACAGATACTAACCCACTACAAAGTTTGTTTGTCAAAGAAATTATTGCCTGGGGCCACTCATCCATCCCATGCCTTTTCTTAGAAATCCCAGATTTGCCAGGAGATAGTGGCATACACCTTTGATCCCCAGGACGCAGGAGGCAGGTGGATCTCTGTGAGTTCAAGGCCAGCCTGGTCTACAAGAGCTAGTTCCAGGACAGGCTCCAAAGCCACAGAGAAACCCTGTCTCGAAAAAAAAAAAAAAGAAATGGACATCAAGCAGAAGACAGTAATAAAGCAAGCTTGGGAGGCAGAGATGAGACAGGTGGCTCTCCGTGAGTTTGGAGCCAGCCTGGTCTATATGGTGAACACTGCAGAACAGCCAGGGGTGGGTGCATAGTGAGACCCTGTCTCGAAAACAACAATAATCATCATAAAGCAAGACTGCCTGCATACATACAGATTTAAAAAAAGAAAAAAAAAACTGTTTATGGATCCACAGATGGTAAATATAAAGACAAAAGACAAAGATTATCAAGCTGAAGAAATGGTTTAGCAGTAGTCAAGCAGAGGCCCTGGGTTTGATTCCTGGCACCCCAATAGCAGCTCACAATTGTCTCAAACTCCAGGCCCAGACCTACCCTATTCTGGTTCTGAGGGTACTGCATGCACATAGTGCACGAGATATATGCAGACAAAACACCTATACACATTAAAAAATAAAGTTGTCTCCCAGAACTGATATGCTATGAGGAGGAACAGATCAGGGATGACGGCATTCTATTTCTTAGATGTAGTTACACAAATCTGATCTGTAAAGAGTGCCTATGTATTTCACAACCTTAAGGGAGGGTACTGTATGTAGTGTGCTTGTCTAGCATGTACAAAGCCCAAGGTTTGATCTCCCATCCACACAGAATGAGTTTGGTGGCAGCATACTTATAATCTCAGCACCTGGAAGGCAGAGGCAAGAGGATCAGAAGTTCAAGATCATGTTCCACAGCAACAAGCCAATCCAAAACTCCTAAAACCCATGTCAATGAGAAAAAGATGAGCCTTCTAAGTGGATCCAAAGAACTGTTCCTTTCCCGCTTTGAAGAAAGCAAGAATGTACATTTTTCTTCATGCAGCCAAGTCAGTTTAATACGACAAATCACAACTCAGAACTGGAGAAGTCGCTTAGCGGTAAAGTGCATGCTTAGCATGTGCAAAACTCTAGGATCAATCCTCTGCACCAAGTAACAAAAACAGACAAAAACCTGCTAAAAACAGAAATCATAATCAAATATTATAGGGGAGAATACTGAAGCTCAGAGGACTTACACCTGAAACTAAATGCAGGTGAGCAAAGAAAAGGTGTTCGTGAAACACCTCATTCTGAGGCCAACTCAGAAACAGATATTCACAGATAAAGCAAGAGTGAGAAGCATGGCACACCAAGCACAAACCACTACTGACTAAGCATGCAAGCTTACGGGAAGATATCCTTGATTCTGTAGCTGTTATAAAAGAGGACAGCCACAGTCCTTAACGGGGTTTTGATTTATGTTGCTGTTTTTTCAAGCAACTCAAATTCACAGTAAAATTCAACAACTTTTTGAGCTTTTGTTTGGAGACACAACATCAACATAAGCTTTTGCAAGGAGATATGGAACTGCGTAAGTTCTTGGAGAAGGATAAAAGCTTATCCCAGAGAACTAAAAGTTATCAGGTAAATATTAGTTCATGGAAACATTGTTTAAAAAAATATAGATAATCCAGAATAAGCAAGCTTAAAAGGTATAAAAAGTTTATAACTACATCCTCAAAAACAAAACAAAACAAAAACAAAAACCTGACTTTTTTTTTCTTTTTTAACCATTTAGGTTCTTAGTTGATGCTTTGCAATTAATGTAATCCTGAATTTTCAGTTGACTTAGATTTTAAGGGACCACTGTCCAAGCAATAGTTTCCCACAACTGCAGTTTTCTAGTAGCTTGCGGTTTCTAGCAGACAACACCGAGAATGAATGACAGGATTTGTAGTTTCAGTATCATCAAGGGGGTGGGGGTAACGAACTGCACACATACTTCCAGCATATGAATGATTTTAACTCACCAGTCACCATGTTGCATGTATGTCTGCTGCTTGTCCTGAGTTCTTAAGACTTCTAACATTCTGAAGAAGATAGAACAAAGAAGTTCCTTCCATCCTCAGCCTCTTTTTAAGTTTTAACTTTGTTCTTAAAAAAATAGTTTATTAAAAAGAAACATTACTACCAAATTTGATTATTTTTAGCTTGCTTTTCTTCAAGCTTAGTGGATCAAACTGTGTAATAAGCTAGCAGATGTTTTGTGTTAGAAAAAAAGAGATGCATATTTCTCCTTCACAAACCTAGATTTCCTTGACACCAGATCACGGTGCTGGGACAAAAAAAAAAAAAAAAAAGTGAAGGACTTAAGTCACTTGATTTCTGAAGTGACACGGTAAGATTTTAGAAATTTCTGCTGGATACTTTAGAAAATACAAAGAAAAAAAGCAAATCATTGATCAAGTTTATCAACGATAAGAACCGACCCTTATTCAGAATAGAAAAGCAAGCTCCTCCTACCCATGCGGGAACGGGGGGGGGGGGACGACTGCATTTAAAGATTTAAAGCGGAATTTTAAAGCTTGGAGAGTTTGGTACCACACACATTAGAGGTTCTCTTTCCGGAGCGCACAGAGGTGACGTGTATCAACTGCGCTTATGGACGAATTGGTTTCTCATAGAAGAAAAGCAGGCACTACCGAAGGGCCTTGTAGTGTTAAATTAACCTTCTCTCCTCGTCACAAAGCACCAGTACAAGGTGAAAAAACCCCAAGGGGACCCAATGCCCTCTCTGGACAATAGGACTCCGTTTCCGAAGCAGGGTAGCACCCTCCCCAAGCACCCACCCAGTACGTGGGCCTCCCTTAAATGACAGCATTCTTCAGTTAGTACGAGCAATCTTGTCTGCCTCGCAGAGGAACGGAGCCGCAAGCCAGACAGCAAAGCCGCTAGGTTTCTCTGCGGACCTAGGCCACCGCTGCCCCGGACGTCACCAGAGCAGGAAGGGCCCAACCCTCCACGTTCCCCCACGCAGCGAGTCGTTTGTCCGCCAGGCTGCCGGCCCTCCGCTCGGAGGGGTGTCCTGCGCGCACTCCGGACGGCGCGACCAACCAACAGCAGGGCACGCGCCGCACAACCGGGGGGTCGCGGAGAGGCGCGCGCCCCGGAAGCCGCTCTAGCCCACGGGCTACAGCTGAGAGCCAACGGGAACGCGCACGTCGAGCGGCAACGCGCAACGGGAGCACCGCACAGCGCGCGCGTTACCGCGCGCAAAAAACAGGCTCGTGCGCGCGCGCGCCCCGCGAAGCGCGCCCCTGCGCCGCGCCCACCCGGAGCCCGGGCACGCCCCTCCCCCACCGGCGGGGTGGAGGCTCGCAAGCCGAGGGCCGGTCTCCGTTCCCCGGCCGGCGCGAGGTCGCTGGGGCCCAGCGGCGGCGGCCCGCCCGCCCCCGCCCGCCGTTGTGTGGAGTGGGCCTGCCGCCCCAGTGCCACAGCCTGGCTGCGTTCCCGCCCCCACCAGAGCCCTCACCCGGCGACGCCGCCGCCGCCGCTGCCTCCGCTCTACCCGCCGGCCCCGCTTCACCGCCCGGGGCCTCGGTTCTGCCGTCGCTGCTCCAAGACCGACAGGATTTTCTCCTCACAGCTCCCTGGGCGCCATCTTACATTCAACCCTCACAACCAATGGGAGCTGAGTACACCTCTCGCGAGAATGGAAGCAGCGGATCCCGCGAGAACTGCCGGTCAGACTTAAAGGGAACGCTTCTGAGTGAGAGGGAGGTCGGTGCGACTGAGAATGGGTCACTGGTTGTTGAAAGGAGAGCCACGCCCATGGACGCCCCTCCATGAGGGGAGGAGCTTAGGCCAGGGGTTCGATACCTCGGGGTTATTTTGCTCCCGCCCGGGGTCTAGAAGCATGCTTCTTGAACCCACCTACGGCGTCCCGCTTGCGCCTCCCTGCCTGCTCAACTCCTCGCGGGGCGTGGCCCGACCTACCTCGGCATTGTGGTTAAGGTGGCCCCCCCAAAACCGTAAGCTGGGTTCACCTCTAACAGATGTACCGCCCCTGGAAAATGCTCGGGACTGCGGATACTCTGGAGAAAACAGCTTCGGGAACCCTCACCATCAGCTGCCATCTGAGATCAGTTTACCAGAGTCAGGTCCACCTTAAAGCGGGCCTTGGGTAGCCCAGTGTTTGTATACAGGGAAAATGTGGAAGGCATTAAAGCTGCAGGCACTCACCTACAGCCTCCCCAGCAACTGACAGCAACCCAGAGAGCAATCAACCTCTGGGCGAGCCCTTCTGCCTTCTGCACTTGTTCCTGTCCAGGCTAACTCTCCAGTCTTCAAACTCCTTGGAGGTCCTTTTCTGAGATGGGATCCAACCTGAACTGCAGCTGGGTCAGGAGCGTCAGCTTGTAGAGACATCCAGGGAGACTTCTTGGGTTTCTAAGCTTGAAAGGCCACCACAGCATTTGTGCTTTATCTCACTGTTTGTGCAGTAGTCAGGGTTAAAACACCTGAATGATCATTCTGGGGATCATGCCTCTGTTGATCTGCCTGGCTCTAGACACAATCCTAAATCCCTCCCTCTCCGGCTGATAACTGGAACAGCATCTCTGGGGCCCTCAGGTTTCTCATACAAAGTGCAGACCTAATCCCAGCCATACACCTGCCTTTGGGAACCAAGAGGTGAACTAGCGATTCTGTCACTCCCCCTGTCCTGGGGAAGCCCATTCTTACAGACTGCATGTGTACGCACCACTAGCAGCCGTTCACACAGAATGTCTCCAGAGGCCTCAAATACTAGAAAGGCAAACAACACACGGACTCCAGAGATTTAGTTACTCTTTATTGAAATGGAGTATGGGTTGGTGAGGGCACACCAGCCTCCAGGATGAGGTAGGTCCACATGTTTTCAGTTCACACCTTTCCTGGATCTTCCTTCAGTGTGACAGTTCGGTTGAAGACAAGCTGAAAGGCAAGAAAAATGACCAATAGCCCAGAAGCAGGCCCTTATTCTCCCTCCCCCAGGAGGTGATGTCAAAGGACAGAACATCAATAACTCTGCAGTATTGGATATGGGACTAAATAATGACTGTGCTGCTGTGCCTTAGACGCATGAGGATTGACAACCTCTAAGCATGCATGCTACTTTGAAGAGTAAAAAAGTCAGGATCCCTATTAAATTTTGTGCTTGGACCTAACCCTAACCCTCTAAATCAGTTTCCTCAAAAGTAACCATGAATACCCCTCCCTTAACCGGCTAAGGGAGTGTAGGGAGTGCTTATTACAGTGAACAGCTGCCACCATCAGTACTGCAGAAAGGTGTAGGTGGGTAAAGGTAAGCACCTGTCCTTGTTGGCTATCTGGATCAACAGAGAAGTATCCAAGGCGCTCAAACTGGAACTTGTGAAAGGGCTTTGCCAAAGCCACGGAGCAGTCCACTAACGCTCCTTCCACCACTTGTAGCGAGGCCTGCAGACAGAGAATTCAGTAGCTGTACAGCCGGGAGGCCCACCACCCTCAGCTCACACTCCATGAGCCTACCGGGTTCAGGTCACTTAGGAATCCACCAGGCACTTCAACAGGGTCTTCCGGGTTCTTGTGCTGGAATCTGCGGCCAGAGTGAAAATCAGACCCCAGCTGGAGAGCCACAACATGCAGTTCCCATCTTGTGACTGCTCCAATGCCAGTTATGTTCACTCACAGTCGCTCATAGAGGCGAATCTCACATAGCAGAGGCTGTGACACCCAGTGAATAAAGGCCTTAGGCTTCTCTCCAGAATCAGCTCTTCTACAGGTCACCTCCAAGCACTCCACACAGCCACTAGAGCCCTAGAAGTGAGGAAGATGCAATCAGACCAGGGAGCCCTCACGAAGTCTGCTGGCTACACACGAAGCTTGACCTAGCAGGCAATATCCGCAAAGACTGCAGCTGCCTCTTACCTTGACAACATGCTGCAGTTCGATGACATAGCCAGTATGTCTCAGACCCACAGGCTGGCCACAGGCCAGGCGCTTATAGCCTGGTTCTGACTCCTAGAGGAAAGCATGGAAGTTACGGGAGCTGCAAGCATCGTGCAAGTACAAGGTTTCTCCCAACCCTATGTCTATCAGGGATTGGGTCATGGTAAAGCAGGAAAGAGATGGACTTAGAGAAGGGATGAGGATACTACAAGACCCCCATTTACCTCCTTAAAGTCAGTTCTTTCAATGAAGACAGTGGAAGCAAAAGGAACCTGATGGAAGCCCTTGGTCTCATCTGCTGGGAAGTTTGGCACTTGGATGTCCAAGGGCTGTAGCAGTAGATAGGTATGAGTCAGGCCAAATACGAGGATCCCCATGCCCAGGCATTTATGAACCCGTGTACTCACGCACACACTGAGGTAGGCCTACCTTGGAAGCAGGAAAATTAGTGATGACAACTTTTAGTGGCTCTAACACAGCCATGGCTCGTGGAGCTGTATCATTTAGCACATCACGCACGCAGGCTTCCAGAAGATGTGGTTCCATTGTGGTCTGTGCCACTGTAACTCCCACCTGTCAGGAAAACAGTCATAGCTACAGCCACAAAGCCACACTTAGCCTGTTTCTACCCACTCAATCCACTGGATTATACCCGAGCACAGAAGTTGTTGATGGCCTCAGGTGGAAAACCCCGTCGTCGTAGGGCTGTAAGTGTGAAGAGCCGTGGGTCGTCCCAGTCCCTGTGAATACGATGATAGTCAGAAGACCTTAAACAGCACAAGCCACTGGTACTACACCTCTGGTGAACCCAGGTCCATACCTACCGAACGGCACCAGCTGCTACAAGCTGGAGAATCTTCCGCTTTGAGACAACAGCATAGTGCAAGTTGAGACGGCCATATTCCCACTGAACAGGGCAATAGACATCCAGCGCATTACATAACCAAAAGTAGGAAGACCGTCTAGAATGGAAGGATAAAGTTAGACCTGGCCACCTGTGGGGCCAGGGAGCGACCAGAGAAAAGGCACTAGAGGCCAGTGAGAGGGCTCAGCAGGTAAAGATATTTAATGCCAAGTCTGAAGAACCGAGTGGTCTCCCTGGAACCTACTTAGTGCAAAGAGAGAGCTGACTCTCACAAGTTGTCCTTTGATGGCAACGCACGTGCTGTGTGTGGCACCCGCACACGCACTCGCATGCATTTACACACTCTAAACAAAAAAGGAATCCCCCAACCCCACCAATTCCCATAATCTCAGCTTCCTCACCGAGCCTGGAATTCCTTGGTACACAGTGAATGGGTGATGTGCTCAATGGAGTCACAAAGACAGTGTGTATAGTCGTAGGTGGGATAGATGCACCTGTGGAACACAGACAGCAGATCCCACTAACCCGTCCCCTCTGCCCTATCCCACTGGCTCTTGCCCTAATCTACATCCCTGCTACCTCACCATCCCTCCCCATGCCAATATGTACCATTTGTCTCCTGTCCGATGGTGTGGTGTATACTTGACTCGGTAGGCCACAGGGTCCATCTTGCCATCCTCCATCACCAACTTCATTCGAAGCGTGGCCTCGCCCTCTGCGAACTTGCCCTTGCGCATTGCCTGAGGAGAATAAGAGTTCAGACTACCTCTACACACAGAAACATTTCATCCTTAGCACACTGGCCTTCCCAAACCAAGCTGCCCTTCTGGGATGCCACCTCAAAGAGCAGCAGCGATTCCTCAACAGGCCGCTCCCTCCATGGTGAAGGTAAAGAGTTGTGGCCTTTGAGCTCCTCCACTCTCTGATGACACACATAAGCTTGACCCCTGTGAAAAAGGGATATGAATGTGCAGGTGGTCCGTGACCCAGTTACCTGGTTCAACATGATGGGCCTGGCCTCACCTGCGGATGAGTTCCACAGCCCAGGCATACAGCTGGTCAAAATAGTCAGAGGCATATGTCACTTTGTAAGGTGTGTAACCTGGGGCAGTAGAGACATAATATGAAGAGCCAGCAAGAAACACTAACTGGCAAAGCCATGACCCACCAGCCCTGCCCAGGCCTCACCCAATCCATACCCAGCCAGGTCACCATGTCATAAATCGCAGTGAAAAATTTTGCTTCTTCTTTCTCAGGGTTGGTGTCGTCAAAGCGCAGAAAACAGATACCATTGTTGGCCTAGAAGAGTTGGAGCACCTGTGACCTCCCACATGATCATAAGCCCCTACGGGCCACATCATCCAACTCAGATACTCTCAGAGCTCAAGCTTATCAGACATCAACTACAGCCGGCGAGACAGCAGCAGCCAGAAGCAGCTGCTACACACACCTTAGGACCTGAGTTTGATCTGAAAAATCAGGGTGGAAAGAACCGACTCTAGGTTTTTCTTTGACATTCACATATGTGCAATAGCATGAGTGTGCATGAGCGCAGGTATGTGCACACACACACAACTCGTTTTTATGAGGCAGTTTCTCTGTGTAGCTCTGACTATTCTGGAACTCACTTTGTAGACCAGGCTGGCCTCACACTAAAGATCTGCCTGCCTCTGCCTCCTGAGTGCTGGGATTAAAGGTGTGCACCACCACCTCCCGGCCCAAGGAATATTTTTTTAATTAATGTTTTCTTTTGATGACTAGCACTAAGAAATTAAAAAGTTAGCCGGGAAGTGGTGGCGCACGCCTTTAATCCCAGCACTCGGGAGGCAGAGGCAGGTGGATCTTTGTGAGTTCGAGACCAGCCTAGTCTACAAGAGCTAGTTCCAGGATAGGCTCCAAAGCTACAGAGAAACCCTGTCTCGAAAAACCAAAAAAAAAAAAAAAAAAAGAATCACTGTAGTTTTTTCCCAATGAATCATTTCCTGAGGATACCTGTTACATGTGGTTTCCCTCTATGGCCTCTGTCATCAGGTACAAAAGGCAAAAAAGAAATCTTTCTGGAATCCAGTCAGGAGTAGCCAGTGATCATATTACTTGCCAGGGATATAGACACATACTTACCTTAGCATAACCAAAGTTGAAATTGATGGCTTTGGCATGTCCAATATGCAGGATTCCATTGGGCTCTGGGGGGAACCGGGTACGTACCTGAGCGAAGGGATTGGGACAGAAGAGATGAGATAGAGCTCAGAAACAGATGCCCGTTTCTAGGGAGGCCATGGTAATAGGTGAGAAGAGGGACTTAAGCCACAACCCTACACACCTGTCCCCCTGTGATCTCTAGGTGCTGCTTCAGCAGATCCATAGTGTGTGGAGTGGTCACATAGCCTGGAGTCTTGTAGTTCTCACCTGCCAGGATCAGAACAAATCTGACGGTTAGGCTGAGTCTACAGACCTGGCTATAATGCTATCATCACCAGTCTACCCGGAGTTTCAAGGTAGCCCCTTACCTGGTTTATGAAACTTAAGGGCCTCCCCCCGGAGCTGCTCCATTAGAGACAGGGTCTGGCCAGCAACCTCACCTGAAGGGAAGAAATCAAGAACCTTGCCTACTAGAGTAACAACCATACCCAACTCAGGAAAATATCCATGGCTGCGATCTACATCCTGAAACCAGATCTGAGCAGGGCCCTTTTCTCCAATCCCAGGAGACAAGAGCTACAGAGCCAAACTCCTCAGGTCTCTAATGCCAGTCTGGGACAAAGGAAATAAAGAAAATTCCAGGAATCCCAGTCTTGAGAAAAAAGAGAGATGGCAAAGTAAGACAAGGCCTGAGAGGCCGTGCTGTACGGTCCTTCAGACAAAATGTCCAGAAGGCAGAAACGGGTTTGACAGGGGCCTTGGGCTCTCACCATTCTCCACCACGTCCTTTGCTGTCTTCCGGTCTGTTTCTTCCAGCCGTGCCTTAGCCACCTAAGAGAAGCATAGACTCTCTGGACAAGCCCTGCTGAGGAAATGGGTTCAGGCACCCCTTTCTCCAGCCCTAGGTTTCACTCTAGCTCTGCTTCATCACAGGCATCCTAGGGGCGCCCAGCCTCACCTTGGGCTTCTTCTCCAGATCAGCTTCCATCTTGGGACCCAGAAGGTGGAGAACCTGAGCAGATACCAGAGTGAAAACATAGACTTCTCTCTCAAGAGCCTCCTGATGGAGTCCTTCCTGCCTCTGTCAGCACCACAAGAGCCCATCTAGCTCATCCCATCTTATCTCCTCATGGGTTTCTTTTGTTGTTATTTGAAATGGGGTCCCCACTATGTAGCTTTGGCACTCACTATGTGGACCAGGCTATCCTTGAACAAAGAAAATGCCTGCCTCTGCCCATGAGGCTTCCTCATGTGAACGCCTTTCCTTTCTGAGGACCTATTCTGGGCCCAGGTAACCAATGTTGCCATTTACAGAGAAACAATGTGGGCCCAGCATCAAGATAAACAATCTACCTCAGCTGGTCATCATTGTGATTCTTTGCCAGCATTTCAAGATGAAGGCCACATCACCAATTTGTGGGAAGAGGAGACTGAGCTTCACGGAAAGTGATTCCTCCTAACTCAGAAGCCCAAGTCAGGCACTAGCACCTCCACTCTGGCTCGTGGTTTCTGTCAGACTAAGAACAGGGTGTCCTTCCCCTTTATCCCTCAGTGGGGTTCGAGCTTTAGCTTAGGAGGTACCCACCTGCATATCCACTTCGTGCTTGATCATTTTGCCATCTGCCCATTTGAGTGCAGCCCGAGCCTCTCCTAAGAGTATGGGCACAAGAAGCTGCAGGGAGGCAAAAAGGGGTACTCCTTCCCCCTCTCCTCAAGGCAGTCCTAGCTGACACAGGAATCAGAACCTTGGCCCAGACACTTACAGTACCCCTTGCTCATCCTCCCACCTCCCTCTCATATACGCCCAAAACAGAAGGCACAACCAGACGGTCAACCTGTAAGTAACTCCCGCCCCAGATCCTACTCACCCATCAACAGCCCCATGTTGAAACGGTACCGTTCCGCTAGGAGCTGGAAACGATGCCTGTTTATGGTGGTCTCCACCTGCAGAAAGCCAAACCATATGGTTCAGGAATGCCTTTTCAGAGACAGCCTGGAGACCCGCATTCCTGCTCGAGGTCTGAGTAGAGAAGCTACAGCACTCTTTCCAGGGCCAGAACTAGGAGGCATCTGGAGCCTAAGGACTTACAGCTTCTTCAATCTGTTCCGGTGTCACCACCACACCTACACCACATTCCCGCTCGAAGTCCTCGGTATCAATGGGATCCAGGGGATGACTCCGCACATACTCAAGGGCAGCTGAAAAGCAAAAGTCAAATTGGACAGCTCAGCTCCAAGAAGTGTATGGATAGGCCCTGATGCCATGAAACTTCAACTGTTTTGGCTACTTGGATGTCTAAGAGGTTAAGCCCTGGCATCATTGGAAAGGAGCCCTGAGGCCACAGGAAAGAGAAACGTGTTCTGAAGCAGGTCTCATTGTGATAATCCTCCTAGCCATACCAGAGGTCTCTCCCTCCATGCTCCAGTACCTGTCCACAACCTGATGTTCAGAAAGTAACTGGGGAACTTGACTGTAAAGCAAGGGGGAGGGGGGGGTTGAAGGTGGAACTGGTAAGATAGGCAGGGGTCTCACCGCTCAGCTGGAGCTCAGTGTGGATCTTCTTATTGGTTATATAGCTCACAAGGAATGAAAGACGCCGGGTATCCCTGAGTCGGGAGGCCAAGCCATATAGCAGAGTCCCGGTAGCCTTGTCAATGGCAGAGCCCAGAGTCCGCTGCGCCTGCAGTCAGAGGGATCAGGGGAGAGACCCATGCCCAGCGAGTTAGGATGGAACCACTTTGCTGTGAAGCTCAGTTTCCTCTCCCCACAGGCAACAGCGGGAAACCCGGAGCAAAACAAGATCTGGACTCAGCCCCACGTTGCTTTGGAGCACAGGAGGCAGCTGAGGCCATGGGGAAAGAGACTCGCACCTGGGTCGCCGCCTCCCGCAGTTGAGTGCTCAGAGCCGCGTTTTTGAGGGTCTCGCGCGCCTTGGTTTCGCTCAGGCCGAGGCCGGTGAACAGCGTCAGGGAATCTGGAGTAGCCATAGCAGAGACACCGGAAACTAAAAGAAACTTTAGGCCGCATCTGCACAGCGACCTTCGTACACTGACCAATCAGAATAAGAAGCCTGGGAGCTAACCAATGGTGGCCTTCCTCGGGAGAGGGGCGGGGCCCGGCAGCTAGTCAACGCAATCTTAGAGCCGGCGAGTGCCACAACAGGCTTTTCCGGCCAGGTGGTTTTCTCCTCCCTGGCCATAGCCGCTGGCTGGCTGGAGTCCAAGCGGTTTAGAAAATTTGCCTCGGGTACGGAGACTGAAAGTATTTAAAAACAAAGCCGACTCAGCTTTGGCCTCTTCTCCCTTAGCCCTAGGAATTCAGCCCCATCTTGTTCAGCAAAAGTGAATTCCGGTCACGTTTTTCAACGTCACAGCTTTTGAGTTGTCATGGAAACATATGATAAAATGAATTCCCTGAATTTTCCGGTCCAGATCACTGTAGAAAATGTGTAAAATGGCCTATTTGAGACCACATTAACCTGGCATTTTAGATACCTACTGGGACACAGCAAGAAGAGGGAAGAGAAAGGCCAGGTGCGACTTCATAGGAAGTTCTGTGATTTCTTTAAAATCTCATGCCAACAAGATCAACATGCCACAGGCAGCACTGATTGAATCAGGTGGGTTACTAGGTGCCTAGGGATAATAAGAGGAGCTGGGGAGTGGGATACATTGTTGCTGGGAGAGGCTACATACATCTTTAATCCCAGAGGCAGAGGCAGGTGGACTGCCTGGGAATTCAAGGCCAGCCAGGGCTGTCTCAAAAAATAAGAAAACAAAAAAAAAGGATACATTGTTTACATATATGGAATTGTCAAGGAGTGAATAAATAAAAGATATTCTGGGAGCTGGATATTCTTAACTGTACCAGCAGTTAAAAAGAGCATTGGTGGGGCTTAAGAGATGACTCAGAGGTTAAGACCAGAAGTTCTGAGTTCAATTCCCAGCAACCACATGGTGGCTCACAGCCATCGCTAATGAGATCTGGTGCCCTCTTCTGGCCTGCAGGCATATATGCAGGAGGAACATTGTATACATAATAAATAAATCTTTAAAAAATTCGTAGTACAAAAAAGAAGAAGAAAAGAGCGTTAGCTGCTCTTTCCCAAAGACCTGGGTTCATTTCCCAGAACCCACATAGCTGTTCAAGTATCTGTGTCTCCAGTTGCAGGGATCTAATGCCGCCTTCTATCCTCCACGGCAACAGGCACACAAGTGATGGACAGATACACATAGAGGCAAAATACCCATATACATAAAATAAAATTTTAAATGAACAAAATAACATTGGGGGCTGGAGAGATGGCTCACTGGTTAAGAGCATTGCCTGCTCTTCCAAAGGTCCTGAGTTCAATTCCCGGCAACCACATGGTGGCTCACAACCATCTAATGAGATCTGGTGCCCTCTTCTGGCCTGCAGATATACACACAGACAAAATATTGTATACATAATAAATAAATACTAAAAAAAATTAAAAATAGAAGATTCTCTATGTTTTGTTTTTTGTTGTTGTTGTTGTCTTTTTCTTTTGTTTTTTTGTTTTTCGAGACAGGGTTTCTCTGTAGCTTTGGAGCCTGTCCTGGAACAATGGCACACGCCTTTAATCCCAGTACTTGGGAGGCAGAGGCAGGCGGATCTCTGTGAGTTCGAGACCAGCCTGGTCTACAAGAGCTAGTTCCAGGACAGGCTCCAAAGCTACAGAGAAACCCTGTCTCGAAAAACCAAAAAAAAAAAAAAAAGGCATGCACCACCACTGCCTGGCATCTATGTTTTGTTTTTTTTAAAAAAAAAAAAAAAGAAAAGAAAGAAAGGAAGAAAAGAAATCTTGTGTCAGGTCCAGTGCAGTGGTCTATACCTATAATCCAAGCTTCCCCTGGAAACTGAGGCCAGCCTGAGAAACAAAGGGTTGTTTTTTAAACTAAACTAAGATTTAAAGTCTGTTTCAGAGCAGGCAAATATCACACACAGAGGCAAACAAACCACAACCCACAAACAAATACCTCCACAGGATATTAGATATAGGGACAGCGTGAAACAGAGATGGGCTTAATCCTGGTTGTGGCTATAGTGCTTGCAATTCTCCAGTCTTCTACCTTCCAAGACTTACTAAGTTAAAACACACAAGTTCTTCATGTAAAAAGCGAGAAAGCCAGCAGCTGTGTAGAATGGTAAAGAAACTCCTGAATTCAGAACTGGAGTTCCGGCTCTTGGAAGCCTTGGATGTTCTTCTGGTCTCCAAGGACTGGGCAGGAGTCTGACAAGACTGTAACCATAACCTGTGACCTGCTTTGTGCTGCCATCCCACCAATGAGCCAAGTTTACATATGAGTCCCACATAATGATCACTTTGCCAGGTTCTCTCCAGAGCCATACGTTAAACCACTATCCAGATCCAATTCTGTATCCTGACCCTCCAGCTTACCCAAGGGTTTATTCATGGGCAAGGTCAGGTTTGGGAGTTGGTTAAATGATGCAGGACAGTCTATCACAGGCAGGGACCAGCACTGTGACATCTGCCCACAAGGAGCAGAGTCCACCTTACCAGGTATGGTGGTATATGCCAGTTATCCTAGCATTTAAGAGGCTGAGGCAGAATTGCCATGAGATTGAGGCCAGCCTCAACTGCATAGAAAGACCCTGTCTCAAAACAAAAGACAACCTGCCACTGCCAATGTTTCCCTCAATACCTGATGCCACCCCAAGGATTATCATAACACCTCAGTCACCACCATCACTAAGTCCTGCAAGTCTAGTAATGGCCTCCTTAATAGGGTTAAGACCTGCATCCTCCTTTACCTAGCCTCTTCATAACACCCGGTGGGGTCAATAGCTCAGCATAACAGCATGAGATAGTAACTCCACCAGTGCCACGTCACAGTGATAGGTGACAATAGGATGTTTAATCAGACCCCAGGAACCATGACTTACAGTTATATTGCCCTAGCCTCTATGGTACCTTCCTACAGGAGTACATCCTCCAAGAAAAATGACCAAATAGGAAAACTAGGTAGCAACCAGCAAAACCCATCATAGCATAGGGGCAGCGAGGTGCATAAACAAGTCTAGTGGCATAAACTAAGAGGATACAGGCCACAGAATGGCACAGTGTCATGGGCTCAAAGTAAGAGTGATGCACATTCTAAAGACTCAACACAATCCTGTTATTCAGCCCATCCCTACCAGGTCCTCCAGCCGTCCTAGCTACCAGCACCAACACACAGGTTAGCATTTCTATTTCTAAAAGGCCACTCATCCAGTCAGCTCTACAAAGCCAACACCAACACATGGCCTTTTATACATGGTCCCCACTGGAAAAAGCCAATTGTAATCATGTGGTTAGGATTCTCCAGTAGCTGCTGCCCCTAACTCCCAACTCTGAAGGGAGGACTAGTGAGACCTGCATACTGAGCTTCATGTAATTGGATCTGTGGGCTTCAAGATGCTACTGGCTCCATCAGACTTTCTACTTCTGGCTTCTCTAGGTGTTAATCGCCTGAGGGGTTGGGTATGGGTCATGGGAATGCATGTGCCCAAGGAAGACAGAGAGGGTCAGGTTCCCTGAAGCTGGAGTTTTAGGCAGTTGTGGGTGTTGAGAATCAAACTCGGGTCCTCAGAAAGTCTGGAAAGCAAGCACTTAACCACTGAGCCATCTCTCAGCCTTGCTCTTAAAATATCCACTTCCTACCTTTGCTCCCCACCATCCCCTGAAGAGATCCATTCATTTTACTCTCAAGTAATTGGAGGCTGCAGAGGGGCAGTATGATCCAGAAAGAAGCAAGGTTTCTCATGTTTGTACAGGAGTTGGGACTTAGTTCAGTGACAGAGCACTTGACTACACAAATTCCTGGTCCTAGAAGAAAGTGTACAAGGATGCAGAGACCCTGAAGCTAGGTATGACCTATGGGTGAGTAACCTTGGGCAATTGCCAAAAGCTATGGTCTGAGAGCCCCGAGCCCCTCCAGAGAAGGAAATTAAGTGAGATGTCTCTGGTCCTCTGTTTATCCTCTTTTCAGAGCAGGAGCTTGATCTTTTCTCTCAAGGGATACAGATGTTTTTAAACTGCATAGGCTTGAGAAGAAAGGAGGGGCAGCTCCCCCAGGGGCTCTCCTTCCCTGCAGTCTCTAACCTGCTGTTTGTTGACCCCAGGCTGCTCCAGAGTTTGCACTTTCATTGTTTTTCAAGACAGGGTTTCTCTGAGTAACAGCCCTGTCTGTCCTGGAACTTGCTCTGTAGACCAGGCTGGCCTCGAACTCAGATTTCCACCTGCCTCTGCCTCCTAAGTGCGCCATCACTGCCAGACAGTGTTTGCACCTTTAACCCATGTTAGTTTCATGGGTAGGGCATCCAAGCCCTAAAATCTTAATGCCAATTACAGCCACTTCAACATGAAAGCCAGAACCAATGAGTTGCTAGGTAGCAGGCAGACTCCAGGGAGATGGGTGGTGGTGGAGTGGTGGTGGTGGTGCTTCATGACTGATGGTTAATAACGTGAACTGGACACAATCTAGAATCACCTAGGAGACTGCCCCAACACATGGGCAGCACCATTCATCCCCTAGGCTAAGGTCTGTATAAAAAGAAAGTGAGCTGAGCTGCCAGCATTCATCACTCTCTGCTTCCTCCCTTCAGAGGCGATGAACCAATTGCATCATGCCTTTTCTGCCATGATGACTGGACCCTCAAACTATGAGCCTGAGTAAACTCTTTCTTCCTGAAGTTGCTTTTGGCAGGCAGTTTGTCATACAATAAAATTCTACAATGACCCAGAGAAAATGACCTTATCTCCCCTCAGGCCAGAGAACTTCAGGATCTTTAATACAAACACACCAGCTAATGAGGAAGGTAGGGGAGGGAGCCACAACATGTTGTGGGCCAGTCACTAAGTCTGCTTATTCATTATTTATTTTTAAAATATATTTAAACAGCAGCAATCACTTCCAAAATGCAAAAAAATTACAATTTTTAGAATAAAATTATAATGTTTATAATGCAGGTCAGAAAGAATCAAAGGTACAACTGAGAAACACGCAGCACTGAGGGCAGCTGAAAAAGCCAAGGCCCGCTAATCTGGGGACCAATTGACACGAGGTCACAACTTGTGAGGTTCCCATCCCCAGATCATGCCCCCCCCAGCTTCCCATTGATGGAACCAGTGTCCTCTGAGTGACAGAAGGAAAAGTGGAAAAGAGATGGCCTTCTGAAGGGGATCCCCAAACCCAGTCCCTCCATCAGCCAGGGACCTGCTAATCGACCTCCTCCATGTTGCTGTACGTGGGGGCTGGGCGGTCCACAGGGGGGGCGAAGCGTTCAGGGGCTGTCCGCGTGGGGGCCACCTCGGGGGCCTGGCCAGGGCCTAGTCCCTGCAACAGAATACGAGGACAGGGGTTGGGGGTTGCCCAGCATACTGCCTGGCATCCCGGGGGTGCTGGCTCAGAGCCCCGGCACCCAAGGGAGGGCCCCTAGGCAGGCGCAGACAGCAGCGGCGTTTAGACAGAGAGACGAGATCGGGCCTGAATGCTCACTTTATTAACACTTTAAATACAGGAAATAGTTCCAGCAGGGCCAAGCCCTAGGACAAGGGAGGAACAGACAACTGGATGGACACATACCCTAGGATACTTTGCCCCCGCAGAGGCTGCAGTTCCCACAAGTCTCCCGCCAGATACATACACTGAGGCCCAGAGCCTAGAGTTGTTCCCCACCACAAAGGTAGGCATGGCCTGGTGAGCAGACAGGTAGGCCAGCTCACAGGAGGTGCCTGCAGGTGAGCTCATCTCCAGCGACTCTGAGATACCAGAGGATAGAATACGTTGAGCACAAGGGCCACCAAAGCCGCCACGGTACCCAGGACAAAGTATCGGAGGCAGCCCTCGTCTGGTGTGGTAGGGCCACGTGGTGAGGGCCCCACCCAGTCTTGAGGCCCCCAAGGACCCAGAGGCCCAGGCCCCTCGGGCACCATCTCCTCCTCGGCCTCCAGCTCCTGCCAAATCCGGGAAGCCTATGGTATGTGGAAAGGGCCATCAGCACCCAGAGGATGGGAGGCCCCTGTTTCCCTGAGACACCTAGCCAAGACAGTCACATAAAGGTGACTGGGCCTAAGCAGCAGGGAGGTAGGTAGGTAGCCAGCATCGAGGTTTCTAAACTGAGAACATTAGGATATGAAAATTCTAACAGTCTTTGACTTCCTCTAGGCAGCTTTTAATCCACATTTAACTTTTCAAAGGCAAGGGAGTAGAGTTACCTGGTCAGATTTTAGTCCAGACTTCCCAAAGAAGGGACCAGCTCACAGAGGATAAGTAGCCAACCCCATGGCAATTTCCTCAGGATTACCCATGCCCAGATCCTGACCGCTGTGTTGTGTCTGTGAGCCTAACAGCAAGGTCACCAGGGAGTACAGGTAAGGAAAGGAGGCTGATGATGTAGAGAGCAAAGTGACTGCTCACAAACCCCTGGAACCGTCAGCACCTGAGACCCAAGAGCCCGAAGGTTCAGTAGGGAGAGTTGCTACCACAGAAAGTGTGACCGCACTGGAGGTGACAGTCATCTCTGACAGGGATATCTTGAGAGTACATCAGAACACAAGGGTAATCACAAATGAGGGTCTCTAGGGTGGCACGTGGAGAATTGGGGGAGAGCTGGGAGAAATAAGGGTTAGTCTACTTACAGCAGCAAGCCTGCTGAGGTTCAGGGCTGTTCTCTGACCTGTATTTTGTGCGCACTGGTGGCAGCATGTTTATATATGTATATCAACCTTTGACTGTGTTCCTAGGGTGTCTTCTAGGATGCCCTGGGGTGAGGCCCGAATGTCACGGAACCCCATCTCTGAATTTTGCAGGCTTGTAGAGGAAAGAGAGCTATGTTCCCAGCCCTGTCCACCAACTAGCTTGTCAAGCCTCCCTCATGCCTCACCTGGCTGGCAGCAGCTTCGGCTGCAGGGCCTAGGTCTGGGTGGTGTTCAGAGTGACCTGCCCTGGGGGGTCTCTCCACAGGAGAGTTCCGCCGACGGTAGAAGAGAACATAGGCATAACGTGTCACGACCTGGCTCTCGTCTACAGTTGACACAGTGCTGTCATCAAACAAGCGCCAGCCTATAGTAGGGTGGGAAGAATATGAACATGGCCTGTACCACCACCCCACCACCTAGCGTGCTGGTTGTGTGTGCCCTCACCCACGTCACTGCGCTGGCTACTGCGATCGTTGGGCAGGCGTGCACAGGCAGTATAGTGGCCACCAATCATGCCTCCGTAATGGTTGATGACAGCATACAGGTCGTAGCTAGGCAACTGCTCCTCTTTCTGGCCGATACAGAACTTGCTCAAGTCCAGGTTCCTGCAGTCCCAGTCAGAAGGGTGAGGCAATTAGCATGTCCCCGGTCCCCAAGCCCTGTCCACAGTCACCAGGGCTCACTCAGTGCTCACCGAACAGGGAACTCCACCAAGTCATTGATCTTGTCACGCCAAATAAAACTACGGAAGGAGAAGCGCTTCAGCTGCACAATGAGCACATTGGGCAGCCGCCACAGCAGCAGCTGTTTGGAGGCCTCACGATGCTGTTTGCACTGTGGGCAGTACCTGGTGGGGACAAAAGAGTCAGAACCACAAGTTTCTCTCCAGCCTGCCCTGCCACATTTGCTTTCTCATCCTCACCAGGCTTCCTCAGGTGCCAGCACTTCAGGCCGAGTAAAAAGGTTGAGGCATTGGTCCAGGGTGAAGTGGCCAGCACGAGCAGCCTCACCAGCAGAGCCTGGATCTTCAGCACACTCCAGTTCCTTGGAGGCTACTAACACAAACTCCTGGAGGCGTTCATTGTTCCGCCACACCAGAGCCAGGCTACAATCATCACCTAGGTCTAAAGGTGTCTCCCCTGGAGATGAGCAGAGACAGTGGTCACCCAGCTGTGCAGAGGAGCCAGCCCAAGCTACCCCACAACTTCACCCACAGCATCAGACACCTTTGTCCTCAAGCCGCTGCTCTCGGTTTGATGCATCAATTTTATAGATGAAAAACTGAGGTGTGTGGGTATTCATGGCTTCACTTGAGTGTTGGTACCCAGGCACAGCAGCTAAGACAAAGCATGACAATCAGTGCTTATCTGTCCACTATGGTCTAAACATACTTCCCCAACTTTTTACTGCAACACCCCAAAACAATTCAACATAGCTTACCTTCAGGTCGGGATACCCTCTCATTAGCAAGCAATGAACAACCTTCAATAGGTCCACTGGCCAGCATCTCAGAAGAAATTCCACTGGTGCTAGTTACAGGACCCCGATCAGAGGGTGCCCACACACGGGGAGCCCCTGTATCCCCCTCAGCCACGGGAGTCACCAGCTGGAGCTCAGAAGGCTGAATGGGCTCTCTCTCACTATCTCCAGCCTCCAGGGAGCTAGTTGAAAGCAATGTGGTACAGCCAGGGCTCTGTGATTCCAAGGCCATTCGGCCAGGCTGGAAGGGTGGTTGGAACACACTCACGGAGTATCTGCAAGCAGACAACAAGGCAAGTAAGAATTCTGACCTGCTGGTCCGACACCTGAGCACCTCTGCTCCCCACCCACATTAGTCCTCTGAGCTCTTACCGGGCATAACCTTCTAGTAGCTGAGCAAGACGGGCATAAGTGAGGCGTGAGGCAGGTACACTGACCAGGAAGGGGTAGCCAATGTTCTCAGGGCGGCAGAGGCCTTTGTGGTCAGGCCAATGGGTTTTCTGGCAGAACCTGGAAAGAAGGAATGGTAAGACTAGGGCCTTACACCTAAGTGCTATAACTATATATTAGGGCCTTGTCTGAAACCCTGGGGACTAGGTATGAAAGCCCTGACTCCCAATGCCTGATAAAATGGACAAGTGGGTGGAGGGCTTAAAATATGTGCTGCCGTGTGGAGAGGAGGACAGGATGGCAAGTGTCAGGTGGAGAAAAATGGGAGGGGTGAGGCCAAAGGGTAGCTCACTGGTTGCAGTAGCCCACGCGGTAGCAACGGGTACAACGCTTCAGTTTTTCGTCCTCTGATTGCTGCTTCCGCTGGCAGGCTGCACACTTGGAGATAGGGATGCTGGGTACCTGGGGGCGCTAAGGTGAGTCATCTGGCTCAGTAAAGCAGTAAAGGCAGGAGTGACCAGCACCCACCAGGGCCCCATGGCATCAGGTTGGCCCCCACTTACCTGTTGCACCTCTAGCACCACTACCCGCTCCTTAGCCAACTCTGAGGACAGCAGCTCAAAGCAGAGGAGCACGTCAGTTGGGGACACAGCGTCCAATGAGTGGGAGGGCAAGAAAACACGGTGGAAACGGTTCTTGATTACCTAGAGATAAAAAACACACAGATGCCATGTAATAAGCCCTTTCTCTAGGTCTGCTTCACAGCACCATGAAGGGCTTAGTCTACTGGGACGGGGAAGAAAAGGACCTGTGGTCTTAAAGAGGAATATGCCCGCCCAGTGGTACAGAGTACACTGGAGTACCTGAGAGACAAAGCCTGGGCAAGAGTCAACTAACTACATGGACCATACTGAGGGCCTCTACCCATATGAGAACTAGCAAGTCCCTGAGAAGACTACGAAGTGTTATTAGGGAAGGTCCACACTCAAATAGCCTCTTCCACACTCACACTCCAAGAAAAAATGCGAACTGCTGGATCAAAAGCACTCGGGAGACAAAGACAGGAGGATCCCTGTGAGTTCGAGGTCAACCTGGTCTACAAAAAGAGTTCCAAGACATGCTCCAAAGATACAGAGAAACCCTATCTCAAAAAACAAACAAATAAAAAAGCAAAAAAAGGCTGAGAACTTTTGGGAAAGGTTAGCATGTGGATCTGAGATGAATGAAATGAGAGAAAACAGAGAAAGACAGAGAAAGAATGAAGAAAATACATCGGAACCAGGTGGTAGTGCCACACACTTTAATCCCAGCACTCAGGAGGAAGAAACAGGTGGATCTCTGTGAGATTGAGGTCAGCCTGGTCTACAAGACAGGCACCAAAGCTACACAGAGAAACTCTGTCTCAGAAACAAAAACAAAAACAAAAACAAAAGGCAGGCAGTGGTGTCACATGCCTTTTATCCCAGCATTCAGGAAACAGAGTTCAAGCCAGTCTGGAACTACAGAGTTCCAGGATGGCCAATGCTATACAAAAGGAAACCCTGTCTCAAAGAACCAAAAATGGAAAAAATAAAAAAAAGGAGAAAATGGCCTGATAATCCTGCCCAAGCTCAAGCTCTGCCAAAGCTCTTTATCCCGAGGAAAAGGCACCCTCAGAAGGGGGTAAACTAATGCTGGCTGACAACTCAGGGATCCTCTGTAACAGAGCCCAGTACCTGGTCTCAATAAACACCTTCAACCTAAGTTTCTGCAGAAGCATTTACATTCATATACACATCTTTAGATACCATTAATGGTACATGTCTGTCTGTCCTTCAATACATATATGGGGCTGGAGAAATAGCTCAGTAGTTAGAGCACTGGCTGCTCCACAACAAGATCTTGGCGGGGTGGGGGCGGGGGGTCTGTTCCTAGCACATACATGGCAGCTCACAACTGTCCATAATTCCAGTTCCAGGAGGTTCAATACCATATCTCCTGACTTCTATGGGCACCAGTCACACAACATGGTACACACACATACATGCTCACAAGCAGGCAAAACACTCATAAAATACAAAACAAAACCCACAAAAACAAAAAAGCCCACAAAAAACCTTATGTAGCCACACATGCAGAAACTTGGTTAAAGAGATATACCTCAGCCAGGCGCAGGTTCTCAGGCTTCACATGAACACTCTGAGAGAGGGAATCCAAAACTTCACTTGCGCTGGAGTTCTCCTTGCTAACACTCACCAGAAACTTTGGCAACAAAGGTAAAGTCAATGGGGGAGAAGGAGAGTCACATTTTTCTAGGATAGCCCAGAGGGAAGGGGCTCATTACTCACCTTGATGGGTTTGCTGTGGGGTTCCCGAGCAAAATAAAAGATGGGGAGAACCTTTTGCTTTTGTGGTAAGGGCACCGGCAGATAAAGGAACGGGTCAAAAGTGATGGAGACCTGTGGATGCAAAGGTGACACGAGGGTGTCACAAGTGATCAAGATGCAGGCTCTCTGATGGTCCTCAGGGCTCCCACAGCCAGTCAGCAAACTCCCAGCCAGAGAGCACTAGGCTGAGCAAGGGGACCCACCAACGCCCTCCTCAGGCACGATTCCTTTTCTAGCAGCTTAGCCAACCCAAGCTTCCGTTCACCTGTATCCCGCATGCCTTTCCAACCTGACCCACAACTTCGGCACACCTTACTTATCTTTGCAACACCACACCTATCCATTCACATCCCCCCGACTTCAGCCAAGAAGCCTACCCTGATTCCTCAGGACCACACAGAACCTTAGGCCTCTCTGCCACCTTCCTTCCCCGAATGTTGCCCAGTACTCCCTGAAAATGCACAACTTAATCTAATCAAACCAGCCTAACTAACTAGGGGGTCTCTCTCTAGGGGAGTCTACCGCACCTTGGAACACACAGGGCACACGAGCTTAGACTTGTACTGGCCCTGAAACAGGTCCACAATGAACGAGTCGTTCCTCATCTTGTGCCGCTGCCATGCTTCCTCAGCCACCACCTGAGAAAAGAATGGTGAGAACTGAGGAGACCTAAGAGTTGTGCCACCCAAGCCGCATCCTACAACCCCACTTTGACTGACCTCGTCAGGACGCCCATCTGAGTCCACAGTCTCTGTGTAGGGCTTGTTTTGGATCCGATTCAGGTCCTCATGCAGCCCATCCAACAAGAAAGCCATGAACTCTTGGGCGTCATGCTGTGCGTAGCCTGTGAACTGGCTGGCCTTGCTTGCCACAATGGCCTGAATGGGGAGGTCAAAGTGTAAATGAGAAATCTTATAGTACCCATTCACCAGGCCCCTCACCAGCTAGCCCCCTGAATCCTCTCTAAACAAGATTGAGGATCATCACAAATTACCTTTAGCTTGGAGGGCTGAAAGGCTTGATGAGTGCCCTTCCATAGGGCCCGGAGCAGCACAGCAAAGCCAATGGCCAGTCGCCCACCAGTCCCCAGTGGGTTATTGTAGTTAATCTCAGCTTCAAAGGATCGGTCTAGAAGAGTCAAGCAAAGATGTGAGAGACAAAGGTACCCCTTTTGCCTATGCCCCAGGCTCCAGGCCAATAACCTCACCGTGGAAGAAGTCACGAAGTTCCCGAGTATTGGACAGAGACTGAATGACGCTATTCATGAAGCAGGTGTTTCCTAAATTGACAAGGCCAGTAAATCCTGGTGGACACACCTTCTTCTCTTCCTCTTCCTCCTCCTCCACACTATCTCCACTCACTGGACTGTGAGGCATTGGAGGCACCATACATGTGGGTTTGGGCTGTGGGAGCAAAGGAAACATGACAGAGCAGTCCTGATACCCCTGGCCTCATTATTTTTATTACTATTTTTTTTTCTTTCTTTCTTTGAGACAGGGTTTCTCTACATAACAGCCCTGGCTGTCCTGAACTCACTTTGTAGACCAGGCTGGCCTCAAACTCATAGAGATCCTCCTGCCTCTGCCTCCTGAGTGATAGGATTAAAGGTATACCCCACTACCATCCATCTTCCAGCCTGATTCTTGGCTCTTCCCAGCCCAAGATTCTCACCGAGGCTAAGTGTGGTTCTGGTTTTGGAGTTACATGCTCCAAAGGGGTTCGGGCCACCACACTATCCAGCCCTGTGTTCTCAGATCGAGCCTTGGGTTTTTCCTTCTCCACTGCCCTGGCTTCCTCCTGGCCTGTGAGGGAGTGGGGGGCACCTCCTGGAGGGGTTGAATCCAAAGGGGTTGGACCTGTCGGCACGGCAACCTTTGCACCACCCACTGCACCTTAAAAAGGGGGAATGAGAGGGCTGGTGGTTAGCAGCATGTGTGATGGGGCTCCTGATCGTCAGGGCAAGGGCAATGAAGGGAGCTCGTGTGCAGACCTCGTGTAGCCGGAGCCTCCAGTCCCCCCCAGCGCTGACTCTGCCGCTTCCGGAGGCAGATATCAATGCGAGAGACCGTGAAACAGAACGTACACTGCTCCGGCTCAATCAGGTTCCTGTCATGGAAAAGCTGAGTTCAGAGATTTCAGACGAAACAGGTGCCAAGCTAAACAAGGCAGAGAAATGGAAACCCAAGTGACAGTATCAACGATGGGGCTGGGCACCACCAACCTGAGCTTCACCTGCCAACGGAAGATGGTGTGGGGCCCACAACCTGGATGCAGCCTCAGGAAATTTCCATCCCTGCAGAGACATAGCAGGGAAGGGAAAGGACAAAAGAAAACACTTGAGATGGGCAGGGATGACACACGCCTTTAATCCCAGCACTTGGGAGGCAGAGGCAGGCGGATCTCTGTGAGTTCAAGGCCAGCCTGGTCTATAAGAGTTAATTCCAGGACAGGCTCCAAAGCTACAGAGAAACCCTGTCTCAAAAGCAAACAAACAACAATAATAACAACAACAAAACGCTTGAAACACATCCCCACCTGAGGCCACTGTCCCAGCCCATCACACACCTGGTCTGGAAGATGAGCGTGAAGTCCTGCTCTCGGAAGAGCACTCGAGAGGTGTCCCTGCAGATCTCCTTCACATACACGTGCACCACCACTGAGTCTGGCCCCTTTTCATAGGAGTCATTCTTGACAAAAGCCAGGTTCACCATGGACTCTGGGTCTATGTTGAGACCATGACTCAGGGTCACCAATCCAAGACAAATTCCAGCCTGTTACTATACTCCTTTTTACCCACCCATCAACCTCACAACCCAACCTGGGATCTGTCTGGCCAATCCCGATTTTACCATCCACCAAAGCTGCAGAATCTGCTCCTACTGCCATTTCCTCTTTGACATGGTCATCCTTCTCAGGGTCTCTGTTCCGGACCATGACTGGGGAGATTGGGTCATTCCTGGGGGACACTGTCCTCTCTCTTGTCAAGAGGCCTAAATTCTTCTCTGAGCCCAGGAGACTGGTTTGAGGGTTCAGTGGTGGTACATGAAGCTGCTCCTCAACCTCAACCTAATCACACGCACACACACAGAAAAAAAAAGAAAAAAGGGGGCAAGGTTTAGCCCTGGGTCTGGCAGGTGGCACCCACTCTAGTCCACATTCCTTTCCCAGTTTCCAAATACCCAAACAGGCACCTAACTCTCACCTGGGTGGCTGGGTCAGAAGACAGAAAGGGTGGAGCATCACCCTGGGGACCAGGGCCATCCCTGGACCCTTCCCCTTCTGGCCCTCTGCGGAGATGCACAGCCCTCTTGGCGCTGGGCCCTGCCTGGGCCCCAGAGCCAGTTCCTGAGCCTACCTCACCACGGCCCTGGGCCCGTTTCTGGTTTCGGGCTTCCTGTTTAGCTCTGCGGGGCTCAGAGCCTGGCTCCAGGGCAATGGGAGACAGCTCTTGTCCATTCTCCTGACAGCGCAACCCTGGCACCAGCTCTTGGGTCCCTAAAGGTTTCTTCTGCCAAAAGATACAACAGTCAGACCCTGTTGATTATACTAGGCATTCCCAAGGCCCACACACTCAATTGGAACTTACCAGGAGAGAGGGCCAGGTGAGCAGAGGCACCTTCTTAGGTAGTGCCAACTGTAGGAGACCACCCTTCCGAGCCTGCACTTTGGTGCAAGAACTTTGTATTTCCGCAAAGAAGACACCACCCCATTGCCTACCATCTGGAAAGAGAGTGGTAACAGTGACCTGAGGTGGGGGATACTAGAGAACTCAAAAGGAAACATTGTGCGCAGAGCAGAGGAGCACACCTGGGAGCTGCACCACACAGTCTGTGTCCGTGAAAGCAGCATCTACTTCCTCCAGCCGCAGAGGACACGCTCCCACTCGCAACTTGACAATCACTTCATCCGCACTCTGTCTCCAATCGAGCAACAACTCTATATGGAGAATGGCAAAGGGTTCAGAAGTGTTACTGCTAATCGCAACACACAGGTAAAAAAGCCAAACCTACTGCTCGGATGGGAGCTAAATTCTCCTTTCCCTCAAATCACGCTCAAAAGCCCCATCCATTACTCACCCTCTTTGGTCTGCTCCTTTCGAGGAGTAGACACTGGCAACAAAAGGAAAAACAGACAATAATGAGGAGCCAGATTCCAAGACCCCACCGTCTGGATCTTAGCCAAGCTCCTCAGGTTTAAGGCTGAGGCGCCATCCAGCTTGTGATGGGTCTTTCTCTTCTTCCAGAGACAAGGGAAGAAGCAGCCACGAGAATCTGGAAACGCCACTCCTACCTCTCCTAGGTTCTCCATCTTTGCTTTCCTGGTTTGCACGATCCTTCTGTTTCTTCTTACTAGTGGCCTCCTCCAATCCTGGGGGCCCTCTCCTTGGGCCTGTAGCACTGGCCCCACCAGACATCTTGAGCCGCTTGGTAGCCAGCCAGAGTGCCCCAGGGTCGGCAACAGCGTCTGGGTCAGGGCTACGGCGCTTTCTTCCCGGCCCAGCTATCTTGGCAACTCTTTGTAGCCAAATTCTTCAGCAAGGAACCAACAGCCTAATGAAAATATACCACGATTCACTGCCAAAGTCAAACAATTTGCTCCCTGCCTACAACCAGAGCTCAGCAATTCAGGACACTCCTGACCCTAAATGGCAGTATCTTGTCACCATCTGAGGCAGCCTTGTATACTCTGAAGCTACCCTATGAAGAAATAAATAATTCATGTAGCAGCAACTGTTTCAGGCCACATCTCCTGACAGTCTCCAAAAGATCCACAATGCTGGACACTGCACTAAGGAAGTGCGAGGTCAAGGCAGTCATGGCCTGGGACCAGGCTCACCCTCTGGACAGGAGCCATGGCTCCAACCCACAGGACTAGCACTCTGAGAAGAGCGCTCGCTCCCTCTCCTTCACTCTCACTGGCTGCTTAGTCACCACCAGGCAAGTAGAAGGTGAAGGAGGAAAGCAGGAGAGGCGGAGACCATCAAGTAGTTGTAGAAAGACCAGGCTCTATAGCTGAAAATGGACCCACCCCAGATGCTGCCACCGCCCCAAAAACGGTCGTGCCGGCTCCCTGCTCCTGAAACTTCTTGGGCTTATAGTCTCCACCTAAAGAGGGAATTTCTCTCCCCAGCTCCAAAGAGAGAACTCAAGTGTTGAGACACGCTGAAACAGACATTGCCCTATTTCCAGGTTCCTTCATTCATCAGCTTTGATCCACAGAGGCCTAATCAGTTTCCCACCTGTGTGTGGATTCTGGATTTTTACATCCAAAATGAAGTTCTCAAAACCAGAGACTGAAGCGAGAGTGGAGATGGACCGCAGACCTAGAAAGCCTAGCAGCCTCAAGCCCGGCTTGAAGAGATATGTCTATGCTCCCTTGGGGAAGATGGGATGATAAAAATACCCTTGTACGGTCAGAGAGCTGAGCTGAATCTTGAGTGACAGCCTATCCAGGCCCGAGGGCAGAACACCCGCTGTTTCCTCCTTACACCTAGGCCCTATTCACAGGTAGAGTCCCTCCCCCGTGCTCGGAGAACGTCGAGGCGGGAGAGAGACTATCCAAAGATCCCAGCTGGTCGGAAAGGCTGCGCAGAGTTACTGATCACAGACCAACGCCCCATCTAGGCTGCTACCCGACTCCAGCCTCCGATTCCCAGGCCTGCCACCACCTCCTCCAGGAAGCCACCCTCGCTCTACTCCTCTTAAAAAGAGAGAGGCCGGCCACGAGTATAGCATAACGGCTCAGTCGGCATCGGTGGACCCCGCACTGCGCGGGGCTCGAGATGTCGGGGCGGGCACGGCCCGTGACCTTGAACAGGCCGCCACAGGCCGACTTCGCGGCCTTCCCGCTGGGGCCGAACCGGCGACTTGCGGCCCGCAGCACTCACCGAGCGAGACCGCCGCCACCAGCCCTCTTCGGGCCCTGGCAACCCGCTCTCGATTCCGGTTCCGGCGTCGGGTCGGTTCCGGTTCCGGCGCGCCCCTCCCCCGTCCCGGCTCCGCCGCCGCCGCTTCAGCCGCTTGTTTTGTTTCGACTTCTAGACACGGCTATGGGAGGCGGAGCGGGAAGCTGATGACGCATTTCCGGCAAGAGGTTGGGGGGGGCGCGTAGTGAATGGCAGCTCTGGGGAGGGCCGGAAAGAAAGAAGAGGGATTCCGGTGCTTTGGCCTTCGCTAAGAGTCCTACTGATGACAATGTATAGCGGTCCTCCATCCCTCCCATCAAAGTCCCGACAACACAGTGGAGGTTCACACTGGTTTATTGAAAACACTTGCTAGCCAAAAGCTTTTTAATGTGTGGACAAACGTGTGTGGAACAGTGCTTGGGGACGAGGCTAGGCCCGGGGGAGTGGTCACTGGCAGGTGTTGTAGATCTGGACCTGCAGGTTGATGGCCTGAAGCACGCTGCGCATCCTGGCTTCCAGCCCATCCAGCTGGGCCGCCTTGCCCTCCAGTTTCCGTTCATTCTCTTCATAGGTGCCCTCCAGTTCTAGAAGAGTTAAGGCACATATTAGGTCTTTCTCCCACAATCCCACCTCTCTAGCTTCTGCCCACTCGGGTTCTTACCCTGTAGACGCTGCAGCTTGTCCTGAGCAGCTTGCAACAGGTCCCGCGCCTCATCCCGCAGTTGTTCTGCCCTGGCTTGTGCAGCCAGCACACCCTCTGCCTTCCTTTCAGCCAGCGCTCTCACGGTTTGGTACTGGTCATCTACTTGTTCCCGCAGTTGCTGCAGATGGAAAAGGCAGGATCGGTATGCTAGTACAGCGGAGTCCCAACTACACTACCCATACTCCCTCCGGAGGGCTTTGCCTCAACTCACCTTCTCAGCCTCCCTGGCACGGCTCTGAGCACTGCCGGCTGTTTCTTCAGCTGTAGATGCTGCCAGGCTATTTCCTGCCCGTTTCAGTTTCAGGGCTTCCAGGAGAGCATCCAATTGCCGAGCCCGCTCACTTGCAGAGTTCAGCGACTGCTCTGCACCTGCCATCTTCTCCTGGACCTGTCACAGAGGGGGCGCGGGTTTAAACAGATCTGCATTTAGCTCCAGTAAGGGAGAGGGAGAGGCAGGTTGATCTCTGTGAGCTCCAGGTCAGCCAGGGCTACATAGTGAGACCCTGCCTCAAACAAAACAAGACAGACACATAGTATATATGTCCATAACCTTGTCCCACTGATGTCCTAGGGAGACCACACCTGGTGCAGGGTCTGTTCTGTGTTCTGTGTGTCAGCCACTGCTCCTCGGATGGCACCCTGAGCAGCGCCCTGAGCCCTCTGAGCCTCCTCCAATGCTGTCTGTACGGTCTCTGCCTTTTGTTTCTCACCCTCAGCCCGGCTCCTGAAGAAAAGGGGAGATCAGGGTCTGCAGGTATCAGGACCAGGTTTCAGGAATGGGGGTCAGGGTTGGGGTCAGACCGTGCCCGCTGTGCATCTTGGAGTAGCTGCTCAGCCCGACGCACGTCGCCCATAGTATGTGCCAGAATTGTGTCCACATCTGCCAGGCTTCGGACACGTTCTGCAATCTCACTTGCTAGGTGCTGAATCTGCTCAGGTGAGGCTGGGATGGAGAGCTCCAGCACACGTGTGGCTACCATTTCAATACTGTCAGGATCAGCTCCCTCCTCTATGGAGACACAGGCAAGGGCCAGCATGAGCCTAGGAACATCATCCTACTATGTGGATTCTCATACTGCACATGCCACAGGAATTTGCTAAAAGGCATATAAGATGTAAACAAAGGACAGGGACAATATAAGGGGCAGAGATTTAGGGACACTGACTGGATAGGGACTCAGGGGCCAGACACAGGGTCAAAAACACATGTCCATTGCAGACCCTGAGACTCAAGTACACACAGACACAAGGAAAACAACCACATGGCCTGGGCCACATGGGAGGCTCACGGCTAAGGAAGTCCTTCACACTCTGGATAAGTTCTCGAAGCTCGTGGTTGGCCTGCTCCACTTGGCCCCTAGAAGCATTAGCCTTGTCCAGGGCTGCCTGTGCCCGCTGCTGTGCCTCCTCTGCCTGCCGACGAGTCTCAGACACTCGGCTGAGGATGCCACCACCTTCTACCAGTGCCCGCTGCAGCTCTGCCTGTGTGTGCCGAGCCCGGCCCAGTGCTAAATCGGCTGTGGCTGCTGCCCCACTGCAACCGAGGCCACCACAACGGGGCTGCCCATCCTCATCCCGACATCCGGCGCCCCCACAAGGGCTGGTAGCGCAGGGTGCGTCCCCAGGTGCTCCACACACCTGCCAGGTACAAAACAAATCAAGGTTCCGTGGGAAGACTATCTGTACCAACCTATCCCACCCATTTCTTGCACCTTACCAGTTCATTTATGCCAGTCAGGCTCAGGGTCTGGGTGCGTGCAGAGAGCTGCCCCAGTGCCTGCTGGTTGGCTAAGTGTTTGTGCCTGAAGTTTTCTTTTTGGGCACCCAAGAGCACTTCTGTCCGATGCCGGATATCTGCTGAATTGCTCACTGGGCTGGGTACTGCAAAGGTGGAGGTGTTGGCACGGCGTTCTGCTTCTGTAGACTGGCTGTGGGCATGTCGGATGCTGTCATAGGCACCTACGTGGGATCAGAGGGGTCAGACAGCTGAACCACAGCCCTGGCCCACCTGCCTAATTAACCAACAACTAACCTAAGAAATTTGAATGTTTGAGGATATCCAGATGCTGGTCAAGCTGCCGCAGTGTGAGGTTAAGTGCAAGCCCATCTCTCTCCAGACCACTGAGTGCATGGTTGGCATTGAAGTTCTCATCCTGAACATCTGTTAGCTCTGCTTCTACCTGAGTCAGGCGCTCGGTGGTCTTCCCAATTTCATGGCTGTATCAATAGGGGACATGTTTAAAGAGGCTTCAGTCCCGACCTTTTGGACCTTTGTTCCACCCCACCACATGTATTCAGTTAGTTAGTTAGTTATTATTTAGTTAGTTAGTTTTTTTGAAGCAGGATTTCCTCTGTGTGTAGCCCTCGCTGTCTTGGAACTCACTCTGTAGACCTGGCTGGCCTCAAATTCACAGAGATCCACCTGCCTCTGCCTCCAGAGTGCTGGGATTAAAGGTGTCAATCACTACACCCAGCCCCACCATATTTATTTAGCTCCATCCATACCGCAGTCCCTCTGTGGCCTCTACAAGCTTTGCAGTAGAGGCAGCTGAAGCATTTCGGGCACCCACGATGGCCTGGACCATGCCCAGCTTCCCTTGTATATTCAAAAAGCTGCTCTCAAAGGCACCCAGCACACCCGTCTGCTGCAACTCCTGCGCCCACTGCTCCAGCCGTCGTGTACGAGCAGCCAAGTCTTGTACAACACGATCCCAATCTCCAAAGCATGCATGGCATGGATGACAAGCAGGAAAAACACCCGAGAAGCCACGAGCACACTGGTCACAGCGCACGCCAGACACGCCTGGGCGGCAGCTACAGTGGCCTGTGGAGCGGTGACACTGAGGTTTGTCTATTCCTCTGGGATCACAATCACAAGCTGCAGAAAAAGACATACCACAGTATTAGGGCCCTTGTGATGCATACCATGACAGTCTTTATCCACTCTATCTCTCCAGATTTCTCACCACGGCACTGCAGGCCAGGGTCTCCCCAGTGGAGCTCTTGACACTCAGAACAAGTCCTCCCACCAAAGCCGGCATGACAGTGGCACTGCCCTGTGAACTAGGGTACAAAGACAGCAAGGCTCAGAGTCTCTACCAAAAGTCGTGCCTGTGAGGCAGATAGCTGACTCCCCATACCCAGATATCTCCAGGATTCCATACCTCATTGCAGGTGGGGCCTCTGGCCCTGGTTGGGTGGCAAGCACAAGGCTGGCAGCCACGGCCACTGGTGAAGTTCCAAAAGTTGGGGGCACAATGATCACAACTAAGGCCTTGGACATGGGGGAGGCATGGGCACTGCCCACTGCTTGGGTCACAGTGGCACTGGTCAGTAGATGGGCACTGCTGGGGATTTGTGCCCAGAGGATTGCAGATACAGCCTGGGCAAGCCAAGATAGACACAGCGATCAAAGGGAGTTATCTCCAGCAGAACCTGCCCCAACCATCTCTTCCCATATCCATACTCACGGTGACAGCTCTGTTGGGCTGCTTGCCCATGGAAGCCAGGTTTGCAATGGCCACAGTGGGGCCCCTCTGTGTGGTGTAAACAACGCAAGCATTGTCCTGTGTGGGGATCACAGGCTTCAGGGTCCATGGGGTCAATGTTTCCATTGCACTCACACAGTTGGCACCTGCCACCTGGCTTGGATGGGTCTCCAAAGTGCCCAGGGGCACAAGCTTCGCACCGAAGCCCTATCAACAGTCAAGAGGAAACTATGAGTGTTGAGCTTAGCTACCTCACCCTGATCCCATACCTGTGCGCCCTACCCACTCACCGGTGTAACCAGCTCGGCAGTGGCACACAATTTGCTGGGAGTATCCATCCCGGTGGCATGAAGTAGCAAAGTACCGCTGGCTCCCAGGGCCCTCAGGGCAGGGACAAGGTCGGCACTGGCCTCCATAGGGCAGTCGTGGGTCCCCATGAAAGCCAGCAATGCATCTGCAGGGAAATGAATAAGTGTTAGCTGCAGGCAGCCTGCCCAGCCATCAACCACTCACACCTTCACTAGGCTCACCTTTCACAGTGCTCGCCCCCGGTGTAATCACGGCAGCCCAGGCAAGCGCCTGTGCGGGTATCGCATTCATCTGCACGCCCATTGCAGGCACACGGCCGGCAATTAGGGAATCCCCACTGGCCACGTTGACAGTGGTCACAGCGAAGACCAAAGGCACCAGTTCGGCAGGGACATTGTCCACTAGTCCCTTCACATAGGGCACTGAGTGACCCATCAGGGCTACACTGGCAGGCTGGGGATAAGGTAGAGACAGTCAGGGTGGGAAAGGTGAGGAATGATAGAAAAATACAAGGGACCCCAACCTAAAAGTATGGGATCTAAGGTGGAGTCGATGAAGGAAGAAGCAAAGAAGGGGAAGAGAGAGTCTTTAAGCTGGAAAGGAAAGAGAATAGGGGAGACTAAGAGATAGACAAATACCTTGACAACCTGCTGGACCAAAGCCATAATAGCCAGTGGCACAGACATCACAACGGCGTCCAACTACTCCAGGTTTGCACAGGCACTGGCCACCATGAGGGTTGCACTCAGAACTCAGTGAGCCTTGAGGGTCACACTGACATGCTGTGAGGAGAAGAGGAAGAGCAGATTAGGCTAAGTCCCCACCTCTGCCTACCAATTCGTGTCAAGAGTACACTTACGTAAGGCACCATTGTAGATTAAGGAGGACAGACTGATGAGGAGAGGGGCACAGGCCTCAGACAGAGGGGTCTTGCTGGGCATCAGACCTTCCTCATGGCAACGGTAGCGTTCAAAGGTGGTACGGCGCTCTATGGCAGCAGCGTCACCCCCACTAAACATCTCTAGCACCAAGACATGGGGCTGTAGCACCAGCTGAAGAGATGCAAGAATGCAGCTCACATCAGTACTGACAGAGAGCCTGACTTAGCGCTGCCATTAACCTGCTTGCTCTCTCTCTCTCTTTCGGTTTTTTGAGACAGGGTTTCTTTCTCTGTGTAGCTTTGGAGCCTGTCCCAGGCTGGCCTCAAACTCACAGAGATCCACCTGCTTCCACCTCCTGAATGCTGAGATTAAAGGCGTGCGCCACCATCGCCTCGCAGGACTGCCTATCACAGACCCCTCCTAATCATCACCACCATCACAGTATCCACCCCAGAGGCCCCGCCTTCTTGGCTGATATGAGCAAGAGGGGTATATTACCGAGTCAATGAGTAGTCCAGACGCAGAGTAGGAGCTTTCAGGATGGGCACGTCCCCCGGTTCGCAGCAGCCTCAGATTCAGCTTGTAGGAGATACCAGGCTCAAGGCAGACGGGTCTGGGAAACACTAAAACCCTGGGGATGGGGAGGACAGAGACAGCACAGGATGCCATTCACGATCCATGCAACCAATATCCTGGGCCTTTTATTTGTTTATTGTTGTTCTTGTTGTTTTTGATTTGTTTTTGTTTTTTCGAGACAGAGTTTCTCTCTGTAACAGCTCTGGCTATCCCAGAACTCACTCTGTAGACCAGGTGAGCCCCGAACTCACAGAGATCTTATCCTGGGCCTTAGTATGCCACTCATAGCAATCAAACTTATTAACCAAGGCAGAGGATAAGCTGAGCCAGACTAGGCCAACATATACCTGCTGAGGCCCTGACAGGGAATCTGGACAAGAGTCCCATAAATGTGACTTTCTGGAATCATATACCCATACAGATCACTATCACTGAAAACACACAGCCTGGCATCCATCTGCCTTTCCACATTGCAATTTGTCAGGTTTCTTTCTTTTCTTTTTCCTTTTTTTTCTTTTTTGGTGGGGTGGGTTTTGAGACAAGGTCTCTCTGTGTATCTCTGGCTGTCCTGGAACTCACTCTGTTTTTATTTTTATGTGTATATATATGGATGTGTGCGTGCATATATGTATGTACTTGCATGTGTGTACACTACATGTATGCAGGTGCCCACATAGGCCAAAGAGAATGTTCTTGGGTCCCTTGCAACTATAGTTAAAGACAGTTACAGCCCACCCATTGTGAATGCTGGGACCCAAAGCTGGGTTCTCTGAAAGAGCAGCAAGTGTTCTTTTGTTTGTTTTTGAGACAGGGTTTTTCTGTGTCACAGCCCTAACTGTCCTGGACCTAGCTCTGTAGACCAGGCTGGTCTCCATCTCACAGAGATCTGCCTGCCTCTGCCTCCCGAGTGCTGGGATTAAAGGTGTGCACCACCACTGCCTGGCTGCAGCAAGTGTTCTTAACTCCCTTCTCCAGCCCTGGCTTTTTGGATTTTGGTTTCTTTCTTTGTTATTTGTTTGTTTGTTTGTTTTATTTTGTTTTAAGACCCAATTAAAATATTAGTGACTGTTTATTTATTCTGTAACACCAGGAATTGAACCTATAGTTCTGTGACTGCTAAATTAAGACACGACACGGCATCCCTGATCCAGACAGTGGTGGCACACCTTTAATCCCAGCACTCAGGAGGCAGAGGCAGGCAGGTCTCTGTGAGTTCTAGGTCGCCCTGGCTTACAAAGCAAGTTCCAGGACAGCCAGAGCTGTTACACTGGGAAACCCTATCTCAAAAAACAATAAATAAATACATCAATAAATAAATAAATAAAATTTTAAAAGACATCACTGAAATACATCCCCAGACCTTTGTTTCTTCTCCCTTGACACAGTAATTCTATCCCCTAGGTGATTCGCATATATACCTACACATGTATTCTTTCATTCCACTCCCAAATCCGTCCAAATCTTCCCCGAGCTGCTATTTCATTTTTGTTTTCCCACCTAATAAGTCCATAAAGCCCCTTGCAGTCACTGCCAGCTAGCCTTCTACTCCAGTGGGACTCTGGCCCATTTTGTATCAAGGTTACCAATGACCTTCATGTAGCTAAACACAGAAGCCACTATTCTACTCTTATCTGGTTCAAGGATTCAGCAGCCCATGAGTTCATTCTTTTCTCTTTGCCTCTGTGCCTCTGCAACTCTAGTTTTTCCTTCTGTCTACTCAGTTCTCCTTTTGGAGGCAAGGTCTTATGTGTTCCAGGTAGACACTGAATTTGCTGTGTAGCTAAGAATACCTTGAACTTTTGATCCTCCTGCCTCTCTCTCCCAAGTGCTAGGATTACAGGCATGAGGTACCACAACCAGCTCACGGGAACCAAACTTTTACTTCAACATTACGCCTCCTAGTAATCCCAGACACAGAAATCTAGCCACTAACTTAAGCCAAACACTCTCAGAACTGTTTCTTCTCAGCCAGGCATGGGGGCATGCCCCTTTAGCCTAGCACTTGAGAAGCTACGGCAAAAACATCACAAGTCTCAGGCCAGCCTGGGACATGTCATAAAAAGATCCCAGATTTGAGCCTAGAAGTGGTGGCGCATGCCTTTAATCCCAGCACTTGAGAGGCAGAGGCAGGAGGATCTCTGTGAGTTTAAGGTCAACCTGGCCTACAGAGTGAGTTCCAGGACAGCCAAGGCTACACAGAGAAACCTTTCTTGAAAAACCAACCAAACAAACAAACAAACAAAAAAAAACAAAGAGAGAAAGAGAGATCCTGCATCTAGGGTTTGGGTACACATTCTGCTATATTTCCACCTCATGCCCTCCATCCCCACCCAAATATCCAGACCCCAAATCAGACTCATTTTTCTATTTTCTCTTCCTACATCTAACAGCCTCTTTTTGCTCATTATCTTTATTATACCTCTGTCCAACTCATCTCACCCAGGAGTCTCCAACAGCCCTTCCAGCTTTACCCTGGCCCCTTTCTCTCTATTCTCCACTTAGCAATGAGAGGAATCTGCCAAACACAAGTTTGTCAAAATGTCTACAATGGATACAGTCAAGTTCATTATGCTATGTCTCTGCCTCTGTGTATGTATGAATATTTACATGATAACTAAAGAAAAAATAGGGGGGCTGGAGAGATGGCTCAGAGGTTAAGAGCGCTGACTGCTCTTACAGAGGTCCTGAGTTCAATTCCCAGCAACCACATGGTGGGTCTCAGCCATCTATAATGAGATCTGGTGCCCTCTTCTGGCATGCATGGAAAGAATGTTGTATACTTAATAAATAAATAAATCTTTTTAAAAAAAAAATCAGGGGCTGGAGAGATGGCTCAGCAGTTAAGAGCACTGGCTGTTTTTCCAGATGACCCATTTTCAGTTTCCAGCACCCACACAGTAGCTCACACCTGTCTAGTTCCAGGGCTTCCAACACTCTCACACAGACATACATGCAGGCAAAACATCAATGAGCATAAAATAAATACATAAAAATATAAGGCAGATATTGCAGATAATCCTATAATCTCAGCATTTGGGAGATGGAGATGGCAGAAGTTCAAGGTCATTCTCAGCCACATAGTGAGTTCAAGGCTAGCCTGGGATATGTGCGGTTCTGTTTCAAAAAGGAAAAAGGAGGGAGTTGGGTGTGCTGGTACATGACTTTAGTTCCAGCAATTAAAATAAAGAGGCAGGCAGATCTCTGTGAGATCTTTGTAGATGAGGCCCACCTGATCTACAAAGCAAGTTCCAGGACAGCCAGGGCTGTTACACAGAGAAACCATGCCTTGAAAAATCACAAAACAAGAAAAAAAGAAAAAAAAAAAAGGAAGAGGAGGGAGGAGGGAGGCCCAGGGTGTTACATAGTCACATCCCTACTCTGATGCCACTGCCTTGCAACCATCGCCATCAGGGGTCCTCCTGGAGTGACACTGGGGACTTCCCATCACTTAATGCTTTGGCTCTGAAACTTGCACCCTATGGAAAGCAGGCCCTGTTTCATCTCTGACTTTCCTGTGAACATAGTCACGGACCTGGCAAGCAGTACCCAAGAAGACATACGTGAAAGAAAGAACAGATGCAAAAGCAATGTGGTCTTTCCAGTGATCTGCATGGAATAAGGGCTGGCCCTACAAGCCTCACCTGGAGTTTGGTTGAAGCATGCCCTGAATTCGGTCATCCTTAGGCAGCACGTGCCCACAGGGACTATGGGCAGACATAGGCCCTGGGCGATGCACGGTCAGCTCCAGCTCTGCCCATTGCTCAGGAACCTGGGGGAAGAGGACAGTGGAGAGGGTTCTTGCACATCCAGAATGTCAGCACAGGTCAGCTGTCACAGGGTCTAACCTGAGGCTCCAAGCGCAGTAGCAGGTCATAGTCCATGGCCCTTGGCAAAGAGGTCACCAGGAACTCCACTTCCTGACCTTCCCGCAGCCGCACAAAGCCTGGGCCAGTCCAGGATAGAGACTCTCGGTTGGTCACTAGCCGCTCTACCACCTCAAGCACCTGAGAGTCAACAGGGTCAGAGCAGGGATGAGGACTCAGGTGAACTGCTACCTCTGCTGCCACAGTCAGTCCCAAACACCATTTCTCCTGCCAAGACCTCCCCTAAGGCTGGACAGTACCCCAATCCCTCTAAGGCACCACCCACAACCCCTCCTCTCTAGCCACCTCACCTGCCCTCGGGCATCCTCAGCCTCCCAAGTTAAATGATCTAGAAAAGGTCGGAAGTAGCCGGGCTGTACTTGTTCACAGCGTCGTCCAATCATGTGCTGGCGGCAGCGGCACTGACCTGTGGCCTCATCACACCTGAGGAGTGCTATGGTTACTGAGGGGACTACCCCCTTTGCCTTCCCTGCCACCTCCCGAGTCCCTGTTAAAGCACTCACTGAGTATCCAAGGCACCACCCACATCGCAGTCACAGGGACGGCAACCAAGCAGGTCATGGCTCAGACCCCAGTGGCCAGGCTAGGGAAAAGAGATTGCTGGAGACCAGAAACTGATCTCTTTGCCACCCATCAGCGAGTCCAATCACACTCCAGCCTCTACCACTGATTGGTGAACACAAAGTCTTTGGCCTCCCAGACCAGAGGCTTCTCATTCAGGACTAGACCCTAGTTCTCAGTACCCACCCACCGGACTTTGCCCCCAGCTATATGCTTTGAGGACAAGTCCAGGACCCAGGAACCCCAGATCCCTCAGTCATACCAGGCAGCGGTCACAGCCATGTCCAGTCACCAGACGCTTGCAGAAACAGGTTCCACTGTTGGAGTCACAAGGGGTGCCCCCAGGCACTGTACCCCGTGAATTACACTGACAACCTGCAGTGGAAGAGGCCCGTTAGCACTGTAGGAAGTAGAAGCAGTGCTCAGGTTCACCTGCTTCCGGAATAAGAGACCAGGGGTTAAAGGTCAGCATAGAAGTTAGGACAAGAAGCACATACGCTGGCATCCCAGAGGGTCACTGGCACTAAGTCCAAAGAAGCCATCACGGCATTGCTGGCAGCGAGTGCCAACCACATGTTCTTTGCAGCGACACTGGCCTGAGACCAGTCCCAGCACAGGGTCATCATGGGAATCACAACGGCCACCGTCTTGAGAACCCATAGGGTCACAGTCACAAGCTGTAAACAAAGGGGAGTATAAAGTCATCCTATCCCATGGCACAGAATGAGTCTTAAGCCTTCCCCTATTCCTGTTCTGTTTCCATCCCAAGCCCTTACCACACAAATTCTGGCTTCCTAGTTCCTGACCCAGGCTCAGTTTTCTCTCCCTCATACCCCATCCCAGCCTTACGACGACACATGGCTGGATCCCGCATGTCCTTGGCTGGATCACGGTAGAAGAAGGGCCGGCAGAGCTCACAATGGCGCCCAGCTGTGTTGTGCTGACACCCATCACACACGCCTCCACTCACATTTCCAGATGCCAGGTATACAGCCATGTCAAAGTGGCAGCTCTGAGTATGTCCATTGCACTCACACTCTGGGGAGAAGGCAAAGGCTAACTGAGAAATCAGGTCTTTTTTTTTTTTGGTTTTTCGAGACAGGGTTTCTCTGTGGCTTTGGAGCCTGCGCTGGAACTAGCTCTTGTAGACCAGGCTGGTCTCGAACTCACAAAGATCCGCCTGCCTCTGCCTCCCGAGTGCTGGGATTAAAGGCGTGCGCCACCACCGCCCGGCTAGAGAAATCAGGTCTTTAAGATAAGGGACACACGCAGGCAGGGAGGAATGGCATCACGTTTTGTCAGTACCATGGGCCAGAATTTACAGGTGCCAGTTTAAGAACTTCAAGGCTTCAAAATCACAAGGTACTGATAGCCAGAGCAGAGGAGGGCTGAGGGGCATCAGGGATAGCAAAGCCTGCACACACTTTAGACACAGCCTAGTTATTTAGGGCTTGGCCAACCAGCATTTGGTTTGAACCAGGCTACAGAGTTCAGTGTCTCACTTACTCCGACAGGCATGAGTATGGCCGTCCTCAGCAGGATGCCAGGGAAGGTCATGATAGAAGTCCTGACACTGCTCACAGTTGAGACCGCGGGTATTGTGTTTGCAGATACAGGCCCCATGCACCTGTGAAGAGATACAGGAAGGTGGTCAGCAATATCTAGCCATGCCCATCCCTCCCCTTGACCCTACACCAGCAACCTGAAGGCTCATACCATGCCTTCAGCGTGGGCTGGTGCCCCTGGCGCAGGGGCACACTGTGAAGCATGTCCATAGCAGAAGCAGTTCCCACGGACAACAAGCTCATAGAGGGCATAATAGTATTTCTCCCGGATCTCCCGCCGCGGGTCAAGCAAGTTGTCTCCCAGTGTGTGAAGCCGCGTCAAGTTCACTCGGAGGTTGGTGATCTTCAACAGGTCTAAGAAGGGGAAGAGGCATCTACCTACATGGGCCAGCTCTAGCTGCCTCATACCCACCCAGGGGCTGCAGCTGCCAAGGTCACCTTGGAAGACCTCTTTTCCATTGCCACTAGAGCTAAACTGGGCTTGGCATCTGCCCTAGGAAGCACCCAAAATAGTTACTGAGTCCCCAGATAGTCCCCATCCGGACACTGGGACTGTGCCAGCCTCAGTGAAGGACTCACTCTGAATCCGTGAGCTGTAGGGGTCTGGAATGGGGATAGCAGGGTCCAGCACACGGTAGATGACCTGCCATGGCAGGAGATATCAGACCTTGCTTCAGGGGTATCACAAACCCGACAGGTCCCTCCCTATCCTCTGCCCAGATCCCAGCCCTTACCTCGCCTTCAGTGGATGGCTCAATTTCTGAGTAGCGAGACTCACAAACCACATCATCCCAGTGCCGTGGTGGGGCCAGTGGAACTCCTGGGAAGTCAGCCCCACAGTCATAGGAAAAGTATCGGTAAACATGCCAGGTGCGGCCAAAGTCTGCAGAGCGCTCCACCAGCATGGCAGCAGGACGAAATGTCTGGTTGGGGAAGGGAGATATGTCCAATTAGCAGGAACCAGGACCTCAGCCCAAACTAGGCTGCTGAGATCCCTGCTTAGTCGTGATCAGTGCCAAGCAGCTTACAGACAAGTGGGAGTGACAATGAAAAGCTGAAAACCAGGCAATGAGAAGACCAGGGATGACAGCTGCCTCTAATGGGTAGGTTAAAAGATCACGAGGCCCAGAGAGACCATATCTGGCCTAGTCTAGGAAGGCACAGGAGAGCATGTGCAAAGGGCTGGAGTGTGTTCAGCCATGAAAGCTAAACAGGAAATGACCTTGTTTCACGTGTAGTCAAAACACAACACATGATCTCAGGGAAGCTGGGTTGGGAGCTCGGGCTCTGTCCAGGGGCACTGGGGAGCAAAGCAAGACAACCGGGGCAGGTTCACTGACATGCAGGCACCTTGAAAGTCATAATGAGGTGGGTGAAATGGAATTCCGCTTCCAGATCCAGCTGGATGGTGACTCTTGGAATACCTGCATAAGAATCAGGGGTCAAGGTTTTGAGGTTATTGGTGTACAAGCCCTGATCACTCAAATGATCTACTCACCATTCTCTGATTGCCACCAGGCTGTCCGGCGTTGCGGTGCAAAGCTGGTGACGACATTCTGGATTCGATGGCTATTGGGGTTGTCTCGAGCAGAGAAGGGGCGTCGGGAGTCACACAGGAAACACTTCTTCTCATCCTGGATTGGGTGGAGGTTAGTTACTTAGCCAGTGCCAACCCCACCCTGACCCAGCCCCTCATCTAGTCCCCAGCAGCACCTGCAGGTGACTGACAATACAGTAGGGCTGAGGGCTTTGCAAGCCACATGTGGATGAGGCGGTCAGTCTGTCAGCACGGCCCACCAACAGGTCACCAGTGGCTGGATAGCAGCTTCCTCGAGAACAGCCAGGTACATCCACGGAAGGGACCTGGGCCAATGTGGCAGCCAGCACTGGGGGCAGTGGGTTAACCAGTTCAGCAGTGATTCTATTAGGTAGCCTCATCCCTTGGGCCCTGGGACAGCCAACCACCCCCGGACCTACCATCACATCCCATAACTTTAGGCCTCACCAGGCCCCCTCACCACTTAGAAGTAGGCCCAGGCGAAGCTCCCAAAGCAGAGGCTGTCCCTGCCGGCCCCTCCCTGATTCTCCTGAGGCCCACTCCATCCTGAAGAGAAATAAAATCAAGATAAGGGGAGGTAAAGAGTCCGAAGACAAAGTCCACCACCTCCCTTGGGGTTGATGCTGACCCTGACCGTGTAGGTACTGGGCTGGTCTGCCTCCAGGCCCTCAGTCGGTCCCAGGGTCGGTCCAGCAGTCACTCCTCCACACTCTGAGAGTCTGACGACTTTGAGTAAAGTTAGAAAGCAGGGAAGGAAGGAAAACATGGAGTGGATCTTAGCCAGGATTATAATTTAGGATAGAGCCCCCAACCCCTGCCATATTCCTGCCCTTCACAAACAACCCTCATCCCACGAACCAGACACTGGCCACTTCATCCAGAATTTTTTAAAGATTAGGTTTATTTAGAAGAGTGGCAGAGGTGCATTTAGTTAGAAGCGCTAGTAAGAAAAGGGTGTACTACAAAGAGAATTTGGAGTAGACTGCTCAAAACAGAAAACAGCCTCGTCCAAGTATCTTCAAGGTATCCCTAAAGTCAAGATTTGTTTAGAGACCAGGGTAAGATGGAGAAGTGATACTGGAGGTGACAGGGAAGGGGCTTATGGAGCTGGGGAAATAGAAAAGGTTTGTGGTCTTTGAGATCTAAGGAGCTTATGGCCTTTGTCCTTGGTGTCACTGTGGAAACCACTGGCAAACCACCTTGGGCTCCCAGGGTTACAGCATCAGCAGGGAGGCAAACTAGATGCAAACTGGAATTCTATTGGACCCGTGGGAAGGTTTATGATGACCCAAAGGACAAAACAGGACTGAACTCTGGGAGATACTGGTAGAGCACTTAGTGCCTGAAGCACAACTCTGAGGAGCTCGACCGTCCATAGTCACTATAGCAAACGAATTGCCAGAAGCAGTGCCTGCTTCCTGACTAAAATGGTCTGTAGCTATTCAGCTACCCTGATGTGGGATCTGGGTGATAGATCCTCCCTGGACCCTGGCAGCAGCGTGTGAATCCAAATCTTGTGGCTATATATCCATTCCGGACTTTCCAGTCCTCTGGCAGCCCGGGAGCGCAGAGTTGGAATGCGCGCACCCTCTAGGGGCGCGGCCCACCCAGACCCCTGGGACTTCAGGCGGGAAGAGGGTGGGTCCACGGTCCGTGAGGCTTGCTTTGAGACCCGCAGCTATGAGCAGCTCTGAACGGACTGCCGAAGATCAAGCAAAGATTTCTGGAAGCTGCAGGCGCCTGTGGGAAAGCTAAGAGTTCTTCAGAGGAAACTTTCGGCTTCACAAAGGAGAATGGGGGCGGGACAGTCAATCGGTTGGATTTTCCCTGTCGCTTGAGTAAAGTCTGCAGTCACCTAGAGGGTCCTGTGGGTAATCTAAGGAAGCTCTGGCATGCTAGAGGTCATGAATCAGAATTTTAGATCAGACTGTTCCCGGTGCTTTGGAAACTCATTCCTCATGCTGGATTGCCCTGCTCAGCCTGAATACAGGAGGAAGTACTTAGTCGTATGGCAGCAGTATGCCATGCTTTGCTGAAGCCCATGGGAGGCCTGCCCCTTTCTGGGAGATTATGGAGGAGGGTCAGGGAGGGAAAGGAGAGGAGAGAGGGGAGCTTGTGGTCCAGATATAAAATAAATTAATTAATTAAAAGAAGATAACTCAGATAAAGGTTGGGGGTGGGGTTAAGACATTAGAGGGTGTCAAAGGGTTATATGACAGCTCTAGTGGCAAGGTTTGAGGGCCAATGAGGTACATCACAGAGAAGACAGAGGGCACTCAGTGAGCTCTCTGGTCTCAAGACCAAGATAAGATTTCCTGGTCACTCCCAGGCTGGCCTCAGAGATCCACCTGCCTCTGTCTCTGCCTCCCAAGAGCTAGAATTAAAGGTACACCACCACACCTGGCTATTCAGAGTTCTTGATTTTTTTTCAAATATTTATTTATTATGTATACAATATTCTGTCTGTGTGTATGTATGTCTGCAGGCCAGAAGAGGACACCAGACCTCATTACAGATGGTTGTGATCCATCATGTGGTTGCCGGGAATTGAACTCAGGACCTTTGGAAGAGCAGGCAATGCTCTTAACCACTGAGCCATCTCTCCAGCCCCAGAGTTCTTGATTTTTAAGTGTATAAATGTTTTGTTTGCATGCATACCTGTGAACTACCTCCATGTCTGGTGCCTAAAGAGGCCAGAAAAAGGCATCGGATTCCTTGGATCTGGAGCTCACAGGTGGCTATGAACCGTCATGTGGGTGCTGGGAGCTGGGAACAGAACCCAAGTCTTCTGGGGGAGCAGCTGGTACACGTTTTTCTCCAGCTGTGCCAGGTTCCTTTTCAGCTGACATCCACAGATGGCAATCAGGTCCTGGCGGGGCTGCAGCAAATACGCTCTTAAAGTCTTGGTGCTTTGGAACCTGCAGATTGCTGCCTTCCTGCCAGGACCTGGTCATTCTGTGGCAGGCAGAAGACCAACTCTGGAGATCAGGTCATCTGACCCTGGCCCAAATTTCCATCACAACTGTGACCCCAGTCTTAACCCTGACTTGAATCAACACTTGACCCTGTTCTGAACTTTTCTGCAGCTCACATCGCCATAGAAGTTTGAATCTGATAAGGACATAAGGCCTGACCCACACATCTTTGTTCTAGTCTCCACCATCCCTTCTGATTTAACCCTACCAAGAGCCTGTCCCACTAAAACCCAGCCACATCACTCTAGGTGGCTCCAGGTACTCTGTGTCTTTCACCACAGTTCCTGGTCCTTAGCTTCTGCCTGTACCAGCTCTTCTGCAACATGGCTATCAGGCTGCATTTGCCCTTCTAAAGCTCTATCATACTTGCTTGGCCATCTGCAACTTCTAGAGCAATGTTGAGCATCATATGCTGCCAGACTCTAGTAACCTGAGTAAATCACTGCTCAAATTTGTTGGGAGGCAGGAAATTTAGAATGGGATCTCTGTGCTTTAGCCCATATAGCTCAGCCCCAGTATGAACCCTACTTCCTACTAGAAGGGTCCTTGAGACACAAATACCCCATTTCATTAGGTTTCTTTTTCTTTTCTTTTCTCTCTCTCTCTCTCTTTTTTTTTTTTTTTTGTCTTTTGAGACAGGGTTTCTCTGTAGCTTTGGAGCCTGTCCTGGAACTAGCTCTTGTAGACCAGGCTGGCCTCAAACTCACAGAGATCCGTCTGCCTCTGCCACTGAGTGCTGGGATTAAAGTACTGCTTCACCACCCCCTGGAAAGCAGATTGGTTTTTTTTTTTAAGGTGTGTGTGTGTGTATGTGAAGGTATGTAATGTGTTGTGTGTGCACCTATGGCGTTCAGGTGACATAGCGTTGGATCCTCTGGAACTGGATTTACAGACAGTTTTGAGCTGCCCAATGTGGGTGCTGGGAACTGAACTCGGCAAGGGCAGGATGTACTCCTAACCCCTGAGCCTTCTCTTCAGCCCTGCAGTAGCCTCTAATAGATAAAGGGCACAGAGGGGAGAAGTCTGTGCCCCGTCATAAGGAAAGGGCCAAGCCTCCACCACAATACCGGCTCCACACCAGCACCGTCTTCGAGAATGGTGCAGGGGTCACAGACCTACACAAGAACCTTGATTGATAACCTAGAGTACCTTATCCTAACTTTCACAGACCCTTCACCTGCTCTAACAACTCCTCGGGGTATGAAGTTTACAAGAACCAATTGTTAGAGCCAGGCCAGGTGCCAAGGCCTTGTAATCCCAGAACTCAGGGGGCAAGGAGGATCACCATGAACTCAAGGCTAGCCTGGACTACGTACTAAGACTAATCAAAGTAAGCCTAAAAGAAGTAAAGCTAAAGAAAAAAAAACAATTAGGAAACCTGCAGGAACCTTGCGATTGCATTGTTAAAATAGTATGAATACTCTAAGCAACCATGGCAGGTTACACCATGAAAACTGCTACAGGTTCCAAATCAGTCCCCTTAAATCCGACAATTTCTTTTTGTTTTTGATTTTTGAGACAGAAAAGCTACTGTTTTGGGGGCTAACCTTGAACTCACCCTTCTGCTGCTTCTTGAATAACAGGCATGTGGCACCACATCTGAATAATATTCCTAATACTGCTCCAAATTTATGAATGCCGTATCCAGGCTACAGGATATAACCTGTGGGAGGCAATCAGAGTCCCCTGTGCAGTAGACAGGGTTCAAGGGTAAGGAGGGATTTTAGGATTTTTATTGCTTCGAGGAAACACCATGACAAAAATGCAAATTGGGGAGAAAAAGGTATATTTGTTTACGCTTTCACATTGCTGTTCATAAAGGAAATCAGGACAGGAACTGAAGCAGGGCAGGACCCTGGAGGCAGGAGCTGATGCAGAGCCATGGAGTGCAGCATCCATGCTGCTACATGCACTACAGTCCTGCGCCTGTAGCATACAGACTGTACTATAGGACCTTTTGCGAACCTGGCAAGGGGCCTGGAGATTTAAACCACAAACACACAGAGACAGAGACACAGGTCAT
>JAQHUG010000001.1:5517964-5536492 GCA_028555095.1 Dicrostonyx torquatus
TTTCCCAGGGACTGAGTCAAAACATACAGGTGTGGGTAATTGTTCAGGAACTGAGTCAACATCTTAAAGGTTATCTTGCCCCAATTTCTGGAGAACACACGTGCATGTGTAGCTGTTAGTTCCTTGGTTCCCAGGGAAGAAGGGGGAGCATTACTGCTGAGACTGAGAGGGCTCAGAATTGTCTTAAAGTTTTACATTGGTTGGCTGCTTTGCTTCTCTGATCCTTCAGCTTTCACCCCTAAATGACTCTGGCTTCTTATTAAGACCAATTAAAATTCGTACAACAGGGTCTCCATAGTAGCTACACAAGCATCTAAAGGCAGGAACATATTAAATTGTCTGAAAGTGCTCACCTTCACAGTACTGACCCATAGTGCCCCCCGTCGCCCCGCCCCCCACCTCGCCCATGAATGGCAGACACTTGCAAGTAGGAAGCACACTACAGGAGGCTCCACTAGCTAGGGAAGCGACCGTCACAGTGCAACCAGCCAAGTCTTGCCTGCATAGGCACTGCCCCCTCACAGAGTTATAAATAGCCCAAGTGGGTAGCACCCTAAGTATGACAGTGTTTGAGAGTCTCCTGCTGAAAGACTACACTTCCCAGAGTTCCTTACAGACTACAGAAGTCATTTGCACAAGGGGCGCATCCTATTTTCCTTTATAGGCATTTTTTCCATCTGCACTTGTGGGTGACAAAATGCTCCCTTGCCGGGCGGTGGTGGCGCACGCCTTTAATCCCAGCACTCAGGAGGCAGAGGCAGGAAGATCTTTGTGAGTTCGAGACCAGCCTGGTCTACAAGAGCTAGTTCCAGTGCAGGCTCCAAAGCCACAGAGAAACCCTGTCTCAAAAAACCAAAACAAAAAAAAAAAAAAACAAATGCTCCCTTGCCATGAATTAAACATGGTCCCACAGAAGGTCAGACCAAGCCTATCTTTCCACTTTCTGTTGTTGAGGCAAAATTGAAGCATTTGTTAAATGTGTTAAATACTGGCTAGGACGATATGGGCCAAACCCCTATCGGGATTCCTAGAAAATGGCTGTGAATTATGTTAGTAAGCAAAACCAATTGATTGGAAGCAAGCACACATCCTGATATACTTCGCCTATGTACCTTCCACCCGTATGTGATATGTTGATCATGGTTGGGGCAACCATGTTTACAGAAGTGAAAACACTTGTTATCTTTGTTGTTGTTGGTTTGTTTTTGATTTCTTTCTTTTTTTTTTTTTTTTTGAGACAGGGTTTCTCTGTGGCTTTGGAGCCTGTTCTGGAACTAGCTCTTGTAGACCAGGCTGGCTTCAAACTTACAGAGATCCGCCTGCTTCTGCCTCCCCAGTGCTGGGATTAAAGGGTGCACCACCACCGCCTGGCTTAGCTTGTTATTTTACACGAACAGCCCCTGGCATTCCAGCTTTAAATAATCTAAGAGTTCTAAGTGACACTATTTCTAAGGGATATATTAACAAAAGTCTACTCACTCCAGGTAGGGAACCAAGGAAAGAACAAGTACAGATACTAGCAAAGCCCAACTTGGTGAACCAATGAGTTTTATTTTACAGGATGAGAAATGACCCAAAGACAACTGTATCAACAAAGCCTATCCCAGTAAGGGTGACAGATCACGAAAGCTGGAAACCTGGAGCATAATGCACAGCCTGCAGGCTGCACAACAGGTTGGAGATCAGTCTGAGCCTCTTCCAGGCAGCTTGTCTCTGCTACTTTTAGGCAATTTGACAGATCTGTTTCTTCCAGACAGCTTAGCCAGTCTGAGTCTAGCTGGTCAGTTTAACACGTCAAGGAAGGTCTCAAAGCAGTCTTTACCACCACTATGTGCTTAGGGAGGAAGGGGCCTAGTTAGTCCCAGCAGCTTCAAGGGCTTCCTGAATTCCTGAGCTTAATGAGCTTCCCCGCAGAATGGAATGTTTCACTTCCCCTTAGAATATCTTGTCTCTCTCTTATTGTTGTTTTTCTGAGACAGGATTTATGGGTGTAACAGCCTGCTGTCCTGGAACTCACCCTGTAGACCAGGCTGGTCTCAAACTCACAGAGATCCACTTGTCTCTGCTGGGATTAAAGGCATGTGCTACCATCGCAGGAGGGCAGAGTATCTTGTTTTTTAAGAAGCCTCCCTGACGATGGAATGTTTCTCTTCCCCTTAGAACGTCCTGTGCCTTCAGGAGCCTCCTGAAGAATGGAATGTTTCGCCTCCCTTTAGATTCCAAAGTTTAGAACACCCAATGTCTTAAGGAACTTCCCTCCAAAGTGGATGCTTTTATCTCAGTGAAAATTGCTCCACAGTACAGTGACACCCTGGGAAGACCAACGGGGCAAGGAAATCAGTCAGATAAAGGAGATGATGATAGGCCCTCAACTTCAGACCTGCTGGCCCTGAGAACTTACCACTGCTAGTTCAAAACGCATACATTCCAGGCACGGTGGTCGTAGGTGTTGATCAACGATTTGGGGACAGTGGGGGCACTGCCCACTCAAGACACACTTAGTGGTCAGTGAACCATATGGGTTGCCCGCAAGTTCGAGTCTCAGCCACAGTGTTGGGGTAAGTCTTGTTCCCACGATGCCTGCAAGGGAACTCCTGCAAATGTTGTGTAGCTGCGGCCTGGAAGACTCCAGCTCAGGTGCTACCTTCATCAACAACAGGAGCATAATTTATCAGGTGGGTAGAGAGCGCCAGGTGGGATCAGTAAGCCCACCTTCACTCAGCAACACCTGCCACCCCTCCTCACATGGGTCCTCACAGTTCAGGCCCCTTTTGTTTCCTAGTATCTTCTGAATTTTTACCTCCTCTCTCTCAAAAGGCATTCCAGACAATGCCAACTCTCACTCAGAACCATTTAAGCAGAGTCCATTAGGCTTTCCTTCCAAACAATCCACTTTCCTTGCTCAAATCTTTTCCATGGTTTACATCTCCTGGGGGTAAGCCCTTCTCCTGGTCTTGTAAACCCCCAGCCCCTGCCTATTCTCACTTTTCATCCTTTCCATATTCTATTCTTCCTACATTCTCCACTGGTAGGTGTCAATCCTCTTGGTACAGGTCTAGACCTGTGATGCTTGTATGACTGACATCTATCTGCACTGCATAAATCCTGTGTTCCCCAGAGGTAGGGTAAAGCATCAAGAACATCCCAGAATCCACAAGGACAGTGGTCTGCACAGGCCACTGGTCTCCCTTTACTCTCCAAACTATCAGTGTCTTATTCCTGGTTCAAAGCAGAAGGGGCTGGGTAGAACAATCGCCCCACTTGGTGTGAGGTGACAGTATCATGAATACTTGGTCTCAAAGATTCCTTCCCCACCCCCACCCCTTTAGGAGTTTTCTTTTCTGAGACAAGAGTTTTGTGTAGTCCAGGCTGGTCTCAAACTGGAGATTCTCTTGCTTCAGTCTCCCGAGTTCTGGGATTACATGCATGCACCAAAACTTGGAATGCCTTTCTGGCTTGGTCTTGAGTGTACTTTCTCCTGTGTGTGACATAGACATTCTTGCCTATGCAGGTGCATATGAAAGCCACGGGTTGATGATAGGATATTTTCCTCAATTGCTTCTCGATCTTATTTAAAAAAGATTTACATATTTTTATTTTGCCTGTATGTATGGCTGTATAACATGCCCATGCAGTGCTCAAACTGGAGTCACAGGTGGTTGTGAGGTACCCTGTGGATGCTGGGAATGTAACCCTGGTCCTTTGCAACAGCAACAACTGCTCTTAACAACTAAATCATCTCTCTAGTTCCCAATCTTACGTGTTTAGAAATGTTATTTAGTTTATAAATAACTGGACAGTGGTGCATGTCTTTAATCCCAGCACTCAGGAGACTGAGGCAGGTGATCTCTAGTTCAAGACTAGCCTGGTCTACATAGCCAGTGCCAGGTCCCTGAAAGCTACACAGTGAGAGACCTGGTCTCTAAGAGATTTTTTTCAACAGTTTCTTTATATAGCCCTGCTGTCCTGGACCTGGTTAAGTAGACCAGGTTGGCCTTTCACTCACAGAGACCCATCAGCCTCTGCCATCATGCTGGGATTAAAGATATGTGCCACCATACCCAGCAGGAGAGACTGAGATCAATTTATATTTTTTAAGTGTGTGTGTGTGAACCTAGGTACCCACGGAGGGCAGAAGAGAGAATCAGATCCCCTGGAGCTAGAGTTGCAGGTGGCTGTGAGAACTACTCAGGTTCTCTGTGTAAGAACAGTCCATGCTCTTAACTACTGAGCCACCACTCTAGCCTCCATCTTGTTTTTCAAGCTATGGTCTTTCATTGAATCCAGATTTTCTAATTTAGTTAGACTGGCTGGATCTGCCTGACTCAGTGCTGGTGTTCAGGTACATACCTGGCTTTTACTTGAGTTCTAGGGATCTGAACTTATGTCCTCATGCTTGCACAGAAAGCACTTGACCTACTAAGCCATCTCCCAGCCCTGGCTTGATCTATTATTAATTGTTCTTACTGCTGTTGTAAAGACAGTAAGTTTTCTAATTCATTTGTTTCTATGTGTATAAGTATTTTACCTGCATACATGTCTGCAATGCATGCATGCCAAACTGAACTTGGGTCTCATGGAAGAGCAACCAGTGCTGCTCTTAACCTCTGAGCTATCTCTCCAGCCCAGCCAGTTAAGTTTTTATTTAAGGGATTTCACACGATTCCTTTGCTTATCGACATCACTCAAGTTCAAGATTCTCAAGATAGCCTTTTCCTAAAGAGTTGATGCTTTATCCAATTGTGCCTCAAAAAAAAAAAAAAAGTGTATTTGTGTTTCTTTCTGCCTACCTCTGACCACAGAAACAAGAGGGTGTGGGATCTCCTGGAGTGTGTTTGTGAGCTGCCTTTTTGTAGGCACCAAATTCAGGTCCTCTGGAAGAGCAATTAAGTCCTCTTAACCACTAAGCCATCTCTCCAGTGCCCTGGCTTGATCTGGTGGCACACACCTTTATTCCCAGCAGGTGAACCTCTGAGTTCGAAGCCAGCATGATCTACAAAGAGAGTTGCAGCACAGACAGGGCTACACAGAGAAACCCTATGTTGAAAAACCAAAATAGAGAGAGAGAGAGGTTGGGAGAAGGGGAAGTCCTTACTCTGTAGCTGATGCTGACCTCAAACTCATACTCAAATTCCCAAGTGCAGGGGTTGCACATTCCCTACCTCCCGACCACTACTTTCTTCCAGCCTGAGCGGATGACACATGACCCAGCCTCTTCTCCAAAGCAGAAGTAACAACAATGTCCAAAGCACAGGCCATGTTAGGGGACAGTGAGGCTGGACCCCTGAGGAAGATGGAGCATGTGGAATCCAGTTAGAAAGCATACACTACTAGTTATTACAGCGGAAATTCTTTGGACAGTAAGGGCAGGTTTAGTGGTCCAGATTCGAAGCCCAGCCTCTGGGGAAAACTGAGGCTAGTCACTTTCAGCAGAGAAGCAGCACTTCACCCTTTTAAGCCTATTTCCTCCCCCAGACAAGCCCTAAAGCTTGGCCTCCAGAGAGCAGTACCACATAGGCTTCTTTCCCTGGCCTAAAAATCTGCAGCTGCGGGGTTTGCCAGAGTGGTTCCCAATCTTGAATGGGGCCCATCTGGTTCAAAACTGGGACACTCAAGGTGAGTTGTCCTACTTCATAGTGGCTCTGCGCCGCCCCTCAGGATCTCTCTCACACACCTACAGAAGCCAGCACCTGAATTTCCCCACATCTCTCCAGAAGCCTGGGAGCTTTGTCCTTCCATAAGTATCACCCTAGCATTCAAACTGATGGCCTGCTTCATTCAAGCTGCCAGGGCACTCTCTGCAAGCCTGCTCCCAGCCTGCCAGCAGCCCCCACATACCAAAACCAATCATCAATGAGAGCATGGAGGGTGAGCAGGGAGACTGGAAGGTGGAAAGGTATAAAACATGATAGATGGAACATCGGACATACAACTCAAGGAACAAGTCACAGTGCACTGAGCCATGAGAACACCCCTCCCGCACCCACCCCTTCCCAAATCCTCAGTTTCTGAAAGAAGGTTGGTGACCACAGAGGTCCTGAAGGTACCCAGAGTCCAGGGAGCTGCAGAGTCCATGAGCAGGGCACACTGTGCTGCTGGTCACACGGACAGCTCAGGATGCTGAGTATGGAATCAAGACAGTAGCAATGGCTGGAGCCACACTACTGGAGAGAGGTTCACACGGAGGATCTGCTGGGCCCACTGTCGAACCTCATCATCTGAGCATTTCCTGTCTACCTTTATAGTCTGGGACTTGCAAGGTTTCTTTCCGGGCCCCAGCCATGCCTTAGGGGATTGGAGCACAAGCCGTGCTCTCTTCTTAGGAGGGAGACCCTTTGCCTCCTCGGCCTTCTTCCTCTTCTTCCCCACAGTCTCAGGGCAATTTTTCAGGCTTGCCCTTCCAGTTTTGGTATGGACGGATCCCTTTGGCCTTCCCTTGTGCTTGGTCCGAGTTGCTTTGGCCTTGGCCTTGACTACCTTGGCTTTGGCCTTGTCCCTCACCACAGTGGCCTTGGCTTTGGCTCTGGCTGCCCTGGGCTTGGCCTTTGTTGCCTTGGCCCTGGCCCTGGCCCTTACTGTCTTGTTCTGGGTTTGAGCTAGGTTGGCATGGGCATGGGCATGAGCAGCTTTGGTCAGTGTTCGAGATGCCTTGGCCTGGACTGTTTTGGCGCCCGAGGCAGAGCACCCTTTCATGCGTAGGCCACTGCTCTGGGTCCCAGCACCTCGCTGATCAGCCCCAGGACGTTTCTTACTCAGGCATTTGAGGCCCTTGCTTGTGATTTTTCTGGATGCTTTGGACTGTGGGTTCCCCGAACCTTTCTTCAGTTTTAGGGAAGAGTTTGTAAGTGATGGCTGCAGTGACTGTGCCCTGTGTTTATTCCCCAAGCAAGGAGTCTTGAGTGGGACCAGTGCTTCAAGGACCACAGAGAGCTGCATGGCAGGGTAGACACCAGGATAGAGGTGGGCAGGGAAGCCGACTGTAGTACCACTGGTGTGGCTGGCATTGGACTGCTTCAGGGAGCTCAGCAGCAGGTTAGTGGTAGCATGCTTGGCCAGGGCTGGTGTGGATCCCTTAGCCAGCCTGCCAGACAGTGGCACAGGGAGCAGTGTGGCCTGGCTCGTAGGAAGCGACACAGCAGTCTGGGGACCCCTGGCTGGAAGTGCTGTGGCAGATGTGTTGGTGGTGCGAGCGTGGAGCTTTGTCTGGCTGGGGGGGTTGGCTGTGCATGAACTATAGCCATAGACATCACCACTTCGAAGAATAGTCGGTTGGAAGCCATCGTCTCGTAGGCCCTGTAGGAAGGCCACAAGCTGGGCCTCTGTGGCACTGAGATCCTGGCTCATGGGATTAAACACAAGCAGCGCCTCTTCCAGGGCTTTCTTCCCTGCCGTGGAGATGCGTGACCAGGAGTGCACAGCTTTCTCCTCCACATGCTGCACTACCTTGCTCATGGCATTAGGCACTGTGAATCTGCCTGGGTATCCACAAACCAGCACTTGGCACCTCCAAAGCAAAAAGAAAAGAGTTGATAAGAATGGTACCAAGGTATGGAGCTAGAGCAGGTTGGTAAGTCAAGCAAGGCTCCCACTCTATGAAATATGGGCCTGGTCATTACAAATCATTCTCTAGGGTCTCCTGACCTTCTCCCATGTTGGTGTTTCTTTAGGATACATGACCAAAAGCACCTCAGAGCTGTCTAGCCTATTGCTGGGCTTCTGAGAAGGTTTCAATCTCATTTTAAATCAATGGCATTTTTCTTTTCTTGCTTCAAATTCTCACATAGGCTAGTCCCAATCCCTTTGCCACTAACTTTCAAGTGCTAGGATTACAGGCAAGCACTACCATATTCGGTTGTTTGGAACACAGGGTCTCACTAGGCAGTCCTGGAGCTTGCTATATAGTCCAAACTGGCCTCAAATTGGTAATCCTCCTGCTGTGGCCTCCCAAGTGTCAGCATTACAGGTGTGTGTCAAGAGCTCGGCTAAATTCTGCATTTTTTTCTACTCTTTGAAATAGAGCTTGCTATGTTGCCAGGCTAGTCTTGAACTGGTTGGTGCAAGTGATCCTCCCACTCAGGCCCCCAAGCAGCCAAGACAACATGCTTGTATTACCATGCCTGGTTTGTTTTTTTCCTGATGTTAAATATCTAGACTCTGTCCCAGGAATACATGAACATATCTCTATCCTCTAAGATCCCAGTCCCAAAGTCAGGACACAGTCACCATGAAGTTTCCTGGGAGTGTATGGTGTCCCCAGGTCAGCTTACTAAGAGATTAGGGAAGGAGACCCAAGAGCAGTAACTCTAGGGGAGTGACAAAAACAACAGGTACAGATGGAGCAAAAGGGTGATAGCTTATGAAGTGGCTGTGCAGTAAGAAAGAGTAAGGAACACACGGCGGATGTTGTAGACTAGCTGAAAATACAGACTGAGGGCTTTGAACACAGGCCCAACTGCTCCAGACTTATACTCGGTGTCCACTCCCACATGTTCATCCAGCTGCCAGTGTTCCAGTGCAGGGGTGGCTGATCCCCCCGCCTACCAGAGGCTGCTTTCAGGGTCTACGGACAGGCTACTCCAAAGACTAATTCCTCGCTCTAGTCTTGGAGTTCAACCCCCCAATAAAAGAGCCAGATTCTTAAAAAAAAAAAAAAAAAAAAAAAAAAGCTGTTGAGTAACAGGTGCAAACATCTCTAAGGCGAGAGCAGGGGCAGGCAGCTAGACCAAGGAGTCCAAGCTATGAAGCCAATGGAAGATAAAGTTCCATCTAAGATAGGTCAAGCGGTCATTAAAGGTCTGAGCTGTCCTAACTAGACTTCAAAGAGTAGCAGACCTCAATATGGCACAGATGCAGTTGTCTGGGACCCCTCAAATCATGAGTTACAGCTGGCATCGCTGCCGCACTGGAGGGATTCTAGAGGTAAACTCCCCGGCTGCACTGGAGCATTAAAAGATCAGCTGGGATGAGGCAGATCCCTGGGGCCCTGAGGCCCGTCTGTGCAGCCGCTCTGTACAGCCTAATGGAGCAGATATACAGTCTTCAGAATCCCCAGAGAAAGTGCCCTGGGGCTCTCTGTTTGGAAACATTCTTGGATCCTCAGGTGTCTGAGGCACTTCCCCTCCCCCAGAGGATGCTCTCCAAGTACAATCCTTGCACGTGACGTTAGTTCTTTTATTTATTTATGTTTTGAAGGAGTAGACTGTGAACTGTACAACAGAGAGGGACCTACTTCCCACCCCAAACCTCCGGCATTGACAGTGGGGGCGGGGGCCTAGGTCAGTCTGAGCCCTTGGGAGAGTCCTTCTTGGCTTCCAAGCAGCTTTGTAAACAGAGCTGCAGCCAGGCACACTTGCCTTCGCACATTCCTTTGGGGCCAGCCGGCAGAGGAAGTTGACAGAAGACTGGGGGTGGGAGAAGTACTAATCAGACAGCCTGGAGTCGGGGGCAGACCGGGGCCCTCAGGCTGAGACCGCGTCCCCGGGGCCCGAACGGCGACAGGGAGTCGGGGTCACGGCAGCGGCGAAATGTGTAAGGTGGACAAGTGGTAGCCCGACAGGTCCCGCACAGCCCCAGGGTGGGGTCCTGGGTGGGGGTGGGGTGTCTCGGCCAAGCCCGGGGAGAATGAGGATCCGGGAGGGTTGGCCACCCAGCCCTATCGCCCTGCCGCCCTGCGGCATCACCGGCCGCCACTCCGCGGCACCCTTAGGCCCGCGGCTCCAACCTACCGGCGCCGCCGCGGGGACCCAGGACGCACCTCTGCGCCGCCTCCGCCGCTCCAACATGGCCGCCTGCTGCGAGCCGGAAGTGCACTGCGCTTCCGCTTCCGGGATCTGGCCCGCCCGGTGACCCTTGACCTCTAGTCCCCCCCCCCAGTCTGGGGGCGGAGCAGGTTGAGTGCCAGGGAGGGCTGCCTGGAGGTGGTGGCCACAAAGACAAATCCAAACCTATCTGATTCAGTGTGGGAGTCTGCAGCACGTTCATGGCTAGAGTCACAGGCACCCAGTTAGGATTGGCCTGGGGGCTATTTAACATTTTTCTAAAATAACCTGATGTATAGTATAGGACATTGTTGGGGTCCAAGAGAAGCCCCCAAGGAAGACTATCAGCCATATGTGCAATAACAAGAGCACTTTATTAATTCCAGTGTTGGGGTGGTACTTGGTGACCCCCGAAGAAGGTCACAAGCTCCTTTTAAGCACAATTAGGGGAATTCCAGAAATGAGAGCCTAATCTGAGGGGTTGAAAGGTCTGGTCTCTGTCAGGGCTCTGGTCTGCTGCCCCTGCCTCCAACCTTTTCAGACATCAGGGTGACTCCTGGCAATGTCTAGGACATTCTACACCCCAGGGCTTACTTCTTTCTCCGGCAATTGATCAGGTCAAAATGGAGTGTGTCTGGTAGGGAGTGTCTCAGGCTATTCCCCTTGTTTACCACAAAAATATCTCCTGTAAAGCAGTAAGCCCTCCTCTCCTCCTGAGAATGGGGCCTATCCTGGCATACTTCAGAGAAAGCTGGTGTATACATGTGGCTACAAGTGATACACAGAAACCTGGGGCTCCAGATGGTCATCAGTCAGTAAGTCATAGTGCATCAATGTGGGCCTGAAGACACTGGCCCAGGAATGTGTGCCAAGATCTGGCTCAGCCAGTTCACTTCAACAGCACCAAGTCCCACTTTCAGTCTTAACACTGCCCAGAATCCCCATCCTATGGCTGGGGAGATTGCAAACTCGGCCTTCCTCCTATGTCCTGTAGGCAGCAGGGTGGTGAGAGCCCACCCCTTGCAGCACTTGAAGACACAGGTCAAGATTAACCCTAGGAACCTGAGAGCTCAGATGGACAGTCAAAATTGTCTCCAAAACTTTTTAAAGACAGTGTCTCTGCACAGCCCTGAACTGCTGGGATCAAAAGCAAGCACCACCATGCCTGATGCCGTGGCTCTTAACAAAGGGCCCACTTGACAACTGCTTCCTAGTCCGGGCTGGGAGTCCTGAGGGAAGCTTGGATTTCATGATGAGGTAGTGGAAGCATTTGGCTCTTTCACAGAACCGGAGCCACAAGACAGAAATATTGCTACAGCTCTGTTCCCGAATCCTCACGATGGTGCTACCTTGGTGTAATGCAAGTTCTAATAGGTCTTAATAATAAAAACTCAAGAGTCAGCTATCAGGGGATAAAAGTTGAAGGATCAAGGATCAGAGAAGCAGAGTAGCCGGTCACTAGAGTTCTTACCTCTACCAATGCTCAGACCAAAGGGGCGATCTTGCCTCAGACAGCTGCCTCAGACTGACTGCTCCTCAGTCTGCAATGAATTCCTGTCTCCTCCCGCCTTATATTCCTCTCTCTACCCAGCCATATCACTCCTGTCTCCACCTTCCCTAGTGCTGGGATTATATGCACGTGATCCAAGTGCTAGGATGACCTTTGTGTGAACTCTGTTTCTCTTTTATATTGGATCAATTTCATGTATCCCAGGTTGGCCTGGAACTAACGAGATCCATATGCCTCTGTCGCCCAAATCCTGGAATTAAAGGTGCATGCTACCACTTCCTGGACTCTAGTGGCTTGGCTCTGCACTCTGATATTCAGGCAAGCTTAATTTGTTAAGACACAAAATATCACTACACCTTTAGAGTTTGGAATGGATAGAAGAGAGTGGCCAGAATGCCTCCTGTAGGGGCTGGGTACTAGCCTTCTTCCTGCTTCAAAGGACCCCAAGATCCTTTAGCTGGGTACTAGCCTTCTTCCTGCTTCAAAGAACCCCAAAATCCTTTAGCTGTTTTTTATTTCCCAGCCTAACTAGAGGGATTCAGGCATCCCGAAATGTAAATATCCATTCCATTCAGCAATGCCCAAGGTCTCACTTCTCAGGGCATTGACACCCATGAGAGTCCTGAGTGTCTTCAAGGGTAGCCAAGGCATCTGACAGAAACCACAAAACCTCCTGGTAATCTGGGATCAGTGCTTCTAAACGTTTGTCTTGGTAGAGAAAGAAAGGGTCCTATGAGCCTACATCAGGAGGTTCCAACAGCACCTTCAGGTCCTAACTGTGGGTGAGTTTTACCTCTGTCCTTGTCCATAGTTGGGGGTCTGGATTGTCTGTTCACTCCTGACACCAATCTAACTTCACTTTTGAGCACAACTGTCTTCCAAAGCAGATGAACCACGACTCTGCAAACAGAAGATTCTTTCCTGAAGAGGTAGAGCTTGGTGCCTCCACGGCTGACAGTGGCCCAGGTGTGTCCTAGGAGGAGATTCCTCTCTGGCATTGTCCAGAGGTCAGAGCAAAATGGAGGACAAGAAGGCTAGGTCCATTCTATTTCTGCCCCTTCTATCTAAGGTTACTGAAGGAATGGTGAAGGTTAGGGGTACCCAGATATCAAAGGGGTGTCCTGGTATTAAGCCTGAGATGGAACTCTCAGGAAACAAATCACCAGAGCAGTTATCGCTTGACCTTTGACTTTGGTCTTTGATAGCTGCTGATAAGGATGAGATGGGGAGAGACACAACCCTTGGTCTCATTTGACATCTTCCCTTGGTCTCATTTGACATCTTATGATAATCCATCACTTGGTCTTACGTGGTATGAGGTTAACCCATATCTACCTGAGTAGACACAACTGGTAATCCAGTGGAGAAGGATGTAGCTTGGGAAAGATTTTCCCAAAAGGTTCTAAATTTGCTACTTTGGAAAACCAGAGCCAAATCTGTTTTGGGGGCATGGGAGTCTGCTGTGTGAACCTAGGTCCCATGCATGCTAGGCAAGTAAGTACTGCACTTAGCTCTCTTTTCTTGTGTGTGTGTGTGTGTGTGTGTGTGTGTGTGTGTGTGTGTGCTCGTGTTTGTGTAAACCAGAATACACATTCAGGTTTCAGTGTTACTCAGGAGCCATTATCTTTGCTGTTATTTTGAGACAGAGTCTTACTATGTAGTCCTGGCTGGTCTAGAACTCACTTACATAGACTAGGGTAGCTTTGAGCTCAAAGAGATCAGTTCTGTATTCCAGGACAGTCGGGGCTACACAGAGGAACCCTGTCTCAGAAAAATAAAACAAAACCAGGTGGTCATCACCCATTCTTTTAATCCCAGCACTTCTGTAACTTCCAGGCCAGCCTGGTCTACAGAGTGACTTCCAGGACAGGCTACAGAGAAACCCTGTCTCAACACCCCCCCCCAAAAAAAAAAGGAAGAAAAGATTTCACTTGGCTAGTCTAACTGACCAACAAGCCCCAAGGATTTTCCTGTCTCCACTTCCTCAGTACTGGGATTTCAAATCAGTATGCACCACTATGCCTGGCTTTTCTCTTTTTTTTTTCTTTTCTTTTCTTTCTTTCTTTCTTTCTTTCTTTCTTTCTTTCTTTCTTTCTCTTCTTTCCTTCTTGTTTTTGTTGTTTGGTTTTTTTGAGACATGGTCTCTGGCTATCTTGAAACTAGCTCCGTAGACCAGGTTGGCCTAGAACTCACAGAGATCTGCCTGCCTCTGCCTCCCAAATGTTGGGATTAAAGGCATGTGCCACCACGGTTTGGCAGCTTTTAATTTTTAAATGTTATTTTGTGTGTTTTCATTCTTTGCATGCTTTTCCACAGCACTGGGGTAGCAGTCAAAGGACAACTCTCAGGAACTGGTTCTATCATTCATCCATTGCTCCACACCGGAATTTTTTAAAATGTAGGTTTTCTGGAATCAAACTCAGGTTGTCAGACTTGGTGGCAGGCACTTTTACCTTTTGAGTCAACTCACCAGTCCCCTTTCCACTACATGTATTGAGACAAGGTCACAGGCTGAACCTGGAGTCCATCATTTTGCCTAGTCTGGGATTCGATGCCTCTAGCACCCTGGGATTGCAGGCAGGCTGCCATACCTGCCTGGCTTAGGTGTGGCTTCCAAAGAATGCCTGTGTTCATAGGTATGTGCTTTCCTGCTGCGTCTTCTCTACAGTCCAACACCTGAAAGTTTTGTTGTGTTTTGTTTTTTGTGTTTATTTATTTTTATTTTATGTGCATTGGTATTTTGCCTGGATGTATGTCTGTATGAGGTGTCAGATTTCCTAGAACTGGAGTTACAGTTATGAACTGCCATGTGAGTGCTGGGAATTGAACCAGGATCCTCTGGAAGAGCAGTCAGTACTGGTAACCACTGAGCCATCTCTCCAGCCTTGTGTTTTGTTTTGTAAGACAGGGTCTCACTGTAGCTCTAGCTGTCCTGGACCTTGCTCTGTAGTAGACCAGGCTGTCCTTGAGTTCACAGAAATCCACCTGTCTCTGCTTCCAAAGTGCTGGGATAAAAGACATGCACCACTGTTGCCTGGCTCCACACAGGGATTTTTTTTTTAAAATGTAGATTCTAGGGATCAAACTTATATCCTCATGCTTGTACAGCAACCGCGTTATCAACTGAGCTAGCTCTGGAGTCCCAGGCCTACCTTTGAGACTGAGTCTCCCTAAATTATAGGGCTACACTGAACTACACCCTGAGAAGAGCGAGAAGGTCCTGCAAAAGATTCCAAGAGGGAAGATAACCTGTCCTCAAGGATTCAAAGTCACAAAGGGTTAAACTTTGAAGAGCCTGCAAAATCTCACCAACAGTTTTATGGTGGTGTGGCATGATGGTTAATCTTGAGTGTCAATTTGACTGAATCTGAATTTTTTGTTTTCAATTTTAATTATATGTATGTATGTACATGCATAACATTCAGTGCCTGTTGAAACAGGACACTGGATTCCCTGGACCTCGAGTGAGCAGCCCATCTCGGGTACTGGGAACCAAATTCAGGTCCTCTACCAGAACGGGAGCCACCCTAACCACTGAGCAATCTTTCCAGCCCTATTTTTTGGTTTGGTTTTGAGACAAGTCCTCACTATTTGCCCTAGCTGACCTGGAACTCACTGTAGACCAGAATGTCTTCAAACTCACAGACACTGTCTCTGCCTCCCGATTGCTGAGTGCTGGGATTAAAAGTGTGCACCACCATGCTTGCCTTTGACCGAAAGTGGAATAAACTAAGAGACACTTGACATTCTCATGAGAAAACACATTAACTGTCAACAGCACTTTCTAATAGCAGCTGATGAAGGAGGTCTGACAGAAAGGATTTTGATTTTTGTCTTATCTTCTTGAGTCTTGCTAGCAGGTTCTCTATACCGATGCTGCTGCTTCAGCGGCTACCAATGCCACCACTGCCATTTCATTCCTTCACTGGTGCTGGAAGCCAGCTTCTTTAGGATTCTAATGTGGACTGAAGACTAGTGGACCTTCAGTGCTAGACTGGGATTGCTGAGGCACCCAGACTCCAGGACCAAGTCACTAGTGGGTCCTTAGCCTGCCCACTGTGAAGAGAGCCATTGTTGCGCTGCCGAGACTGTATGATTTAAGCCAGCCTAGTAAATCCCTTTTCCTTAAAATAAAATCTTTTTAAAAGATTTATGTGTATGAGTATTTTGCCTGTATGTATACATGTGTGCCATGTATATGCCTGGTACCTACAGAGGCCAGGAGAGGTGTCAGATCATTACAAATGGTTGAGAGCCACCATGTGGGTGCTGGGAACCAAACCCAGGACCTCTGTAATGGTCTGTCCTGACCCTTTAAGAGACAAGACCCGCCCACCACCACCCCCGACCTGTCCACCCCCACCTAGGCAAGGGGATCTTCCTCTTCCAGCTTTGAGCTCTCTCTTCTTTTCCTCTCTTCTCCTCTCCCCCTTCTATGTTTCTTTCTCTCTCTCTATCTCCTCATCCCCCTTCTCCCTCCCTCTTCCTTTCCCCCTTCCCTTCCACAACCCACTATATAAATATCCAACCTCACTCTGCTTGGCGTGCTTATCTGCATCTCTCCCTGCCTGGGGCCCGCTGCCCCTCGTGGCCCACTGCCCACCTGCTGCTGCCCTAGGGGAACAGCGCCATTTTATTTTTACCATTATAACTCAGTAAGAGCAACCCGTGCTTTTAACCTCTGAACCACCAAGATGTTGTTTAAATCTCTTGTTTTTGTTTTTTGTTTTCTTTGTCATTGAGACAGGCTTTCTCTGTGTAGCCCTGGCTGTCCTGGAACTTGTTCTCTAGACCAGAATGGTCTCAGCCTCACAGAGATCCACCTGCCTCTGCCTCCTGAGTGCTGGGATTGAAGGCGTGCGCCACCACCTAATTCCCCTTGTAGCATGTATTCATTCTATTGGTTTTGTTCCCCTAGAGAATCTTGACTAGTACACATGGTGACATTCAAAAGCAATTCTGGGGGCGGGAGGCACAGCTCAGTTGGTGGAGTGCTTGTTTATCACGCAGGAAGCCCTGGGTTTACTCCTTCTCCCTGTATAAACTGGACAAGGTGGTATGGCCTGCAATCCCAGAATTTGGGAGGAGGAGATGAGAGACTCAGAAATTCAAAGTCATCCTCGGCTACGTACCAAGTTCAAGACCAGTCTGAGCTACAGAGGACTCTGTCTTAAAGCAGCAAAACACTAATTTTTAAAATTTATTTTTATTTTATGTGCATTGGTGTTATGTGAGTGTGTCAGATCTTTTGGAACTGGAGTCACAGACAGTTATGAGCTGTTGTATGGGTGCTGGGAATTGAACCCAGGTCCTCTGGAAGAGGCCCACTATGCCATCTCTCCAGTCCCCTAAATCAATTGTGAAAAAAAAAAAAACAGTTTGGAGGATGAAGTGGCAATAGACTGAGGTGGCAGATAACAAGGTGGTGGAATCTGTGGGGACAGATGGCTTCAAAATTTGGAGGGAGCAAGACGAGATGACCTTGACTTAGTGCTGGGAGACATTTAAAGACAGCTAGCTTGTAAGTGGTCAGCAGCTGGAAATAAAAGGGAGGGGACATGGTGAGTATGAGGCTGTATGTGTAGCCCTGTGAGGGTGGATACCGGTGCCCCAAGACAGAGCAATCTGGGAATCTGGGGAACTGGAGAAGGGGCATAGGTGAGCAGAGGCCTTTTAGAGGCTGTGCAGTTTGTAACCAGTCTTTGCACCATCATTTCTGGGCATGCCCTCCACCTTGAACCACCAACTTCTGAAAGAGCTATAGGCTGTCTTTTGTCAAAAGGAAGGGTTCATCCACATTCTGGGCAGGCAAAGGCATTAATACCTCCAAACAGCTCTCAACACTGATTGATGGGGTGTGAAGCTGAGTTCGGCAGTTTCCCTTTCCCTTGGGAGCAATACCAGTGTGAGAGCCACGCTCCTCATCAGCTCCCAGAATCCTCAGAAGGATTTGGTTCCAGTCACCCAGAGTGTAACTAGTTTGATGACACCTCCTTCATTGGCTGCTCTCCTTGGTCTTCCTGCTACTCCTCTGCGGGTGCTTCCAGCAGAGGCTCCACCTCCCACACTAACTACAGGCACTCGGGTCACCGGCTCAGGATCTGCTTTGGGAAAATTAAACACTGTACCGAAAGGGGAACAAAGCCCTTGAGCCGACAACTGCTTGAAGCTCCTACGATAGGCAGGGCCAAGGCTTGAATGGGAGGGACGTGGGTCTGTGTCACACCTGTCTGCTATCAACGTGACCACAGGGTTGGCTAGAGGCGAGCCCTGTACCCAGAAGATGGACAGTCACCCAGCCCGAGTAGCCCCAGTTTCAGGATGTATAGGATTAGGCGGAGACAACTGGCCTCTGGCTGTTTTAGCTCATCTGCTCGTATCTAACCTAGCTCTCTGTGAAGAAGGACGGGATAGGTCCTAAGGCTAGCACAACCGGCTCCTCCACCACCTGCTAGTGGTCTCAGTGTACACTATAGGATCTATTCTGTAGCTGGCTTTGTGTGAAGGTTGTGTGCCGGTTAGGACAGGGCAGCTGGGTTCCCCAACCCAAAGCCTAGGCTACAGCCCTAGTGTCCTCCAGGGGGCGCCGTTGCAAAGGAGGACACCTCAAGGCTCAGTTGTGATGGGCGGGCTCCGACCCCTAAAAGGCCTCAGGTTCCACTGGCTAGCTCCTGCTGAATGCACCCACAGTGGATCCGACTCAGAACGACACCCCGCCTCGGAGCTCTCCATACCGATGTTGTGTTGCTCGCCGCTGCCTCGTTTCTATCATCGCCCCAGGTGGAATCCTAAATCCTAGCCGGCTGGATGTCCATATGCCTGTCTGTTCATTTTGGGTGATCGTGGGTCCGTGCACCCTACTCCTGCCGTGGCATGTGCAGAGTTAAGGCGGGAGGAGGTTTCCCCGAATCTGGGGAGGGGAAGCGAGGGGCGGACCTGGACCAGCCCCGCCCCACGCCTGAGCGGTGCCGGAGCCCCACCACAGCCCAGCTTCAGCCCTAGCCAGAACCAGCGTCAGCGGAGGCGGAACAGCGGACCAGTGCCCTGGCGACATCAGAGATCCAGCGGGTGAGTCCCGCGGAAGGCTCGCTCAAGGGAAGTTTGGGGCATGAAGCTTAGAGCCTTAATTAAACCCACTAGCCAGACCCGCCCCCCACTCTCCTCTGAGTTGGAAGTTTGGGGCCAGGAGACTGTCCTACCAAATCCTGGGACTGAGAGTGGAGACCCCCAACAACACACACACACACACACACACACACA
>JAQHUG010000001.1:5594566-5612725 GCA_028555095.1 Dicrostonyx torquatus
GCTACTAAGTGGGGGGCGAAAGCACAGAGAACAAAAACCATGGACATACATATGTAAGCTCTGTTCATTTGCATCAGACAGGCTAAATTTAATAAGATTTTTGTAAGAGGCATTACAGGGGCAACAGAAGACCTGGCTTTGAACTGTTAGTGCCCATTTTAGAGTATATGCCCAACCACGTGACCTAAGTCCATTCCAGCACATCCACCAAAATGGTTCTTAGTTCCAAAAGGGGCCATGGAGATTGAATGCCTGGCGTTCCAAGACAAACAGATCTCTGCCTCAGCCAAGCCCGGTTCCACAGGCTTGACTGCCACTGGGAATTGAATTCCTAGAGTGGCATGGAGAACTCAAGATTGTAGACTAGGGTCCTTTCAACACGTGGCCTGCCGTGTGGAAAGGGTCTGCCCTATCTCGGTGGAACCTCCAAAATGTTAGGAATATTTCCTAATGCCAGCTCCTTGCCGACTCAAAATTCCCAATCAAACCAAATTAAGAAATATCCAGGTTTAATGAAAGTTCTGTGCTCGCAGGTGGCCCCACAGGGAAACCGGGAAGTCACAGAAACGCGACCACCAGGAGGAAGAAAGGGAGACCACGTTTCTCTTTCACGAGATCACTTAAATACCCTGGGTAGTGATCCTGATCCCACCCCCAGGGAGGGATCAGGACCTGGCCTGCTTGGATTTAGAGTCCAGACCAGGTCTCGGGGATGGGATAGATGTGAGGGGCTGGGGTCTACGCTCCCAACTTGACAGAGGGTTTTCCCAGTTTCCCAAAGTTAAAGTTCTGCTCTGCTTCCCTCCATTCTGGTGAAAGGTCATCACCCAAACTTCATTCAAGAGATTTATTGGGAGGGACAAATCCAGAAGAGTGGCTGCCTCTGCCATAGTGGGAAAAGGCAGCAGCAAACTGAAGAAGGAACCGACCTTACATAGGGCTTCTTATGGGCAGAATTTTTCCAAGAGATTTTCAGGGTGGGAATTGGTCAGATTTCAATCCCTGAGATTGTATAAACTCAGAGATTGGCTGGATTTCATGTTCGGGGATTGGTTGGTTTTTGTACTGATTTGGTTAGGGGCAGAGTATATTTCTTTGGCTCTGGTTTCAGGGCCAAAGTATGTTTCTTTGGCTTACCCTTGACACTGAGAGCTAGAGATGAGAAGACAGGTGCCTGACAGAATGCCCTCTCTGGTGCTGGCACAAGGTGTGTTCACAGGAGTGCTTGGAAACTCACCTGGGTAGGGTCTTGTACTAGATGTAGGAGGCCAGGGGAAGCCAAGATTGGAAGCATGGGGAGCACTGCCATACAGTTGGTCTGAGGGCCCTGTCACAATTTCAAGCTCTCAAAGCAGCTGCTCTGCCCCGCCTGGCCTGCCTTCCACCTGATGTTTGTTTAACCCTCTTTCCTAAACCTTCCTCCAGCCCTCCAACCTTTTGTTCTAGGACTATCTGCAGATTAACCCTTGCCTACTTGTCTCGGAGTCTTCCAGTCTACTTCTAAAGCTTTGAATTTAGCATCTTGGTAGGATGCAGCCTTAGAACCTAAAAATCATAAGGATTGACTGGCCCAGCTTCTCATATGCCTTATGCTGTGATTTGGATTTGCAGTTTGCAGCTAGCAGGTTTCGCTGCTCCTATTTATTCTTGAATTTTCCTTGTTTCTATTTTGATTCTAGTAATCCAAATTGCAGTTTGGTGTTTCCACGGAAACAATTCAGTGATTGTTTGGTGTGCCGAGATGAACTGCGGGGGAGCAAGCTGAATGACGTCAAACGTTTTAAAGTTTCTCAGACATGACTAGGGTCAACTGTCACACATCATGAGTATCTTTGACCCTGAAAACCTTTAGTTTTATTAAATGCTATGTTCTAGCCTCCTATATTCTCTCCAGCAAATTCCTGAAAAACAATTCCTCCTCCCGCCGCCCCTGAGCAGATAACAGAGGCAGGAAGGGCTGTTAGGGGCACATTAGTGAGCCAGGGGATGTAAACAGGGGAGAAGGAGGCCTGTGTGCCCACCTGAAGGCTGGCACTTGCCTACAGTGCAAAACATCTGTTTCTAAAGGGAGGGAAAATATCCCCAATTTAGGTATTTTCACAAAAAGCTTTGGCTAAAACAAAACCAAAGAGTACCTCCCTGTCTGGCCAGAGGGAGCGTTGTCTATCTTCTTGTATTGGACCCAGATTCCCAAGGGCTAATCACCACCAAAAATAAAAACAAACCTGTCACTTCAAAGTGTTCCATAGTTAGGGTTCTGCCATCCTATGTGGCCACCTCCCCTTCAAAGCCCTGCGTGCAGAGACTGCACACTGACCAGTGAATTCAACTGGGACTCTGTTCTGTGAGACCCAGTACCCTCAGGACAGCCCTCCAGGAGTCCTGTGTGACCCTGGAATCCATCTGTTCAGTCCTCACAGACTGTGACAGCTGGTGACAGATAGGCACCTAGCAACAAATACCATGATTTATTGACGGAGATGGGGATTTAGAACAAAAGCATCTTAGGACTGGGGGTGAAGCTCAGTGAAAAGCGCTTGTCTGGGACACACACACTGCACACCTTGACTTTTTTGTTTCCTTTTTTCTTTTTCTTATTTATTTTTTGGCTTTTTTTTTTTTTTTTTTTTTTTTTTAGAGACAGAAATTCTTTGTGCTCTGGCTGTCCTGGTCCTTGCTTTATAGACCAGGCTGGCCTTGAACTCAGAGATCCACCTGCCTCTGCCTCTCAAGGGCTGGGATTAAAGGACTGAACCACCACTGCCTGGCAAAATATAAATTTTTTTGGTAGTACAATTATTTTTTTATTCTTTTTATTTTTATATATTTTTGATGACTCTACAGATGAAATATATAAAATATTTTTTAAAAACCATTTTAATTTCCTTTGATGCTTCCCTACAATTTTTTTTTGAGACAGTTTCTCTGTGTCTGTCCTGGAACTCACTCTATAGACAAGGCTGGACAAAATTTTGTTTTTACATTAAAAAAATAATTGGGGAGTTGATTGTATTTTAAATTTATTTAATTATATTTTAGGTATGAGTGCTCTGCATATATACCCGCATGCCAGAAGAGGTTTTCAGATCCTACTACAGATGGTTGTGAGTTTCCATATAGTTGCTGGGAATTGAACTCAGGACTTCTGGAAGTGCAGCCAGTGTTCTTAACCTCTGAGCCATTTCTCCACCCCAGCTGATAAAATTTTTTTTTTAAATTTTCAAGACAAGATTTCTCTGTATAACAGCTCTGGCTATCCTGGAACTTGCTTAGTAGACCAGGCTGGCCTCTAACTCACAGACACCCACCTGCCTCTGCCTCTCGAGTGCTGGGATTAAAGGTGTGCGCCACCACCACCGGCTCGCAGTTGATTGCATTTTTTTTTTTTTTTCGAGACAGGGTTTCTCTGTGGCTTTGGAGCCTGCACTGGAACTAGCTCTTGTAGACCAGGCTGGTCTCGAACTCACAGAGATCCGCCTGCCTCTGCCTCCCGAGTGCTGGGATTAAAGGCGTGCGCCACCACTGCCCGGCAGTTGATTGCATTTTTAAATGTTAAATTTTGGAATAACTTTAGATTTACAGAAAACTTCAAACAGAGTGAGCATGTGTAAACTCTGCCCTGCTTTCTCAAGTGTTGACATGTAACTGATCTATTTGTCAAAGCCAGAAAACTAGTATCAATACATTAAACACCAGCTTTCACGTAGATTTCACTCAAGTAAAGGTCCCTTACTGCTCAAGCACACAGTCCAGGATTCACATGCTTCTTGGGCACCTCTGGTGAGAGGTTTTGAATATTTTTCATGGCCCTGATAATCCTGAAGTTTTACCCAGGGATACTAGAATATCCCAGATGGGTTTATCTGACATTTTCTCATGGTTATAGACTGAAGACTATGGATTTTGTAAGCATATCACAGGTATCAGATTTGCCTTGAACACTTTATGCCAGTGGTTCTCAACTTTCCTAAGGGTGTGACCCTGTTGTGGTTGCTAGCCTGCGTCCTGGGGACCTGGCAGGATGCACTCAGTACTCTGGCCTGCTCAGGGTCCTGACATCTGTCTGCTGCACGGCTATAGCACATGCTACAATTCCTCATGAAAAATGACCTCCTGCCCCTGCCCCTCTCTCATTTCCTCCCTCCTCCACCGTTCCTGTCTAGGAGCTACTTCATTACTGTAATTTTGCTACTGCCATAAATCGTAATGTAAATATCTGTGTTTTCTGATGGTCTTAGGTGACCCCATGAAAGGGTCGTGAGCCCCACAGGTTGTGATGTTGTCAAGGATGATTATGAGCTGCTGCTCCTCTTGCTTTGTCTCCCGAGTGCTGGAATTACAGGCATTAGACATCACATCTACATCTTAAGATTTTTAATTTATTTGAAAGATTTGGGTTTTTATGTGTATGTATGCTGTGTGAGTGTATGTCACATGAGTTCAAGTGCCAGAGGAAACCAGAAGAGGGTGTTGGATCCCCTGGAACTGGAGATGTAGCACCCCTGAAAAGGGCAAGTCAAAGACTCTCAACCGCTGAGACATCGCTCCAGCCCTCCTTTTCATTTCTTGAGAAAGGGCCTAACTACAGAAACCAGCTGGCCTCTTAACTTGCCTTCTCCTGCCTTAGCCTCCCAAGTTCTGTGAATACTGTATGCACCACACCTGTCTTGTCTAACCTCTACATGGCATTTGATAAGTCTCGGGATTTGTCAGCTCTGCAGTTTTTCTTTCCTTTAGTCTTTGAATAAGAGTAACCAAGACTAGCTGGACAGTAGTGGCGCACGCCTTTAATCCTAGCACTTGGGGGACAGAGGCAGGTGGATCTCTGTGAGTTTGAGGCCAGCCTGGTCTTCAGAGCAAATTCCAGGACACTCAGGGCAACACAGAAAAAAAAAAAGTCTAAAATAAAAAGAGTAACCAAGTCTAGTTCATCCTTACGGGTGATAACGGGTAAGAGAAAAAGGCAGACATGAAGTCCCACCTCTGCATCGGTGGGGTTTGCTGGTGCACACCTTGTGAGACAGAGGCAGGCAGATCACTGTGAGTCAGAAGCCAGCCTGGTCTACATAGGGAGTTCTATGACAGCCAGGAATATATACTCTCTCAAAATAAAATAAAAACAAAAACAAAGTCCACTTCACATACAGTTAAGCAATATGTTTGCTTGAGAAATATTTTATGAACATGAATCTCAAGAAGGCTGACCTCTCTAGAACAACCTGAGCAGAGGCAGCCAAGGATGCTATGAACATTCCAAGTCAGGCTGTGTTTACTGAATTTCTCCCTCCTGCAGAGATTAAATGGCAGTTAGTCAAGAAGAGCCACTGGTTAGATGTCCTTTTCTCTTGCCTCAGGCAGGCAATGCCAGTGGCCATCCTTGGTGGAACCAGTGAACACTCATCTCGGGGTCTATTGAGAGAGTGCCAGGTGACCGTATGAATGCTGCTGAGAATGCTGCCTCTATTGCTATACCAGTCGAGTACCACTGAGCCAAATCCCAAGACTAAAATAGCTGTTAAAATAATGGAATGATACACTCTCTGAGTCATCTTGCTTGCTACTGTGATTCTTTTCTTTCTTTTTTTCGCTATGCTGACCTCAGGAGGGCAATGTGCAGGATGTCTGTCTTCCTCGCCTCCTTCTGGCCTTCTCTGTCTTGGCTCAGCACGGTCTGGTCTTTGCTATAGAATTTCTCATGGTGGGATGATGTGGTTCAGGTGTGAAGGTGGACAGGTGAACCTGTACTGACTGTTCCCTTCCTGCCCCCCTCAGCAGGGTCCATGTGTCTGTGGAGGATATATAGGTCCTAAAGGAGACAGTCTGGAATCCTGCCAGAATCTGACTCAAGGAGCTCCACACAGAGGCAGCACTCTGGAGAGGATAGGGATAGGAAAATAAGGGTGGTAAATCAAGACATGAAGAAAGCCTGGATGCAGGAGACAGGGGTTCCTGTGTGTTAAGTGTGTGAGGGGAGCAGAGAGCCCAAGCCAAACTTGAGTGTGAGCCTGGCTCTTCTGAATCGAGTTTACCTGTGGTAGGCTAGTCCCAGGTGGCAAATCCATCTGGTTACAGTACCCATCTTTTCCAGGAATCTGTATAAAAGACTATGAGGAGAAAGAGCAAAGGCACAACCTACCAAGGGCATTGTATATATTGAACACCGATCAAAAACACACTTCAAAAAATGTCAAGTCAAAAAAAAAAAAAAAAAAACCTCCAAACATTTCAAAATAACAGAATATTAAAGCCCAGACTCAGCTCACAATGGGATTCAGCAGGAGTTACAGTATGTGGCAATTCAGGCTCTGCCAACCCCTTGTCAAGAGTCACGACTGGCTGCTGATAACCTTACTCTATTTGATATTTAAAAGAGGTCATCAAGTTGTAATCCTCCTCCAAGTCCAGAACAGTCTCAACAATATTCTGGTCATCAAAAGCCTGCTTGAGGCTCCCAGGGTCAGCATCCAAAGACTTCCGAGGGCTCTCGTCCACAAGCAGGGACCAGGCCTCCTCCTTAAGAGGTGAATCTTGGCAGCGTCCACACACACGGTTCAATTCGTTTTCAAATTCTAGTTTTCCAGCCAGTTCTTCAATAGTTCGGATACTCGTATGATCTTAAAACAACAACAAAAGGACATTCAGCTTAGAAGTTTCTGAGAACAGTCAGGCAGTGGTGGCACATACCTTTGATCCCAGCACTCAGGAGGCAGAGGCACGTGGATCTCTGAGTTCTAGGCCAGCCTGATCTACAGAATGAGTTCCAGGACAGCTTGCACTGTTTACACAAAGATACCCTGTTGTGGTGATATCTTGTTTGTACAAATAAAGCTTGCCTAAAGATCAAAGGGCAGAGCTAGCCACTAGTTAACCATAGAGGTCTGGAGGTCTATACAGATAGACAGGAAGTGATGTGGCTGGGCAGAGAGAGGAAGTGATAAAGTGGGAGAAGACAGGAGGTCAGTCTCTTTTTGGTTGGGAAGTTGAGTAGATAAGAAAGCCATGGTTTTGCTCCTTTGTCTCTCTGATCTCTTTTATTTTTCCCTCTATGTGACTCAGATTTTTATTATTAATACCTATTAGAACTCATGCTACATATGGGCACCAACATGAGGCCAGGCAGTAGTGGCACATGCTTTTAATCCCAGCACTCAAGAAGGAAGAGGCAGGTGGATCTCTGTGAGTTCTAGACCAGCCTGATCTACAGAATGAGTTCCAGGACAGCCAGGGCTACACAGAGAAACCCTGTCTCAGAAAAAAAAAAAAAGTTTCTGAGAACATTTCATGCTTAAGTTAAAAACCACAAAACTGATGTAACTCATGAATCGTTGTCTAATTTGATACCTTACTACCACAAGCTAGCAAGCAGATAGACACACAAACCATAAACGGGTAAGTGTTTCAGAGACTATACAGAACTAGACATTCCTGTCACAGCACACACAAGTGAGCCACCATCCCTGATTATCTGTGCATTCTCAAGCATGGTAGAAATGGAATATGCATGCTTGTTCCAGCTCTCAGAACTCGCGGACCCATGCGGTTGATAAGGTGGTAAGAAAAGCAGAGCCTGCGGGTAATCAGGAGGAGTTGGGTACTGGGAGGTCCAAGGAAACAATGGGCAGAAGCAGCAATGACTTCAGCTTACCTCCTGGGGCTAGTAGAGGACAGGAAGTCATCCAAAATTACAGAAAGGTTTTGGGGCCCAATGCAAGCACCATCCCTCATTAGACCTCCCTTGAGTCCTTTCTAACCTGGGGATTCTTCCATGTCCACAGTTTCTGGCAATGCCTGCAGCTATATATCCCTTAACCAGGAGATGCTGGTTCACTGCAATATGAGTCATTTAGAAATAGGACACACAGTTCAGAGAACATACAGATATAGAATGTATGTAGGATAAACGTCTAACTGCTGGGTGTGCTGGTGCACGCTTATCATCCAGTACTCAGAAGAGTCAAGCAGGAGGATTACAAGTTTGAGATCAGCCTGGCCTATCCAGCCGGAGTGTGTCTGAAAAACAAAAAAGCTTGGTGTAGCCCTAGGGAGTCTCAAAACAAAAACAAAAATAACAAAAATGGGATGGGGGGTAGGGGCTACAAAAGATGGCTCAGTTGTAAGAGGACTTGCTGTTCTTACAGAAGAAAGACACATTTAGTTCTTGGCACCTACATGGTGGCTCACAACTCTGGAATTCCAGTTCCAGGAAATCCCAACACCTCTTCTGGCCTCTATTCACAAAGCACACACACACATATGGTCTCCATATATACTTGCAGGCAAACAGTCTTCAAACTGTGCCTAGATTAATAAAAAAAAAAAAGAAATCTTTAAGAAATTTAAAAGAAAAATGGGGCTGGGTGGTAGTGGTACACTTTTTTAATCCCAGCACTTGGAAGGCAGAGACAGGCAGATCTCTGTGAGTTCGAGACCAGCCTGGTTTACAGAGCAAATTCCAGGACAGGATCCAAAGCTACACAGAGGAACCCTTTCTCTAAAACCAAAACAAAAAAAGAAAAAAAAATGGAGCTTGAGAGATGCCTCAGCAGTTAAGAGCATTAATTGCCTTTGCAAAGGGCCCAGATTTACAGGCACCCATGCCTGGTGCGCACAGCCTCCTGTAATTGTAGCCCCAGAGGGAGGCAACACCTTTGGCCTCTGAGGGCACCCACACTCATTTGCATATGCCCCCCTTAAGACACACACAGACATATACATAAATAAAAATAATAAAAGTGTTTGATAATGGAAAACTGTCTAATAGGACATATAGTACTATGCTAAGTGGATATTTCTAGGGAGACAGATCTTATTCTTTGCAAGAGTGTCTCATTCTGCAGCCTAGGTTGGCCTCAAATTCATACCTATCTGCATGCCTCTTCCTTCCAAGTGCCGCAATTAAAGGCAAGTGTCACCTCACTCAGCTACAAGATTTCTTCCACTATTGTATTTCCCACCGGGTGGACTATTTGTCCTCTTTTCCTCCTTGGGCCTGTACCCCATTTCCTTCAGCTTGGCACTCAAGCACTAAGGTCTGAAGGCTGTTCTCTGTTCCTTCAGGGAGCCCAGATCATTATGAGACACTTAAGTAATGATCTTATTGACCTGTGACCTCACAGGGTTACCTGTTCATTGAAGAAAGGGGCAGTATTGATTATTTCATGGTTCTCTACTGAGTCTGCTTTGGGCAAACTAAATTTCCAAATGAGATGTGTGGACTCCTGGCCTATGTGAGGGACCAAGGAAAGAGTGGCCCAGCTCTCTACTCACCAATCATATCCAGCAGGTCCTTTGTGACCTCTTGGCTAGAACTGCTGAGCAGTATATTTGAGTCATCCTTCCTGCAGTCAGATTGGGTGCAGGTGGGGGAAGAAGACGGGGAATTAGATATTCTTTCAGAAAAATATTGAAATATTCAGATAAGCTGGGCGGTGGTGGTGCATGCCTTTAATCCCAGCACTAGGGAGGGAGAGACAGGTGGATCTCTGTGTGTTTGAGGCCAGCCTGGTCTACAAGAGCTAGTTCCAGTACAGGCTCCAAAGCTACAGAGAAACCCTGTCTCGAAAAACAAAAAGTCACCCTTAGCTACACAGGAGCTTAAAGCCATATGTCTACATTAGAGGGTTTTAAAAAAAAAAAGAAAAGAAAAAATAGGCTGGCAGAATAACATAGCAATGCAAAGGTAAGCGTGACAACTTGAGTTGGATCCCTGAACCCACAGAAGAATAACTACTGAAGGTTTCCCTTTGATTTCCATACGCATGCTATGTCATGCCTATGTCTACACTCAAACAACACACACATATACATACTAATAAAAATATAAAATTAGAAAAAATGGGTGGCTGAAGATGGCTCATCGGTTAAGAGCACTGGCTGCTCTTCCAAATGCACGGCACCTACATGGTAGCTCACAACTTTCAGACCCTCTAGCTGCAGGGGATGCAGTGCCACAGCCTCTGGCCTCTGCAGGCGCTGTGGGAGGGCATGTGATGCAGACATGCTTGCAAGCAAAACATCGACACATACAAAATATAAATTAGGAAAACTCTCCAACTATAAGAAAAGCATTGCTAAGGCTTGTTGATACGCAGTTGAATGTTTGCCTTAGCATGTATGAGACCTCTGGTTCAGTCCTCAACACCACTCACACATTTAAGAATAATTACTTAACACTGATTGCCCTCTGGGTACCATAGTTTCCATGACTGGATATCTAGAGTTTTCAGCCCAAATATATACAACAAAACATAACTGTCTGTTCAGTCAGATTCTGAAAACCGTGTATCAATTTCCTGTACCTTCTTAGCACTCTCAAGAGAAGGCTAGCTTAATAACAAATCAGACCTTTTATTTTTTAGAAATGATTCTCCCTAATTGATGCTATTAAGCAATCAAATTAGAATCACCTTAAACTTTCTTTTCTCCAGTTTTCCACATCTCCTGCAGCTCTCCAAAACTGTTTTTCACGTGCCCAAATGGAAGAGTGCATCAAGACATTTTCCTTGCTGGTCAGAGGTTTTCTTTTGGGGTATAAAGGAAGGGGTTTTGCATTAACTGGGACATGGTGTGGTGCAAAGACAGGATTCTCATTCTCAGGAGCACATGAGGCACCAGCGCAGGGGGCAGCAGAGGGACAAGCTGTCAGTGGGTTTCGACAGAACAGCCTGTGCACAGGCAGGGAGGTGAGCGATGGGGCGTCCAGCCTCTGTGGGCCTGTGCACTCCTGGGAATGCCTGACTCCTTCAAAGGCTCGGTCTATGGCTGCAGTCAGCTCCTTTCTGCATCTTCGTAGTTTCTCAGACATTTCCCTAAAAGCGACCATGCCTAATTTTATTATTTAATAATCGGAAATACACAGAGCAACGCGGTAATGATGCTATACAAGAGGCTGAGATTCTACCCGGATTTCAAGTTTGATTTACGCTTACACCACATCATCCTTCTTTTCCTCTGAGGGGATTATTGCCCACCATTCTCAGGACCCCAGATCGCAGGGAAAGGCCCCATACACCCCGCTTAACCACCCAGAGCTTTTTTAGCTGGTTGCCGCCCCACACTGCGACCCAATCTAGGCCGGAAGGGACCCCTACAGCGTCCTCACCCAGCCGTGGCCGAACAAGAGTGCCCAACGGACACTGCGCTCACGTGCCAAGACTCGACGCGACTCCCAACCCCCCCACGTACGAACAAGAGTGCCCAACGGACACTGCGCTCACGTGCCAAGACTCGACGTGACTCCCAACCCCCCCACGTACTAGGTTAAAGGTCGGTCAAAACTCACATGACCACAAGGGGCAACAAAGGCCTAGAGAGGTGACCTATTAGCAGGCAAAGAGTAAGGTGTAGCGCCACAAGGGAAAGAATCCAGTCCGGGGATATCTGTTACTGAAAACTTTTTTTTTTTTCGGGGGGTGGGAGTGGGGTGGCGCCGGGTTGTTTCCAAGATGGTTTCTCTGAGTAGCCCTGGCTGTCCTGGAATTTGCTCCTGTAGACCAGGCTGGCCTTGAACTCAGATCCACCTGCCTCTGCCTCCCAGGGCTGGGCTTAAAGGCATGTGGCACCATTGCCCTGCTGGAAACAGTATTTTCTTAAACCACATTAACTTGAGTGTTTTGAAGACCTGGCAAACACCCATAGTGTTTCTCTGAAGTCAACATGGAGAAACAATGCCACACATAGCACCCAGTTTTATGAATGGACTTATTTTAAGAGAGAGATGATGAAAGTTCCACATTGAATCAGTCTGTTTATCAGGGACAGTGGGGTTAAAACAGAATTTGAAGCTTCCATGAGAAACTGAAAACAAGATCCCCTAAGAGCTGGGAAATTCTGAGAGCACAGACTAGAAATGGGCTCCAGTAATAATTTACAGCTGCTAATGTTCAGAAAACTATAAACCTATCTCAGTGAAAAGCAAAGAACTCAAGGACAACATCAAGTTTACTAGAGGCTTGGTTTACTGTGGCCAGACTACCAGGGTGACCAGTATGGGCACCAGAACCCAAAACCCAAGAGTTCAGAGCAGTCCTGCATGGGTCTTCATGGCTGCACCATACTCAATTACATGGTGTTCCTCTCCTTTCTTTGGAATCCATGAGACACGCTTCACTGTGTACCAAATCCCACCCCACACTTCAGCTCCACAGGTTTCTGTCACCACCCATTTAAAAGAAAAAATAATTCAGCCTCTTAACATAACCCTTCTGAGAGAACAGGGTCTTTTTTTTCTTTTCTCTTCTCATAAAAGAAGGTAATTTCCTCATCTGGTTTTAAGATTGACATGAGCAGTCTTCACAAGTGTCAAAGGCATTCTCCTGGGGAAGGACACTGCTGTGGGGTGGGGGAGGTGGCAGGGTCGCTGAGTCAGCATCAGTTGGTGTCCATGTTGGAAGCTTCATCATCTCCCAGGCCCTGCTGTGAGCTGCCCAGCCTCATGGCTCCGTCAGAAGAGCCTGGGAAAGCGGTGAGCGAGGGCGCACTGTGACATTCGTCATCACGACGCTGGTAGAATAGAACGTAGGCAGCTTTCGTCTAAAATACAAGGGAGGGAGGGAGTCCATTTACTGGGAACACACACAGCTGTCCCCCATCCTTTCCTCACCATTCTATACTGCTAAACTCATGGTACCTCTTGCCTATAATCCCAGCAAGGGGAAAAGAGCCTGGGAAAGGAGGGTTTTTGTTTGTTTTTTGTTTTTTTGCCAGCCTGGGTTTCAGAGTGAAATCCTTTCTTTAAAAAAAAAAAAAAATCAATCTGAAACTGGATGTGGTTACACACACCTGTAATCCCAGTACTCAGAAAGCAGAGGCAGGAGAATTGCTAGCCTAACACACAAAGTGAGTTTAGATTAGGGATATGTAGAAAGCCACAACCTCAATAAACAAGCACTCTGAAGGAATGGATGAGTGAGTGAAGGAACAAACACTCGCAGGAAGCTGCCACCTTGTTTGCATATCCACACCTAAGAGCAGCCAGAAAAGCCCTTTCTTTACAAGCTGCCTCCTGATGTCCCGGTCAAGGCTGTAGGGAAATGCAGGATTACTATGATCCAGTACCTCAAGGAAAACTGAGCTTTTGCATTAGGAAAGATCTAGAATGAATGGCAGTCCACTCTACTCCACCCAGAGCCTCTCCAGATAATGAAGTAACCGATGGCCTAAGAGGACCTTTTTGGCTTACTTGTTAAGATAACCGGGGAGAAGTGGGTATCTGGGCCAGGTACTCACCACTATCTGATCCTCAGAAGCCAGGGACACGTTGCTGTCATCAAAGTAATACCACTTCCCATTCAGTCTGTTCTTCGCATACGCAGTGTCTGCAAGTTACAAACAAAACACTCTAATGGCCACCGGGAAAATGAATCCTAGGGCTAGGATGAAATACAAACACAGGTTCACACCCAAAAACATTAACACTGACATTAAGAATAATGTATAGCCAGTGTGAATCCACTCAGGAAGCAGGGACAAGAGTACTGCACTAAGTACAAGGCCAACCTGGCCAAGTCTAGGCAGGGTTGAATAGGTCTCAAACAGAAAACACCACCACCACAAAATTATATAAGAACTAATATGCACATACATATAAGTAATGATAAGTTTGTTTGCTTCTCTGTGTAGCCCCGGCTGTCCAGGAACTCACTAGTAGATCAGGGTGCCCTTGAACTCAGAGATTCACCTGTCCCTGTCTCCAGAGTACTGAGATTAAAGATATGTGCCACCACGCCCAGCTTTGTCTATTTTATTTTATTTTCAAAATTTATTTATTTTATATGCACTGGTGCTTTTGCCTTCATATATGTCTGCTTGAGGGTGTTGGAGCCTGTGGAACTGGAGTCAGACAGTTATGAGTTGTCATGTGGGTGCTGGGAATTGAACCCTGGTCCTCTGGAAGAGGAGTCAGTGCTCTTAACCACTGAGCCATCTCTCCAGCCCTCTGTCTATTTTTTAAAAAAGATTTATTTATTTATTATGTATACAGTATACTCAGTATTCTCTCTGCATGTATGCCTGCAGGCCAGAAGAGGGCACCAGATCTCATTACAGATGGTTGTGAGTCACTATGTGGTTGCTGGGAATTGAACTCCGGACCTTTGGAAGGGCAGGCAGTGCTCTTAACCACTGAGCCATCTCTCCAGCCCTTATTTTTAAATAAAGATCTATTATTTAATTATATGGAGGGGTTGGTGTGCAAATGCCCACAGAGGTCATAAGGTGGTGCTGGGAACTAGACTCAGGTCCTCTGGAAGAACAGTACTGCTCCAGGGTCTGTGTAATGGCTATGACCAGTGCTAGACACGGGGCAATGTCAGAGCACTTGCCTAGGATTTTCATCAGTGCCCTTAACAAACAAAAATGGCCATGAGTATAATCCAGAGCCACAGAGGGACTTGGCGAAGGCACTGATACTTCTAAGATTCAAGCAAAACAAGAGCAGATGGCTTCGTCTTCAGCAGAATGTTCTTAGTGCCTCTGGAGCCAGTAGAGGAATTTTGGTTGGAAAACATTGACCACTGGGTTTGCAGAGCTGAGAGGTGAACAAGAAGCTTTCCATTTCTTTTTCTCCACAGCTGTGACTGGGAATCTGTGGCAGGCAGGCTGGAGATGCAGCTCAGTAGCAGGACTAATCTAGAATGCACAACACTCCAAATTCCATCCCCAGCACTGGGGGAAAGTTATGCCCCCCTTAACTGGTATATACAGCTAAAACACAGCTGGAAGGCTAGGCAGGGGTGAGGGCAAGCATTCTGACAACCGAGCTTCATAGTAAGATCTTGTCCCAACAACAACACACACAAAAAAGTTTTCATTAAAGTGAACCAGAGGGGCTGGAGAGATGGCTCAGTGGTTAAGAGCACTGACTGCTCTTCCAGAGGACCAGGGTTCAATTCCCAGTACCCACATGGCAACTCACAACTGTCTGAAGAAACAGTTGCAGGAGATCTGACACCTTCACACCAATGCACATAAAATAAAGTTAAATATTAAAAAAAAAAAAAAAGTGAACCAGAAACTCTGGGAAATAGGTCAAAAGAAAGAAATCACTGTTTTTTTTTGCTGGGTATGGTCATGTATACCCATCATCTCAGCACGTAAAAAGCTGGGATGGAAAGAACTAGAGATTCTGTCTCAAAATCAAATCAAGCTACACCAAAGATAAGCTAATTTTGGCATCTCTCATTCTAGACTAGGTCTCTGTACCCCTTGTATTTTCTCTGCTTTTGCAGAGCTGGGATACTGCTTCTATAAAGACACTGATTTTAGAGAGCTGTTTTCGATTATCAGGGCACTTCCCCATGTATTCTCTCTGATCAAGGCCCTGGACAGCAGTATCAGCTGTGCTCTCAAACACGTTTGCTAATACACAGAGACAGGTGAATGAGCCAGGTGCAGTGGCGCACATCTTTAATCCTAACACTTGGGGGTGGGGGGCAGAAGAGGTGGGCAGATTTCTGAGTTCAAGGCCCATCTGTCTACAAAGCTAGTTCCAGGACAGCCAGGGCTACATAGAGAAACCCTAGCTTGAAAAATCAAAATAAACATAGAGGCAAATGTTTTTGTGCAAAAAGTTTTATCATGTCATTGTCTTAAGAGAGAATCCTAGAGGTAAACTCAGCATGGTGGCTCATGCCTGTAAGCCCCTACTGGAGAGGCTAAGGTAGAAGGACTGCCTGGAGTCCTAGGTTACGCTGACTGACGACGGACGTGATGAGCTCCAGGCCAGCATGGGATTATCAGTGGGACAACTCACCACGTTAGCAGTACTGAATTAAAGAATATGAAAACTTAGAAAGGAGAAAGGAAGGGGTTAGAAAGGGCGAGGGATTGAGAAAGCCTATAGCCAGGAACTATAAACAAGCCATGGGCTAATGGCAGTGCCAGGCATCCAGGAAGAGGCTGAGAGAACACCAGGCAGGGCATTCCCACACATCTGAAGGAAGCAGATGCCAATACTTACAGTGACCAACCCCCATGGCTCCATAGTGATTGGACACAGCAATTAGGTCATAAACATAAGGTCTTGCTGACCGGTCACAGACAAACTCGGACATGTTCAGAGATCTGAGTAAAAAACATAATACCCCATAAATAAGTTAAACTCTGTAGCCCAGCAACCCCTTTCATCCAACAGACCAGAGTATAGGAACAAACTCAAACTATGTGAGGAGAAACAGACCAGGGCAGAGTGACCATTTGTCAGACACAGAAATCGGGAGAGGTCCAAGTTATGGCACTACCATACCGTGTGGGTTCCAACAGCGGTAAGAAGACATCAAAGAGGGCTTCAGCCCGAGTCGGGAGGCTGCTATTAACCTAGCTGCAACCACTGAAATGTCAGCGCAGGCCCTGGGAGGCTTTACTAGTTTGGAATTTTCTTTGTTATTTTTGTGTATGTGTGTCTGAGTGAGTAACTGAGTGCAGCCATTAACGCCACATCACAGTTATCTGAGGACAGCTTTTAGGAGGTTTTATCTTTCGACCATGGAATCTAGGGATCAGACTCAGGCCATTAGGTCTGTGTGGCCAGTGCTGTTACTAGCTGAGCTGTCTCACTGGCTCACACTGAAATGTTCAAAAATACAGAAAAGGTAAAAGAAAGTAAGGCATGGTGGTACATGCTTTAATTCCAGCACACAGGAGGCAGAGGCAGGGATTGCTCTGAGAGTTCAAGGTTATCCTGGTTTACAGAGCAAGTTTCAGAACAGCCATGGCTACACAGAGGATCCCTGAAAAACCTTGGGGGAAAAAAAAAGGAAAAAGAGTTTTTAATTACCAGGGTAGATTTGAACTTGCAATCAATTATCTTCCTGCCTCAGCCAAGGATTGCAAGCACACACAACCACACCCATCTAAAGATCAGTTCTGGCCAGGCGGTGGTGGCGCACGCCTTTAATCCCAGCACTTGGGAGGCAGAGGCAGGCGGATCTTTGTGAGTTCGAGACCAGCCTGGTCTACAAGAGCTAGTTCCAGCGCAGGCTCCAAAGCCACAGAGAAACCCTGTCTCGAAAAATAAAAAAAAATAAAATAAAAAAAAAAAAAAAAAAAAGATCAGTTCTGTTGGGTAGGCAGCTCTGAACCACCATGTTCCTGTTCATGAGAAGCAGCACTGAGCCTGTGCTGGCCTGGCTGAGACCAGGTCCCTAACACCAATGATGGGCCAGCAAAGCAGGGCTGTTCTATCAGGGATGGTTCCCACTGCTGTGGGGGCGGGGAGGAAGATGGCTCCCAAGTCAACCTCTCAGAGCCAAGTAGCATACAACCTAAATCGAGTACCCTCTCACCTGACCGGCACGCAGACCCCCAGTCCATTTTCAACATGGCAGGTGCCCACACCCACCTGACTGGGAACTCCACAACTGTGTCAAGTTTATCCCGCCAGTATCTGTTATAGGAGAAGCGTTTGAGATGAACCACCAGGATCTTGGGCAAAGACCACAAGTCAAACTTCTTTGTTGCCTGTTGGTGCTTTTTACAGGTGGGACAGTACCTGAGGAGAAAAGACCAGGGCAGCGGGAAGCCACCTGCGCATTTACGTGGAGACACAGCTACTCTGTTACAGAGCTATCCTTTCAAGCAGGACTTAACCCCTAAGTTTTGTCTCTAAGATTTTATTTAATTTTATTTTATATGCATTGGCATTTTGTCTGCATGCATTTCTGCATGAGGGTGTTGGGTCACCTGGAACTGTAGTTACAGAAGGCTGTGAGCTGCCATGCAGGTGCTAGAAGTTGAACCTGTCAACCCAGGTACTTATCAGCAAGGCAACAGGACTATGGCTTTTTCAGTCCCAAAAACACAGTCCGCACACACAGTGACGTATTATAGGTCTGGCCATGCAGAAAGATGATCTCTCCAAGCATAGAAGAGGTTTCTGTGCATAGAGAAGGTCCCAGCAACCCTCAGGCCCTATGAATCCATGAATCCCCTGCTCAGCATCTGGGCGCACATACCAGGGGTCGTGCTCCCCAAGGGTCTCCATGGTGGTGAAGAGCTCAATGCACTCTCTCAGGGCTACTGCGGTCCTCTTCTTCTTCTGAGGCTGTGACATGCTCACATGCTTCTCACAGGCCTGCAAGAAATAAGCACTGAGTTCTGGTGGAGAACCATCTTACTGGCGCTCAGGTTACTAAACTAAGGCTCTCAGTGGAGCAGTGGTGG
>JAQHUG010000001.1:5613925-5643810 GCA_028555095.1 Dicrostonyx torquatus
ATACCAGCACTAGGGAGGCAAAGGTAAGCAGATCTCTGAGTTTGAGGCCAGCCTGGTTTATGGAGTTCCAAGACAGGCAAGGGTACACAGAGAAACCCTGTCTTGGGGGAAAAACAACAACAACAAAAAAAAAAAAACAGGAGGAATAGGGAACTACTATTTAGCACTAGAGCCTTACCATTTATGTACAAGTCCCTGAGTTCAACCCCTAGAACTATGAATTAAATAAGTGAAAAATTGAAAAAGTTGGAGGCTGGAGAGATGGCTTAACAGCTAGAGCCTTGTCTGGTCTCTTAGAAGACCCAGGTTCAATTCCCAGCACCCAGTGGCTGCTCTTGATTGTCTGAAATTCCAGTCCCAGGAGATCTGGTATCCTCTTCTGGCCTCTGCAGGCACACACATGGTACACAGACTTAAATACAGGTAAAACACCCATTCACATAAAATTTTTTTTGAAAGGGATAGGTCAGGTTGGAAAGATAGCTCGATGGTTAAGACCATTTACTGCTCTTATAGAATACTGGGGTTCAGTTCCCAACACCCAAGTTGGGAGGCTCCTAACTTCTTAAAGCTCTAGTTCCTCTGCAACCAACTACACACACATGTACACATATATACATGCAGGAAAACACCCAAACACAAAAAACTTTTAAAATTAAAACAAAGGAAGGACAAGGGGGGGGGCGGGGAAGGAAGGTGAAGGACTGGTAGTTAACAAGTTAACTTCCACCCTAAAGGATATAGCTCCTACCCTGCCCATGGAGACATCACACATGATGCATGTCCACTTCCTGGTGATGCCTTTTCCCAATACATGCTGTCATGATTACAAAGCTGCATGTACCTGACATACAAATCTATAACTACCCTCTAGTTGCATCATATTTGATTATGTATTTTTAATGGGACAAAGAAAAATGAACTTATTCTTATGAGTGAAACAAGTCTACAGAAATGCCCCTAACATGACCACAACAAATATCACTGAGCCAGAGCACAGGTCTTGCAGAGTTTCTGAGGTCATTAAGGATTAAGGTGAAAGCGAGGCATAGTGGTGCAAACTCGTAATCCAAAGACTCATGAGGTGGAGAGAAGAGGTTCAAGGCCAGCATTAGCTACATAGTAAGTCTGAGGCCAACACAGACCAACAAGAGTCTCTCAGGGCTAAAAAAAAAAAAAAAATGGCACTTGCTCTTGTAGAGGACCCAAGTTCAGGTCCCAGCATCTACTTGGTGGTTGATTCACAATTGTAATTTCAGTTGTAGGGAATTTGATGCCCTATTCTGGTTCATGGGCACCAGGCACAAATGTGGTACACAGACATACATGTAGGTAAAACATCAAATACATAAAAATAAACTGGGTAGTGGTGGCGGTGCACACTTTTAATCCCAGCACTTGGGAACAGAGACAGGTGGATTTCTGTGAGTTCACAGTCAGCCTGGTCTACCATGTGAGTTCCAGGACAGGTTCCAAAGCTACAGAGAAACCCTGTTTCGAAAGAAAAAAAAAGAAAGAAAGAAAGAAAGAAAGAAAGAAAGAAAGAAAGAAAAAGAAAAAGGAAAAAAAATAATCAAGAGAGTGCTGGGGGAGACAAATGGATATCTGTGAGGCCAGTTCGAGGCCAGCCTGGCCTACAAAGCAAGTTCCCAGTCAGTCAGGACTAAACAAAGAAAACCTGTCTCAAAAAAGAAAAAACAAAACATTGAGAGAGGGAGAGAGAGTGATTGAGAGAGAGCAGGCACATGCTTATCTCAAATTTGCCAACCCCACTACCAAAGGGAACAAGGTGAAAATTCTGTGAAGGATGAAGAATATATTTATTTGTCCTCAATCATTTTCCAAAGGAAATGATCACAGAACTACATAAAGACAATTAAAACCGGCTGAGCAGTGGTTGTGCAAACCTTTAATCCCAGCATTCGGGAGGCAGAGACAGATGGATCTCTGTGAGTGCAAGGTCAGCCTGGTCTACAGAGCAAGTTCTAGGACAGCCTGGACAACAACTGTCTCTGGTTAAAGACAGGCTCCAATATCAACATGTAGAAAAATAAAAATAGATCCATATCTATCACCATGCACAAAAATCAAATCCAAATGGATCAAAGACCTCAACATAAAGCCAGACACACTGAACCTTATAGAAGAGAGAGTGGGAAGTACACTCGAATGCATCGGCACAGGGAACCACTTTCTAAATAGAAACCAGCAGCACTGACACTGAGAGAAACAATTGATAAATGGGACCTCCTGAAACTGAAAAATTTCTGTAAAGCAAAGGACACGGTCAACAAGACACAACAACAGCCTACAGGATGGAAAAAGATCTTCACTAACCCCACATCAGACAGAGGGCTAATCTCCAAAATATACAGAGAACTCAAGAAATTGGACACCAAAAGATCACATAATCCAATAAAAAAAATGGAGTACAGACCTAAACAGAGAACTCTCAACAGAGGAATCTAAAATGGCTGAAAGACACTTAAGGAAATGCTCAACATCCTTAGTCATCAGAGAAATGAAAATCAAAACAACTCTAAGATTCCATCTTACACCTGTAAGAATGGCCAAGATCAAAAACACTGATGACAACTTATGCTGGAGAGGTTGTGGGGAAAAGGGAGCACTTCTGCATTGCTGGTGGGAATGCAAGCTGGTACAACCCCTTTGGATGTCAGTGTGGAGATTTCTTAGAAAATTAGGAAAGAACCTTCCTCAAGACCCAATAATACCACTTTTAGGTATATATCCAAAGGATGCTCAATCATGCCACAAGGACATGTGCTCCACTATGTTCATTACAGCTTTCAACCTAAATGTCCCTCAACTGAAGAATGGATAAACAAATTGTGGTACATTTACACAATGGAGTACTACACAGCAGAAAAAAATAACGACAGCTTGAATTTTGCAGGAAAATGGATGGAACTAGAAAACATTATTTTGAGTGAGGTAACCCAGACACAGAAAGACAGTTGTCACATGTACTCACTCATAAGTGGCTTTTAAACATAAAACAAAGAAAGCCAGCCTACAAACCATGATCATAGAAAAATTAGACAACAATGAGGACACTAAGAGAGACTTATATAGACCTAATATACATGGGCAAGTATAAAAAGACAAGATCTCAATAAATATCTATAAAGAAAAAAAAAAAAAAAGACAGGCTCCAAAGCTACACAGAGAAAATCAAAAAGAAAAAAAGAACAGTAAACTAAAGCCTTTCAATGACCTTCAGTGTCCCAGTCTAGCTGAAAAGTCGGGAAAGCACTTACAATTGAGCTTGAGGAGCTTCCCATCAGTTGCAAGTGAATTGATATCAGCAGTTCCATAGGAGTTCACGAGACTGAAGGTGAAGAGCCTCCTGTGCCGCGGCTGGCCTTTCACCTTCTGGGTGGTCTCACTACGGTCCTCTTCCTGCTCGTCCTCACCACTGCCTTCTGCTTCTGAAAGCTGCTCTTTCCCTTCCTCTTGATGATCCATTTCTTCTTCATCGTCTCCTGATACATATGAAAAAACGATCTGTATAAGACCCATATTTCATTGTTAAAATGTTTTATTATCTTGGGTTTTCAAAATAAGGTTTCTCTGTATAGCCCTAACTATCCTGGAACTTGTTCTTTAGACCAGGCTGGCCTCGAACTCACAGAGATCTATCTGCTTCTGCTTCCTAAGTGCCGAGATTAAAGATGTGTGCCACCACCATCTGGCCAATGTTAAAATTTTTATTTAGTCAAGTATGGTGATATCTACCTATAACCCCAGCACTCAGGAGGCTGAGGCAGGATAGTGATTTCAAGGCCAGTCACAAGCACACAGCAAGTTTGAGGCTGGCCTGTGCCACATAAGACGCTGTCTCAAAACAGCAAACTCTACAAATAAAGAAGTAAACGATAAATGTTTATTTAATAAGGCAGTGTGTTACTGCTTCCTCCCAATGTGTGTATGTGTGTTGAAGTGAATCCACCCCTACACATCTCTATGGTACTAGGCACTTGATTTAACATGTGACAGCCCCCAAAGGTGTGCTACTCCATGATGAGAAAGCAGAGACCCAGGGATTAAGATGAGCTTAGGAAGTAGTTCCGCACATCACATGATCTTACTATGCCTTTATCAATAGGTTCAGAGAAAAGCACACTGAAATAAAACACTCAAGAAAACAGTTTTACAAGAAACAAAATTTAAAAGTCAGATTAATCCTGCAATCCCCGTACTTGGGAGAAAGAAGCAGGAGGATTGGGAACTAAGCACAGGCTATACAGTGAGTTCTAGCCCAGCCTGGGTTACAGAGTGAGACAAAGAGAGAGCTGTCAAGATCGGTCAGCAGATAAGGCATTTGCTGCATGAGTCTGGAGATCTAAGTTTGTGCCCCAGAACCTGCATAAAGGTGGGTGAAGAGAATCAAGTCCAGAAAATGACCCTCAAACATTCACACATGCCCACACACATACCATGTACACATAGACACAACAGTAATGAATAAAAACTTTAAAACTACACCAAAACCAAAGAATTTGGAGGTCATTTGTGAGTTTATAGGAGGCATAAAGGCACACGATCACCTAAGTGTCCAAAGGAAGAGGAACACCTACCCTGCAGAACAGGCATGCTCACTGGTAAAGACAGCCACAGGGATGCCTTGAGGTTTTCCATCACTGACTTCCTTCTCTCCCATAACCTAAAGTCAGCCACTGACTACAGCTTCAGCCTTCTGACTAGCTGCTCAGGACATCTATCCTCCTTGGGCACAACAGGCTCCTCAGCCATGCTGGATGGTTTGCACAGGAACATGCTAGGAAAGTACCAACCAGGCAATGCTAACAGATGAGATTAAATTCTGATTCTGGAGGCCTGGGGAGGTAATACAGTGGTCAGTGATTATGCAAAGCTCTAGCCTCGATGCCTTGACACCTAGCACTGTAAAAACCAAATCTTTTTTTTTTTTTTTTTTTTTTTGGTTTTCCGAGACAGGATTTCTCTGTGTAGCCTGACTGTCCTAAAACTTGCTTTGTAGACCAGGCTGGCCTCAAACTCACAGAGATTCACCTGCCTCTGCCTCCCAAGTACTGGGATAAAAGGTGTGCCATCACAAGCGCATGGCAACCAACAAAATCCTAACTCTGCTTCATAACCTCGGCCTTGTTACCTAATTCCTCTAGACTCAGTGTGTCTGAGGTGAAGCCCAATGTGTCTGAGCAGGAACCTAAGAAGATTTTACAAAGGACAAAAGTTCACAATGGTGACTGAGGCTGGAGAGATGGCTCAGAGGTTAGGAGCACTGACTGCTTTCCCAAAGGTCCGAATTCAGTTTCCAGCAACCACATGGTGGTTCACAACCATCTGTAATAAGATCTGGTACCCTCTTAGGGTGTGCAGGCAGAACACTGTATACCTAATAAATAAATAAATCTTTAAATAAACAACAATAAAAAAACTCAATGATGACTAAGAGACCCTACCCTCTACCAGCCTGGCCTCAAATACTGCCATGTGTTTAACACCTTCCACAAAGAGGGAAATCAAGAGCAATGTGGTCATTACACCCCCACAGCAGGAATGCTCACCTTCATAGCTGCCCCTGGAGCCATTGCATGCTCCAGGCTCCAAGGGTGAACTGAGAAACTCATCAGGCAAAGGCTGTTTTATATAGCGGCTTTAAAAAAAAAAAAAAAAAGAAGACTATTAGCATTAACTTTTAACTCTCCACTATGCAGCTATGAAGCAGTACCTAATTTACATATTTAATTACTAACAAATGCAACATAATGGCTCAAGAAATTAAGATACTGGGCTCAAGAGATGGCTCAGAGGTTAAGAGCACTCACTGACTGCTCTTCCAAAGGTCTTAAGTTCAATTCCTAGCAACCACATAGTGGCTCAAAACCATCTGCTGCCCTCTTTTGATATGCAGACAGAATACTGTACACATAATAAATAAATAAATAAGAAATTAAGATGTACCTAAGAGATCACATTAATAAGCCAGTTTACTTAATAAGCCAATAAAGAGACCAAGGCTGGGCAGTAATGTCACACACCTTTAATCCCAGCACTTGGGAGGCAGACAGGTAACAGAATGGTGGATCTCTGTGAGTTTGAGGCCAGCTTGGTCTACAGTGTGAGTTCCAGGACAGGCTCCAAAGCTACACATAGAAACCCTGTCTCGGGGAGGGGCAGGAGGGGGGAAGATACCAAGAAAGGCTAGTTTCAAGTTTTCTAGGATATCATGTGCATTATTTTATTTTATTGGAAACAGGATTTTATATAACCTGAGCTGTCCTCAAATTTGCTACATATTTAAGATTAACCTTTAACTCCTGGTCCACCTGCCTCCACATCTCATGTGCTAGATTACAGGTGTGCACTATACCCATGCCTAGTTCATGGAGTTATGGAGACTGAATACAGGGCTTTGTGAATGCTAGGCAAGCACTCTTCTCACTGAATGCCATTTAAGCATGATTGATATGATTCTAAGAATCAGAGGACTGAACAAACCCTGGCTCATGGTACTTATGTGTGCCAGTTACTACATCCCATTAGCCTATACCCTGACCCTCCCAGGGGGTGCCACAGTTTCATTTTTCACAGAGATGAGTATGTGGGAGCAACAGAGAAACTGCAAAGGACTAAAGTTGCTGGACCCATTAATCTCAGATAACAACAAAATTGCACTTCTGGCACTAACCTGATTCGATCACAAACAGCTTGATACAAAGACTCAAGAGTTAGCTTGTGCTTAGGAACAGAAACGAGAAGTGGCTGTCCATAGAGCACAGCCCCAGAAGAAGTACTTGATGGCCTGGACTTCTTCTCTCTGAAGTAGACTGGAAGAGTGATCCATTCCGAGCCGTCCATGGAAGCACTGCAGACCTCATATCTGCATGAGACACAGAAGAGGGAATCTTTAGCAGCAGGTCCCCTCAGCAAGAAAGACAGAAGCTGCACGGTGGTGAGGACTGTCACTATAAAGGACAGGTACTGTTAGCAGAAGGGAGATAAGCCATTCCCAAGGTGATTACACATTGATCACTGTCAACACGCATGGATCTACACAGCCCAGACTCTGGACTAGACTGCTTCTTATCCCAAAAAGACTTAAATTGCGGGCCGTTCTCTGATTATCAACAGAAATAAGGGCCAACATCTGAACCACTATGGAAACTCATCTACCAATTTCATTTTTTCTCACCAAAAAGTTCAACTTTAAAAATTTTTTTTTTTTAGTCTCTTTCTCTTTTCTTTCATATCCTAGGCAAGTTCCAAGTTTACTATGTAACTGAGGATGGCCTTCAGACTTCTAGTCCTTCCACCTCCAAGTGTTGGGAATGCAGACATACCTGGTTATTTAGTGAGAAGGGATCAAATCTAGGACTCTGTGTACACTAAGCAAACACTCTACCAACTAAGCTGTCTGTTTCTCAGAGTATAGTCCAGGCTGGCCTTGAACTCACAGAAACCTTTCTGCCTGCATCTCCCAAATGCTGGAATTATAAAAGTTACCACAGGCCAGCAGTAAAGTTCCATTGAGCAAGTGGTTGGCTGGAAGCTGCCACAAAGTTTAAGTCCATTGCATCCTCTGCACTCAAGATGACACATACCAGCTGGGCGGTGGTGGCGCACACCTTTAATCCCAGTACTCGGGAGGCAGAGGCAGGAGGATCTCTGTGAGTTTGAGGCCAACCTGATCTACAAGAGCTAGTTCCAGGACAGGTTCCAAAGCTACAGAGAAGCCCTGTCTCGAAAAACCAAAAAAAAAAAAGATGACACATACCATTTCTCAAGAGTGGCCACAAAGCAACACTTTGTATTGTCTTTATGGTGATGAGAAACCTGAATCTCAGATTTGCAGAATGCATCAGCTGCCAAAAATACTGTTTTCTGAGACGGAGACTGTGGCCCCCATGACACTGCTTCGGAGAACCTAAATCCCTCTGTACCACAGCCCTTTGTTTGCCCTGGTCTCTCATACTGTGGTGACTTTTGGGGGGGGTGGGAGGGGCGGAGTTGAGACAGGGTTTCTCTGTGTAGCCTTTGCTATCCTGGAACTCACTATGTAGACCAGACTGTCCTTGAACCCAGAGATCTGTTTGCCTCTGGCTCTGGAGTGCTGGGGTTAAAGGTGTGCATCAACACCACCTGTCCAAGCTATGATTTATTGAGCCAGGAACCTCTAACATCAGAACCATGGAATTAGTATTCTTAGCAAACAGAAACTACTAAACAAAGCTATGTTTGTGCAGGGCTCTCTGGGGCCAAAAGGTTCTTAGCACTGACAATGCTCAGTTTCCTGAGCATACATTTCCTTTGGCCAGGTATGAGGACAGATACACATGAGCACTGATGTCAGACCTGGAAACACAAACAAGGCAAAGCCTCTACAATAATTCCTCTAGAAACTGCTAAATACTTACACAAAAATATCATCTCGAGGCATGATGTGGCTTAAACCTTCATCCATTTGGAAAATTTTGTGGAACCGATGATTATATACATCTGTGACCACCATCTAAGAATCGAAAGCACAGAAACATGACAGGATAGCTCACAGAGCTCCTACTCACTGAATAAAACCCAGAAATAAAGGGAATACCCTGCTCTAATGTGAGCAGTCCTAAGGCCAGGACCAGGACCTGAAAAGGAGTAACATGGCTGTCAGCAGCACTGTCTTCAAGTGGTAGGAATGGTGAGAAGTGAGTGCTATCAGAGTCCGGTCATTATCTAGACACCCAGTGGCTCTTCAGAGTCAGTCTCTACAACCAAACAGTACACAATGATGGAAGCAGCATCCTCTACTCTTGTCCCTTTGACAATGGGTAGCATCACTGCAATGGAGGAAAAATGGCATTTCCCTGTGCTAGAAGGGATCATGATCAAGGCCAGAGGCCATCAGGAGCCAAGACAGACAATGATCACATTTGTGCTGTCCAATAACAACCGTCCAAAAGTGAAAGTTTGAAAGAAACTCCAAAGGGCCATAAAGTGACTTAGCCATGTTAAGGGTCACTAACGATTCCTACTTACATTTTCTGCAGCAATACCAGACAGCTTGGAGAGTGCTTCACACAGGTCAGAAATGGCCCCCATCAATGGCACAGTCACACGGTACTGCAAAGGGGAAACAGTCAAGGTAACAGGAGTATTCCAAAAGAGACAGGAAATGACCTGGGAGAAGGACACATCATGGGGACAAGGACCCTCCCAGAGACAGTGCAAGGCCCAGATGAGTCAAGTCTTTGGTGTTAGCAAAGCTGCAACATTCAGCAGCCACCTCTTTCCCTCCCAAACATTGCTTTTGTTTATACTTTACTTTTTGAATTAGATCAGTACTTCCTTTAAGGAATCATTAAAAGGCGAAGCAGTGGTGGTGCACAGCTTTAATGCCAGTACTCAGGAGGCAGAGGTAGGTGGATTTCTGTGAGTTCGAGGCCATCCTGGTCTGAAGAGCTAATTCCAGGACAGGCTCAAACTATGCAGAGAAATCCTGTCTAGAGAAAGAAAAAAAAAAAGCCATTTGATATTATGTATCACCTTTTTTGCTTTTTTGAGACAGCCTCACTGTGTAGCCATGACTGGCCTGAAATTCATCACAGACCAAGCTGGCTTCAACTTGACAGAGAGCTTTTGTAACTGCCTCTGCCTCCTTTGAGTCCTAGGAGAAAATGTGTGCACTAGCACACCCAGCAGGTACCACCTTTGTTTAAAAATTTAAAAAAAGAAAAGAAAAAAAGTCCAGAAGACTAGGTGATAAATCACACTACGAGCCATCAGTTCCTCTGGACATGAAAACCAGGGACCATCTCTCCAATCAGGCTTGCTCTTCTAGGTCATTTAAAGACAGACTTAAGGAAACTTACTGCATGCTCCCCAACATTCAAGGATCATTTAGCAGGTGAAACAGGTTACTACAGTTACATGAATGGAACATGATGAGAAAGTGACAGAAAAGCCCCAAGGACTTTAACAAAGGTTAATGGCTTACCCTGTTAGAGGACAAGGGTGCATACACAGACTAAAGCCAAGGGGACCCAGGGACAGTTGGTGGAGTTTCCCATGCAGCAGATGGAAAGCAATCCCATCAGGGACTAGAGTCTACTCAGCAAGTGGTGTTATGAAGGTAAGTATTCTGTTACCTGGATAGGTCTGCACTGAGGGTCAGCAGGAACCAGGAAGACCTCCATAACTCGGTCTTTCTTCAAAGGCAGTGGGAGAGTTAGATAGCAAAACGGATCAAAAGTCACAGAAACTTTAGCACATTCTGGGCACACCAAAGTGGATTTGAAAAGGCCATGGAAAGTATCCACAATCACAGAGTCATTCCTCAGCCTGTGGTTCTCCCAGGCTTCCTTTGCTACTACCTAGATAAAAGAAGAAGGGTTAAGTAGGAGATTCTCAACACTGTCCTTTCCCTGCATTCAGAATGCTTCATAACAAACACTGAGATGGTCCAGAAGCTCGACTATGAACTGCCAAGAGCTTTTAGAGTACCATATTCCCACTGTAGGCCAGCTCTATATCCACAACCATACTAACGAAAAAATCCACAAGGAATCTACAGAGAATAAGGGATCCTGAGAATACCATAAGCACATAGATCCACTGGGGACAGACCAAACCCTTTTGTGAGTTTAATGATCTAAAAGGAATGATTTTTGTTTTGTTTTTGTTTCTTTTTTTGTTTGTTTTTGTTTTTCGAGACAGGGTTTCTCTGTAGCTTTGAAGCCTGTCCTGGAACTAGCTCTTGTAGACCAGGCTGGTCTCGAACTTACAGAGATCCACCTGCCTCTGCCTCCCGAGTGCTGGGATTAAAGGCGTGTGCCACCACCGCCTGGCTGTTTTTGTTTCTTAAGATAGGGTTTTTCTGTGTAACACAGCACTGTCTTGGAACTCACTCTGTAGATCAGGCAGGCTAGCCTTGAATTCAGAAGTTCGCTTGCCTCCGCCTCCCGAGTGCTAGGATCAGATTTTTAATCATGGCATATTTAAGCTAACTCATGGTTTTCTTGTTAAGATTTGAGTGCGATTTTAAAGCATTCTTATCAATTATTTCTTTTTTTTTCTTTATTGATATTTATTGAGCTCTACATTTTTCTCTTTTCTCCTCTGCCTCTCCCCTCCCCCCTTATCAATTATTTCAATGCCACAGGGTCTCTAAAATAAATTCCCCTTTCCTGTACCAGAAAAATCAAGGCAACAAGTATATATGTCCTAAATTTAGTCTCGCCTTCCACCCCCACACACCAGGTTTCTCTGTGCATCCCTGTCCTGGAACTAGCTCTGTAGACCAGGCTGGCCTCAAACTCACAGAGATCCACCTGCCTCTGCCTCCTGACTGCTGGGATTAAAGGCGTACACCATCACTGCCCTAATTTTAGTCTAATTAAACTCTAATTTTAGTCTTAACGAGATATTTTAATAATCAAGAAGAGAAGAGGTTAGTTTACTACTCTGGAGGCAAAATACTCAAAATTTCTAGGCCACGCTCAGCTACACAGTCTGATGCCAGTCCAGACTATATAATGAGATCCAGCACTTGCCCAACTGGAGTGAAGTTGGAAGTTTTATCACAAGAATCACAGATAAATATCCTGGATGAACTGGAAACAGCAGGAACAACGCTAAGAGCTCACTGTCAACATTTTAAAGTTTTTAGAGCTCTTTAGTTCCTGGCTTTCCAGTGCAATACTAAAAAAGTAGATAACTTGAAGAAATCCACAGAAAGTGTTAGGAGTAACACAGTTGGTCTGGGAATGTAGCACAGTGGTGGAGTGCCTTCTACTATTCAAAAGGCCCCAGAGCACTGGGAAAGAAAAAAAAAAAAGAAAGAAAGAAAGAGGCAAGTACAGGTAGTTCTTTCCTGACTAGGAATGCATCCCTGTTATCAGTAGCAGTGAGAGGCAACCAGGGCCTTCACACTAACCAACACCAGAAGACTGTTCCCATGCTGCCAAGAGAAGGAAGTCTCTTTGGGACACTGTGCAGACAGCTTCAATATCATACCGCATCTGGTCTCCCGTTGGCATCCTTTGGCTCCAGGTAGGGCTTCTTCTTTACTCGGTTCAGGTCTTCGTGCAATCCGTCTAGAATAAAGGCTAACAGCTCCTGAGAGTCTTGTTGTTGGTAGCCAGAAAACTGAGGAGCGAATCGTCCCACTTGGGTCTATAACAAAAGCATCTATATCAGGAGGTTTAATAAAGGAGGAGTGAAGAAGGAAAAGTAAAGAAGCAAAGCCATAGGGGCAGCAGACATGACAACAGTCAACTGGAACACGAGAAACTTCACCTGAGCAAACATCCAACTAACTCAAGAGCCACACTGTGACCTACCGGCCCAGAGAAACAGCTCAGATCAGAGAGCCAAGAAAAACACAGACCTGTAATCAGGCCATTATCCTGACAGGGGTAGGGTAGGCACTCTCAGGTGATATACCCAAGTTCTGATGCTCCACTCCAATGTCCTTTTGTGGTTCAGTGTTAAATTATAGAACTTTAGAAATGCTCCTGAGTCAAATAGAGGAGCCACACACAGAACAGCCTCACATCTCCAGCAGCCCCTGAAACGTAGTTTCCAGTCACCAGCAGCAGCAGCAGGGAGATTATAATAAACAAACTCTAAGGCCCTACTGAGACTCAACCACAAACTCCAGGGATGGGCCCATAATCTCCTGTAATAAGCCTTCCCAGCCTAAAACTGGACAAGCTTTATTCTACAGCCCTTTTTGCCTAACACTTTAGCCACTAATTGAGAGGTTATTTAAATTTAAGGAAGTTGAAAATAAATAGTGCTAGGATATAACTCAACTGTACTTGCTGAGCTTACACAAAGCCCTGGGTTAAATTCCTAGCACCAATGACAAAGTTAAACACAATTTAAAATTGAGATTCTTTTTTAAAATTATTACTTTATGTGTATGGATGTTTTATCTGTATATTTTTTGTGTGCCATCTGCCTATGTGGTACCCATAGGGGCCAGGAGGCTTTGGATCCCCAGGAACTGGAGTTACAAACGGTTATGAGCTACCATGTAGGTATTAAGAATCAAATCTGGATTCTCTAGAAGGGGTCCACGTCTTCAGTGCTCCCAAACTGAGATTCTTGGTCATACTAACCACATTACAAGTGTTCAGCAGCACCAGGGCTAATGCTACTACAAGACAGTACAGAAAAAGCACTATATTAGCCCAGAATGTAATTTGTAAATTATTCACATTGGAATGGACCCAGTGTGCTGCCGTACAGTTTTGGTATTGTTTTATGATTTAGTAAAGAAACAGTAATTTACTTGTATTTTTCAGGGATTAATGTGACCAAGTAGATGAAAGAGAGTCTTCAATATTAACCAGCCACTTGAGATTTCTTCACTGAGGGAAAAGATCTGACTAGGTATTGACATTCATTAACGAGGAATGCTGGCCTATGGCCTTAGTCCCAACACTCAGAAGGCAGAAGCAGACTGAACTCTCTGAGTTTAAGGCCAGCCTGGTCTACAAACCAAGTTCCAGGACAGCCAGGACTATTACACAGAGAAATCCTGTCTTATACAAACATTATAGACCCCACAGTACTAAGACAGACCCGGTGACACACATCTTTAATCCCAGTATCTGGGAGTTAAAGGCAGCTGGATTATGAGTTTGAGGACATCCCAGTCTACATAGTGAGCTCCAGGATAGCCAGGGCTACACAGTGAGACCCTGTCTCAAAAACCACAACTCTGAATGACAGAAAAGAAGGATCTGATGACAAGAACTTTGAGTCTTAGATTCTACTTTTTTGTTTGTTTTGTTTTTGAGACAGGAGTTCTTTTTTTTTTTTCTTTTCTTTTTCAAGACAGGGTTTCTCTGTAGCTTTAGAGCTTGTCCTGGAACTAGCTTTTGTAGACCAGACTGGCCTCGAACTCATAGAGATCCGCCTGCCTCTGCCTCCCGAATGCTGGGATTAAAGGCATACGCCACCACCGCCCAGCTACAAGACAGGGTTTTTCTATAAGGCCCCGGCTGTCCTGGAACTCACTCTGTAGACCAGGCTGGCCTCTACTCAAAGATCTGCCTGCCTCTGTCTCCCAAGTGCTGGGATTAAAGGTGTGGGTCACCACCACTCAGCCCAGATTTTTCTTCTTCTTCCTTCCTTCCTCCTCCTCTTTTTCTTCTTTTTTTTTTTTTAAATGTATGATGATCTCTGTAAGTTTGAGGCCAGCCTGGTCTACAGACCAAGTTCCAGGATAGTCAAGGCTACACAGAGAAACCCTGTCTCGAAAAAACAAAAAACAATAACAAAGAAACAAACAAGTCAGGCAGTGGTGGCACACATCTTTAATCCCAACACCCAGGAAACAGAGACAGATGGATTTCTATGAGTTCAAGGGCAGCCTGATCTACAAATAGAGTTCCAGGACAGTCAGAGCGGTCAGACACACAAAAAAATCCTATCTCAAAAACAAACAAAAAGACAAGGGAATCTAAACAACAGGTTCAGCAGATAAAGTCACTTGCCACCAAGCCCAATCCTCAGGATCTATATGGTAGAGAGAACCAATTCCTACAAGTTGTCCTCTAAGCTCTACACTTACATGTACATGTGTCTCATGCACATGTGTATGAGAGTACACACATAATGTAAAAACAATCTTTTCTTTTAAGGAAAAAAGGTAATATATCTCAACCTACTTTGAACATTCGAGGTGCCACATGAGTGTCCCTTCCAGACCACATCTGCTTGATGAGCTCTGCATAGGCCTCTGCAATCTCCCCTTTCATCCCCAGAGGGTTGTCTCTGTTGATCTCGGCTTCGTACTCATCTTTGAGAAAGTACTCAGTCAGCGGAGCAGTATTGCTCAGGCACTGAAACAGAACAAAATCAGAGCTTACAACCCTTTCAGACAGCTGGGTGGTGGTGGTGCGTGCCTTTAAACCCAGCACTCTTCCCAGTACTCAGAAGGTAAAGGTAGAAGGATCTCTGTGAGTTCAAGGCCAGCCTGGTCTACAAAGTTGAGTTCCAGGACAGCCAGGGCTGTTAAACAGAGAAACCCTGTCTTGGAAAACAACAACAGAGAAACAAACCAACCTTCCGGTACAGCAGAAAAGACAGAAAAGATAAACCAAGTTCTTTTTGTTTGACACACTCTTCGACTAGGCTGATTTCAAACTCTTGGCAATTCTCCTGCCACAGCCTTCCAAGTACTGCATTGCAGGTATACAGACCCATACGAGAGTTCTTCAGTTGGAACCCACCTGGACATTCTATTTGCTTTTTCCCTTGGCTAGCTTTAACCTATATCCTTCCCTCTTCAGAAACCATTATCATGAATAAACTATGGTAGCTTTAAGTAAATGCATAAATCCTTCTAGCAAATTATCAAAATTGAGACTGCTCTAAAAAAAAAAAAAACCTGAACTTGCAATTGGCTTCAAAAGTGAGGGCAAGCTTGGTGTCCCCCCCACACCACCTTTTTTGGTTTTTCAAGACAGGCTTTCGCTGTGTAGCCCTGGCTATCCTGGAATTTGCCCTGTAGACCAGGCTAACCTCGAACTCACAGAGCTCTGCTGGCATTAAGGCCTGCACCACCACAGCCTGGACTGAGGGCATTCTTAGAGACCCAGATCTTCTAGCTCTGCAGTTGAACTCCTCATCCCTTGCAGCCCATGTCTATACAATGTTATTTCATCACATCTACCAATGAATACTTGAATGAATAAAGATAGATTTTGAGCTAAGATCTCCCTCTTTAGCCTAGGTCCTGAACGGAAAATCTTCCTGAGCTCCGGGATTACAGTCATAAACTATGCTAACACTGGTTGCTGTGGTATCAATGCTAGGGACTGAACCCACTATTGAGAATTCTAGGTAAGACCTCTTTTTTTTTTTTTTTTTTTTTTTGAGACAAGGTTTTTCTATAGCTTTGGTGCCTATCCTGAAACTAGCTCTTGTCAACCAGGCTGGTCTGGAACTCACAGAAATCTGCTTAGGCATGCACCACCACCGCCCAGCAGGTAAGACCTCTATCATTGGGTCATATTCCCAGTCCTTTTCTCCTTTTTCTTTCTTTCTTTCTTCTTTTTTTTTTTCCTTTCAAGACAGGGTTTCTCAGTAGCTATGAAGCCAGTCCTGAAACTCAGACTCGCCACAAACTCACTGCCTCCTAAGTGCTGGAATTAAAAGTATGCGATACCAGCGCCTGGCTCCCCTTTTTCTTTTGAGAGAAGATAAAAATTCATGTCTCAAAAAGAAAACACCACCAACCAACTAAACAAACAGTAGTGTTAGGACTGCAAATGCTGATGAAGCCATTCTGAATGATCTGGTAGGAGAGATCCTGGCAGAGACCTGAAAAGGTAGTGAACTGGGGGGTGAACTAAGAGAATACCCATTCTTCATTTAACAAACACCCACCCAGTTTTATTTAGTTGGCAACTCTCCCCTTTACCTGCAAAGCAGAGTTCATGAAGCAGGTGTTCCCCAGGTTTCCAAGTCCACAGAGGCCAGGCTGTATATGAGGCGATGGGGGCTCCTGGCAATTATATGAAGCAGAGAAGCCAGATCCACTGAAAAACACAATCCACAACAGCAATAAAACCAAGTGCTGTACATATGCCCTTAGGATAACTTTTGGAGCTCTGCTTAAGCCTCTATAACTTGTGCCTGGTTGTAGTCTCATGAGGTAAATGCTCTCTACCTCCTCTGGTCGTCCAGACCCCCACCTTTACCTGACAAGTTAGCAGGCAGTAAGTACAGGGAGAAATGCTATCAAATTTCTTCTTTTAGATTCTGGTGACTAATTTTATATCATTCTAGGAGGCTATCAGACGATTTTAGGAAAAAATATCTTGGGAACCAAGATCAACTTGTATGTGCCACCATCCACTAGGCCACACCAGCCTTGACTGACAAGAGTGTTCACTCATACATTCTTTCTGGTCTCACACTCTTCCTCTCTGCCTATGCTTTGTCCCTATGTCTATTTTCCTAAGATGCATGGAGAAAGGAACACAGCTGCTAAGGGGAGAAACCGGGTTCTGCCAGAACTGAAATCTGTCCTTTATAGATGCCATTTGACCAGCCCATCCCTTTACATATGCGATCTCTCTATACCTTGCCCTAAAGACTATATGGCTTAGACTGGAGAAAACAACAGACAGCAAAGGGACAAGTAATGAAAGTCAGAACTAGGCAACATGCTTGACTGCAGGTAGGAAATAGAGTGAAAAGCCACGTGCAGCACATTCTCCCAGGAAGCTCTAATCCCACAAGGTTTTGGTCTTGGCAGAAGAGCATTCCAGGTATTCACGAAAAAGGACTGGGGGGGGGAAGCAAAGTAAAAGAGCCCGTTCTTACCCCCTGCTGACACCGGAACTGTGCATCCCAGAGGTGTTAGTGCTATCACCATTTGGAACGAGAGAGGCAGACACTGAGGAATAGGGACTTGCAGATGGTTTTGAAGAGGTAGTAAAATTTCTGCTAGGTGCAGTGCTTGATCTGGGAGAGAGAAGCAAAAACAACACTACTGCTTGTTTGCAAAGTACAGGCCCATTCAATGCCTTAGGTTTCTTCTCTATAAACACCCTTTAGGTGTGCTTCATGGCTCATACCTGGACACAAGGAATTCAGAAAGCTGAGATAGGATTATGAGCTTGAGGCCAGTCTGTTCTACATAGAAAGAGGAAATGGGAGAAAAGAAGTATTCTCCATTCTTAGATTTAGACTACAAAAACCCTGTCTTCTTGCCACCAGTAGAGATATGAAGTGGAAACAAGAGAACCGCTGGAAGGTCGTGGACTGGGCTCAGGTCAACTAGGTTCAAGTAGGCAGCAGCAAACACCAAAAGAGTGTCTCAAACTGGTGCGAGGCAAGGACTGACATCGGAAGTTGATCTCTGACTCCCACAAGTAAACTCTGGCACGTGTGCGCCTGTCTTTATATACATAAAGACAGACACATACACACACACACACACACACACACACACACACTTTCTCTCCCTACCCCCACTCTTCAAGGGCCAGTGTGATAGACAGTTCAGCAGGTTAAATCTGACCCATCCAAAATTCTATGATTTGATAATTCTTCCCTGAGTTTTGTCTACATTGCTTATAAATCAGTGTGCACATGTTCTTCTCTCTCTCTCTCTCTTTTTTTTTTTTTTTTTTTTTTTGGTTTTTCGAGACAGGGTTTCTCTGTAGCTTTGGAGCCTGTCCTGGAACTAGCTCTTGTAGACCAGGCTGGCCTCGAACTCACAGAGATCCACCTGCCTCTGCCCGCCGAGTGCTGGGATTAAAGGTGTGCACCACCACCTCCCGGGACAGTGCTTTTCTTACTGATCTCATTTCCTGACCTAACACACTACACTGCCTACTTACTTATGGCTGTATCCTCAAGCACACAGCATTTGACACACTGCACTTGAGAACAGGAATACTGTGCCCTCAGAACACCATTTAACACTTACTCTAACCAACGGACTTCAGCCTCCGTGGAATCTTAAGGGGGCACTGTTCTCCTCCAAAAGCCATCTCCCTTAATGGAAATTCTTTAGGCACCCAAGTGTGGTAAGGGTAGGGAGAAGCAAAAACAAGACAAAAAGGGACAAGTAAAGCAGCCTACAAGGCCAGGACAACCAGCCTGCCTCTGCTCTGAGTTACCAACTGGACTTTACAGGCTGCAAGCCAACCACTTAGAGCAGTGGTTTTCAACCTTCCTAATGCTGCAACCTAAAGATACAGTTCTTCAGTGGGCAGCGGTGGCACACGTCTTTAATCCCAGCACTCAGAAGGCAGACGCAGGCAGATCTCTGTTAATTTTAAGCTAGCCTGGTCTACAGAGTGAGTTCCAGGACAGCCAGGGCTTTTACACAGAGAAACCCTGTCTCAAAAAACCAAAACAAACCAACAAACAAAACACCAAAAAGAGATATAGTTCTTCGAGTTGTGGTAACCCCCAACCATAAAATTATTTTTATTTTTACTTCGTAACTCTAATTTTGCTGCTGTTATGAATTGTAATATAAATTCTGTGTCTTCCAATAGTCTTGTGACCCCTGTGAAAGGATCATTTGATTCCAAAGGAACTGACCTAGAGGTTGAGAACTGCTAACCTAGAAGGTTCTTGGTTTAGGGTTTAGTTTCTGTGTTTTGTGGCACTTTTAGTTAAGAAGAGAGCTGTCAGCCGAGCAGTGATGGTGCATGCCTTTAGTCCCAACACTCGGGAGGCAGAGGCAGGCAGATCTCTGTGAGTTCGAGGCCAGCCTGGTCTACAGAGCAAGTTCCAGGACAGGCTTCAAAAGCTACACAGAGAAATCTTGTGTTGGGGGAAAAAAAGCTGTCCAGTCTGATCTTTGCTGTTTGTTTCCCTACTGCTACTGTCACAAATTTCTACAAACTCAGGGGCTTTAAAGATAACACAAATGTGCACGATCATTAAATTATTGAAGTTTAAAGTCTAAATCAGGAGGGGCTAGATGATTAAGAGTGCTTATTATATTTGCAAAAGACCCAATGTCCCAGTGTCCATATGGCGAACACAACCAACTGAACTCCAGTACGAGGGAGTCCAACACCCTTTTCTGGCATCCGCATCCACAGGCACCAGGCACACATAATATACAGACATACATACAAGCAAAATACCCATACATATAAATAATTAAGTCAGGAGTGACGATGCACACCTTTAATCCCAGTACTCAGGAGGTAGAGGCAGGTGGATCTCTGTGAGTTCAAAGTCAGCCTAGTCTACAAAGTGAGTTCCAGGACAGCCAGGGGTGCTACACAGAGAAATCTTGCTTCAAAAAGTCAAAATAAATGGATGAATGAATGCATAAACAACAATGGAAAAAACTCCAAAGGAGTTCTGAGTAAAAGTCAAAGGGTCCAACATATAGTCCTTGTAGACTTTCCATTCTTGTAGAGCTTCTCACATCTGGGCTCAAAGCCAGGAAAGCTTTTCTCACATTTCACTGCCTTGCCTCTGCTTCTGATCACAAAGCTACCCTGATTCTCCAGCCTCCCTTTCACTTACAGGGAGCTTTATGATTACACTGGGTCCACCTGAAAAGGCTACCGATTTCAACATTATTAATTCAATCACACCTGCAAAACATATTCTTAAGTTCTTATGATAGGGAGACAGGCATTTTGTGGCAACAGGGATTCTATTTTTTCAAGGTTGTTTTTTTGCATACATATATATGGTGTGTATGTGTGCAAAATGTGTATGCATGGGAAACGTCAATGTGTGCTTTCATATATGTGGAAGCTGAGGTTGATTGCTCTTCCCCTTACATATTGAGGCAAGGTCTCTCATTAACCCCAGAGTTCACCACTTTGGCTAGTTTGACTAGCCAGCTTGCTCCAGAAATTCTGTCTCCATATTTCCAGTGTACTAGGATGACGGTCAGGCTACAACACCCACCCAAGGCAGTTGGGTTCTGGGAATGTGAGCACTAGTCTTCATGCCTGCATGGCAAGCAATTTTCTTGCTGAGCCATCACTACGGCCACAGGCTTTTTGTTTATTTTTGTACACATGATTTCCTACAGACCACACTAGCCTAGAACTCACTATGTACCAGACGATGACCCTAAACTCCTCCTACCTCCACCAAATGTTCTCACAGGCTGGGATTGCAGGACTATGCCACCACACCTGGATCTATCTTTGTCATCAGGTCAGGAAACAGTACAACATCATAAAGAAGAGTGATCACTTCTTTCTGCAACCTTCTAAGCCTGTGTACAATTCCACAAGTCACAGGTATCTCCTGAGGTAACTGTGCTTGGAATCCAAATCTAGTAGCTGAGCAGGCCACAGAGCAGAGGTGAGTGGGAGCAAGCCAGCTCCTTTAAGTCATACAAGACCTCATTCTAATCCTCCTCTTCCTTTCAAAGTCTCTAAACTACAAGTAGAAAAGTAAAGGAGCTTAACAGAAGAAACAAAGTCACTTTTGGCAAGTGCCATATAAGCTCTGAACTTCTCTTCTTCCATCCATGTTGAGACCCTAACAGGTATCTCTTACACTATCAAGCAAACTACTTTCCAAAGGCTGATGCTTCAAACGCTATGCAATTTGGATGAGAAACTTGATTTTTCCATCTGATTTAGTTAGAACAACCCTCTCCCTCTTCCCCTTTCTCTGCACCTGTGGGCCCAAAATACACGGGAGAGAAGGTTCACTTACTTTGACTGCGGGGTCTGCCTGGGCCACGTGCCATCTTCATTTTGGGGCTCAATTACTAGCACCTGAGTGAAAGGGGAAACCAAATGAACATAGCACAACACACCCCACTTCTGACATGCTCACTCCAGAAGACTCCTTGACACACATCCTGGTTAGAGCTGCCTATCTGAGCATGGCCTGGGCCCTCCTACCTGACCCTGGTACAGCCCAGCATCCTGGATAGTGTTGTCTAGCTTGCTCAACTGCTCGTAGGTGTTGCTCATGTATTTGTTCCAAAGCCGAGTTTCACGCTCTGCAGGGATGTTGAATAGTTTCCTCATCTCCTTCTCGATGGTTGCTAGGAACAGGCAAAAACATCATTCAGGGCTGTCTCCAGAGATAAAGACAGCCAAGGCAAACCAATCTCCATGCTTCTTCCTTCTCAAATGTTAATGGAAGATCTGGAGCAAGTATGTTCACAGACCTTAACTTGCTTATACTCCTAAAGCCAATCATCTTTCAAAGGCCTCCGTGTAAAAAGCAGCTCACTATATTTCGATGATAATGCAGGTCTCATTTACATCACCACAATCACAGAGAACTTGGGTGTGGTGGCTCTTCCTGTTAATCCCAGCACTGAGGTGGAGGGCTCCAACAAGTTCAAAGCTACTAGAAAGTCTTAGGTCAACCTGAGCTTTAGTCCTCAAAAGAACAAAAACAAAGCAAAACAAAACAAAAAAGACAAGGAAGAGGAGAAAAGGAAAAAAGAAAGGCAACATAGAAAATTAGAAAACTAAAAGCTGGGGCTGGAGAGATGGCTCAGTGGTTAAGAGCACTAGCTGCTCTTTCAGAGGTCCTGAGCTCAATTCCCAGTAACCACATGGTGGCTCACAACCATCTGTAATGAGATCTGGCGCCCTCTTCTGGTGTGTGTGTGTGTGTGTGCATACATGGAGGCAGAATGTTGTATACATAATAAATCTTTAAAAAAAAAAAAAAAACTAAAAGCTGGATGATAATGGTGCACACATCATCCTAACACTTGGGAGGCAAAGACAGGAGAACCTCTGGGTTCAAGGTCAGCCTGGTCTACATAGGGAGTTCCAAGGACAGCCAGGACTACATACAGAAATCCTGTCTCAAAAAACGAACAGACAAACAAAACAAGAAAAAGCCAGGCAGTGGCGGTGCAAGCCTTTCACCTCAGCACTTGGAAAGCAGAGGCAGGTGAACCTGAGATCACTACCAACCTGGTCTATAGAGTGAATTCCAGGAAAGCAAGTGCAACACAGAGAAACCCTATCTCGAAACCACCCCCTTGCCCACCAAAAAAAGAAAAGGAAAAAGAAAAAGAGAAAAAAAAGAAAAAAGCTAGCTCTATGGTCATTATTGTTAGATACACACACATGAAATGCGGCCTGAGTTCATCTGGCCGCCAATTTTAGAGGGAGTGGGGGAGGCCACAGGAGAGATTTGAGAAACATAGGAGGGGCTGGAGGAAAGAGAGGGAAGGGAAGTGATTGAATTTTTAACTAAAATTTTAGAAAAAGAAAACCTGAGCTATTAGGCAGGTATGGTGATATCACCTATGATTTAGCAACTGAGACACTGATGCAGAGGGCCATGAGTTTGAGGCCATCTGAGCTACACAGCAAAACTCCATCTAAAAGAAAGGGGGCTTAGTTGAACTAAGCCCCTGTAGACTGTGGATGTGGTTCAGTGGCAGAGTGCTTGCTTAGCTTAGTAAAAGGTCCTAAGAGTGATGCCCAGCTACACCAGAAAAACAAAACAAAAAAAGAAAAAAAACACCTGTCATATTTTCCCCCGAGAATGTGGAAGTTTTGTTTTGGTTTTGGTTTTTTGAGACAGGGTTTCTCTGCAGCTTTGGAGCCAGTCCTGGAACTAGCTCTTGTAGACCAGGCTGGTCTCGAACTCACAGAGATCTGCCTGCCTCTGCTTCCTGAGTGCTGGGATTAAAGGCGTGCGACACCACCGCCCAGCTGAAGTTTTGTTTTCTTAATTTTTATGTGTATGGATTTTTTTTGCCTGCATGTACATGTGTACATCATGTGTGTCTAGTACCCCCAAGAGGCCAGAAGATGCTGTAAATGTGTGGAATTAAAGTTCAGAAGAGTTGTAGTTTGAATGAGTATGGCCCCCATGCCTCATATGTTTGAATGCTTAGCACCCAGTTAGGGGAACTACTTGGAAAGGATTAGGCAGTGTGGCCCTGGTGGAGAAGGTGTACCACTGGGAGGTTGTGCTCTCTTGTACTCACTCTCCCTCTCTCTCTGCCTCAGCACCATGCTTACCTGTTTTCTGTCATGATGACCATGGACTAACACTCTCAAACTGCAATCAAGTCCCCAATTAAATGTTTTCTTTGATAAGAGTTGCCTTGGTCATGGCCTCCTCAAAGGAACCAAACACTAAAACAGTTGGGAACTGCCCTGTGGATGCTAGAAATTGAATCTAGGTCCTCTGGAAGAACAATAGTGCTCCTGACTGCTGGGCCATCTCGCCAGTCACTGTTGTTCTTTGTGTGGATATGTACTTGTTAGTGTGGGTGTGTGTGCGTGTGGGAGCCAGAGATTGTCTTTAGGTATCTTTCCATCACTTTCTATCTTTTATTTTTTGACACAGGGTCTCAAAACCTAAAGCTCATTGATTTACCTGGGGTTGCTAACCAATGAGCTTCAGGGATGTACCTGCTGTCTCAACTCCCCAAGTGCTGAGGTCAAGGGTACAAACCACAGCTGGTTCCCTTATGTAGGTGCTCGGCTCCTCATGCCTGCACAGAAGGGACTCACCTATAGAGCCATCTCCAGAGCCTTGTTGGGGTTTAGTTCTCTGAAACAGGGTCTCTTTTTTTTTTTTTTTTTTTTTTAATGTTTTGTTTTTTGAGACAGGGTTTCTCTGTAGCTTTGGAGCCTGTCCTGGAACTAGCTCTTGTAGACCAGGCTGGCCTCGAACTCACAGAGATCCACCTGCCTCTGCCTCCCGAGTGCTGGGATTAAAGGTGTGCGTGGCCACCGCCCGGATCTGAAACAGGGTCTCACAGTAGACCACACTGGTCTCAAACTCTTGGCAGATCCTCAAGTCTCTGCATTCCAACTGCTAGGACTACAGGTGTTAGCTACTATGCCCAGCTCAAATAATAAAGGGTGTTCTATCTTTGTTTATTTTCATTTGGGATTTGAGGTTGTACGAGGTTGTATGAGGTCCTCACACAAATAACTGACATTGAGCTACCCCTTAGATCCTGAAGATTTTTGGTAAGTTATTTTTTAACTTCTTGACTCTACCTACATTCCTTCATCCTTTTTACAGAAGAGAAGTGAGTATGAATCACCAGGCAGTGGTGGCGCACGCCTTTAATCTCAGCACTCAGGAGGTAGAAAGAGAGTGGATCTCTGTGAGTTCAAGGCCAGTCTAGTCTACAAAGCGAGTTCCAAGACAGGTTTCAAAGCTACACAGAGAAACGCTGTCTCGAAAAACAAAACAAACAAACAAGACAAAAAAATATGAGTATGAATCAGAGTTGGTCTTGTACAACACAGCTTTTAAAACTTCTGTGAAATCATGTAACAATGTGTGGGGAATGCAGGGGGTGGGGAGATGGGGGTAGAGGGGGACAGACAACGGGACAATAAAACCTCCATATGAGATCATGTAACTGAATGTACAGAGAATGGGGAGGTGACAATAAGCTGGGTGTGGTGGCAAATGCCTTTAATTACAAAATTAAGGAGGCAGAAGCAGGTGAAGCTCTGAGTTAGAGGCCAGCCTGGTTTACATAATGAGTAACAAGACAACCAGAGCACATAATAGACTTGCTCTCAGACACACACAGATACACATAAGCCTTCAGAAAAAAAAAAACATAAAAGTAGCAATGATAAAAGATTTCTGAACATGTAACAACCAAAATTAACTCAGAATCTAACACCCAGAGCTGAATGTAGTGGTGGGCGCTTAGGAAGTAGAAGCAGAAGGACCAGGAACTCAAGGCTAGACTGGGTCAGAAGAGATGAGACTAACTCAGTTTACACGAGACCCTATCTCAAGGGCAAGAAAATCACATCTATAAAGAACCTGAAGTGCTTTTGGTGCTACATCACTGCAGCCTTACCTCTAAACATACAACATACATACTCTGCCTTATACATACCATCAGACCACGCTGCATCAGACCAATACTGTCTGAAACAACATAGCTCAGACTCGGGACTACTCTATGTAATGAAATGCAGCGTTTTTACAGTAGACATACAGGTTTCTATCGCAAAAAACTTAAAGAGTTTGGGCTGGTGATGTGGCTTAGCTGATAGAAGGATTGCCTAGCATACATGTACCACATGTATGACCCTTAGAATCATTCATATAAACCAGGCACACAGGAAGTGAAGACAGGAGGGTCAGGAATACAAGGTTATCCATGGCTATATGCTGAGTTCAAGTCTGGCCATCTGGCTGGCCCAAGTCCCATTCTAAAGAACACAGTTCGCAGGTCTGGTTCTTCATAACAATTCTCTCAGGAGAAAGATATCCAAGTCAGGACTGACAACCACAGCTGGGTAACAAGTGTTGAGAGATCACCCCAGATTCCCTTCCATCAATTACAATACCCTGTGCTCTCTCACCAGGTACCCAGAACCCTGGCCAGTGCTTACCAATGGTGTCTGCTTTGCTAAAATGGCAACTTAGCACATTGGCGGGGTCACTGTTCTCACAGAGCTTCAGTTCCAGCAAATACACCTCCACTTTGCAGTGCTTGACAAACAGGCCATGCTCCACAACCTGTGAACAAGAGGCAGGGGTGACTGAGCCATGGGCAGTCTTGGAAATGATATGCCTCAACAGCAGCAGCAACAAAAGACTAAAACCTCTCAAAAAAGTTTCCTTCAGGAATTCTTTGTTTCTGATTCAAATATAGCCTTGGCTTGCTTGGAACTCACTATGTAGACCAGGCTGGCCTAGAACTCACAAAAATCTGCCTGCTTCTCCCTTCTAAAAGCTAGAATTAAAGGCATTCATCACCACATCTGGTCTAAGGAGTACAAATTTTTATTCGTTTTTAGAAAGCACAGAATTATTCATCAACATATATCCCCGGAGTTACAATCCCCCCACACCCTATAATGAGAACCAAGTACACCTTCACAGAACCAGAGATCTGCCAGGGTACAAAACCACGCCTTATATGCAGGTCTCAGAGATCAACTTTGGCCCTTGTAGAGTTTGTCAAAGTAAAGAGCTATAAAATATAGGTAAAACCTTGCAGGGAGGGGGGAGCAGAGTGATGGCAATGGCAGTGTCGCACACTTTTAATCCCAGAACTATGGAGGCAGAGGCAGTCAGATCTCTTGAGTTCCCAGGCCAGCCTGGTCTACAAACCAGGTTCTGGACAGCCAGAGTTGCTACACAGAGAAACCCTGTTGAGAAAAAAAAAAAAAAAAAAGAAACAAACAAAAACAAAAAAAAAAAAAAAAAAAGAAAAGACAAGGGACTCATGAGTTCTGTCCACCAAACCAACTAAAGGCCAGCCTGGTCTACAAACCAGGTTCTGGACAGCCAGAGTTGCTACACAGAGAAACCCTGTTGAGAAAAAAAAAAAAAAAAAAACAAGAAACAAACAAAAACAAAAAAAAAAAAAAAGAAAAGACAAGGTAGTGGTCTCATGAGTTCTGTCCACCAAAGGCACTAAACCATGTTCTGTCTCACAATGTGCCTTTCCTTATTCTGTGACAAAAACAAAAAAAAAGAAAAGACAAGGTAGTGGTCTCATGAGTTCTGTCCACCAAAGGCACTAAACCATGTTCTGTCTCACAATGTGCCTTTCCTTATTCTGTGACAAAAACAAAAAAAAAGAAAAGACAAGGTAGTGGTCTCATGAGTTCTGTCCACCAAAGGCACTAAACCATGTTCTGTCTCACAATGTGCCTTTCCTTATTCTGTGACAAACACCTACTTTTTGACTACTCAGCCAATCAGCCTCATGAGCAGAGGGGAAATGGTATTAGAAAAGTTATTAGAGGGACTGGAGAGATGGCTCAGCGGTTAAGAGCATTGCCTGCTCTTCCAAAGGTCCTGAGATCAATTCCCAGCAACCACATGGTGGCTCACACCTCTTCTGGCCTTCAGGCATACATGTAAAGAATATTGTATACATAATAAATAAATATTTAAAACAGTTATTAGAGGTCAGGTGGTAGTAGCACGTCTTTAAATCCCAGCACTCGGGAGGCAGAGGCAGGCGGATCTTTGTGAGTTCGAGACCAGCCTGGTCTACAAGAGCTAGCTCCAGCGCAGGGCTCCAAGGCCACAGAGAAACCCTGTCTCGAAAAACTAAAAAAAAGAAAAAGAAAAGGTTTAGCTGTCACTATTCGAGGCCTACCTGAGCCACAAGTGAGTTGGGAAAATTAGTAAGATCCTGTCTCAAAGAAAAAAAGAAGGTTGAAGATATAGCTTAGCGCTAGAACACTTGTTTAGCATATATAACACCCCTAGGGATCATTCCCAGTACTGGAAGAAGGAGAGAGCAGCAATATGTTAGTTTATATTCATTTGGCCCAACTGAAGAGTCCCATAAAGTGGTCTAAGCACTAACGGACATCCTAAACTACCAGACAGCTCTGATATTTGGAGGCCACTTAGAAACGTCCTGAGTTACAACCATTTTACTTCCTAGATAGAACTAGAAACAAACCCAGAAAGAGTCTCTCAGGTCAGAGGCAGGAAATGATCAAGATAAGGCTAGCCTGGGCTACACAGAGATCCTGTCTCAGGAAACAAAAACAATGTCTCAAGATGTGGTGGTAATGTTTTTAATCCTAGCACTTGGGAGGAAGAGGCAGGAGAATCTGAGTTTGGGGAGTATGGTCTAAAGAGCAAGTGGCCAGGACAGCAAGGGCTAAGCAGAAAAACCCTGTCTCAAAATCCAAAACAAACAAACAAGGTATAGACTTGCTTTCAGTCCCTTACTACATTCATCTTCCCAGGAAATCAACAGAAGTCAGTGTACCAGGGAGAACTTAAGACACACACTGAGCAGGTTATAAGAACTCAGGTACTCACTTTTCTGACAATGGGCTGCTGGCCTTCCACACAGCCATACCAATCTAGCAATTTATTCCAGGCTTCAGTTGGGACCAACACATAGTCCAGCTCATCAATTAAGTGTTCCTTCAAGGTCTGACTTTCAGGATCTGAAAACGAAATTAGCACATACCTCATTTTTTCTTTTCCCCAGAATTTTTTTTCCAAACAAGATTCTTAGGTGTTTCATGAAAAAAAAAAAAATTCAACAGGAACAAGTACAATATTCCAAAATTCTGTCACTGGCCATAACCCAGAACAGACCCGACTACTCTTTATCCTTCTTTGGTCATGTTTTATGAGGCACTTCTATTTCTTCTATAATTAGAAAGAAAAGTAAGCTAGAATCTGTGGCTCATCCTTGTAGTTCTAGCTACTCAAGCTAAGAATGGTTAGAGCCCTAAAATTCAAGGCCAGCTAGGCCAGCATAGCCAGATTCCATCTCAAAAAGATTAGGAAGTGGCCCAGAGGTTAAGGGCACTGACTGCTCTTCCAGAGGTCCTGGGTTCAATTCCCAGCAACCACATGGTGGCTCACAACCATCTGTAATGAGATCTGGTACCCTCTTCTGGCATGCAAGCATAAAAAATAAATAAATTTAAAAAAAAAAAAAAAGATTAGGAAGGGTAGAAGGCAAAAGAACTCTCTTTGTTCATTTTTTTAAAATATTTATTTATGCTGGGCGGTGGTGGCACACGCCTTTAATCCCAGCACTCGGGAGGCAGAGGCAGGCGGATCTGTGTGAGTTCGAGACCAGCCTGGTCTACAAGAGCTAGTTCCAGGACAGGCTCCAAAGCCACAGAGAAACCCTGTCTCAAAAAACCAAAAAAAAAAAAAATTATTTATTATATATACAGTATCCTGTCTGTGTGTGTGCCTGAAGACCAGAAGAGGGCACCAGACCTCACTACAGATGGTTGTCAGCCACCATATGGTTGCTGGGAATTGAACTCAGAACCTTTGGAAGAGCAGGCAATGCTCTTAACCTCTGAGCCATCTCTCCAGCCCTTTGTTCATTTTTTTTTAAGTGAAATTTATTGAAGGTGGACATGGTGGTGCACCCCTTTAATCCCAGCACACCAGAAGCAGAGATAGGTAGATTTTTTTTGAGTTTGAGGGCAGCCTGCACCACATAGGAATTCCAAGACAGCCAAGGCTACATAGTGAGATTCTGTCTCAAGGGGGGAAAGTAATCTAAAATAAAATTTATTGAGATATAATTTATATAATGTACAATCTTTATGAAAAATTGCACTTTTCATACAATATATTTTGGGCATATTCTTTCTCCTTCCCCAGTTCCTCCCAGATCTCCCTCCCAACCACGCACTTCTCATTTTTGTTGTTGTTTCTGTTTTGAAAGAGGGTCCAAATTGGTTCATGGTGACTCCATCTCTATCTAGCCAACGATGACCTTCAATTTCTGATTTTCCTGCTTCCACCTCCCAACTGCTGAGATTACAGACAGTAGACAGCATCACAGGGTCATAGAAAACGGGCTAGGCATAGCTCAAAGTGCTTGATGCTAAACCCAAAGACTTCAGCTCAGTAAGAAAAAAATGGTTTTGGTTTTGCTTTTTCTAGACAGGATTTCTCTGTGTAGTCCTGGCTGTCTGGAACTTGGTCAGTAT
>JAQHUG010000001.1:5646739-5692083 GCA_028555095.1 Dicrostonyx torquatus
CTACAAGAGCTAGTTCCAGCGCAGACTCCAAAGCCACAGAGAAACCCTGTCACGAAAAACCAAAAAACATACTTTCATTGTTAGAAGTAGTTATTTAGGGAAAGGTGCTTCTACCTCATAATCTACAAAGACTTCTACTTCAGATGAAAACAAGCATTTCTGTCTCTTCACATTATGAGAGTTGTATGTTCATGGTGTCCACTGCACAGATACACACCACCTCAGGCTATGTCCCGTGTGAACACATAGCAAGAAAAGGATACTGCACCTGAGAAGAGTCCAGAGTTGTCAATGGGTCCAGGAAACAGATTATGTTCACCCACATTGTACATATCCCAGCTATCAAAGCCCACATACTTCTTCCACTGCTTGAACCATCGGCTGTCAATAAGATACCTAGAGAGAAACAATAGTTTCTTATAAACTATAGACAAAAAAAAAAGCCAAAGTTTTAAGTTTCTGCAGCCTGTAGCTCTCCTTTAATTTTGTTCTCTAGACGTCTAGTCTTACATTTTATGGACTTTTCACCAAGGTCATAAGCATTTTCCACTAAAATCCCACTTTTTAGGGGGGAAGGTTGAGACAGGGTTTCTCTGTATAGTACTGATTGGCCTAGAACTTCCTCTGAAGACCAAGCTAGCATCAAAATCAGATATCCACCTGTCTCTGCCTCCTGACTACTAGATTAAAGGCATGCACCACCACCTGGCTAAAAATCACACTCAACATCAGGAACAGAAAGGTCAGCTCCACATGGCAGAGCAGGCCTAGCCTGGAGCAGATATTCACAAAAGGAGTAAATCCAAAGGGAGCTAACTAGCTGTGGTGGCCCACAGCTGTAATTCCAGTAGTTGGAAGGTGTGTCTCCACTGTATAGTAAGTCTGAGGTCAACTTGAATGACAAGAGACCATATCTGTTTAAAAAAAAAAAAAAACAGACATGCGGTGCACAACCTCTCTGTTCAATATAAACACCACAGAACTACACCTGAAAGGCAACCCCCTGCACACGCACACACAATTTATCTCTCTTCTTCAGTCCTCAGATTGCTCACATGCAATCAATGGAAAACCTACCCTAGTTTTTGACTCCTACATGGCGGCACCACCCAGGTATTTCTCCACTACTGGTGAGTACTATCCCTTCCAGTAAACCATCTATTAAGAGGCTTCATATGTGAACCTGCTCTTCCAAACTCTGGACTTTTGGAGAGTTCATGCTCACTGTGTAAAGACTGGCCCTGAAACTGCAGCAATCCTTCAGCCTCTGTCCCTGCAAAACAATAAAGCATATGCCACCATGCCTGGCAAAATCCTGGAACTTTCGATCTTCTGTTTTGCTCCTGGATTCAAGAATTCAAGTTCCGCTCCTCTCCCACTCCTAGCTCTAATTACTGCCACAATTGTTCCTGACATCTGACAATCTGGGTTCTTAAACGTTTATTCAGCTTCTGGCCTTGAATCTGTTCCGCAGTTAACAAGTTACAAAGTATCTACTTCTGATCTTCTCTCAACCCACTTAGCGCCACAAATTGCTACCCAGGTTTTAATTGTTAAGGAACCGCGGTCTGTAAGGTGTGGACATCTTCCCCAAAGGTCGCCGTCAAGTGCCCAAGTCTTCAGTGATTAAGTTGCTCTCCCACCTTCCCGTCCCCGCCGACCTGAGCACTCCCCTTTTCCCACATTCTACACCCCTGTCCCCGCCGGCCCAGGATCCTTGGGAATACGAATGGGCCAGGACAGCCCCGAGTCCTGTCAGCGCTGTGCCCCAGCGGATCTCGGGGTTTCTTTCATTGGCGGCGGCTGTCAAGCACTCTTTGAGACTCCAGGCACCGCCCCCGGGCCGGCCTCTACCTACAGCTGAGGGGCCCGCCTGAGGGCCAGCCACCCGGCCTGAGGCTCTGCGCGGTGGAAGGGCAGAGCAGACGCTCACCACTGCGCCCCACGTTGGAGCGTGGTCCCCATCAAGGCTCCGAGCTCCGTCTTCTGGGTCTCCACATCCGGTCGCTCACAGCTGCCTCGGCCTTCCGCCATCTCGTCCGCCGCCCCGGCCCAGCCGGCCCGGACATCCGCCTAGCGCACGGCGTGCTATGGGTTACGCCCACACACGCACGTAAGCACGCACGTGCGCGCGCCCGGTGCGGCCATCAGCTTCCGCCTCCTCTCCCCGCCCCCACGAGCTGTCCCTGGCAGCTGGAGCGGATGAAGAGGATTGGACACCCAGAGGCGGTGGTCACGTCCCCCTGCCTCTGCGCGGCTTCTTCAGGAAGAACGCCCGCAGCCCTGCGCCGTCGAGAGGTCTGACTACAGACCGGCCCTCGACCTCTCAGACACTCGCTCCATCCTGGCCTGCGGGCCTACCCTGCTGCTCAATCCGAGTGCGAGAAACCTACCCCTAGCTTTTGTTTGTTTCCACTCAAAGCCATTGCGCTTTCTGCAAGACCGCCTAAATGCGAGATCGAGTTGACTGCCTCGGCAGCCCCTGTAGCCAGGTGCACAGGCACATTAGGGTCTGGACTGTCCGGTGTGGTCCAGCCATTAACAATTGTCTCAAATAAGGACCAGTGAAACAGCTCGGTGGGTACAGAGCTTGCCGTGCAAGCATGACGACTAGATTTGACTCCCTGAACCCGTGTAAAGGTGGAAGAAGAAAACTGGCTCCTTAAAATTGTCCTTTGTTCCCGACACAGGCACTGTGGCATGAGTTCACCGTACAGTCGTACAACAGTGAAACTTGTTTAAGAAATGGTCTCGTGTAACCCTGGCCGCCCTGGAACTGGCCTCGAACTCAGATGAGCCATCTGAGTCTGCCTCCAGAGATTAAAGGTGTAAACCACCACACCTGGCAAAAAAAAAAAAGGAATAGTCAGAATTAGACCCTGTCTCAAAAAACAAAGTTGTCTTAAGCAACCTAGTCACCAGAATGCCATCAGCCCCCCAAGTCAAAGGAAGTAGCAGCCACAGAGGATCCATAGCTGCTGAGGAAGGAATGAAGTCCAGGCATTTTAATTTTTTTTTTTCCTGGAACAAAGATTGCGTGTCCTGAAAACCATTCCTCCAATGGCTCCCGCCCAGCTCTTTTGGAGGAAACAGCCTCCATCAAGGAAGAGGTCAGACAAGCTGGTGAGTCTCCATTTCTCAGGCAAATTCTGTTGTTGAACAATAATAGAAGTAGACAGTTCTTGGCCTTGGGAGTGGGGCGGGGCTCAGTAATAGAATCATAGGCTAGCAGGAGCAGGCCCTTGGTTCCTAGCAGCCCTCAAAAAAATAAAAAAAACAGCAAAACCATTCAATTCCCTTTCTTTCTCTTTTTTTGTCTTTTCAAGACAGGGTTTCTCTGTAGCTTTGGAGTCTGCCCTAGAACTAGCTCTTGTAGACCAGGACTCAAACTTAGAGAGGTCTGCCTGTCTCTCTTACCTCCTGAGTGCTGGGTTTAAAGGCATGTGCCACCATCACCAGGCTTCCCTTACCTTCATACAGTCTATTATAATACAGATATATATATATATATATATTTTATGTGTATGTGTGTGCCCCTGCATGAATTTATATGTTCCACCTGCATGCAGGTCACCTCCAAGGCCAGAAGGCACTGTATTCCCTAGATTCGAGGGCCTAGAATTAGAGTTATAGGCAGCTATGAGCCACCTGATAGGAGTGTTGGGAACTATCCTTGGGTTCTCTGCAAGAACCGTACACTCTGTTAACCACGAAGCCATCTCTTCAGCCCCTCTGTGTAAATTCTTAGTAAGTTCATTAACTTCGCTTCACTCTGAGAAATTGATCCCTATGGTATAGTTAAGAATCTAGCCTTATGTCAGTGGGGAGTTTCCCAGAGAGAAAGGGAACTCCTCAGGCCTCCTGTTTTGGGGGCTGTCTTTCCTGTACTATTGATAAAGCCTTGTCTCAGAACAAGGGGTGGAAGGGTAACTCAGAATAAAGAGTACTTTTGCCCTCCCAGAAGACTCCCAAGTCAGGCATCTCCTAACTGCCTGTAACTACCGCACCAGAGGATCTGATGTCCCCTCCTGGGCCCCTTGGGAACCTACACAAAAGTGGCACGCACACACTTGAATAAAAAATAAACCTTTTTTTCTTTTTTTGTTTTGAGACAGGGTTTTGATGTGGTATGGCTTTCTGTATATGTGATGCTTTTATTGGCTAATGAATAAAGAAAGCTATTTTTGGCCAATGGCTTAGCAAAGCAAAGCCAGGCAGGAAATCTAAACAGAGATATAGAGAGAAAGTAGGCGGAGTCAGGGAGACACCATGTAGCTGCTGATGGAGAAGGACACTCTGGAGCCTTAGGAACATCACCAGTAGGCCACAGCCTTGTGATGATACACAAATTGATAAAAAAAAAATGGGTTAATTTAAGATGTAAGAGCTAGCTAGGAATACACTAGAGTTATTGGCTAAACAGTGTTGTAATTAATACAGTTTCTATGTGATTATTCAGGTGTGAGTGGCTAGGAACCTAACGAGCAGTCTCTCTGCCTACAGGGTTTCTGGTTTCTCTGTGTAACAGTTCTGGCTGTCCTGGAACTCATTTTTTATACTAGGTTGGCCTCAAACTCACTGAGATCTGCCTGCCTCTGCCTCCTAAATCCTGGGATTAAAGACATGCGCCACCCCTGCCCGGCATAAAAATAAATCTTAAAAAAAAAAATTAAAAGTAGTGAAACAAAAAAAGCTCTTTTATAAATCACTCCCCTGGGCGACAGCATGTGATAAGAATCACTAAAGGGTGGAAACCAGACTGTAGGAGCGACAGACAATGTGAAAAAGAAGCCTTGGACTTAAGTGGAATTTGATTATGGTCCTGAAGAAACTGTTGGAAGGAAGCATGAGGAAATCCTTCTGAATATGTGCAATTCACCATCAAAGAGTGGGGATTAGGCCAAAGAGACAGCACAGACCTTAAGGAGACTGAAAGCCAGAAAGGAAGCTAGTGGGGCCCAGAGGCTTGCCTTATTGGAGCGCAGGCATTGGCAGGTTTGCAGCAAAGTGAAATGCCTGAGGGTATTTCACAGCACAGAAATGCATCCAGGATTTAGATCCCCTAGTAGCCTTTACTGTGGCTTTGGGAGAGGATTAGTGTTGGGCTGGTAGAAGTGGAACTGTCCAGTGAAGATGAGAAGATTAACTGTTATTTTTTGTTTTGGGTTTTTTTTGTTTTGTTTGTTTGTTTGTTTCTTGTTTTGTTTTTTTGAGATAGGGGTTTCTCTTTGACTTTGGAGCCTGCCCTGGAACTAGCTCTTGTAGACCAGGCTCACTTCGAACTCATAGAGATGAACTGTTTTTATATTGAGTTTTAGCTGATTAACATAATTTACTCTCTGTGGGACATCTGTCCTAGACCAGTAAAAGAGTTGTTGGGAAATGTGTACATCTTCTGATTTCCATGGGCACCAGGCAGGCTCATGCATTCAGGCAAAACACTTCCACACATAAATAAAATAAATCTCACTCTTACACATAAAAATAAGTTCTTTCGGGCTGGAGAGATGGCTCAGAGGTTAAGAGCACTGACTGCTCTTCCAAAGGTCCTGAGTTCAATTCCCAGCAACCACATGGTGGCTCACAGCCATCTATGAGATCTGGTGCCCTCTTCTGGCATGCAAGCATACATGGAAGGAATGTTGTATATATAATAAATAAATAAATCTTTAAAAAAAATAAGTTCTTTCTAAATATAAAATTAAAGTGCTTTGAGAATGTTAGAACTGGGACCGTGATACCCTATACTCAGGAAGCTAACAGGAAAGGACCAAAAATTCAAGGTCAAACTGAACTACAAAGTGAATTCAAGGCTGGCCTGGGCAATTTATTAAAATCCTGTTGTTTTGGGGCTTCACCACAGCCCCGGCATCCATTTTGAAAGGTTGGGTGTTAAGTTCCATGTCAAAGCCCCCTTCCCTTGGGAGTTGCCTCAGTCCAAACTCCATCTCCGAGAAAACCCGGACAAACAGTGACCCCTCCCCAGGGAGGGTCAAGACCACTCCCACAGGCTATTTAAGCTGCCTCCAGAGACTGAACACTGCAGAGAAAGAGCATGTGATCTCCCAGTTTTCCACGTTCTTTCTGTTCTCTGTTTCCAGAGTGCCACCCAGGAGTGCTTACATCCGTTAAACCTGGGCTCTTTTCTCTCTCTCTCTATTTTTTTTTTTTTTTTTTGGTTTTTCAAGACAGGGTTTCTCTGTAGTTTTGGAGCCTGTCCTGGAACTAGCTCTTGTAAACCAGGCTGGCCTCAAACTCACAGAGACCCGCCTGCCTCTGCCTCCCGAGTGCTGGGATTAAAGGCATGCGTCACCACCACCCCGACAAACCTGGGCTCTTTTCTAATTCAGTCTGATCTGGTTTGATTTGGATTATTGTGTCAGTGGAGAGGTTTGTCAGAAAAATACTTAACACCTGTCTCTAAAGTAGCTGAAGATAGGGTTCACTGGAGCAGTGCCAAGCCCTGGATTTGGTCCCCACTACCATATATATGCACAAGGAAAATTAACCTGAACATGATAATGGCATGACCATAATCCCAGTTATTTGTGAAGCATGCAAGAACAAATCCATCCTGAGCTATATAGAAGGTTCCAGGCTAGCTTGTGCTAAAGAAATGATACCCTGTCTCAAAGAACAAAAACAAAAAGAGAAAAGAAGAGCCTGGGATACATCCCAGTGTATACAAGCTCAGTGACAGAGCCTTCGCCCAGTATGCACTAAATCCTGGGTTCCATCTCAAGAACGGCAGAACAAAAGACTTTGACAATGTTATGAATTGCAAAACATTACCATTAGTCTTGTTATTTATGGGAAAAGAAAACCATTGCCGACATAGGTCAGAACCTACACTAGAGGGTGGCAGCTTCCCTCTTCTCTTTTCAATGTTTTCTCCTGTACCACTTCTGGTAGTTTTAAGGAAGTAGGGCAAGTTCTCAGAACCAACAGGAAGGGAGAAACTTTATAAAAATGAAAGATTTGTTGTTTGGAGAACTACACGGGGCTAGAAGGAAGTCATATGATCAAAGTCTATAATTGTGCCAGAAGTATCTGGCCTCATTTATCAGATTTGTCATTTTAATGGTTGAAAAGAGCACTTTTGCTAGAATTGCTAAAATGGAAGTTTTTGAACCTGGTTAAGTAACCACAGGGCCCATTGGCTTCTCAGAAGGTCTATGACCTAATGCTGCTGCAAGTTCCCAGAGCAATCAGTGCCCTGCAGTCATGTTGGCCAGAGGTCAGGGTCCTCCTAAGAGCTCAGTGCAGTGTTTGTTTGAACTGCTGAATCAGAAGATTTGGTGGGCACAGGGCAAGGCTAGGGGCAGTTATGGAGTGGAATGTTTTTGTGTGTTTGGTGTGCTTGTGTGTGTTAAGGGGAGGCATTTAACTGGTTGGAAAGATACTGAAGTGGTAGTGGGCATTATTCTGGGTGTCTCTGAAGAAGACAGGGCTGGAAGCATTTGCTCTGAGTGAGACAACAGGCTGGTGTCTGAGGAAGAGTGCTCCCATCCAGGAGCAGCCATTTTGGCGGGTAGAACTTCCCTGAATAACTAGGAGGAAAAACAGTGGGTGAGGGAGGGTGAGTCACCACCCAGCCTGAGGGAAGAGGTTGGAGTCTGGAAGGTTCTGGGCTCCAATCCGAAAGGAGAATGCTTCAGTACACTGGTCTTGGAACGGTAAGGAGAGAGTTGAGTGGAAAACCTCTCTTTCAGTCAGGACTGGCGATCACTGAGAAGAGCAGGCTTTCCAGTTAAGTGGCTTTGGAGGGCTGTGGAACATGTTAAAAAACATTTAAAACATTAGAACATGTCTTTAAAAAATTCTTTTGAAGGGCTGGAGAGGTGGCTCAGCAGTTCAAAGCACTGACTGCTCTTCAGAGAACCTACATTCAATTCCCAGCAATCACAGGGCTGCTCACCACTGTCTGTAATTGCAATTTCAGGAGTTCCCACATCTTCACACAGACACACATGTAAGCAAAAACATTGCTGCACATAAAACAAAAATTAAATAAGTAAAAAATTATTTTGGAAAGTCTCGTTTAATCCCAGCATTCAGGAGGCAGGAGCAGGCAGATCTGTGAGTCTGAGGCCATCTTGATCTATAGGACTCCTAGGCCAGCAGGGATACATAAAGATAAAAGTACGTGTACACTTTGTGTGTCTACACGTGGGAATCCAAGCATGATGGTACATGTCCACAATCCCAGGATTTAGGAAATGGGCAGGCAGGTCCATCAGGAGTTTGAGGACAGACCTGGTCTCCAAAGGAAACAAGTAAACTACACCATGAGGTGCAGTGACTCTCACCAGTAACCCCAGCATTTGGTGGAGGCTAGCCAGGCATGGTGGCAGTCAGTATCTTAGCACTCAGGAGACAGACAGAATTTCTGGGAGTTGAGGGTCACCTTGGGTTTCATAGTCTTTTTTTTTTTTTTTTCACAGCCTTTCTTCCTTTATTTTCCGAGACAGGGTTTCTCTGTGAATGAAACAGTCCTAGCTGTCTTGGAACTTACTTTGTAGAACAGGCCTCTGCCTCCCAAGTGCTGGGATTAAAGGTGTGTGCCACCACTGCCCGGCTATTTATTTATTTTTTTTATTTTTGAGACAGGGTTTTTATATGTAACAGCCCTAGCTGTTCTGGAACTCACTCTGTAGATCAGCCTGGTCACAGAGATCTGTCTGTCTCTGCCTTCCAATTGTTGGGATTAAAGGCATGAGCCACCACCCTGGCTTTGAAAGGACTGGAAATAGAGTGGAGAGAACATTGTGTGGTATGTGTGAAGCCTTAGGTGTAGTCCCTGTCTAAATGCATACACACATTTGTTTAGAACCAGGGCAGATATTTAATTGGTTCAGGTGTATGACGGTCCTTAAAGCCACCAGTTAGGCACACATACCAGGATGGCAATAACCTGTCTCACACTGTAGATTGCTTCATACTGCCCATAAGTCTCTGGATTCATTGTTTTCCAGAAATCGCTTGAACCTGGTCACTGAAGAATCCCCCAGGAGGTTGTGATAAGAAACAGCTCCAGGTGTGTCTTGAGATAGTAAAGGGGGTGGGACCCGAGCAGCAACTGGTCTTTTAAGATATGTACTATTTGACGCCTAAATGTGCAATTGCACCCCAGTGCTAGGTACTACATCTCCACACAAAACAGTTACAGTGTAAATTCCCCATGTTTGTCAACCCCCACCCCCTCACCAAATAGTCCAGGCAGGTCTCAAAGCTGCTCCCCCACCCCACCTGCCCCATTGTTCCCTGGAGCTGAGGCTGGAATCCAGGGTCTTTCACTTTCTAGGCAAGGGCTAGAATCCCCAGACCCTGATTCTAGAGTCTTGATGTGACAGAGGGCACATGGTCACTTCTGAATCTAGCAAAACTCAGAAAGGAGAAGTTGACTCTTAGGCACTAGGCGGTTACCCTAGCCTACTGCTTTCCTTTTTCTGGAGTAAGGACTCTGCTGTAACAAGGACTATGTCCTGTTGAAGATGCAGTCAAAAGGGACGTTTAGACTTGGGGATTAAGTTCCTTGTCCCTGACAATAAGGTTATCAAAAAGGTGACATTGACACAGGACACACAGTTCTTTTGACATTGAGCACTTTATTAGTGGTGAAAATCACCTTTGTTAAGGCAGAAAGGCCGTGGGGACGGACAAAACCAGCGCCCATCTGAGGGGATTTCCCTGGAAATCAGGTGTTTCTCCATGCAAATTTAGAGAAAACACCGTCATGGAAGAACTCCCCGCAGAGTGCAGCCAGTCATCACCAAACCCGGATGTAGGAACGCCTTAGGAGCTGCTAGGCTGCTGGGACAGCAGGGCTTCTATGTCAGGTTCGATGTCGATGGTGCGAAAGCGACGGCTGTACCTGCGCACTGGAACGCCGTCCGGGCCCACCAGGAACTTCTCGAAGTTCCAGGCAATGTCGTTGCGGCACACCGGAGACCAAATGATGTACTTGGGGTCGGTCATGAGCGCAGTGGGATCGTCACTGGGCGCTGGCAAAGACTCCCGGAGGAAGGTAAAGAGCGGGTGAGCCTTCTCACCATTCACCTCGCACTTCTCGAACAATGTAAAGTTGGGTTCGAATCCCCCACCAGGTCGGATATACTTGAGGGAATTCAGAATCTCTTCGTTCTTGGCATTCTCCTAGAGGAGACAAAGGCATTTATGGCTCAGGATTTCAGAAAACATGGACCTTCTAACTGCGAATCAGGAGTTTCCTATGAGTCACCAGAGGTTGCCCTTCTTACACAACCTCAGACCAGGCCTAATTTCCAACTGCCACCAGCACCAGAGGGAAAGTGAGTGGCTGTACCGCCCCTGGGAGCCTGGGGCCCACGTCCGTCCCACCCTGCCTGCACACCTGATGTCCGAACTGATTGCACGGGAAACCGAGCACCATCAGGCCACGGGGCCCGAGGCGTCTCTGCAGATCATTCATCTCGGTATAGTCCCGGGTCGTTGTGCCTCAGAGGGATGCGACATTCTCAATGAGCAGCACCTTGCCCCGCAGGGAGCCCAGGCTCACAGGCTCCCCGCCAGCCAGCGGGCGCGCGGAGAAGGCATACACGGTGGACTGCGCCGCCGCGGAGAGCCGAGCCGCACACATACTGCAAGAGTTGGTGAACTCAGAATCCAGACTAGCGCGGTGAGAGCCAGCACCTCCCTTTAACTGGTTGATGCTAGGGTCACGTGGCATCTCCGCTTTTCCGGCCCCACAACCCGCTCTAGGTCCCTGGGTACCGCCTCATCCGGCCTCTACCCTCCCCCAGCAAGAGACAGGCCAGAGGGTGCGGCCGGGTTGAAGCGCTTGGCGAAGCCTTGGGCGCGTCTGGTCTAGCCCAGGCAATGCAGTTTTAGTTTGAAGGCAGCCGCCTAGGCTGGGGGGATCCTCAAACTCTGGCTGACTCGTCGATGGTTTCTCAATTACTCTAGAGTCCCGCCTCGGAAGCTGGCTGCAGTCGGTAACAGAAGCAGTTCATGCACAGCTCCCTTATATTGTGCAATTTTACCCTCCCAGGCATAAGGTTGTACAACGCTTTTGTTTTTTAGTTTTTATTTCATCTGCATGTATGTGTGAGGATATTGGAACATGGAGTTACAGACAGTTGTAAGTTGCAATGTGAGTGCTGGGAATCAATCTTGCGTTCTCTGGAAAGAGCAGTCAGTGCTCTTAACTGCTGAGTCATCTCTCACCCCAAGGCTGTACAGCTTTAAAGACATAAAAAACTGGCCCGGATCAGAGATCCATCTGCTTCTGCCTCCCAAGTGCAGATTAAAAGGCTTGTGTAGTGTTTTTTGAGGGGTGGAGAGTGTCCTGGAACTCACTCCATAGACCAGACTGGCCTCCAAATCAATAAACTCCTTCCTGCCTCTGCCTACTGAGTGCCCCGACTAAAGAAATCAAGGCGTCCTTGACCACGGCTGTTCTGTGGTGTTTGAGACTGTGCTTGTGTGTAACCCTGGCCGTCTTGGAGTTAGCTCCGTAGACCAGGCTGGTCTCCAACTCGTGGAGGTCAGCCTGCCTCTGCCTCGCACGATCACCCCGACTGTGTAGTGTTTTTTTTGTTTGTTTTTTTTTTTCGAGACAGGGTTTCTCTGTGGCTTTGGAGCCTGCACTGGAACTAGCTTGTAGACCAGGCTAGTCTCAAACTCACAAAGATCCACCTGTCTCTGCCTCCCGACTGCTGGGATTAAAGGCGTGCGCCACCACCGCCTGGCTTGGTGTAGTGTTTTTAACAGCACTGCAAACTGGCTGTTAGGGTGAGTTCTTGCGGCTGTTTTTTAATAAAGATAAACTGGAAGGTGGAGAAGAGGCATTCAGGGTCCCAGGTTCTAAGCCAGCCCATCTCAGAACCCTGCACAAAAGCACTGTAATATCAATGCCTCTGGTGGTTCTATTTTTTCTGCCCCCAGTACATCTTGGTATTAGTCAAGAAAATCCAGTCCCCAGTTTATCTCACTACAGAGCATTCCAATCCTTTTTAGATTTGCATGTGTACAGGATAACTCATTTTATATTCTTGGGAGGAGCCAAATTAGTCTAGCTGAGTGTGGGAGTGAGAGGAGCTGGCACCACTCAAGGAACCTCTCCATGAAGAGATGGTCAAGCGAGTCTTGAGTCTTCCCATCGTCCTCTCCCTAGCCCCGTTGAAAGCAAAACACACACCAGGATACAGGAAGTTTAGAAAACTGCCTTTATTCTATTAGTTGGAAAAATTAACTGGTACAGAAAAAAAGTTTAGTCAGCTGGAGAGAAGAGAAAACCTCCCTTGCCACCCTTAAGAACTGGTGGCTCCTCTGGGAGGCAACTTGAATACAGTGTGGATAAAGGAGCACTGTGATTTAGAGCCAGACCCTGCAGTCCAGGTGAGAAAGGCTTTGCCACCTCCAAGGTATAACTGCCTCAGGCATGAAACCAAATTCCTATTTACTTAGTCCAGTCTGGAAAGGGGTACTGGGATGATAATATAGGGCTAAATAGGGGCGATATGGCCATATTTTATCAGAGAAAGTGACAAAATGGGAATTTTAAAAATGAATTTTCCATCTGACTTTATTTCCAAATACACTTTCTTTAAAAAAACAAAAAAAAAAACACAATACACTTTCTGTGTTAATGACAAATATCAGCATTAGGAAATCCAATTATACAAAAAATACTACATCTAGTCTGGGGTAGATATATTTATTTTTGGTAACATACATTAAGTGGCACTAATTACACAGTAACTATAAGGTAACTAACATGAGACCACAGAACTGTAACTCTGCCACAGCTTCGTGGACTTGAGCCTTTCTGGCTGAGCAAGTTTTCAAAAAACTGAATGTCTTCCCCAGAGCTCTGCCATGGGGTCTGCGGAGGAAAGCTCTGGGAGCAGTCAGTGGCTCAACCAGAGTTCTTTCAGCTGACAGACGAGGCAGGACATGTTAGTTATAAAGTAGTTACAGCCTAATTCACAAAAGTTACCAACTGTTTCTCTTTCTAGAAAGAAGCAAGAAGTTAAGAAATTCTTTGATGTAGCGCCTGGTGTCAGGTGGAGTGCAGAGAGAGCTGTTAGAGCAGTGTCAGAAAGACCCTGGCTGGTCAGACAGGTTGGACATCATTAATAATCATGGTTGGCTTCTAAATACTGGTAGCAAGATGACTTCTGATTTGTAATCTTAGGTAAATTATAGATAAATGAAAAGGCCAGTAATCATACACTAAGATTAATAAACAGCACTTCAAAATTAACCGCGTGAGGGCTGTGCTTCCACAAGGCTTCACAAAATGAGGCACCCAGATTTTTTCTTCCCACGTCTGGCTTGCAGAGCAGCTCTCGTGGCCATTTCAAAAACCTCTCTCACTCCATCTTTGGTCTTTGCTGAACACTCCATGTACCCAAAAGCACCAATTCTGTTTGCCATATCTCTGCCTTCTTCAGGTTTTACCGGCTCCTAGCAGAAAAAGAGAGTGTTTAAGTTTTACTTATTAGAGACATTGAGCATTTAAAATTATTTTTCCGCCAGCATGCCTTTAATCCCAGCACTCGGGAGGCAGAGGGAGGCGGATCTCTGTGAGTTCGAGGCCAGCCTGGTCTACAAGAGCTAGTTCCAGGACAGGCTCTAAAGCTACAGAGAAACCCTGTCTCGAAAAACCAGAAAATAAATAAATAAATAAAACGATTTCCCCGACTGTTTTGTTTGACATAGGACCTCATGTTGCTGAGGATGACCTGGTGATTCTCTTGCCTCAACCTCAATAGCTGGGACTAAAGGAACATCACAACACTCTTGGCTGAAAAAGAGTTAAACCAATCCAGATTTAAACTGTTTTATAGGGGGCTGGAGAGATGGCTCAGCGGTTAAGAGCATTTACTGCTCTTCCAGAGGACCCGGGTTCAATTCCCAGCACCCACATGGCAGCTCGCAACTGTCTGAAAATCCAGTTCCGGAGGATCTGACACCTTCATACCAATGCACATAAAATAAATTTAAATAAACCACAAAAAAAAATTTTAAAAAATAGATAAACTGTTTTATAAAAGTCTCAAATTTATATTTATACCCTGAAACTAATATGTCTATTAAACCCACTTTTTTATTGTAGGCAGAGAGAGGAGGTCAGAGAAACAGATTTTGAGTAAGGAATCCAGAGCAAGTAATAACTGTTTCTATCATACAATGGTGCTAGGCAAGCCACTAAACTGTACTCCCAGATCAAGAAGGGTTTATTGAGTACAGTGCAAGGGAGCAACAAGTTTGGTAATAACAAAAGCACTTACTGTCTGTCTATCTGTACAGAGACCGAATACCCATGAATAGCTATGTCTGCCATGACACTGAGGTGAGGAGTGGACCCCTGGTTTCTTTGGGTTAAAGAAGCTCACTAAATACTCCTCCTTCACCAGAGAAGCTCTGACATTAGAGCTATTACAATGGAATTTGGAGCTTCTGTCTGGACTAATAACTGTCTTTAAGATTTCCTGATCCTTTGGCCACTGGAGAGGGAAAGGAAATGCCTGCATCTAAAGGAGTAACTATTGCTGGGATAGTTCCTTTCCAGGGTGGCACTCCTTAAGAACATCCAACCTCAGTGAGTAAGGAGCCTTAGGGAATCCCCTTGGTCAGGCCCCTGCCAATCAAGGTTGAATGGACAGAAAAGAACTTCTGGAATTCTAAAACAGTATGGTTTATGAGGGTTTATTCTGGGTAATAAAGTTTTAAGACTACTATAGGGAAGCTAGGTGTGGTGGTGCATGCCTTTAATCCCAGCACTCAGGAGGCAGAGAGGTTTCTGAATTCCAGGCCAGCTAAGGCTACACAAATGAGACCCTGTTCACTTGAGCAACCTCTGCCCCAATATTATACCTGCTTCATTTTGGCTAACTCCCGTCTTGTGTGCTCATCATTCCGAAGATCCTTCTTGTTCCCAACCAGGATGATGGGCACATTGGGACAGAAATGCTTGACTTCTGGAGTCCATTTTTCTGGGATGTTTTCTGAAAGAGAAAATGAACAAAATCTGAGAATAAATTCTAATCTAATTTTGAAGAACTCCAAGAATCCTAATTAAACTATAAGGGCATTTCTTTTTCCATTGTTGTTTCAAAAGCACATCGGGGGCTGACAAGATCACTTAGCAGGTCAAGGTGCTTGCCACCTACTGGAACCCAAGTGGTAGAAGACAACTGTCTCTTGCTTATCATCCTCTGACCTTCATGTGCACCATGGCAAGTCCATTTATGTACTCCCACACCCATAAACACACCGCACACTCAAAACACATCTTAGGCCTTATAGAATGAAAAAAATCTATTAATCTCAAAATTATAGAAAAAGGCAAAATCAAGCCGGGCGGTGGTGGCGCTTGCCTTTAATCCCAGCACTCCGGAGGCAGAGGCAGATGGATCTCTGTGAGTTTGAAGCCAGCCTGGTCTACAAGAGCTAGTTCCAGGACAGGCTCCAAAGCTGCAGAGAAACCTTGTCTCGAAAAACCAAAAAAAAAAGAAAAAAGAAAAAGGCAAAATCAGTTGGATGGTGGCAGTGCACATTTTTAATACTAGCACTCTAGGCAGAGGCAGAAGAATCTCTGAGTTCAAGACCAGCCTGGTCTACAAGAGCTAGTTCCAGGACAGGCTCCAAAGCCACAGAGAAACCCTATCTCAAAAAAACAAAAAAAAAAAAAAAAAAAAAAAAAAAAATAGGAATGGCCCCCCTAGATTGATGAGTCTGAATGTTTGGCCTAAAGGGAGTGGCACAATTAGGAGGTGTGGTCCTGCTGGAGCAGTGCATCGCTGTGGAGAAAAGCTTTGAGGTTTTATATGTTCAAGGTAGGCCTACTGTGACAGAGAACTATCAGCCCCTTTGCTGGCACCCTGTCTGCCTGCAGGCCACCATAATTCCTGCAATGGTAATAATGGACTACATCTCTGGAACTGTAAGCCAGCCCCAATTAAATGTTTTTCTTTGTAAGAGTTGCCATGACCACTGGGTTTTGGTGGTGCACACCTTTAATTCTTGCACTCTGGAGAGAAAAGCAGGCAGATCCCTGTAGGTTCTGGTCTACAGAGCAAGTTCCAGGATAGTCAAGGCTCTGTTACACAGAGAAACCCTGTCTCGAAAATCAAAAACAAACACAAAAACAAAAAAGTACTGTGAAGAGATGCAGGCAGCCAAAAGTTTTGCCCAATTTTGGTCCTAGATCCACCACTGCATTAGAGACTTTACATTTAGTTATCGCATGTGCACATGTCACTGTGCCGTTTCTGTGTTGAGTTCAGAGGACAATTTGCAGGTGTGGTTTGCTACTTTTACCATTTAAGAACCAAGGATTGAACTCAGGTCCTCAAGCTGGGTAGCAAGCACTTTTACCATCTAAGATATCTCACCAGACCCAAATTACACAATTATACACAATACTAAACCTAGATCTGAGCATGTGGGAGGTCCTGAGATTTAATTTTATCACATTTTACTCACTCATTTATTAGTGTCTACCTATATGGGCACACATGTGCTACACAGTATATCTGTGGTGGTCAGAGAACAAAACAATTTACAAGAGTCACTTTTTTCCTATTATGTGAGGTCCTGGGGACCAAATTTAGATCACCAGGCTTGGTAACAGATGTCTATACCTATTGAGCCACCTCACTGGCCCCCACCACGTGAACATTTAAAAGAAAAAAATTAAGACCACTCCCAACACACACACACGCATGTCAAGAGACTGTCAAGAGACTAAGAATAAAATGGAATCCATCCACAAGCCCATGCTCCAATCACTAGGCTCCAGAACCCTGAGTAAGGCATGGGCCACCGCTACCTACCATGATTCACTTTCTGAAAGAATATCAGAATTATCTATTTTTCACCACTTGATACCCAAAAACGACCCCATGAACCTAGATCTTTCCCATCTAAATAGACAATGAAAACTAGCCTGCAAGGCTACTTACCTAAACTATCAGGGCTGTCAATGGAGAAACACATCAGTATAACATCAGTGTCTGGATAGGAAAGAGGCCTCAGGCGATCATAATCTTCCTGTCCAGCTGTGTCCCACAAAGCCAACTCTACCTGTCATAGGAAAAACCACACAAGTGCAATGTTAGTATTACTACCCATTTTTCAAAAAAGGGTCAACTTACTATATTCAAACAAAAGACTGTCCAAAATAGTAAAAACAGCTGTTCATCTTTCTGAAAATCAAATCAAAATACAGGGTATTTAAACAGTATTATTTTATTAAAATAGCATATTAATTAACAGAACAAAGTGTTACAATTCAAAACGTTCAGTTAATAAAACACTGTAGTTTATAAAACCCTACACAAGCCGGGCAGTGGTGGCACACGCCTTTAATCCCAACACTCAGGAGGCAGAGGCAGGCGGATCTCTGTAAGTTCGAGGCCAGCCTGGTCTACAAGAGCTAGTTCCAGGACAAGCTCCAAAGCTACAGAAAAACCCTGTCTTGAAAAACCAAAAAAGATCTAATGTACTCCAAACTAGCCTCAAACCTTCTACCTGCCAAGTAGAAACATGTGTCACCACATCTGGTTATGTGGTGCTGGAGGTTGAACAGAAGACATTCACTCTACCAGCTGAGCTATACCCCCAGTTTCATTTACTCACCTATTTATATTTATGTATTTGATGAGTAACCTCTTACTAGTTGAGGCTGATCTGGAACTTAAAAATATTTGTTTTATATTACGTGTATGAATGTTTTATGTGTGTGTGTATATATATATATACCAGAATCCAGGTACTCTGAAAGAACACTTCTTTTTTGAAAGAAAGCCAGTTTAGAACTGACTGTCCTGGAACTAGCTCTGTAGACCAGATTGGTTTCAAACTCAAAAGTTCCACTTGCCTCTGCCTCCCAAATGCTGGGCTTAAAGGCGTGCACCACCACTGCAAGACATCCAAAGAGCATTTCTTTTTTTTTTCTTTATTGATATTTATTGAGCTCTACATTTTTTTCTGCTCCCCTCCCTGCCTCTCCACTCCCCCCTTCAATCCTCCCCCAATGTCCCTATGCTCCCAATTTACTCAGGAGATCTTGCCAAAGAGCATTTCTTTGTCATCAAGTTCTCAGATCTGAAACTTACTCTGTAGGGTTTCAAACATGAATTACCAAGCCCATCTTGCATTTTCTGTATTGTTTGTGAAATTCTGGCGCTCCAAGCAGTGAATCTAACATACCACACTAGCTGGGCATTACTGCACACACCTGTAATTATCTCATATAGAGGCAGGAGGAGGAAAATGTGAGACCCCATTTCAGAAATAATTAAGATGGAGCCTAGAAAATCAGGAGTTCAAGGCCAACCTTGGTTCAAGAGTGATATAGAAACCAGCCTGAGGTAAATGAAACTGTCTCAAAAACCAACCCAAAACCCAAAAGAAAAGTGGCAGGGAAAAATGGATTTGTTCCTAACATTTTTGCTACGCTGTGTAAAAAAAGGCTTACTCAATTAAATAGGTACCTAACATACAGCTATCATGGAACTTGAACTTACCTGCTTTCCATCCACTTCAATATCTGCCACATAGTTTTCAAACACCGTGGGCACATAAACCTCTGGGAATTGGTCCTTGCTGAAGACTATGAGCAAGCACGTCTTACCACAAGCTCCATCACCAACAATCACCAGTTTCTTCCTGATGGCAGCCATCACTTAAACATAAAACAAAAGGTATTATCTAGAATGTATAAGAATCCGTAAGCAGCCCCAGATTACAACACATTTCAGTAGCTGTGGGGGGTAGAAAAAAAGAGCTGAACTATAAGACTGTTTCAAATAAAACAAAACACAAATTATCAGAATAAATAATGTAATACTGTAGGATATGGACTGGGCATGGTAATAGATCTAAGGAATTTTGAAGCCAATGTAGTGTACACAGTAAGTTCAGGCCAGTCAGGGCTACATAGTAAGACCTTGTTTCAAAACAAAAAAAAATAAAACAAAAATAATAAACAAAACAATCTACCAACCAAAGGACTGGCTAAAGTGCTTATAGCTCAAGCATGAGGATTTGTGCTCAGATCACCAGCATAGAAAAGGCCTGTCAGGAGACAGCAATTGATTTTTATACACTAGCAATGAACAATCAGAAAAATGAATAGTTTTACAGCTTGGCATGGTAGCTTATGCTTGTTATCACAGCACTTGGAAGGCCCAGAGAAGGGGCTTACTTCCAACATAGAGTCTACCTAGTCTGATCCAGGACAGAGTAAGATATAGTATATGTTATCTCAAAAATAAAAACAAAAATAAATTTTGCAACGAGTAATGGGACATGATTTTAAGCCTGAACTACACTATACATTCAAGGACTGCGGATGTAGCTCAGTGGTACAATACTTAACATTTTCTAAACCCTGGGTTTAATTTCTAGACCACAAAACTACACAAAACCAAAAAGTTTAAGAACAGCTTGAGCATAGTAAGACTTTGTATCAAAATACCAAGAGTATCCAGGTGTGATAGTACAACCCCGTAATCCTAGCACTTGGAAAACAGAGATCAGGAGCTCAGAGTCATATTCAGCTCCATAGCAAGTTTGAATCCAGTCTGGGCTCTATGAGAGCCTGTTTCTAAGAATGTATCAGCAAGAAGCTGGGGTGATAAGACGGCTCAGTTGATTAAGGTACTTGCCATCAAACCTAACAACCTCAGTTTAATTCCTCGGACTCACAGGGTAGAAGAACCAACTAGTGGTACAACTTGTCTTCTGACATTCACACATGTGCCAATGCACACATATGGCTATAAATAATGTTTATTATTTGAGCCCAGTCTACATTTATCCAAACCTAGCTAAGACTATACTCAATTATACTTGGAATTTCATGCCTCTTAAAATAGTTTGGGTAGCATTATGACTTAAGGCATAAAGGTGTTTGCAGTTGGGCTGTAAGCAGTAAGAGCACTGGCTGCTCTTACAAAGGAGCTAGGTTTAATTCTAAGCACCACATCAGTCCCAGGGGATCTGATACCATCTTCTGGAAAAGGGTGCTTTGCTGCCAAGCATGATGACCTTATCAATGCCCAGGATCCAGGTGGTAGAAGAAACAAACCAGTGGGGGCGTGCGTGCGCGCGCGCGCGCGCGCGCGCACGCACACACACACACACACACACACACACACACACACACAACAACAACAGCGATCCTGTTCCTGTGGCTGGACTCCAATCACATCTTTGCCACAAGCCTTCAGGATATTCTCAATGCCAAAACGGCTGGCATTTAGGATTTTCTAAAATTACAACACAAACATTTCTCTTCCCATTTTTTTTCCTTTGAAAAAAATTTAAAAACTACATTGGTTCATTGATTTATTTGTTGGAGGAGAGGCACACATGTCAGAGAACAGGTGGTAGGCAGTCAGAGAGCAACTTCCAGAAATTTTCTTTGCTACCATGTGGAGCCCATGAATCAAACTCAGGTTATCTGGCTTGGCAGCAACTGCCTCTACTTGCTAAACCATCTTGCCAGCCAAGTCTCCCACCTTTTTAAACCAAACTCCTTCACCTACTCACTAACTAGCCTTGAACATTTTTTCTAACTGCCTCAGTGCAAAGAAAGGTCTTTACTGAAAACCTCTTTTCTTTCCCTAGAAAGAAGCACCCTACTTACCCATTCGATTTTTTTCTACAGCCCATTGCTGGCTCTAAACCAACTCCTTCCCAATTATGTGTTGCCTCGAAGTACAGCCTTAAGCCTCTCTTGGAGCTTGTATCATAAAACCACGTCTGAGCCAGGCATAGTCATGAATGACTTCAATCCCAGCACTAAGGAGGCAGAAGCAGGTGAATCTCTGAGTTTGAGGCTAGCATGGTCTACAAAGCAAGTTCCAGGATAGCCAAGGCTGTTACATAGAGAAACTTGAACACTACACAAATATAAAACAATCTCATTTTTCAAGGGCTAACATTAAAAATTGAGGTATAGGCTGGGCAGTGGTGGTGCACACCTTTAATCCCAGCACTTGAGAGGCAGAGGCAGGTGAATCTCAGTGAGTTCCAGGCCAGCCTGATCTAGAGTGAGTTCCAGAATAGCCAGGACTGTTACAGAGAAAGCCTGTCTCAAAGCCCTCCCCCCAAATTGAGGTTATAACATTCTATTGACATTATTTCAAGTATATAATTCTGAGACTTTCTCTCTCAAACATGTATGCTTAAATTTATACATCTTAGCATTTTCTCTAAATTGAAAGAAAATATATATGATGCTGATGATTATTAGAGAAGCAGTATTTGTGGGGTGGTGGTGGCATACACCTTTAATCTCAGTACTCTGGGAAACAGAGATGGCTCTCTGTTCAAGGCCAGCCTGGTCTATAAAGTGGGTTCCAGGACACTCAAGGTAGTTACACAGAGAAATCCTGTCTCAAAAAACAAACAAACAAAAGTTGTCTAACCTTCTAGTAATCAAAGCTGAAAATTTTGACAGAAAATTTAACACATAAAAATCATAAGACTCAGCTGGGTATGATGGCACACGTCCTTAATCCCAGCACTTGGGAGGCAGAGGCAAGTGAATCTCTGAGTTTGAGGACAGCCATGTATACAAAGAAAGTTCCAGAACAGCCAGGGCTACACAGAAACACCCCCGCACACACACACCAAAAAACCAGATACACACACACACACACACACACACACACACACACACACACACACACACACACAGAGTAACACTTCTTCCAAGCCTGTTTTTTTTTCTGTGTTAATTTCTTTTAAGACTTATTAATTTTTATTTTATGTGTATGGGTGTTTTGTATTCTGGCCTCTGGTGCCCACAGAGGCCAGAAGAGAGCATTGGAATCCTGGAACCAAATTTGGTTTCTCTAGATCAATGGTTCTTACCCTGTGGCTCATCACCCCCTGGAAGAGGGTGGTTGGAGGACCTTTTCACAGGTGTTACATATCAGACATCCTGCATATCAGATATTTATGATTCGTAACAGTAGCAAACTACATTTATGAAGTAGCAAAAAATTAATTTTATGGTTGGGGTCAATACAACATAAGGAACTATGTTAAAGGGTCGCAGTATTAGTAAAGTTGAGAACCACCACTTAGAACAGCAAGTGCTCTTAGCAGCCAAGCCATCTCTCAATCCTCCAAATGATAATTTTTTTAAGATTTTTGTTTTGTTTTGTTTTATGTGTAGGAGTGTTTTGCCTATGTGTCTCAATACAAACAAAACAAAAAACACTTTGGTTGAATTCTGGTAGAGTGTTGTACTGCAGATAAGGAAATAATCAAGATTTCTGGAGACATTAACTTCAAGAATTCTGAAATCCACAGTTTAGAACTACTCTTGCCAAAACAATAAAACATCTATCCTTCTTTATTGGTTAAGCCCATGCTTAGGGCAACATCCATATTTCAAGGCCTCTCCTCAGCTCCCAACACAGATCAGGGCCGTTTAGTGCTTTCTCATAGTACCTCACACTTCTCTCAGCCGCATAGATCATGTTCCTCCAGGGTTTCCTCCACCAAAACCCATTAACATAAGAACATTATCTGTCTTGTTCACCATTATTGGACAAGTACATAACAGGCAATACTCAAACAAATCTGTGTGTGTGTGTGTCTAGTGCATGCACTTGAGTATGCAGGTGCATGAACCCAAAGGATGCCTTCCTTTACTGCTCTCTGCCTTAAGATGGGGGTCTTTGACTAAACTGGAAGCTTACTGTTTTGGCTAGGCTGGCTGGCCCAGGAACTCCTAGGATCCACCTATCTCTGCCTCCACCCCCCCCCCCCCTCCTTGCTATGGTTACAGGCTGGCATAGTCATGCCTAGATTTTTTGTCAAGGGTGCAAGTCTTCATTCTTCCTGTGTAATCACTCTTACCCACTGAACCATTTCTCCAGCCATGAACAAACAAAATGTTAGAATCAAACAATCCTTATAAAACCAACCCATGGCACAACAGACTTCTTTTAAAACTTATGAGTCAGTGAAAAATGTAAAAATTTTTTTTTAAAAAAAATGTTTACTTTGCTGGGTATAGTTGTCCAAGCCTTTAATCCCAGCACTTGAGAAGCAGTAGTAGGAGGTAGATAGATCTGAGAGCTTGAGGTCAACCTGGTCTACACAGTGAGTTCCAGGCAATTCAACAATATATTACATAATGAGACGTGGTCAAAAAAAATTATTTTAATGTGTGTGTTCATGTATGAAGGAGCACATGGAGGCCAGAGGTCAATCTCAGTTGTCATTCCTCAGGCGTCTTACAACTTGTTTTTGAAACAAGATCTCTCACTGGGTCCTGGAGCTTATCCATTTGGAAAAGCTTACTGGTCATATAGGCCCAGGGAATAACTCCCTATCTGTCTCCCCAGTGCTGATATTACAAATGTAAGCAACCACTTTCATCTTTTTATGTGGACACTGGGGACAAAGCTAAGGCTTCCTTGTGCAGTGAGCACTTTACTGAGCAAGTGGCTGTATATGCCAGACCCATGGCATATACAGATTTTAAAAAGAAAATTGACTCAGGGACACTCCTGTAATTCTACAATGAGGAGGTTGATAATTAAAGATTCAGAGTTTGAGGTCAGCTTGGGATGCACAGTAAAGCACTGTAAAGTAGGGATAGAGAAATGGCTGAGTGGTTAAGGATACTGATTGCTCTTCCAGAGGACCCAGGTTTGATTCCAAGCACCCACATGGCAGCTTACAACCGTTTCAGGTTATCTGGTGCCCTCTTCTGGCATCTGTAGACACTGCACAAACAGTGCAAAAGACATACACGCAGACAAAACATCAATATACAGAAAATATACATATTTTTAAAGACACAGCAAAATGAATAAATGAAAGCAGAAGGGAATAAAATGAAAACAGAGAGGGAACTGCCAAACATGTCTGAATAAGAAAGGTGGCCAGCGACCCCCCCCCAAAAAAAACAAAACAACAGGCGATGGTGATGCATGCCTTTAATCCCAGCACTCGGGAGGCAGAGGCAGGTGGATCTTTGTGAGTTCGAGACCAGCCTGGTCTACAAGAACTAGTTCCAATGCAGGCTCCAAAAGCCACAGAGAAACCCTGTCTCGAAAAACCAAAAAGACACACACAAATGACAAATCAAGTGTGGTAGCTCATGCCCATAATGCTGACACTTGAAAGAGTAAGGCAGGAGGAATGCCTAGACTTCAAGGTTATTCTGAACTACAGTAGTTCTAGGTCAGCTTGAGTTACTTTGTGAGATCCAGTGTTAAGACACAAGTGCAAGACAGGAAATCTTGCAGAAGTCAGAATGAAAAAGTAAAAATAGTGTTATTAAGCAGTTTAGTAGGTAGAGGTGCTGTGACCTGAGTTTGATCAGGAGGGAAGGAGGGAGGGAGGGAAGGAGGGAGGGAGGAAGGAAGGAAGAAAAAAAGCAACTAAAGGAACTAAAATCCCTCAATGGACGGAACAGTTTGTTTTCTTCAGATATATTTATATATATTATATACACTTCCTGTATATAATAAATTTTAGTAACTATTTATCAAATAAGTAAAGATAAAACCACAAACTAACCCTAACCCTACCTTTACCACCACCCGTCATACCATGACAAAGATTTCAAAGTTAACCAAAACCAGCAGCAAGATATGTTTACTGCTAGGCAGACGAAGCAGAAAGATCATAAGTTCAAGACCAACCTGACCTATACAAGATCCCATCTTAAAGGGGGAAAAAAAAACAAGGAAACAAGGAAAGAGACAGGACCAGAGAGTTGTCTCAGTGGGTTAAGATGACCACCACCAAAGCTGGACAACCTAGTCAGAGATCCCAGAACCCATATGATGGAAGGAGAGGACCAACTCTTGCATTTTGTCTTCTTACTGCCACATTCTTCCCAAAATCAAACATAAACAAATACAAAAGAAAATGGAGCTGGCAAGATGGCTCATCAGATAAAGGTCCTTGCTGCCAAGCTTGAAGACCTTAATTCAATCCCTGGTACCTACAATGTTGAAGGAGAGAACTGACTTCCACAGTTGTCCTGACACAAAACAATACAAGAAAAAAAAAAAAAAAAAGGAATCCCCTCAAGATTGGAGGACAAGAGAATCACTAATAATAATTATTAATAGTGCCCACATTTCCACAAATTTTCTATTAATAATGATCCCTCACTATAAGGAAAAGGAAATACAGGAAGAAATATTTATTTACATACCTTACAAAGGTACTGAAAACACACAGCTTCTGTGACAGTGGTTATACAAAGTACCTGGAACTTCTCAGATGCAAGGCTATAAAATTAAGAAAAATAAGTTCATTTTATAACAATAAAAACAAGGTAAAAACAGTCCAGACAGGGTTTCTCTGTAGTTTTGGAGCCTGTTCTGAAACTTGCTTTCTTTGCCATAGTCCTTAACCACTACACAACTACAACTACGACCTTTATGGCAGTGGTTGTCAACCTTCCTAATGCTGTGACCCTCTAACTTAATTCCTCAGGTTGCAGTGACCCCCAACCATAAAATTGTTTTTGTTGCTGCTTCATAACTGAATCATAATGTACATATTTCTAGGGACAGAGGCTTGTCGAAGGAGTTGTGACCTGCAGTCTGAAAAATGCTGCTCCAACACATACTCCCTGCCATCAATTTTTTTGGGGGGGTCACTATTGTTATCAATCTCGATTGTGTTGATTTGCTGCCCAACCCAAATGACCTTCACCAACCTGAGAAACACAAAGACTCATCACAATTATGCAAGCACACGAAGATGCGCTTGGCACTGGTCTGAAACTTTGGTAGCTTCAAGAATTCCACCTTTGATGAAATGATTCCCTCAGTGATGATTCCATCATTGGTGAGGGTAGTCTTTAGTGCCTCTTGTAAAGCAGTATTAAGGTCATTACACCTCTAGAAGGAAAGCTTTCCTTGGCTGTTGCAGTGGGATGTGGGTGGTGAAACCAAATACTGAACACAGCTCAACTTAGTGATATCAAAGGAAAACCTAATTTCCAGTAAACATCATAAAAATAAACCATCTATACTATCCATGACCTTCTCTTAAAAAAAATTATTTTCAGTCAGGAATGGTGACACATGCTTTTAATCCCAGCAAAAGTGGGCAGATCTCTTGAGAGTTCAAGGCTATCCACTGGTCTGAGTAAATTTCAGGACAGCCAGGACTATGAAACACTATCTTAGAGAAGAAAAAAAAAACTTTAAAAATATATTTTTAACTGATGGCCTGGCACAATGGCACACTCTCAAACTCAGGAAGCATAAGCAGGCAGATTTCTGTGAGTCTGAAGCCAGTCTGGTCTACAAAGTGAGTTCCAGGACAGTCAATGTTACACAGAGAAACTATGTGTTGGCTGGGTGGTAGTGGTAGGGATGACAAAAATTAGGAGAAAAAAAGATTTTTGTTTGAAATAGAATTACAGGGGGCTGGAGAGATGGCTCAGAGGTTAAGAGCACTGACTGCTCTTCCAGAGGTCTTGAGTTCAATTCCCAGCAACCACATGGTGGCTCATAGCCATCTATAATGAGATCTGGTGCCCTCTTCTGGCCTGCAAACATACATGGAAGGAATATTGTATACATGAAATAGAATTACATCACTTTCTCCCTTCCATATGCCCCACACACCCTCAAGTTGATAGCTTTTTTATTGTTGCATACATATATGCATGTGTATATATGCATAAATATATAAACACAACCTCCTGAGTCTATTTTTGTTGTGTGTGGATAGTTTCAGAGCTGACTACTCTGCAATGGACAACCAATAAGGGAGAGGCTAAGTCTCCTCCCAGCAGTCCTAGGTTGCCTGTAATTAATTCTCTGTCTAGGGTATGACCCCATGAATCTAATTTCTCCCCTTCATGTTAGCAGGTCTATTAATGTTGCTGTCAATCTTATTTCTCAAATATAATACATGCTGTTCTTTTAAAGTAAAATAGATGAATTCTATATACAAATTTCCCCATTTAAGGCTTTTTTTTTTTTGGTTTGTTAAACATTCATTTATTATTTTGTGTGGTGTGGAGGGTCAGAGGATAACTTGGGGAACTCAGTTCTCTTGCATCATATGGGTCTCAGGAATTAAGCTCAGAGCTCCCGTGGCAATCGTCTTTACTTGTGGAGACACCTCAACTGGTCTGTACCCAATGTTTTCTTTTTTTTTGATACAGAATCTCACTGCATAGACCTGGTTGGCCTGGAAAACTCATTACATATATAAAGACAGCTTTAAACTCAAGAGCTCCCTCTGCCTCCAAAGTGTTGGGATTCAAGGAGGAAACTACCAGACTGGACAACAAAGTCTCATGACAATACTTTTTTCGTTCCCGTTTATTTATTTGTGTGTGTGTACAAGTGAATGCTACAGTGTGCACATAGAGGTCATGGTATGGCATATGGATGTTAATTCTATTAAATTCCAATATGTGGGTCCCAGGGATAGAACTCCAATCATCAGGCCTGGTGGCAAACACTTTGACCTTAATGAACAACCTTACTGACACTGTTATACAAACCTTTTTTTCCTTTTCTTTTTTTAAGTGTTTTGCTTGAAATTATGTATGTACACATGTGTACCTGGTACCCTTGGAAGTCAGAAGAGGACACCAGATCTCACTGAACTGGAGTTATGGATGTTTATGAGCTGCCATATGAGTAGAAAGAACTAAATCCAAGTCCAATGCAAGAGTAGTATGTACTCTAGTGTCCCTATTATATAAATCTTTAATCACCTCAAGTTATAAGACTTACAGTGACCACTGTATCTTACCACCTAGACTAGTTAACATTTTAATGACTGGCCTACCTTATCAGATAGCATTTCCTTTTTAAGTTTTATTCATTAATATCAAGGTACTGAAGTTCAACTCAGGGCTCATACTTAATAATCAAGTTCTTTACAAGTGGCCTGTGCTGGCTAGTTTTATGCTAATTTAACACAATCCAGAGTCAGAGAAGGGAATCTCAACTGACAAAATGCCTCCTTAAGATTCAGCTGAAGGGAACCAGGTGGCATGGTGGCACCCTTTAATCCCAACACACTTGGGAGGGAGAGGCAGGCTGTTCTCTGAGTTCAAGGCCAGCCTGGTCTACAAAGCGGAGTTCCAGGACAGCCACAGCTGTTACACAGAGAAACCCTTGGGGAAGATGGGATTCTTGCGTGCAGCAAGACTTTAAGTTACTTTCTTAATCGGTGGGGTGAGGACACCTCTGGTCTGGTGGTCCTGAATTCTCTAAGAAAGCAGGCTTAGCATGCCAGTAAGCAGCACTTCTCCACAGCCTCTGCATTAGCCCCTGCCTCCAGGTTCCTGCACCTTGAGTTCCTGCCTTGGCTTCTCTCAATAGACTGTGATGTGTAAGCCAAATAAACCCTTTCCTCCAAATTACTTTTGGATCCCATGTTTCATCACAGCAACAAAAACCCTAAGTCAGGGCTTCTACTCGTTGTTTTCTTCTGAGATAAGATATATGTAGCTGAAGCTGGCCTCAAATTTGGAACAATCCTCCGGCTTCAGCCTTCCTGAGAGCTGAGTCTGCAGGCATGCATGAAAACTGGTCAGGCTATTAAAAGTTTTGCTGTTGTTTTAATGTGTATATTTTTGCCTACATGTATATCTGTGCACCACCTGTATGCCTGATGCTCAAGGAAGCCAAAAGTTGTCAGATACCCCGGAACTGGAGTTACAGATGATGATGAGGCACCATGTATGTGTTTGAAATCAAATCTGGATCCTCTGCAAAAGCAGTAAGTGCTTTCTAACAGCCCAGCCATCATCATTCCAGTCTGCCAACTTCCCCTCTATATTAAAAAACAAAAACAGGCAGTGGTGGCGCACGCCTTTAATCCCAGCACTCGGAGGCAGAGGCAGGCACGGATCTCTGTGAGTTCAAGGACAACCAGGTCTACACAAGAGCTAGTTCCAGGACAGGCTCCAAAGCTACAGAGAAACCCTGTCTCGAAAAACAAAAAAATAACAAAAACACAACAACTAAAAGGAGTTTTAACTAACTCCACTGAATGTAAATCCACGCCACTCAGGAGATGAGACAGGAAAATCACAAGGTTCTAAGCCAGCTTCACAGAAAGCCAGAAATAGTCACATACATCTGTAATACCTGAACCTAGGAAGATAGAGGCAGGAAGTTCAAGAAATTTAAGGTCATTCTTGGCTACATAGCCAGTTTTAAGCCAGCCCAGGCTCCATGAGACCCTGTTTCAAATTTTTTTTCAGGTATTATTCACCAACTTCAGTAAATAAGCATCTTATTTCAGAACAATCCCAAAGCCAGACAAGGCTTGGTGGCTCATGTCTATAATCCTAAAATTCTTGAGGACTGCCAGGAGTCAAAACACCATAAGCTACAAAGTGAGTTCTAGGCCAGCCTATGCTACAGTGTAAGGGTTCCAAACAAAGAAAGATCAAACCTAATGGGCATTGTAGCACAGCAGGGTTTTACAGAGAAACCTCATCTCAAAAAGTAAAACAAAACAACAAACCCAAAAAATTTATATCCTAAAGATACTACAGGATCTGGCCTCTGCCCATCTCTCTAACCTTATTTTACCTCCCACTTATTTCATTAGCTGCTTCTTTTCCTCTTACAGTCTCTTGAATTTAAGATACTATCATAAATAAACCTGAATATATTTACCTACCTCAAAAGGGGAAAAGAAACTGTGGTAGCAGACGCTGGTAATACTAGCACTTGGAAGGAGGACACAAAGGACTGACATGAGTTTAAACCCAATCTAGCTCTGCTAACAAGACCCCTTCTCAAAAGATACCCCAACCTCTCTCCCCAAATCAAGTCAGTTTGGTATGAACTGCAATAATGTTGTAGATCATATTTTGATTGCTTAATATAAAAGTGCAGTCAAAAGAAAAAATTTAAATACATCCAGAATCATTTGGAGCAAAACACCAATAAAATGAAACCAACACCAAGAATAAGCAGCTTTTACTGCCCACCTTGTTTTCACTCACATAATCTGCATAATAAGTATACAAACCTTCGCTTAAACACTACAGCACCATAGGTTAAAATGGGTCAGAAATGGTGGTTCCCTGCACTACAGAGACTGAAGCAGGAGTGAGGCCAGCCTGGACTACAGAGTGCCAAGTCAGACAGAACTACATATAAGACTGTCTCAAAAATCGAAAAAGAAGTCACTTGAAATAGGTTTTTATAGCTGAGCCTCGAAGGCACACACCTTTAATCCCACCACTTTGGAGGCAGAGGCAGGCAGATGTGAATTCAAGGCCAGCCATGTCTACAAAGCAAGTTCCAGGATGGCCAGGGTTACACAGAGAAACCCTATGGGGGGAGGGGGTGGTAATATAAGGACTTTACATTAATTGCTAACTAAACTATTTTTGAAATTTATTGTCACAAATAGCTAATGTCACAAAAACATACCAGTAAGATACATGCCTAAATGTTTGTAACTAGGCATGGTAGTTCACACCTGCAACCCCAGGACTTAGGAGGGATAAGGAAGAACTACCACAAGTTTAAAGCCAGTTTGGGCTACACCGTGAGTTTCCAGGCCAGCCTCACCTACAGAGTGAAACTCTTGTCTCATAAAAACAATAAAGGCGGGGCTGGAGAGATGGCTCAGTGGTTAAGAGCACTGACTGCTCTTCCAGAGGTCCTGAGTTCGATTCCCAGCAACCACATGGTGGCTCACAACCATCTGTAATGAAATCTGGCACCCTCTTCTGTGGAGTGCGGGCATACATAGAGGCAGAATGTTGTATACATAATAAATAAATAAATCTTAAAAAAAAAACAAAACAATAAAGGCCGGGCGGTGGTGGCACAAGCCTTTAATCCCAGCACTTGGGAGGCAGAGGCAGGCAGATCTCTGAGTTTGAGGCCAGCCGGGTCTACAGATCAAGTTCAAAGACAGTGAGGATTGTAATATAGAGAAACCTTGCTTCGAAAAACCAAAATAGGTAAGTAAATAAATAAATAAATGAACAGATAAATAAATAAATAATAGTAGTAACAAAATACAATTACACCTGGGCCTAATGGCATAGGCCTGTAATCCCAATTACTGGGGAGACTGAGGAAGGTTGAAAGTTCAAAACTAGCCTAGGTTGCAAAGGAGTTCATGGTCATATCCTGACAGTGTAATGAGACTACCTCAAAACATAAGTACAATCAGGGTTGGGAATATACTTCAGTAGCAGAACCCTTGCTGAGTATGTGTAGTGCCCTGGATTCAAGCCTCAAGCTGAGAAGCAGTCAATCTGTTAAATAAAATATACAGAGGAGCCGGGCGGTGGTGGCGCATGCCTTTAATCCCAGCACTTGGGAGGCAGAGGCAGGCAGATCTCTGTGAGTTCAAGACCAGCCTGGTCTACAAGAGCTAGTTCCAGGACAGGCTCCAAAGCTAGAGAAACCCTGTCTCGAAAAACAAAAAACAACAACAACAACAAAAAAATATACACACACAGAGGGTAATAGTATAGCTAAGCACTAGAATGCCTGATGAGCATCAAAGTTGGGTTCACTTCCCAGCACCACAAAACAGATAAATAACATACAGTTATCACTAATACTTTGGTGTAACAACTGAGGCCCACTGATTAGGAGCATAAAGAGGAGTGGACATTATTAGGACACCCCCCCCCGTTTTTGAGACAGGATTTTGTTATATAGCCCAGGCTGGCCTCAAATCAGCAATCCTATCTCGAGTACTTCAATTATAGATTTGTCACCTGACCTACTTCCAATTTTTAAATTCAGCATTTATGCACAATTTGTCATCATTGCTACTAGTTATATTGCAACGGAAATCCATTGATCTCAAATTAGTCTTTCAATGAAGTTAAACAATCTCTTGGTTCCTTAGAACGAGTCAAAGACTAGTTCAACACTCAACCTCCTCCTCGCACTACTTCGACTCCACCCATGGAATAAGAAACACCTGAAGACTTTACTCTTCTAATAATTTACACCCTAATAAGCCAGGATGAACTTTTAAAAGGAGTTAATGACGAACAAAGAATGAGGACTATGAAAACACAAAAACAAAACCACTGTCACACATGTGCACACATCACTGTTATTTAGTGCATTCAGACCCTCATCAGTTCCACTTAAATCTAGTCAAAAAGGCCTACAGTTGCCTGAAAGCATTCTAGGGGGGGCCTCATTATGTTGTCTTTGCTAACAGTGAACCCCGGAGGCTGGGTCCTCAAGAAAACTAACCAACTCAAAAGCAAGACTAAGCCAGAAAATGACCATTACAAAAATTTGAAAGTCGTTTAGCAAATGGATTAACCAGCTTTTCCCTAAATATGCACAGTCTGCAAGGTGAAGAACAGGAGAGCAAACGAGACCCCCTGATTTTAGCTGAGAGTACATGGCAAAAACAGTTCTAGTCCAATATGACCTTCAAAAATTTTAAGTCTCACCAGGATGGTGCCCCACACCCTATGATCCCAGGTCTATTCATAGGCAGAAGCGGGAGCATTGTGAAAATTAGAGGCCAGCTAGATCTACAAAGCAATTTCCAGCAATTTCCTGTGTCCATTTCTCTAAAGTCTTAGGCAGGTGGCTCTCCTGCCATTACCAACCCACTGTTCTCTGCAGAGGACTAATAAACCTTTCTCTTAAAAAAAGTCCCTGAGCTCAGTCTCCACCCCTACAAATGGAGTCAGCCCTATAAATCCTCAAGATTTTTTTCCTGTCTAAAATTACTACATCGATGGGGAGAGATAACGGCAGATTAGATACATTTCTATTCTCTTCTTCCAGGAGATTTCTGGGTACAGGCTATGTAAGTTGAGCACTAGACTTTGCCTCAAAGTTAGTTTAGGGCTGCAAAGAAGCTCAGAGATATAGCACCTGCTCACTATGCCCCGAGTTTAATTTCAAGCTCCAAAGAGGAAAATAAAATAGAAAAAACAAGCTCCATATATTTTATGTCCCAAGAAGCATCACTGCTCCACATAAGTAGACAAATCCTCAGAACAATTTCTGAGAGACTTCAATAGTAAGACCTACCCTTGTATTTTTTAATTAACAATGATACTTGGGTTAAATGCTCAAAACAGTCTCACTACCAAACTAGCCATCTGAAAGGTGAAAAGCCACCCACATGGTACATACACGTTTGGGCATGTGACACTAAATGGTTGAAAATTCTCACCACATTCAACACCTGAAAGTATGAGTTTTTCCCCCTCCAGGATTGCCTGGGGAATATAATCTCGTTATATATACATAACCTGCAAAACCCACTTATTCAAAAGAATGTCAGACGACAGAAAGAACCAAATGAATAACCAAGAGGCTAAATTCTCAGTGAGCGTTATTAGAAAATACAAGTAGAACCAATTCTGGAACAACAACAAAAAAATTGGTCCCAATTTTCCACTTCATGTTACTGAGCATGAATTAAAAAAAAAAAAAAAACCTCCACTTGGGTGCAAAAAGTGCAATTTCATAAAAACGACCTGAAAAGAAAAGTGATTAAAGTAGTAACTTTAAGTAGAAATGCATGTTTTGATGCAACCTCTCCAAATAATTTTTAAAATGTTTTTTCAACTGGAAAATACCTTCCCCCATACAGTCTTAACCGCTAAAGATTTCAAAACAATCTTTTACTTACACAATCTCTAAGAAATACGGCACTGAAAACAGAAAATCCACCCAAAGCCTCACTGTCCTCACCCGGTATAAAACGGTGATTAATGATCCACATAAAATGTAAAAGGCAAAATGGAGTTGTAAAAGAGTTTCTTGCCTATTCCAACTCCCGACAGCCATGCGCGCTTCACAGTGGCAGGCTACCCCCAGCGCGGTCGCCAGCCGACCGAGAGCCCCCGCCCAGCCCGGCGCAGCCCTGAGAGGAAGCGACGGGGAGGGCGGGCGGCTAGGGCTCCACCAGGCCCGGCCGGGCGGGGGAAGGGGGACTGGAGGCGGCGGGGCGCGCTTCCGGGGACTGCGCGGGCGGGGCCGCCGCCTCGGGCGCGGGGCCCCAAGTCAGGGGCCGGGGCCAGGGGCTGCCGGCCGAGAGCAGCAGGTGGGGTGCGACCGCGACCAGGCGACGGGCGGGTGGCCGGAAAAGTGCCGGCTGGTCGGGCCCGGAACCCAGGCGGCTGGAGGGAATGGTCCTGCTCACCTCAAGGCGACTACTCCGAGTCCGGCCTCTTCGCGCTGAGGACGCCTGCCGCGAGTCCGCAAGCTCAGAGACGAAAACCGGCAGCTCCGCGGGAGACGGCGGACTAAGGAGAGAACCGACGGAGGACCGCGGGCGGCGGGCGGGGAGCGCGAGCGAACGAGGGCGGGCGGTGGCGGGAGGGCGGGGAGCGACGTGCGCGCCCCCGGGCGCCCTGCGGGCTCGAGCTGGCGCCAGTCGCGGCCCCGCGCACGCGCGCACACTCGCAGTTCGTCCACGATTGCTCAAGAGAGCAACCACGCCCTAAAAGCAAGACGCTTAACCAATCATCGCAGCCGCGTGGAGCATCACGGGAAACCCGGGGCTATAAAAGACCGAGTTGCTATTTTATACTTACCGAATCACTCATCCTTTAAGTAAGCTGGGCGGGGATGGGTGCGCCTGCGCGGCTTTAAAGCCCTGCCCTAAACTGCCAACACTTCGCGCAAGCGAAGTAGATCTTCCTTGCCTGAGAGTACGCGTGCGCACCTACAGGCGTAACCCCGGAAGACCATACGCTTGCGCAGTGAGAACCACGGTGACAGTACACCCGGTGGGGCGCTGGCCAGTCATGGCGGAACCTTGGTCTGGGCAGTTTTTGCAAGCTCTGCCCGCTACGGTGCTCGGAGCGCTGGGCACCTTGGGCAGTGAGTTCCTGCGGGAGTGGGAGACACAGGACATGCGAGTGACTCTCTTCAAGCTGCTCTTGCTGTGGTTGGTGTTAAGTCTTCTGGGCATCCAGCTGGCGTGGGGGTTCTACGGGAACACAGTGACCGGGTTGTATCACCGTCCAGGTGAGGCTCCCTACGAACCTCCTTGGCCTGGCTGCCCCTACCACCACCAAGCTGTATCACTTGTTTCTCCTGTGTCCGACTGCCACTGGTCCCTCAGAAGCCTCGTTGTACCCAGACTTACACCCCCATACCATTTTACACCAGAACCCCTACCTGTCCATCATCACGTTGTAACTGTTTCTCAAAAACCCTTACCAGACAACACGACTAGTCCCTAGCATCCCAGCCCCAATCCCTTAAACTATACTGGTGGCCCCTGACTTGACCTGCTCAGAGCCCCACCCTCAGCCTCCTGCAGCTCTGGGTGTGTTTCTGCCTCCAGGTCTGAGTGGCCAGAATGGATCCACACCTGATGGCTCCACACATTTCCCTTCATGGTGAGTAAACCTCTATCCCAGCTCCATGCTTGGCAGGCAGGGGACACTCGAGTACTGGTGACAGGGAAGAGAATTCTCGAGATGCAATTGCCCTAGCTTAGTGAGTGGCCTTTGCAAGAATCCACCAATTCTCAGGTTTACCAGTGCCCAGAGAGCCTCTTATCAGCATATTCAGTGGGGATGGATGGGGGGTGTTACCATAATTTTAGAAAGGTGAAGTGGCAGGTCTATTGGAAACGAATCCTTTGGTTGGGAAGTCCTTCATTAGGAAACCAAGAGCATCTATTCTAGGCAAGTACTGTACTATTGGAGCTATAACCCCCCAGCCTAACAGCCTCTATTCTTAGCACACTACCTCATCAAGTCAGCCTCCTAATCTCTGAAAAAAAACAGCTTACTTACCAAGACATTTCATTCAGCCAATCTCTGAGCTTCTACCATATGGCAGAGGTCACAGCAGGTTCAGAAAAAAAGGACAACCCAGACTCTGCTTACAGGGGAAGCAAGAGGTTTAGAGAGGAAGTAAGTATAAATGCAAAGGGGCTCAGGGACACCCCCCCATGACACCTAAACTGAGACCAAAGAGAGAGGAGAACACTGGATAAGGAAAAAAAAATAGATAAAACAGGCCCACTAGTTAGAACAAATGTGACATGTTAGGACACTAGAAGAGGCTGTGATGGTGAACTTGGAACACAAGAGCATAGGGGGATCATGGAGCAACTGAAGGACTGATTCAGCAAGACAGTAGCCTGATCTAATTAGCCTTTATAACTGCCTGCTTAATGGCAAGTATTCATGGATAGACTTCTGCTATCCATGAAGTAACCTTACTTCTCTCCATTACTTTCAGGGAAATGGCAGCAAATGAACCTCTCAAAACCCACAGAGAATAAGGGAAGGCAACAGCAGAAGGGTCTCCAGAGATATCACTGGGTCTGCTGTCTCCTAGGTTGCATCCTGCTGCTGCCCAGACCCCTTGGAAAACTGCAGAGGGCTTGGGGTTGGGGGACTAAAGTACCATAGTGCTTGCAGGGTGAGCCTCTATTGCCTTCAGGCTTACCTCCAACAACTCCAGGTACTGGGCAGGTGAAGTTTGTCTCTACTGTGGTGTCTTGCCCTAAGACTTCCGTCAAGGGTTAGAGCTGAGAAGCATCTTGGTTGGGAAGGTCAGCAGTCCCTTTCTCACCTTGTCTTTTTCCTGTCCTCTTCATTCCCTTGGGATGTGATCTTACAGAGATTTATCCTTCTAAGAGGAATCTTGAGGCTAACCAGTTCTGAGATTTTTGAGGGAAGTCTGTACTCCCCTAAGCCTTGATTTCCTTGGCTTTGCTTTGTAGGCAAAAAGCCAGGTAGTCCTGGCCTGGGCCAGAGCACCAAACATGTACCTCCCTGGTCCAGTTAGTCTTTCAGGTCAGAGGCAAACAGAGAAGTTATCCTTTCCCAGCTGACCTGTGTCTCTTCTTTGAGGGCAAGTTGAGTACCTGAGAGACACTGAGTGCACCTAGAGTCTCTGGTATTGGCAACCAACTCCACTGCTTAAGTGCCCATGGGGTGTTTTGGTTTGTACCTTGTCACCTCCTGGGAGGTACTAAGCAGTTAGTATAATGACTTCATTGTGCCCTGCAGCCTTATCACTTCCCATCTGGACAAGGGTTCATCCTAAGAGCCTGCTAGTATCATTTCAGCCCCTAAAAATATCAGTAAGAGTGAGCCACTAGCCAGATAGCCCTGGCCCTTCACAGTGGGTCAGAAGAGGTTCTAAAGAGGTCGGTGGCAAATGTCCCCAAGGAAACACCACTTCCTGAGAGCACTATGGTTCCTAAAAGCATTGTGGCCCTGGATCTATCTCCTCTAGTGGTTGTACTTCTGCCTGTCTCTGCTGGGCCACTAGCTACCTCAGGTGTCCCACTGTCTCTTTGTTAGATGTCACATAGGCTTCTGGCAGCCTTTGTCTACAAAGATTTTGTAGCAGGTGTACTATAAGTGAAACTGTACTGAACTCCTCATGTACAAGTACCTACTCCAGCGATGCATCTGTGTGGCAGAAAGATGTTCTTCACAGCCTCAGGTCCACTCCCTGACATCCCTACAAAGAGGCAAGATCTCATATTCCATCTCAGGAGCACTGATGATGTGGCATATTAAACAGAGAAGTGCATCAGTCGTGTGGTTATTCCAACAGGACAAGGGTGTGTGCACACGGGCAACCAGTAAGGGATTGTGGGTGTGTTGCCCTCAGGATCCAAAATACAGTAATTTGCAGAGGTGGAGAACTGATGCCAGCTCCCTAGAGTGGTGGTAGATTGCCTACCAGGGACAATATCCCCATTAGGTTTTGGGATGTGGGAGTGGGAGGGATAGAGAGAGTTGAGGTTAGTGTCTCATGTTGTCCAGGCTGGCCTTCGATTCAACATATTGCTGAGGATGACCCTGAACTCCCAACACTTTTGTCTCCAACTCACAAGTCCTGAGATTAAACGGGGATGCCACCACACCACTTCTGTATCCCTGTTAGTTTCTATATCTGGCCTCTTTCAAGGAGAGCTTACTCAGAACCTGTGTTGGAGGCCAAGAAACAGGCATTGCGTTGGCACCCCAGGAACCCAGTGAACAAAGGAACAATAAAGCTAGAGACCATGGCAAGTAAGAAGAAAGGAAATTTTCTTATTATTTATTTTTGTGTGCATTGGTGTTGAGCGTGCATTCATGTCTGTATGAGGGTGTCAAATCACCTTGAGCTGGATCACAGACAGTTGTGAGCTGCTGTGTGGTGCTGGGAATTGAACCTGGGTCCTCTGGAAGAGCAGCCACTTAACCACTGAGCCCTCTCTCCAGCCCCAGAAGGAAACTTTAATTTTTTTTTCAAGAATTAGTAAAGTTATTCACAAGAGCTAAGGTCAGCCCAAGTACCAAGCCTGCCCCATGTCTTGCTGCTACACAGCAGGCTGAGTTGACTAGGGAATGTGGAAGGGTGAGTCTGTGTTTGCTTAACCATCCCCAAGTTTGCACACAGAAACAACTCACCCGACACTGAGTCAGGAGTCATTTTTATCTGAGGAAAGGCAGAGTATGCATTCATGGGGAACAAAGTGGAAGGTACCTAAGCTCACACTGCCCACAGTAATAGCCCTTTGAAATTAGAGAAACCATGGTGAGGTAGGTTGGACAGGTATCCTCCACACAAAGGCAGACATTTGTTCTCTAGCCATCCCCTGACAGAATAAGATTAGTGGGATTGCAGACTAAAATAGGACATTAAGTAAGGTGATTTGTCATTTAAAAATCAGGCCCTAAAGTTAGGATAGCTTGGTGGGGAAGGAGAATAGATGGGATGCACTCCCCACCCTAATCAGACCACAGCAAACCCCATTCAGCTTCCCCCCACCCCTGTGAGTTCTACTTCTGTTCTGACTAGGCACTATGGAATGCCTTCTAGGGCAAGACTCCTGGAGGGAATTGCTTTTCCATGGGCCATCTTCACTTGAGAGTATAGTAGTTCGTGGGCACAAAGGGCATTTTGCTAACCACCGTCATTTGCTGCTTCCGCCGAACCTCCACCAGCAGCTGTGTCCCTGGCCGACTGTACTTGAATGGCACATAACCCATTGCCACATTCTTCTTCAGGCTGGGTGAAGGGCAGCCACTGGTCACTGTGCCTGTCCAGGCATAAGCCATAGGTTAACACCACCCTGCCAGCCCAATATCCCTACCTTAGATACCCTGCCAGCCAATGTCCCCTCCTGGACCACTCACCAATCATAGTGCCTTCTGTGCTCAGGATAGGGCTATGAGCTCTCATTGGGGCCCCTTCACATATCAACCCCACACGTCTCTTCTGCACCTCACCCTTCAGCTGGGGCACAATGATTTTGGCTCCTGGGAAGTCCATAGCAGTTCGGCGCCGCTTCCCTGGAAAGGAACACACCAGATGTAAGCTGCACATAAGCCCTGGACACAGAAAGTCTACTATGAAGGCCCCAAGTGACATCCATTTAGCATCTCTTGGGCTCTTGGGCTCTATTCTTCCCCTGCACTACAGTCAGTCAATCATCTCCTACCCCCTGTAAGCCATACTTAGGGTCCTCAGTTTATAATAGGCAAAACCATAGTAACACCTTCAGGGAATGAAGGCTCAGCAAAGCTGAGTTACTTGTTCCAGCATATACAACCTTAGGAGTAGTTATGGGCTTGCTGATATCATTAAAAGATATTCTAATCTTCAGGACCCCTTGAATGCTAGCCCAGCTCACCCAGTGTCCAGCTGAGGCTGCCCTCCACAGGTGTGGTGTGTTCATCAATGTCATTCCCATACAGACAGAGGCCTGCCTCCAAGCGCAGGCTATCTCTGGCTGCTAGTCCTGCCAGCTTCACCTCTGGGTTTTTCAGCAGAGCAGTTGCCAAGTGGACTGCCCCTACTGCTGGCACTGAGATCTGCACAAAGGACCAGAGAGCAGATGAGCAGTTACCCCCTAAGCCTTGAATCCTGTAACCACTTTTACCACTTTTGGTTGCATAGAAGTGAAACACTCCTGTACAAATAGTGATATTCCCCCATTTTCCCCTACTCTCATCCCTCTGAGACAGGTAGCCCTGTAACTTACGATTCTCCTGTCTCTACTTCCTGGGTGTTGGGATTATAGGCATGTGCCACCCTCTGCCAAACTTTACAACTGTATTTTTTCTTTTGGGGTTTTGTTTTGACTTTCTTTTCTTTGAGATAGGCTCTCACTATGTAGCCTTGCTTAGCCTGGAACTCACTATGGAAACCCAGCCCATCATGAACTAAAATGTTCCTGCTTTATCTCCATAAGCACTGGGATTACAGGCATGAGACCCCATAGGGGAATAATTACTTCTCAACATACCTCCACACCATCTTCTCCTGTGTATCCACAACGGGTCACGCGGCAGCCAGCCACACCAAACACCTCCATCACAGCACTGGTCATGAAGGGCAGTTTCCTCAAATCATCTGTCACACCAGCCTGTAGCACTTGTGCTGCAGTGGGTCCTGAGCCCAAAGAGAATAACCAAGGGTCTTGGACCCAGCACCTCCTGTACTACAGCCCTTACATAGGAAGCAGAACAGGTCCCAAGCAAGCCTAACTCGGCAAAACAGAAAAGGATGCCCTTGTCCCAACCCATGGACAGCTTTGCAGAGAGAAAAGATACTTAACTTTGGAATTATGGCATACAGCTATCACAGCATCCATACCTTCCTCTCGGGATAGCATCCATGCTAAGCAGCAAATGAAGGCAGGAAGGCAAGGGCTGGCTATAGCCCCAACCTGGCACTCTCACCTTGCAGAGCTAACAGGGCATTATCTACCACCTCCAGGCCTACATCACTGCCCCTGTTCTGGAACTCCTTGACCTTGTCCTGAAATGAAAACCAGAAACACATCAGCATCTGAAACCATTACTGAGCACCTACTCTGGGTCAGACCCTGCGGAACCGGGCAGGCTGATAGGCTGATTCCCATCTTACAATTCACATAGCTGCTAAGAGGTAAGGAGGACCTAAGCCCACATCTGTCACCTCACATCATAGAGGTTGATCATTTCAGAGCCAGGGTCAGCTTTATCTCCCCACCTCTGCTAGTCTCTATCTCTAAACAGAGAGTGCCTACTCTTCAGTCTATTGGCTGTTCTTTTACTAAGAGTCATTTTCTGAGCCCCTATCTGCACTGGGCACTGCTTTATATACAAAAGAATAATAAAGTACCTAGAATAAAAGGCAGCTGTAGGACTGGGCAGGGGCGGCACATGCCTTTAATCCCAGCACTTGAGAAGCAGAGAGAAGCAGGTGGATCTCTGTGAGTTCACAGCCACAGCCAGCCTGGTCTACAGAGCAAGTTCCAGGACAGCTAGGGCTGTTACACAGAGAAACCCTGTCTGGAAAAACAAAACAAAACAAAAGCAACTATACCTGCATGAGAGCTAAGTCCTTGTCCCAGCAGCCAGCATTGGACACTACATACAGGTGCCCCTCCGAAGTATTGGTCACAATCAAGTCATCTAAGATGCCTCCAGCTTCATTTGTAAACAGTGACAGTATTCCCTAGCATTAAAGCAGAACATCCTTGTCTCCAGGTCCAGAAAGCCAAAGCCAAGTGTGAGCCAGAAACATTCTTAGATCCACTCAGCTACCACAAATTCATGAATGCAGTTTTGGGTAAAGGGTGCAAGGTAAGGCTCAAATCTAAAGTCTTTGATCATTTGTCAAGTACATTCCCACCCCTCCCAGGCGAGTGGGACCTTTGTCTCCCTTCTCAATTCTTAGAAACCCATTTCACACTTACTCTGTGACACCTAGGAACTACGACTTCACCCCACCCAACTCCACCCATGTGCCATCCTCCAGGAGAAAAGATTCAAAGACCATCTTCGTGATCCCACAGGCTCCCAGCACATTCTTCAATGTGTTCAAAACACTGTAAAGCTGGCCTTAGCCTTGCAACTGGTGGCCAAACCTTGAGATTGGTAAGTCACTTGAACCACCTAGGGATCTTATTAAAACTACGCTCCTCGCTCAGCAGGCCCAGAGCAGCGCTTAAGCATATTCCTAACACAGCCCTAGAAAATGGAGAGGCTGCTGATTTAGGGATCATGCTCTGAATCCCACAGGTATGAGAGGTCAAAGCATACAAACTTTGGTTTCCGGCCTCCCAACCCAATGTAGTAAGGCTGGGATAGTGCTTCTCCAAAGCTGGTTGGATATCTGGAAATGACCCAAAGGCTCCATCAAGATAGCAAGCCCTGCAAAGCTATATCTGACCTATCTTTGTGTCTCTTAAGTTTAAGACAAGGACTTAACATTGAGAAAAATAAAATGGGCCCACCTGGTTAGGCCTTAGTTCCGCAATGTCTCCAACCACTATACTCTCCATCAGCTTCACTCGGTCACGACCAAATATCTTGGTCTAGGGAAAATATGGAAAGCCTCAGGCCACTGTAGTATCTGCAATCTAAAAGGCTACTAGGCAAGAAAGCATCCTTCAGTTGTCCATAACACACTTCAGCCCAGAAGTGAGTGACTACAGTCTTTGGGTTCTAGAGATGGCAGAGGGACTACCTTCTCGTTTCCCCTGTTCCTTCCCAGCCTCCTGGGGCCGAACACCTTACTAAGATACCCAATTTCCAGACCAATATCCAGCACAACAGAGGGAGTAGGTACAGCTCTACCCAACGGCAGGAGAGAGCAAATCAGAAGACCTCCTAAGTTAGTCAGAACCCCTACCACTGTAGTCTAAGATCTCCTCACACAAAGCTGAAGAGTCCAATACTGGAGATGGGGAGGAAGAACAGATCCAGCCCCTGGCTCACCTGCAGCATGTGGGACACATCGAAGAGAGAACAGTGCTGGCGTGTGTGCAGGTGTGAAACAACGTGACTGTCCCGATATTGAACAGGCAGACTCCACCCTGCAAACGCCACCATTTTTCCTCCATGGGCCAGGTGGAAGTCATAGAGTGGAGTCTTGCGGAGCACATCCTGTGGACAGCCGGGCTTAAAGCTACCAGGGCCCAGTCCCATCAGCTTCCTCCCCCCACCCTCCAAGACCAGTAACAAACTCCCACCAGTGCCCTTCATCCCACCTGTACACAACTGAGTGGGCGGCTCTGGACCAAGGGTTGTGCCTGCAGGCGAAAACCCAGAGGAACCACCAGGCTCACTATCCGCTGCATTGTCACCCGTCACCCGCAACTAGTGCAGCCGGCACACCGAGGCCACTACTCTGCCAAGCACTCTGGGAGATGTAGTCCAAACCCCTGCTTGGACAGGTCTTTCTAGCTCTCGGGGGATGGGAAGGGGTGTGGGAAGCCCCTAGGGCAGGCTGGGATTTAAAACAGAGTGTGGACTCCGGATGGCCTCAGGCTCTTCCTTTAGCTAATAAAAGCAAGTCAGGCAGTTCAGAACAGAATAGGCTACCTAGAACCAGAATTGGGGGGTTAGAACTCCCTGCCTCCAGAAGGTCAAAGTTCTGCAAATGGCTGAAAAGCCTGAATTGCACATTCAGGTCAAATAGCCGTGGGAGGTGCAGCCACTAGAGGGTGAAATCTGCTGGGCAGTCCTAGTACCAATGTGGCCTGGCTTATTATGGTCTCTCGCTCTCCCACTGGGCACAACACAAGCAGCAAACAACAGCGGTCACGTATTCCACAAGTATTTATTTGTCTTGCCGCACACTAGTTCCAGGGCTGGATCTTAGGAATACAGCTATGAATTATGCATGATCCCTGCCACCCTGAATCCTCTTTACTCATGCAAATTGAAGACCATTGCTCCCTGAATGCAGGACTATGGTGATCACCCTTTCAGCAAAAACTGGATGGGCTTAAACAATGATTTTGCAGGTAAAAACACTAACTTCAAGAAGGCTGATTGGCAAGAATACAGGGTAGCTACCAAAGGTGGCTAGACTTTCCCAAAAACTGCTGCACAAACACATGTTCAATTTTCCAGGTCCAGGACACCTTGCAGCACTGCTTTATAACCGTTCCCAGAGGCAACGTCAGGGAGATCTGGAGGGAAACTGAATTTTAGCCCAGGAAAGAGCAGCAGCCTTCATCATTTACAGGTTGCTCTGGAGTCATCGAGGACCTCAGCCTCTCAAACAGTATCTGTGACACCTCTGCACACACCACCCCCAGGGTTCATGCTGAGATGGAGGACAGATAGATTGACGGTCTCATTGTCAGGTCCCCGCTGTGCCAAAAGCACCTGCCCAGAACTGACAGACAACACATTTCAGCAGCCAGCTCAGAGACTCAAGTTCTCCCAAATCCCAGCTTTGCCTCCTAGGCTGGTATAGGCTGTCAAAAGACAGATTTAAAGAGGGGCATTTTCTTTTTCTTTTCATCCCCTGTGCCACAAAGATAAGTTTTTACTGTGTAACCCTCACTAGCCTGGGATTGTGTAAACCAGGCTGGCCTTTGAACTCACAAGTGCTGAGGTTAAAGGTGTGTGCCACCACACAGGGCTGTAAGACATTTCCTTTTCTATGGATATAATACAAAAGGAAAAAGGCCACCAGCAGAAGCAGAGGAATGAATAGGGGGCATCTCTTCTTCGAGCTTCCCAGGTCATGAGTGTCAAAACAGCAGTGGCCTTCCTAGGCTGCAGGGAACAGGTTTATCTCAATAATAAGAAAAATGGTAGAAGACAGGGTGTGCACATTGGCAGGATAGGCAGGAGGAACTCAAGGATTCTAAATAGAACCTATAAATGTTGAGAGAAAGAGACTGAATTTGCATGTCAGACAAAGACAGAAAGTACCCACACACACACACACTGGGAATTCAAGCTAAAACAGCTAGATGAATGTCAAGAATTTCTTTGGCGCAGATAGAACTTGGATGCGCAGGGAACACACTTCAGTCTCTGGTGACCAAACCAGTCCTGGATGGGCACAGAAGGCCAATGTCTCGAGTAGAAGCTGCCACTCACGTGTAGGAGAGCAAATTCAGATCATAGCAGCCATCCACCTGCAACACAAGAGACTATCAGTTCTGAGCTAGCTATTCAAAGCAAGGAAAGAAAAGCAGAAGGAAGCACTCACTCACATCAAAGCGGCCAATCCTTGTAGAACTGTGACTAGCCCGAATCATCTCTGTCAGTGCCCACATCTGCTGCACCTCGGAGGATACTCTGCTGGGATCTGGGAGACCCTGCTCCAGAAGGAAGGAAGAGTGGCCATGAATTGCTCCCCAACAACACCCTTAGAGATGTAAGACATGGACTCCAGCTGAAACCAGTAGCATTCCCAGGTAACTTGCAGAATGTGTGCCTAGGGCTCAATGTTCACTCAGGAAGCAATCCATGCCTGCCTAGAAGCAGACACAACTCAAATCCCACAGAACACCCAGGAAGACATTGAACCATGGGCCCTGTGTCCAGGCTCAATGCTCGGTAAGTATTCTTTTTTTTTTTTTTTTTTTTTTTTTTGGTTTTTCGAGACAGGGTTTCTTTGTGGCTTTAGAGCCTGCACTGGAACTAG
>JAQHUG010000001.1:5760989-5772464 GCA_028555095.1 Dicrostonyx torquatus
TGCTGTCCAAAATATATGTATGGTGCATACCCCTGTTTTCCCAACACTTGGGAGGAGGAGGAGGCACATTTGGAAGGTAGAGGCAGGAGGATCTTGACTTCAAGACTGGCCTGGGCAACATGAGACCCTGTCTCAGAAAATTAGGACAAAGTATAAGGGCTGAGGAGGTAGCTTCGTTAATAAAGAACTTACTGTATAAGCATGAGGACCTGAGTTTGAGCCCTAGCTTCCCTCAAAAGATGGTTCTGTGGTAAGGGCTTGTAATCCTAGTGTCCTGACGCTCACTGGCTGTCACCTAGAGTAACTGTTAGGCCTTGTTTCCAGCCACAAGACAAGCATCCCTGAGAGACAGCACTTGTGGCTGACGGGCTGCACATGCACACAGCACTGCACTCCCCCCACACCTGTGCTGTGAACCTCCAAAGAAAAAGATTTTGGAATTAATTTTACATCTTTGCTCTCTGAAATTTCATAATTTTTGGTCTTGAATGGACTGCATAAAACATTTCATTTCCTTACAATGGTCTTTTGACAAGCAGGATGACTAATGGGTGAGATGGGCAGGAGACTAAAGTGACATTGCCCTCTTCTTTGGTGGTGGTTAGTATAGTAATTCTATTTCTGTTTGGGTGCTCACCAGTGTTCTTCTCTTTTGTTCCTGCAGGGCCTCTGCTCTCCAGGAAGACAAAGCTTTCAAAGCTGCCTGGCACTGGACATTGAGGTGAGATACCTGAAACAACTCTGTAGAGAGAGGAAGGATAGTAGGCTTCCTGGCAATGTGATTAGCCACCCAGTTTTAAAGCAGTAACAGTGAGGAGAAGGCTCTGTCAGATAGTACCTTTATTTAGTTAGTGGCTTCTGGGGATGGAGCCAAGGGTCTCTAGTATGTTAGGCAAGCACTCTTATCACTGAGCTACATTTCTTTTTTACCATGTGGGTCCTAGGGCTCAAACTCAGGTCATTAGGAGTGGTGGTAAGGCCTTTATCTAGGGTGGACCCAAGGGTTTGTAATGTTTGTAGCCATACAGAGACCAAGTCCAAATATTCCCCATCTTTAAGGGTTTGTGCTGCCACAGATTTCTTTTTCTTTTTTCTCTTTTTGAGACGGTCACAGCCCTGGGGGAGTGTGCCAGTTAGAGGAGAGCTCAAGGGCAAGTGGAACACTTGGAAAGGGTGTGTCCTGTTCAGGGCGGCAGGGCCATTGCCCATTTCAGTTGCCTTTTTTGGTATTTGCTCTTTATTGCTGTGGATGTTTTTTTGTATCTAAATGTGAGCGTCTGTAGCAAACTTCCCATACAGAATTCTTTTTACTGATTGGTATATATGTTTTGGAACAGAAGAATAGAATTTTTATTTATTTCCTTTTTTTGTTTTGTGACAGGGTCTCATCATGCAGTCCTGGTGGGCTAGAATTCTGTATAGACCATGCTGGCCTAAATTCTTAAGCGTTGAATTAAAGCAATGCACCGTCACGTTGGTCCTGAAATTTTTAAAGAATTTTTGCTGGGTAGTGGTTGTGAATTTCTTTCTTTAATCCCAGCACTCAGAAGGCAGACACAGGTGGATTTCTTGAGTTTGAGGCCAGCCTAGTCTATAGCGTGTGTTCTAGGACAGCCAGGTATACACAGAGAAACTCTATCTTGAATAACAAAACAAGTTATTTTCTTAGGTTAGCATACATACTATGCATTTCAAAATAATGAGTTCTGAAGACATTCTTCCTTTGATTTTGCAAGTGTTCTGGTTATCTTCTGTTTTATCCCTGTAGCTGTGCTTCCCTTCAGGCATCCTAAACACACATAGGGGATTGCTTAAGAAGATTCCAAAGTGGGGGTGCTGGAGAAATGGCTCAGCAGTTAAGAGTACATGCTGCTCTTACAGAGCATCCAAGTTTGGTTTCTGTCACTCACACAGTTGCTCACAACTATCCAGAGTTTCAGTTCTAGAGGACCCGACTCCTGGCCTGTGTAGGCACCAGGCATGTGGTAGACAGACATACGTGCAGGCAAAACACCCCTACACATAAAATAAAAATTAAAATTAAGAAACAAACAGTGAAGATGATTGATGATTCCAAGATTTTCTATGGTAGAAATGAAGTTCTGCATTGGTTGTCATAAATGCCTCTCTAGCTCGAGTTGTTCTCCCGCTAGTGCACATGTATATTACTGGTGATTGAGCCCAAGTGCTTGAGCATGAAAGACAAGCGATTTTCCACTGGGTTAGATTTTTTTTTTGGTTTTTTCGAGACAGGGTTTCTCTGTGGCTTTGGAGCCTGTCCTGGAACTAGCTCTTGTAGACCAGGCTGGTCTCGAACTCACAGAGATCCACCTGCCTCTGCCTCTCATGTGCTGGGATTAAAGGCGTGTGCCACCACCGCCCAGCCTCCACTGGGTTAGATTGCTAGCCCTTTTAAATTATATTTTGAGACACAGGATCTTGATAAGTTTCCTAGTCTGGCTTCCAAGTCTCTCTATAGCCCAGACTGACATAACTTAATTTACCTCGGTTATCCCAATTCTGGGGTTACAGGGCCTGGAGAGATGACTCTGTAGTTAGAGTTTATACTGACTTTCCAGGAGACAGTTGGATTCCCAGTACCCACATCAGGCATCTCAGAACCACTTGTAATTCCAGTTGCAGTGGATCCAATACCTTTAGCCTTCAGAGACATCTGCATTTATGTGTACATCCCCCTCATAAGTTATTTAAAAAATCTTTAAATTCTAGGATTTCAGATGTGTTTCTTCACCCCTGGTCTTCAGCAGAATTTTGCCAAGAAAAATAATGTAGAAAATAATAAAAAATTTTTTTCCTTTTTTAGTTTATTTTTTGTTTTTTGAGATGGGTTTCTCTGTGTAGTCCTGGCTGTCTTGGAACTTGCTTTGTAGACCAGGCTGGCCTTGAACTCACAGAGATACACTTGCTTCTGCCTCCTGAGTGCTGGGATTAAAGGCATATGCCACCACTGCCTTTTTTATTTGAAAGTAATCAAATTCTAAATGGCATTATTAAAATTTGTATATTAATTGTAACCTGGGACATCATTCTTTTTTGGATACTAATTTACTATAGAATATTTACATAAAACATTCTTTTCATCCCTATACATGTTCTGTGTATATTCTCTTGCTTGAGCTGGGATATTATCTTTGTATCAAATATGCTACTTGCTCAGGTAGCCTTGCTAAATACAGTGTTTTAGAGTAGAGTCCAGTCTACTGAGAACCTCTTGAGCAGGGTTAGATTCTGGGTTTAGGGAACAATAAAGTAGATTGTAAGTATCTTACATTTTTAGATCTTTGAGCTGTGTTAGGAAGATTGAATTGCCTGAATGGGAATATTCGGTAGGAGAGTAGAAGAGAAGCTCTTTATTAAAGATTTAAAAATAGAATTCATTAAAGTCACAAATAGATAACAGTAAGATTCCTGTCTCACCCTTTCCTGTTCTAGGTTTGTATTCCCAGCTATTGCTTCTGCTTACCTGCAAAAGATAATAGTATTTTGCCAGTAGGGTAAACAGTATTGACCTGCAACCCTGAATATGCCAGTCTGTGTAGACCTGAAATATTGAGTATGCCAGTCTGTGTAGACCTGAAGCATTGAGTGTGCCTGTCTGTGTAGACCTGCAGTATTGAGTGTGCCAGTCTGTGTAGACCTGCAGTATTGAGTGTGCCAGTCTGTGTAGACCTGCAGCCCTGAGTATGCCAGTCTGTGTGATTTATCGATTGCACCTCAGGTTACCTTTTTTTTTTTTAGAGGAGGGGATCTCTTGTGATCTTAACAGCTTGAGAAGAAAATGACTTTCTTCCTGTTTAGACCCATGATGCCCCAGGCTGCCAGTGCCCTTTCCCTCTGTGGTGTGAGGGGGTGGAGGAATGTCCTGGCCTACCCTCTTCCATCCTGTCATGGGTTCCAAGGATAATAGGGTCTATTGTGGGCTGTGCCCAAGGAATGGCCCTCCTTCAGTGTCAGCCTTTCTGTGGCCTTTGTGTCTGGGCTGCTGTAGTAACTGGGTGCTGTGGGGCTAGGCTGTTTCCCTATGCTGTATTGCTGTTGAGGAGGGCTTATACTTTGTCCCTGGCTCTGCTCTCAGATATTTTGTTGTGCCTTGCCCATGCTAAGCAGTCGTGCTACCACTGTATTACATCTCCAGCCCCACGTATCTTGATTGACATCCCTTTTTGTTTTGTTTTTTGAGACAGGGTCTCCCTACATAGTCTACATACACTATGTAGACCAGGCTGGTTTAGAACTCACAGAGATGTACTTGTCTCTGTCTCCTGAGTTCTGGGATTAAAGGCATATGGTACCACACCCTGCCTTTTTGGGGGGTGGGTGGGTCGCAGTTTGAGACAGGGTTTTTCTTTGTAGCCCTGGCTGTCCTGGAACTAGCTCTTGTAGACCAGGCTGGCCTCGAACTCCCAGAGATCCGCCTTCTTCTGCCTCCTGAGTACTGGGATTAAAGGTGTGCACCGCCACTGTCCGGCACACCCTGCATTTTGATAAACATTCTTGTGAACTCCTTGTGAGCCTGAGCTTTACAGCAGATCTGAGGCCATATTTGGAGAAACAGGCCTGCTACTTCCAAGGGTGGTTGAGTGTGTAATCATAGGAGGTTGGGCCCTCTCCTTGGGCCTTTCACAGATGTGTTTCAGTTGATGTATTTGTGGATGAAATTGCATAGTTAAATATATTTACTTATTTTGATTTATATTGATGCTAAAACTCACTGGAGATGTTAAATGTTGGACTATGGTTCTCTAGAGAGGTAGGCAAGAGGCCTTTAACAAAAAAATTTTTTTTTTTCCTGATTTGATGCTGGAGGGAGATTGAATCTAGAACTGTATACATGTTAGTTAAGCATGTACCCTACCACTGAGATACATCCTTAGCCCCAGATTTCTTTAAAAAAACAGATTTGTGGGGACTGGAGAGATGGCTTTTTGGTTATGAACACAGGCTGCTCCTCCAGAGGACCTGGGTTTAATTCCTAGTACCCATATGGCAGTTCATAACTGCCTGTAACTTTCAGGGGATTCAATACCTTCACACAGATAATCCATGCAGGCGAAACACAAATGCACAAGAAATAAGAATAAATTATTAAAATGAGTATGTGTCTTGAACTAGGTTAAAACAGTAATTTTGGGGTGAAAAAACAGATTTGTGCCGGGCATGATGGGCACACACCTTCAATCCCAGCACTCGTGGGGCAGAGACAGGCGGGTCTCTGATTTTGAGGCCAGCTTGGTTTACAAAGTAAGTTCTAGGACAACGAGGGCTGTTACACAGAGAAACCAAGTTTGTTTTGGTTATGGATGTTTTTTCTCTGAGATCAGCTTTCATGACCCTGGTGAGCCACTGTGTCCTTGGGGAAAATATATGAGGTTCTCTCTGTCTGTCAGTCTCTGTCTCTCTTTCTCTCCAGGATTATTGGGTTCATACAGAGAGGTAGATGTGTAACCTATTGTGCTTTATTGGGTTCTATGAAGGGTAGATGAACATGTAGGATAGGAGGCAGAGGGAGAGACTGAAGGCTTTGCTCTGATTGCAGGTATCTGGTGAGGCTTTGGAATACCTTTAGGCTTTGGAATGGTCCTGGAATTCCTTCTTGATCTTCTGAGTAAAAGATCCCATTCTCTACTTCCTGGTATCACTCCTCTGCCTCCCTAGTGTCTCTTGTCTCCATTCCTTTCCTCCCCTTTCCTTCCTTTTGTAAAATACTAGGCAAGTGTTTAAACAATGAAATAATATCCACAGGCTGTTCTACTCCACTCAGTCTCAACTTGTTCTATCCTCTGCCTGAGCAGAATGTTGTTTCTTTCTCTGTTTTAGGATTCAAAGTACCATATCATTTTTGCCAAATGAAGGAATAAAACATATGTACCCTGCTAAGTTAAGTTTGCAAATGCTGGCACTTGTTATAAGAAGGGATTTTAAGAGAGAAATTATAAAGGGCTTGGTGATATTGTGGTGTTGAGTCATGACTTCTCAGATTAGGTCTGAGAAACTGTTGCTGTTGGGCAAAACAGACAAGATTTTTGGTATGAGCATCATGATGTTAGACAGTGATAAGCAGGACCTTCAGCAGAGAAACCTGGACTTGAGGAAATCCTCCCTAATGTGACTTTACGCAAGGACTTTGGTTTCTTTCTCTCTTTCTTTTCTTTTCTTCCTCCCCGCCCCCCAAGATAGGGTTTTCCTGTGTAGCCCTGGCTGTCCTGGAACTCACTCAGTAGGGTGATCTGAATGGTGGCCTCTGGCCTCTGTCTGATAATTAGTACTTGTTATCTGCCCATTTTATTTTGGTATAAATTATATACCAGCAAGCATGCATGTGGTATACATACATGCAGGCAAACACTCATACACATAAAATCTGTTTTGTTGTTGTTGTTGTTGTTATTGTTTTATTTTATTTTTATTTTTTATTTATTTTTTGTTTTTTTCAAGGTAGAGTTTCTCAGTGTCCTGGCTGCCCTGGAACTTGATAATGTAGACCAGTCTTGTCTAGAACTTACAGAGTTTCTTGAGTGCTGGTAAGAAAGGCATGCTCTACCACACCAGCCCTAAAATAAATAATAAATAGGGTGTTTCCCACCAAGGCAGGGTTTCTCTGCAGCAGCCCTAGCTGTCCTGGAACTATTGCTGGGATTAAAGGCCTGTGCCACCACCACCCAGCTGTTTGTCTTTTTGAGACAAAGTTTCTCTGTGTAACAGTCCCAGCTCTCTTGGAACTTGCTTTGTAGATTAGGCTGGCCCTGAATCACTGAGCTCCACCTGCCTCTGCCTCCCAAGTGCTGGGATTAAAGATGTGAATCACCACTGCCCGGCCAGTAAATACATTTTGAAGAAAAAGGAAACAAACAGGGCCTGGAGAGGTGGCTCAGTGGTTAAGAGAGCTTGCTGCAGCCGGGCAGTGGTGGGACATGCCTAGGGTAGGAGGAAGAGTTGATGGCCTCTGTTCTACTTATGGAAATTACAGAATGTGCCATATGTTCATCTCCCCTAAATACACAGTGGCTGAGGGTCAGGAACAGAAATGACTAAGGGACAAGGAGTTTGATTTCCAGAACATATCCATATCTAGAACAGTCTGTTTTTAAGAAACCAGTGACAAGAGGTATATCTAAATGGTAGAGTAGTGTTTAATTACCATGAACATGGTCCCTAGTTTAGTCCCAATTCCCAAACCAAAATGAGTGGAAGGAAGTATATTTCTACCATGGGCACTGCAATACAGACTGCTTGTTTTTATGGAGTGATAATCCTGGTAGTTTTATTTCAGATTTGGATCTTGGGTAGAGAAAGCAGGACACCTAGTGGTATACCTGGTGATATCCATATTCCTTAGCTAGCTTGCAGATACCTGTGCACCCTAATGTGTTCTCATGCAGAGAGAAACCACACCAGTGAGTGACTGGGTTAAGATTATTTATATTTTGCATATACTTTTTTGTTTTAAAACAGGATCTAACAGTGTAGCCCAAGCTGGCCTTGAGCCCACAACAATCTTTCTGCTTCATCCACCTTAAGTTCTGTTAGTTATTTTTGGAGACAGCGTTTCTTTTGTAGACCACATTGGCCAAAACACAGAATCTTCCTGCTTTGTTCTCGTACATGTTGGGGGTTTTTGGTGTGGTACAGCCTTGTGGGTGTTGGGAATTGAACCTGGGTCTTCTGCAAGAGCAAGTGTTGCTAACCTCTGTACCAATTCCCAGTCCCTGAATATACTGTTTCATTTACTATATTGTTCTCAACAATGTGCTTAGGCAGCAAGGATGGATCTGGTGGTAGGTGACACAAATTTGGGTTCTCCTTGTCCTTAGGCAAAAGGACGAAATAAAGACGATTTTTCTTAGATGATATTTTTCAGAAGACTAGAATGATCCGTGGGATGTGTTCTGTCTCTGACAAGTGACTTCAGACAGTCTGTGTGCGTGTTTCTGATTTCTGTAGTACAAAGTAGGTTGGAGGGCTAGGCCTATCCCAGAGTTTCGGAAAGGGCCTTGGAGAGCTGACAGGCTGGAGTCTAGATTATTTTTGAAGCCAAGTTCACATTTTGGGACATACCGATGTGTCTGGCCTGTTTCTGATATGGGCCCTCAGGCAGTAGTGGAAACATTCCAAGGACTGACTGTGTGGATTTGCAGTAGCCTCTTGGTTTGGTCATGGTTTGGATAAGGAGTGGCAGGGGTGTGGAGTATAATTTGAAAAACTGTAGAAAGAGATGGAAGCCAGATTAGAAAACATAAACATTGCTGAGAGGAGGGAAGAAAAGGTAACTCATAGTGAATGGAAGAACTTTGCTTGTTTGCTCTGTTCATTCCCAGACACTTGGAGGAATTAGATTGCTAGAAGGATCTGTTGGGACAGTGAGAATACTATGGGGCGAGGTGGGCTAGCAGTGGGACTCAGAAATGGCTGCAGAAACATTGATCAGCCTTGAGTTGGTAGAATTATGACAGAATAGGTAGAGCTGGTTCATGAATGGAAAATGAGGCAGTGAAGTTAGACTGGCCCATTGTTGCTGTCTAACAGGTGGTACTATTGTGCTTTTTCAAGAAAACAGGCTGAAATGTTTTGTGTTGATAGAGTTGGGAAGGCATACAGCGAAAGAGAGACAAAATAATTTTTAAAAGATTTATTTATTAATTATGTATACAATGTTTTGCCTGCATGTGTCCCTGCAGACAGAAGTTGACACCAGATCTCATTACAGATGGTTGTGAGCCACCATATGATTGCAAGGAATTGAACTCAGGACCTTTGGGAGAGCAGTCAATGCTTTTAACCACTGAGCCATCTCTTTAGCCTCAACAAAATAATTTTTTTTAAGATTTATTTTTATGGGCTGGAGAGATGGCTCAGAGGTTAAGAGCACTGACTGCTCTTCCAGAGGTCCTGCGTTCAATTCCCAGGAACCACATGGTGGCTCACAGCCATCTATAATGAGATCTGGTGCCCTCTTCTGGCATGCAAGCATACATGGAAGGAATGTTGTATACATAATAAATAAATCCTTAAAAAAAAAAAAAAAAGAAAAAGGCTTATAGAAAGCACATAATTCTCCCTTCACTATGAAGTATGATGAAATTTGACTTTTAAAAAAAAGACTTATTGGGCCGGGTGGTGGTGGCGCACGCCTTTAATCCCAGCACTCGGGAGGCAGAGGCAGGCGGATCTCTGTGAGTTCAAGACCAGCCTGGTCTACAAGAGCTAGTTCCAGGACAGGCTCCAAAGCCACAGAGAAACCTTGTCTCGAAAAACCAAAAAAAACAAACAAACAAAAAAAAGACTTATTTATATTTTAAATTTTCTTAAAGATTTATTTATTTATTATGTATACAGCATTCTGCCTCCATGTATGCACGCATGTCAGAGAGGGTGCCCGATCTCATTACAGATGGTTGTGAGCCACCATGTGGTTGTTGGGAATTGAACTCAGGACCTCTGGAAGAGCAGCTAGTGCTCTTAACCACTGAGCCATCTCTCCAGCCCTATTATTTTAAATTTTTTGTGTGTGTTATGAGGTACTTGGTATGAATGCATGAGCCTGCAAAAACCAGAAGTCAGATCCTCTGGAGATGGAGTTAGAAGCAGTTGTAAGCTGCCTGATGTGGATGCTGGGAATTCGATTTAAGTCCTCTAGAAGATCAGTACATGCTCTTAACTCCTGAGCCAGCTCACTTAGCCTGGTGGTCTAGTGGTTAGGATTCGGCACTCTTCTCACCATGGTCTGGGGTCAATTCTTGGTCAGGGAACCAATGTTGTAATAATAATAATAATAAAAAGTGGCTCTAGAGATAAAGACACCATGCATTCAGGTGGAGGGGTTTTTATTAAGGGAACGGGAGAGGGGAGACAGGCCTTTGGGGACAGGAGCAGCAGAAGAGAAGAAAGGGCAAGAAGGAGGAGAGACAGGTAGAAGCAGAGAGAAAGGAACAGACACAGAGAGATGGGAGATGGTCAGGCCCTTTTAAAGGGGAAGTAGTGAATGTGCACAGGGGTGCTCTTAGTGGTTGCAGCTGAGGACCCCAAGGGCAGGCCAGTGCAGATGCCTTAATACTAACAGTCTCCTTAGCACCTGAGAATTTTAAAACTACACTTATTTATGTTTGTGTGTGTGTGTTCATGCACATGCCATAGTGCTTGTGTGGAGATCAGAGAATAACCCAGGGGAGTTGATTCTTTCCACTGTGTGGATTCTGACGATTGAATTCTAGTGTTAGGCTTGGCAGCAAGCACCTTTACCCACGGAGTCATTTTGCTGGCTTGACACATGAACTTTTGGTCATCCAATTAATGAAACAAAAACCTTTACCCTTTCCTGGAAGCCAATTAAGATATAGATAAAGGATCCAGGCAGTTGGTTATAGTCACAGTATCATCTTGGTAGCCAATAGATGTTGGAGAGTAGGTTTAGTCACCTGAGCTAGTGACTACTGGTGTTTCCCTAATGGTGAACTCGACAGACCTGATTGTCTGAGAGGCTAACTGGCTTGGCTGTCTTTCATGTGCTGCTTGGGAGACTAAAAGTCTTTCTGGGCTGGTTTTATGTTTACTTCATCTTTGTGTTTCATAGACTAATTGTATGTAGGTATGTATACACAATACACGTGTGGAAGCTGGAGGACAGGTTGTGGGTCCCAGAGATCAAATCTAGGTCATCAATCTTGGCAGCAAGCACCTTTGCTAATTGATGAGTCTTTTGCCTGCTTGCAGCTTGTGCTTGGTACTCACAGAGGTCAGAAGAGGGAATCAAATAAATCGATAGTTAAGAGCCACTATATGGATGTTGGGAACTGAACCCAGGTGATCTGCAAAAATAACAAGGGCTCTTGACTACTAAACCATCTTTTTAGCCTCATGTTTTGTTTTTAAGAATTATTTATTTATTATATATGCAGTATTCTGCCTGCATGTTGTGAACCACCATGTGGTTGCTGGGAATTGAACTCAGGATCCCTGGAAGAGCAGCCAGTGCTCTTAACCACTGAGCCATCTCCAGCACCAGTCTCGTGTTTTGTTTTTTGAGGCCAGATCTCTCTGTATAACAGGCTAATTTTAACGTTAATGATCCTCCTTTCTGCACCTCTGAGTTGGGATTATGGGTAAGTACCATCACATGTGCTTTGTAGGCCAGGCTGTTCTTTAACCCACAGAAATCCACCTGTCTCTGCTTCCTATTGCTCACATTGAAGACATGTGCCACCACACCTGATTAAAAATTAGTTCTGAAACGCATTTTTAGGCATTGTAGTTTAATTTTATCTGCTTTTTAATTGGTTGTGGTTTTTAAAAGTCTCTAATTTATAGTTTTCTCCTCTTTTCTTTGCTCTGCTGAAGAACTTGAGCCTGAAGGGTTATGTTGCAGGGGGAGACCGCTTGTTCTTCCCTGCCGCTCAGCTAACTTAGCCCCGAAATAACCACACAGAAATTGTATTAATTAAATCACTGTTTGGCCCATTA
>JAQHUG010000001.1:5808233-5830882 GCA_028555095.1 Dicrostonyx torquatus
TCATTGCAAGCCACTATTAGCAATGAAAATGCCAGTTCATGTCTGAGTCTGCCTCCCTGCAGCTCCTGCATGGTTTGCTCTGAATGATAGCACTCGTGTGTTTTTTGGGTTCAGAAGCTCATTAAAATTAATTAAGCCCTAGCAAGAGACTAATTCTTCAGTTTTTGTCCTTTTTTTGCTATATTTGACTGTCTTGCTGAGACTGTGAATAAAACATTTTTGCTGAAGAATAAGTAATGGAAACTCCTACTCAATTGCTCTTTCTCCATGTTTTGAAGGGTATGGGTTGAGAGTAAGAGCCTTTGATTATGTTTCTTGGCATTTAGTGCATATTGATACTTCTCTGCTCCACCCCTTTGTCCATCTGTCCTGAAATTCTCAATCTTCTGAGTTCTGTTTTATGTGTACGAAAGCATAGATAAAGAATGTCTTAAAGCTCACCTTAATGGTCAACTTACAGTGTAGACTAAAGGGGATCACCCTCCCTCTCCCCCAACACATACACAGAAAATGTTTCTGAGTGTAACAGCCCTGACTGTCCTGGAGCTCATTATGCAGACCAGGCTGGCCTCAAACTCACAAAGATCACCTTGCTCTACCTCCTGAGTGCTGGGATTAAAGACACGCACCACCATGCCTGGTTAAGGATCAGAATATTAAATCTGGCATTTCTGGGTGTAAAGAGATGGCTCAGCAGTTAAAAGCATTTGCTACTTTGGCAGAGAATCTGGTTTAGTTCCCAGTACTGACATGATGGTTCACAACCATCTATAACTGCAGGGAATCCAATACCTTCTTCTGACCTCCTGAGACACCACATATATGTGGTGCACATGCGAACACACAGGCAAACTACTCACACATATAAAGTAAAAAGGTAAATCTAGCTGGGTGGTGGTGGTTCATGCCTTTAGTCCCAGCACTCAGGAGGTAGAGGCCGGATGGATTTTCGAGTTTGAGGCCAGTCAAGTCCACAGACCAAGTTTCAGGGCAGCCAAAACTACATAGAGAAACCCTGTATTGAAAAACTAATTAAATAAATAAATATAAAAAATATATTTTTTGAAACTAGTTTTCCTAGTTAGGGTAACTCCTTGTGGACATTCCTGGTAGTATTTGAAACTCTGTGGGACATCTACGTTTTGTGGTTTTTAAGTCTCTTCTCACTCTTTTTTTTTTTTTTCTTCCTTGTTTTGAACATATGTGGGAGTTTCTCAGGCTTGTATATCTGTGCACCAAGTATTTGCAGTTCCTGTGTAGGCCAGAAGAGGGTGTGTTGGATCCTGTAGAAGAGGAGTTATAAAGATAGTTGTGAGCTTCTGCTTGCATGCTGGAAATTGAATACTAGTCCTGGAATAGCAGCTAGTGCTCTTAATTGCTGAATCACCTCCCTAGGCCCTTGATTGTCCCTGTTTTGGGGTAACTTTCTGGTTTTCATCCATGCTGGGTTCTACTTTCATCTAAAATATGTGGTATCCAACTGTTGCTGAACTGTAAAAAGCTTTATGTAGGGAGCTGAGATGGCTCAGAGGTTAAGAGCACTACCTGCTCTTCCAGAGGTCCTGAGTTCAATTACCAGCAACCACATGGTGGCTCACAATCATCTGTAATGCGATCTGGTGCCTCTTCTGATCTGTAGGCACACAAGCAGACAGAACACTGTATACATAATAAATAAATAAATCTTTAAAAAACAAACAAAAAAGCTTTATGTACTTTTAGGTGAACTGTGGCCTAGAGAAATTGGGTTTTCTTCTGTACTTCCTGCCATCTGCAGATGCTTCCACCGCCTGCAAAGAATCCTTTCCAAGATGGCTGCTGCAAGAGCAGCAGGCCTTGCTTTCACAGTTCCAGGACAGTGTCGATGTTTGTCATGGAGGGCCAATTGACTGGAAATTCCAAGAATTTTGTGGCGGGAACCAGCTTGTCACCCCCAAAAGCATTATTGCTGCTGTGGAATACTTAACATAGCTCCGATTCCTGCCTTTTCTGGCATGGTGGCCTTTATTTAGTCTTATTGCACAGCTAGTCCAGATTTATATTTCCTGTGGTGCTGGGGATAGAACTCATGGTCTCATGTTTACTAGGTAAATACTTTGTCCCTGAACTACATCCCCTAGTCCCATACTGAGTAAACCCGGAACTCTACACATAGCCAAAATTTCGTGTATAAATGTACAGGATCTAGGATACCAGTTTTTTGTTTAGTTTTATGTTTATTTATTCATTTATTTGTTTGAAAATTTTATAATGTACTGTATTTACATTATTTTCACCCCAGCTTTCCCCTTCCAACCCCTTGCATATACCTCCACTCCTTCTCAAATTGATGACTTCCTTAATTATTATTGTTATAAATACACACACATATATAAATGCAATGTGCTGAGTTCATTTAGTGAAGTTCATACACGTGTTTAGTTGTTTCACTGGGTATTGGATAAACTGTCAGGGTTCATTTCTGGAGAAAACTGATTTCTTCCCCTCTTGGCAGCCATTGCCTGTAGCTCTTCATCTAGAGTTGGGACCTTGTGATTTCTCTGTTGGAATATCAACTAATGTTGCTATCGTGTAGGTCTTGTTTAGGTAACCATATTATTCAGATTTTATGTGTGTAGCTCCTTGTTGTATATAGACACCATCTGGCCGCAGGTATCATGGTCCTCTTCTTTTTAGACTCTTTCCTATCCTTTCTCCGTGACATTACCTGAGCCTTAAGTATAGGGGTTGTGGCTATAGATATTTCAGTTGGGGACTGGCTCTCATTATCAGTGTTCTCTGCATTCTGACCAGTTGTGGGTTTCTGCCGTGGTCTCTGACTGCTGCAGAAAGAAGTTTCTGTAATAAGAAATGAGAACCACACTCATCTGTGTAGAATGCACTTGGGAATTGTACCTGTTTAGGAAGATGGCAGTAATGGGTTCTCATCTAGGCTTCATGGTTTTACCAGGCATAGGCAGTTAGCTAGGCTTATAGTACCAAGTGTGAGTTTCCTCCTATTGAGAGGGCCTTAATTCAATTTGATGACTGTTAGTAACTCCCAAGTTCTACTACTGTTCCTTTGGATACATTTTGCCATGCTGGTCATTTTTGTGGGTTACAGCTGGGTGGGACTCTCCCTTGACAACTTGCACAGCACCTTTGGTTACTGTGTGAGCTAGTATGTAGGAGGGGCTCAGTTCTAGCTCAGGTTCTCCAAGTCCTGTGGAGAACACCAGTTTGCGTGTTTGTCTTTAGTTGTTTTATTTTTCAGACAGTGTCTTACTAGGTAGTGTTGGCTAGCCTAGAACAAGCTTTGTGGACCAGGCTGGCCGCCTTGAACTCATAGAGAGGTATGCACCATGACACCTGGCTAGGATACCAATTTTAAACATAAAAGGTGAATGTTATTCTTGGGCTCTCACCTAGAGCAAGCTACCCTCCCCACTCTTGAATTTTTCGAGACAGGGTTTCTCTGTGGCTTTAGAGCCTGCGCTGGAACTAGCTCTTGTAGACCAGGCTGGTCTTGAACTCACAAAGATCCGCCTGCCTCTGTCTCCCGAGTGCTGGGATTAAACCTCCCTCCCCACTCTTAACATCACTTGCTCTGACAGATGAGTCTTGGCCGCCTGGAGAATCTGAAGAATCTCTGTCTGGCTGCCTCTGATTCCCTGGCTTTCTCTTGCTTGCAGCGTTTCTGCACACTTTAGATGCTTTCAAGTGTGAATAGGGTTCAAGGCCTCACTTACTACACTGGGTCCAAAGCCAACTGGGAAGGAAGTCTGGGGCATGGAGCCTTGGTTTGGTGCTGTTAAGCAGAAGCCTTGTTGTTTGCTGGGTCTCCTCACAGTCCTTAGGAGCAGGTGGGAAGCCAGCACTGGTAAAGCCCAGCAAGGGTCTGGCCCTATAATTACACTAGGGTAGAATCCTTTCCCTCATCTTACATATTACAGATTCAGGTTGGGTAAAGCCTTAGCTTGCCAGGAATTGCTTTATAGATAAATGGCTCTTGCTTTGATAGGGTAGAATAGATCTTTTTTTCTAGGTGTGTGTATGTGTGAGTAAGTGAGTGTGTGTGTGTGTGTGTGTGTGTGTGTGTGTGTGTGTGTGTGAGAGAGAGAGAGAGAGAGAGAGAGAGAGAGAGATGGTACTTACAGAGGTCAGAAAAGTCATCTGATTGCCAAGAACTGGAGTTGCATGCACTGTGAGCCATCTGATGTAGGGTGCTAGGAACTGAACCCGGGTCCTTTGGAAGAGCAGCAAATCCTCTTAATCACTGGGCCGTCTGTCTGTCTGTCGGTCCATCCAACCATCTCTAGAGGATATGTTTCTTCCTTAAGCACCTTTGTGGTAAGCCAGACCCCAGGATATATGTCCTCAGGATAGCATTGCACTAGTAGACTCTGGGGGCTGTGGGCACTGTTAGCCCTTCAAACATATTGAACCTTTCCCTAAGTGGCAATGAAAATGCAAAGTTGCCAGCTTACCTGTGACTTAACCAAGTTCCTGTAGACATCAGGTGTTTTTGGCCCTTAGGTTAAAATAAATTGTTACCATTCAAAGTGCTACTTGGACTTTGTAGCATGAAGATGTGCTCTCCCTTCCTGTCTAAGGAATACCCATTACCCAGGACAGTGCCTGCTTCAGGGCTGTAGATCTGGGTTGGCCTCCTGTGGTCTGCAGCCAACAAGTGACCGGACTTCCAGGACACCGAGAAGCCAGAACCCTCAGAAAGGAAAACATCTGATCAGGATGGAGAGAGGCTTAGCTGTTTTTCTGACGTGGTTTGGTCTGAAAATCTATCAAAGATATATGGAGAGCCCAGTTAGAATGCTTGCCTAGCATGTGTGAAACCATTCCTAGCACTGCACAGAACTGACTGGTGTTACACACCTGTAATCTCAGTGCTTAAGGGTGGTCAAGGCAGGAGGATCATTAACAATTTCAGGGCCATCCTTAGCTATGTAGAAAGTTGAGGTCTGGCCTGCCTGGGTTACCTGAGGCTGTGCCTAGAAACAGACAGGATACTGGAAATAATAGTGAAATAATTTGTTCTCAGTATACCAGTTTCTTCTAAAATATTTTTCTCCCTTGAAATGTCCCTCCGTATACTGTCCTGAACTGCTTTTTGGGCTCAAGTGATCTTCCTGCTTGTAGCTACGACTATAAGCCCAAATCAACTCACCTGGTTAAAAGCCAGCAATTTTCATTACTATCTGTCAGTTTGAAATTGAATGATATAGATGATTTGGTAAAATGTACAGTGTCGGAGATGGAGTTAAAAAAAACAACAACAGGCTTTTGTTTATGTTTGTTACATATGTTACATGATATTAACATTTTAATGTTACTTGATATCATTAAGTGTATTGCTTCAGTCTTAGTTAGGGTTTTTTGTTTGTTTTGTCCGAGACAGGGTGTCTGTGTAATAGCCCTGGCAGTCTTAGAACTCACTCTGTAGATCAGGCTGGCCTCGAACTCACAGAGATTTCCCCTGCCTCTGCCTCCCAAATGGTGAAATTAAAGGTATGTGCCTCCACCTGGCTCTTACACTTTTATATCACAGGCTACCATTGAAGGAAGTCAGGGCAGGAACCGATGCAAAGGCTATGGAGGAGTACTGATTACTGAATTGTTCCTCTTGATTTGCTTAGCCTGCATTTTATAGCACCCAAGACTACCAGCTCAGGGGTAGCATTGCCCACAGGGAACTGGACCCTCTCACATCAATCGTAAATCAAGAAACTGCTCTATAGACTTGACTTCAGGCCAGTCCACTAGAGGCATTTTCTTGATGAAGATTCCTTCTTCCCAGGTGACCCTAGCTGTGTCGAGTTGATACAGAACTTAAGCTAGCACAGCTTCCAAGACTGGTGTGTGAGAGTCTTGGCCGTAGACTGGCCCAAGTTTACTCCATAGGAATTGTTTTGACATCAAAACTTTGTCTGTTGGGGGTCAGTATAATAGCTAGACTGGAAAGGTTTGAGGAAGTGGGACCTTTCTGTTTTCTGGGTTATAAAGGACTTTTGTGTAGTTGGATAGAGACTAGCAGAAGCACCATGCTGCTTACTCATTCACGCTACTGAAACACTCAGACATATCCTGTGGATGTTATAGAGTCTATCCTGAAGTCTGCCAGCTCTGCAAGTGGCTTGTCCTTAGCTGTCATGAGCTAAGGTCTTTTGTTACCCTGCTTTCTGTTTTCCCTGTCTTTCCTGTGCTCTAAGTGAGCAGCTGTTCCAGTGTTCCAGTTGGGATGGAGTGGGGTTAGGAAACCCTCTCGAGTGGCTAGAATGCCTTGTCCACATTCAGTTCAAAAACTGTCCGTCTGTTAAGCTCCCCTACACCCAACAATCACTGTAAACTATCTTATGGTTCTATGAACACACCATTTCAGCCTTAACACTTACGTTAATTAAAAAAATACTTATTTTTATATGTATGGGTATTGTGCCTATGCCTACATGTTTGTCTGTGTACTACGATTGTACCTGCTACCCATGGAAGCCAGAAAAGGGTGTTGAGTCCTTAGAACTGAAGTTGCAAATGGTTAAAAGCTACCATGTGGGATAAAAATTGAACCTGGGTCCTCAGGAAGAGCAGCCAGTGCTCTTAACCACTGAGCCATTGCTCTAGCTCCTGATTTTTATCTTTTAACTGATTAGTTTATTTTACAAAAAAGTAATACTGTCCAACCTTTGCTTTTTTGTGTGCTTATATAACTACTATCATATATAACATAATGAAGTGAAAAAAATTTCAAGCTTAGACCTTTCATTTAAAGCACTTAAAATATTTATTATTGGAGCTTGAGTTTGATTCCCAGTACCCACATGCTGGCTAACTCCAGTTCCAAGGGATCCAACACCCTTTTCTGGCCTCAGCAGGCACTGCCTGCAGATGGCACACAGACTTATATGCAGGCAAAACACCTCAGTTGATATCCCTGGGGAGGACTGCTATTTCTGAAAGTAAATGGAGAAACAGTGGATCTGGGGGAGAGGGAACGTAGAGGGGGAAATGGGAGGGAGGGAAGACAATGGTCAGGTCAGGATGTCAGAAGAAATTTTAAAAAAGAAATAACTAGATGAGTTTATGGAAATATATGTAGTGTTTTTCATAGATTGGAAAACAGTCATGTGTATGGAGATCATCCCTACTAGTGCTGTCTCTCATAATGTCAGTTGGCTTCTTGGATGTTTTGTTGGGTGAAACAAGTCTGTTTGAACCAGTTTGAAGGGTAGAAATTAAGTAAAAAAAATCTCTGGTGTAATGTGCCCTGGTTATAGCTTATGTGTGAACACATTCAGGTTCCTGTTTTTTTGGCAGAAAGAAGACCCAGGCAGCTAATGGGGTGCCCAAGAGGCATGCCTCTAACACCTTTTCTATAGGTCTGCGTTAAGAAGCTATGACCGCCGGGTGATGGTGGCACAAACTCTTAATCCCAGCACTTGGGAGGCAGAGGTAGATGGATCTCTGTGAGTTCAAGGCCAGCCTGGTCTACAGAGCGAGTTCTAGGACAGACTACAAAGCTGAGAAGTTGTGGCCTTGAAGTAGGAACAGTCCCTGAGTGGTCTTGAAGATGTGCCCTCTGTGGACCATTGTGACTCTGGACTTGGGGCAGGACCATGGGGCTGAAAGCACCTTGAGTCAGAGCAGAGAATGAGTGACCTTTCTTACATCGGGCAGGAGTATGTATTTCACAAAACTGAATGGAACCGAAGATGGGGCCTAGGCAAGAAGCAAGTATTAATTTCTCTCTTGTCAGCTGATAGACGTTTCTGTGTTGAAATTCCTTTGGGTGCTCTGAGTATTTCCATTTATGTCATGGAAAGGGACTAGCACTCTGAAAGAAGTTTGAATGATTCTTTAGGGGATAATAAGGCATTGAGCTCCTTAGTTCTCTTCTGTGTCAAGGGCTTCTGCTGTGTGTTTCTTTTCATACCAGACTCACTCTGAAACCTCTACTTTAGAGACTTGAGAGGATCCCCCTGCTTCTGGGTTTCTTGTACTTCACATTAAATCAGACTCGTTATGTAGCCGCATACCCAGTTTATTCAGTACTGGAGATTAAGCCCAGGACTTGGTGCAGTCTAAGCTATCAACTGAGCGCATTCCCGAGACCAGAGATTCTTTGAGACTGCTTTGGCAGACCATGTTCTAGAATAGTTGATTTTAGTCCTCAGTTCTTCTTGAGAAGTGGGGTTAATTTAGACAATCATTATGTCTTAGGGTTTTTATTGCTGTGAAGAGACACCATGACTGTGGCAACTATTATGAAGTAAAACATTTAATTGGGGGGACTCACAGTTTCAGAGGCTCAGTCCGTTACCATCATGGTGGGGAGCATGGCAGCATACAGGCAGACGAAATACTGGAATAGTAGCTGAGAGTTCTACATCTTGCAGACAGCAGGAAGTCGGCTAAGACACTGGCTGGTATCCTGAACATAAGAAACCTCAGAGCCCTCCCCCTCACAGTGACACACTTCATTTAGCAAGGCCACACCCACTCCAACAAAGCCACACCTCCTAATAGTACCACTCCCTATGAGATTATGAGGGCCAATTACATTCAAACTACCATGTTACACTATTTTATAAAAAATTTGTTCCCCATCCAAGTGCATTAAGTGATGATTGTAAAATAAGTCATTCTAGAGCATCGACTTTCCTTATCTCCAAAATGATGTGTACTTTTGTTGTGTGTAGGCAAGGTACTCTAAGCTAGGCATATGACCTGAGCAGAAGCGTGTGTCTCTGAAGAGTAGTGGAGGGATTGGAAAGGGTGTTTCAGGGGGAATAAGATGGTCCAACCTGGAGTACAGGTAAGAGCAGGCAAGTTGGTGGTAGGATATATCACTTTCATGAATGTCCACCACAATCTTTTTGTGTTTTTGGTTTTTCTGTGGCTTTGGAGCCTGCGCTGGAACTAGCTCTTGTAGACCAGGCTGGTCTCGAACTCACCTGCCTCTGCCTCCCAAGTTCTGGGATTAAAGGCGTTTTTTTAAGATACATGTTTTTACTGGTTTTATTCATGTATCTGTATGTTTGCTTGCATGAGCTCATTGCACCACATGTGTGTAGTTGCTAGAGGAGGCCAGAGGGAGTTACAGCTCACAACTATATGTAGAGAAGTTACAGTTACAGATGCTCAGTGTGGGTGCTAGGAACAAAACCCCAGTCCTGGAAGATCACTCTGTTCTCCTAAATGCTGAGCCATCACCTCTCTAGCCTTGTTTGTTTTTAGATATAGGGTCTCAAACTGTACCCCAGACTGACCTTCAGCTTATTCCTCCTACTTCAGCGTCCTGAGTTCTGGAATTAGAGCTGTGCACTATCTATCATTCCCAGTCAAAGTCTATACATTGTTAAGTTTTATGGCATCCTAACCTGTGTGTATTATGTGTCCCCAGTGCATAGCCTATCTGATAGTCCCAGTCTTCTGTGTCATGTAACAAGGCATTATTACTCTCCTTTGGAGGTGATGAGTTAGATTTCCTATCAGGAATTGTAAATTATTCCTTCAGCCTGAGTTATTTGACATAACTCAGATTAGGCCAGTGGTTTACTATAGTGATGTGATCATTTTAGGTCATGCAACAATGATAGCATTTATAGCTCCCACTTGTTTCTTTTAGGTGTCTGCAGCAGGAAAGGAGGCTTTGCCGTCTTGGCTACATTGGGACCCACACAGTCACATCTTGGAAGGCCTCCCCCTTGACACCGATAAAGGTGTACATTACATCTCAGTGAGTGCTGCACGGCTGGGAGCCAATGGGAGCCATGTCCCCCAGACTTCCAGTGTGTTCTCTATCGAGGTCTACCCTGAAGACCACAATGAACCACAGTCTATACGGGCAGCCTCATCAGACCCTGGTGAAGTAATGTCCTCTGCCTGTGCTGCCGATGAGCCAGTGACTGTCCTTACAGTGATACTGGATGCTGACCTTACCAAGATGACCCCAAAGCAAAGGATTGATCTCCTGAACAGAATGCAGAGCTTCTCAGAAGTAGAGCTTCACAACATGAAGTTGGTACCTGTAGTAAATAATAGATTATTTGACATGTCAGCCTTCATGGCTGGCCCAGGAAATGCAAAGAAAGTAGTAGAGAATGGGGCTCTGCTCTCCTGGAAGCTAGGCTGCTCCTTGAATCAGAATAATGTGCCTGACATTCGTGGTGTAGAAACCCCTGCTAGGGAGGGTGCTATGTCTGCCCAACTTGGTTATCCTGTGGTGGGTTGGCACATCGCCAATAAAAAGCCAACTCTCCCCAAACGAATCCGGAGGCAGATCCATGCTACACCTACACCTGTTACTGCCATTGGACCCCCAACCACAGCCATCCAGGAGCCACCATCCAGGATAGTGCCTACCCCCACATCTCCAGCCATTGCACCTCCAACAGAGACCATGGCTCCTCCTGTTAGGGATCCCATTCCTGGGAAGCCCACCGTCACCATTCGGACTCGAGGTGCCATTATTCAGACTCCAACCCTGGGCCCTATCCAGCCTACTCGGGTATCAGAAGCTGGCACCACAGTTCCTGGCCAGATTCGGCCAACACTGACCATTCCTGGCTATGTAGAGCCCACAGCAGTTGTTACTCCTCCAGCAGCCACCACCAAGAAGCCACGAGTATCCACGCCAAAACCAGTGACGCCTTCAACTGATTCCTCAACTGCCACAACTCGAAGGCCAACCAAAAAACCACGTACACCCCGACCAGTACCCCGAGTTACCACCAAAGCACCCATCACCAGATTGGAGACGGCTTCCCCACCTACTCGTATCCGCACTACCACCAGTGGAGTGCCCCGTGGTGGAGAACCTAACCAGCGACCAGAGCTCAAGAACCACATTGACAGGGTAGATGCCTGGGTGGGTACCTACTTTGAGGTGAAAATTCCATCAGATACCTTCTACGACAATGAGGATACCACTACTGACAAGCTTAAGCTGACCCTTAAGCTGCGAGAGCAGCAACTGGTAGGCGAGAAGTCCTGGGTTCAGTTCAACAGCAACAGCCAGCTCATGTATGGCCTGCCTGATAGCAGCCATGTGGGAAAGCATGAGTATTTTATGCATGCCACAGACAAAGGGGGCCTTTCTGCTGTGGATGCCTTCGAGATCCATGTTCACAAGCGCCCACAAGGGGACAAGGCTCCTGCACGGTTCAAGGCCAAGTTTGCGGGTGACCCAGCACCAGTGGTGAATGACATCCACAAGAAAATTGCTTTGGTAAAGAAGCTAGCTTTTGCCTTTGGGGACCGAAACTGCAGCACTATTACCCTTCAGAACATCACCCGTGGCTCTATTGTGGTGGAATGGACCAACAACACATTGCCCCTGGAGCCCTGCCCCAAGGAGCAGATCATAGGGCTGAGCCGCAGGATTGCTGATGAAAATGGGAAACCTCGGCCTGCCTTCTCCAATGCTCTGGAGCCTGACTTTAAGGCTGTGAGTATTGCTGTGACAGGGTCTGGCAGTTGTCGGCACCTACAATTTATCCCTGTGGCACCACCCTCTCCCGGAACCTCAGCGGCACCAGCCACAGAGGCTCCAGATAGGGACCCTGAGAAGAGCAGTGAGGATGATGTTTACCTGCATACAGTCATTCCAGCTGTTGTGGTTGCAGCCATCCTGCTCATCGCCGGAATCATTGCTATGATCTGCTATCGCAAGAAGAGGAAGGGCAAGCTGACCCTTGAGGACCAGGCCACCTTTATCAAGAAGGGGGTGCCTATCATCTTTGCTGATGAGCTTGATGACTCCAAGCCCCCGCCCTCTTCCAGCATGCCACTCATCTTGCAGGAAGAGAAGGCTCCCCTTCCACCTCCTGAGTACCCCAACCAGAGTGTGCCGGAGACCACTCCTCTGAACCAGGACACTGTGGGAGAGTACACACCTCTGCGGGATGAGGATCCTAATGCACCTCCCTACCAGCCGCCCCCGCCCTTCACAGCTCCCATGGAGGGCAAGGGTTCCCGTCCCAAGAACATGACCCCATACCGATCACCCCCTCCGTATGTCCCCCCTTAACCCACAAGCGCCTGGGTGGAGGCAGGGGTAGGGCAGGGGCCTGGAGACAACTCGGTGTTGTCTGTAGAGACCGGTGGCCCACAGACCATTGCCCACGGGTAGCCAACACCTGACCTAGCACACACTGACACACAGGGCCTGGACAAGCCCGCCCTCTCTGGTCCTCCCAAACCCCAAAGCTGCTGGAGAGACTTTGGGGACTTTTTTATTTTTATTTTTTGCCTAACAGCTTTTTGTTTGTTCATAGAAAATTCTTCGCTGCGTTTTTGATGGCTGGCTCTGAAAGCACTGTTTGAGTAGAGGTAGATGGAGGGAGCGAGGAACCGTGAATGAACTCGCAGGCAGTGCTGGGTGCCCCCAGCTCTCTGCGTTTTGCCTTTAACACTAACTGTACTGTTTTTACTATTCACGTGTGTCTAGCTTCAGGATGTAACATGGAAAACAGTAGCTAAAGATTAAATTCAAAGGACTTTCAGAAGTTAAGGTTAAGTTTTTACATTTAATCTGCTGTTTACCTAAACTTGTACGTATAATTTTTGGGTGGGTATGGGGAATTGCTTTGCTAAAAATAAGCTCCCAGGGTGTTTCAAACTTAGAGAAGACCAAGGGACAGTATTTTTATCAAAGGAACCCTATTTTTTCACACTATGTCAACTTGGTTGCTCTGACGCCCAGAGCCTGACTGAGGGCCCCCTGGTCCTGGGGCTGGGACCAGGGCCCTGGTGCTGGGTTTGCTCTCCTGCTGTTGCCAGGGGCTGGAAGCTGCAGGGGCCTCTTGGGCCATGGGCATCCTGACCTCTACCCCATGCACGTTAGTGGCCTACCACAGAGGGGGTCATCATTTCTGTGGAAAAGGGACTTCAAGAGGCATTGGTGGCTGTGGCCCCCAACCTAGGTGCTCCAGGGTGGGCCAGCTGCTCATAGGGGCACCTGGGAAGGTTGAAGGACTCAACCACATCAACCTTTTTTTTTTTTTTCTCTGTGGGTTTTTGTTTTGTTTTGTTTTTTTCTTCCCTCTAAAAGGAATATCATGGTCTTTGAAACACTCAGTGGGGGACATTTTGGTGAAGATGCAATATTTTTATGTCATGTGATGCTCTTTCCTTACTTGACCTTGGCCACTTTGTCCCAACAGTCCACAGCTCCACCCCATGCACCCATCCCCTCTTCTCTGGCGCTCCAGTCCTGGGCCTTGGGCTTGAACAACTGGAAAAGGTCTGGCGGCTGGGGAGGAGTGCCAGCAATAGTTCATAGTAGAAATCTGTGGGCTCTCAAAGCTAATTTTTTACTAAAGTTTTTATACAGCCTCAAATTGTTTTATTAAAAAAAAAGATTAAAAACTGGTGATGCTTAATAGCAGTTTGTACAAGCTCCTAGTGTTGATTCCATGGAACTGATGGCTTTGCTCATTTTGACTCCCCCCTTTCTTTTCCTAATGGATTAAATTCTGGACTACACAGAGGCTTCCTTTGCCTTTTTTTTTTTTTTTTTTTTTTTTAAGCAGAACACCGTTCATCCGTCTGCATCTCTGTCCTCTGTCCCATGACTCAGGGGCACCCACTCTGCTTTAATTCTCCTCCTTTGGAAGAAACCATTTTGAGCATGCCTTTTCTTGATGTCTGAGTTATTTCGGGTACCTTTTAGGAAGGAATGCCTTTTGCAATAATGTATCCCTTCCCTGATCAAGGGTGGGTGGGTGGACCCAGGCTCCCTTTGCACACGGAGCAGTAATTTCTAAGCCATATCGACTGTTTAGCAGAGGGTATGCTGTCTCAGGAGGGGAAGGCTGGTAGGAAGGATGTGTTGTTTCCAAAGGGTGGTTCCTCCTGCATTCTCCACAGAGCCTACCCTTCCTGCTCAGCTCCCAGCAGGGTTCTTTACAGTGAGCAGTGCCCATGGGGGAGTCTGCAGATGAATGCTTCATGGATGGCTGGTGAATGGGCCTTGTGCCTCCAAGCTCTGGTCCAAGCTGGAGTTTGCCAGATTTACCAGAGTCAGGAGCAGGAATCTAGCTTGATGAAATTATTTCTGGTGACCTCATCAAAAGCAAATAAGTAAGTAAATCCCAGTATTCCAGGTAAAGGCTTTGGAAAGCCTTCCAGATAGTTCTGTTGCTCTTAGCAACCCCACCATTGGGCATTGCCATGTAGAGGAGGCTGGCCCAGAGTGACCTGTCGTCATAGCAACTGGAGGCAATGGGGCAGTGAACAGAATAACAACAGCAACAATGCTTTTGCAGGCAGCCTTCTCCCTGAGCCCTGCGCTGGCGATGGCCATTGGACTCTGAGATGGAGAGCCAATCTCACATTCAAGTGTTCACCAACCACTGATGTGTTTTTATTTCCTTCTATATGATTTTAAGATGTGTTTTTTGCATTCTGTATAGAAACATATCAAACTAAATAAAAGCAGTGTCTTTATTACAATGTATTGCCTTTGACTGTCTATTTACCTTGTCTCTTAATGTTCCTGGGAACGAATGATAGGAGGGAATCATGTGTCAAAGAAGAATGACTCAGTCCAGCAGCCTTCACAGAAGCTCTAGCATTTCTGTACCATGGAAAGGCTGGGTTTGTGCTCCAGGAACTTTGCTGCTGTGTAAGTGCCCTTTAGCACCCCTCCTGCCTTTGAGCCAGTTAAGGCTAATCTTGATCCTGTTTCTGCATTTCCAAGGGTAGAGTGAGACTCAGTGGAGAGGAGGAGGATGGGGAGGGCTTCCTGCCTCAGAAGGGGCAGCTCTGGGCTGGTCTTCTTCAGCCCCCTGAAGATTGGGTTGGAGGTATGCTGAGAAGCTCCACTCCAGCTTCTACCCCAAGCTACCTATAGGCCTGGGATTGGCTGGTAGTTAACCCTAAGTGCATGTCCAGATATAGACAGGCTTTTTCTATAGACTGAGATACTCAGGACCCAGGAGAGGGTGGGTGTGTTTTCCTGGGACAGTGCTTACATGTAGGAAGTGGATATACAGCAGTTGTTGCTAGAGGACCATTGGTTACAGAAAAACTGATGCCTCTCCTGGCTCGTCTCTGCCTCTACCAGCTCACCATCAGATTTGCACACTCCCTGATGGTTCAACCATGGTCGGAATTAGGACCTAAATGTATAGCATGTTGAAAGTGCCCAGGTAGAGCCAGCCTGGGCAGAAAGGCCTTGTCTCAAGCCAGGCATGGTGCTGCACACCTGTAACCCAGTATTGGGAGGCAGTGCTTAGAGGATGAGATCAAGGACAGCCAGCTACTTTGTAAGCTGGGAATTGAGACTTTGTCCAAATACCCTGTCTTCAGTTAAGACTGTCCCGACATGTCTTCAAAGACATGTCCCTCAATCTTCTAGGCCTGGCAGCAAGAACTCAGGAAATTACCCTACAGTTGCTCAGTTAAGCTGACCCTCAGAAAGCTTGGCCTTTGTCTTCTGAGCCAGACAGAAAGTGACAGAAGGGAGTGGGGGCAGACAGAAGGGGACTGATAGGAACCTGCTTTTCTACTTTGATTTGGCTCAGGGCCATTTTCTGGGGATCCATTATGGCTTTCCAGTGTGGTGTTGAAGTAAGGATGTTGCTGTCTCCAGGAGGCTCTAGGATGCTAAGTGAACTAGGGAATGGAGTTGGCCTGCAAAAAAGACATCAAAGTAGAGGAATTTGAACTCTTACCAATCTTGGGTAAAGACACTGCCTTGAGAGCCATGATCCCGTTGCCAGTCATGTGACACAAGGTTGTTGGCTGGAGAACCTTGTGGACTTAGGAATTGTGGCTAGCTTGACCTTCTGGAGGTTCCACACTACTTGCCAAGTTGTAACTTCTAGCTGGTATCTTCTCCATGTTCCAAACAAATGAACTCGGAGAAGCTCTTCCCTGCTTCCTGTCAAGCATAAAAGGCCCATCTCTAGTGCCAGTCTTTCCAGGCTAAGTTTCAGTCTCTCAGTATTACTTTCTGAAAAGCGCAAATCAGCCCAGGACAGTGGTACATGCCTGTAATCCTGGCATGTGTGAAGAGGCATTAGGAGCAGAAGTTCAAGGACAGCCTTGGCTATGCAGCAAATTTGAGATCAGTCTTGGCCACAAGAAACTGGGCTGGAGAGATGGCTCAGCCATTAAAGGCTCTGCTCGCAACCAAAAACAACCTGATGTGGCACGCACCTTGTAATCCAGCATTCAGGAGTCAGAGGCAGATGCATCTCTTTGAGTTTGAAGCCTGTTCGGTCTACATTGGGAGTTCCAGTCCAGCCAAGGCTTTATAGCAAGATCTTGTCTCAAAAGATGGGGGTAGGGGCTGGCGAGATGGCTCAGTGGTTAAGAGCACTGACTGCTCTTCCAGAGGACCCAGGTTCAATTCCCAGCACCCACATGGCAGCTCGCAGCTGTCTGTAGCTCCAGTTACAGAGAATCTGACATCGTTATACCAATGTGCATAAAATAAAGTTTTTAAAAAAATCAATCAAGAAAAAAAAGATGGGGGTAGATGGGGAGCAGGAAAGATGAATGGCAGCAGTAAAGAGCACTTGCTCATACTGAAAACTTAAATTCAGTGTCTAACACCCACATACAGTGGCTCACCATGTCCTGGATGCCCTCTTCTGATCTTTTTTTTTTTTTCCCTCTTCTGATCTTTACAGGCACCCACACACAGCATACACTTTGCACAGACACACATACATACACATAAGTAAAAAGTCTTTAAACATAAAAAGAAAAAATGTCAGGTATAGCGGTGCACACCATTAACCCCAGTACTTTGGAGGCCAAGGCAGATGGCCATCCAGAGTTATCTTGTGAGATCCTATCTTGAAAATAAGAAAAACCTTTGTACATGAACTGGCTCTTTGGAGCCCGTTTCCTATGGAGGGATACCTTGCTCAGCTTAGACACGGGTGGGGAAGGTCTTGGTCCTGCCTCAAGTGGTATGGCAGACTTTGTTGACTCCCCTTGGGAGGCCTCACCCTCTCTGAGGAGTGGTTGGGGGGGTGGAATGGGAGGTGGGGAGGGAGAGGGAACTAGGTAGGATTGGTATATAAAATAATAAAAGATTGTTTAAAAATATGAATAAAGAGGAAATAAAAGCAATAGAAAGCCGAGTGGTGGTGGCAGACACCTTTAATCCCAGCAGAGGATTAATTAATCAGGAGGCAGAGATAGGCAAATTTCCGAGTTTGAGGCCAGCATGGTCTACAGAATGAGTTCCAGAACAGCCAGGACTGTTACACAGAGAAACCTTGTCTCAAAAAATCAAAGCAAAAAGAAAGAAAAGTGACTTACTTCACTTTCTAGACCACTCTGATGCATGGTGGCTGAGGCCCAGAGGAGGCAGGGAAGTTGGCCAAACCTTAGGAACTAGTGTACAGCAGGTTCCAGCCCCAAGTGTAACCCTAACACTATTTTTTGTTTGTATTGTAGAAGAGCAAGGATTTGAATAAGTCCCCTAATGAGAAATGGTCCTGTCACTTCTTTATGAGGACGCTAGAAGATGCAGAGGGGTGCCCATGTGCTGGGACATCCTGGGGTAGGATTAACATTGACCCCTAAGCATGGAGATTTGCCCACTCTCCACCACTGCCTCCCAGTTTGCTGAAAGTGACTCGAATCTCAATTGAGACCACGTCTCTAGAGGGTTCTGTGAAGCCCAGTCTTCTAGGCAGGTTCAGTGCTAGCATTAGGTCTCAACTTGGTGCATCAGGGAGTGGGTCAGCCTCAGTCCCCAGAGAGGCACAATGTCGGCTTACTTCCAGGAGGTGGAGCTATAGGACTGAGCGGTCAAGAGTGGGCGGGGCTGAAGAGGTGTTTACTGTGGGTGGGGTTACGAATGCTGCAAGCATAGGGGAGTCGGGCTGTGGGAGGGAATGCCATTTAGAGAGAGAACTGAACTGCTCAACCTAGCTGGGAGGGCAGCTCTTCCCCACCCCCGGATGTGGGCAGGACTGGAGCACAGAGGCCGGAGCCGAGTCCGCGTGTGGTGCCCAGGCTTCACCACCCTGCGGGATACAGGCAAGTGCATCTGGTTTTCACGTGCAGCATTCTCCCTCCTAAGGGGAGAACCTGCAGTAGAGTGGGCGTGGCAAGTTTGGGCCCTGGCTTTCCTCTGGCTTCCGTTCTAGGGTTCCAGCCCGCAAAATTTGAATTCTGGTGTATTATCGACTTGGGAATCTATATTTACCCTTCCTAGGAAGATGGCTTAGTGCATAAAGGTGCTTGCCTGAATTTGATCCCGTAATCCTTGTGTTGGAAAGAGAACCGACTCCTGCAAATTGTTCTCAGATGCAAACTAACAAATAAATGGGGGGTGGGAGACTCCATCTTTGCCTGCTCATCTCTCCTAGGCCTGTCTTTTAGATCTCGTGTCCCTCCCCATGGAGTCTAACTCCCACGACATGGGTTCGTTGGATTCTTCATCTTTCCTTTCTTGAGTCTGAGAGCATCTGATAGCCTGACAGGGTACTTTGGGATCTGGGAGAGTCTGAACTAGCGGCTAGGCACATCCGGTTGTGCTATTGGGGTTCTCTTAATCTGTATTCCTGGGCAAAGGGCACCGCATGAGAAACAAACAGGGGTGGGACAACTGGTGACTCATTCTCTGAATGGGTCCTGGAGCCTGGGTGCGCTGAAACCCCAGAGAATGCCTTTCCTTGATTGTACAGCTGCTAGCCAGTGGTGGTAGCACACACCTTTAATCCCAGCATTTAGGAGGCAGAGGCAGGTGGATCTCCGAGTTCGAGGCCAGCCTGGTCTACAGAGTGAGTTCCAGGACAACCAGGGCTACACAGAGAAACCCTGTCTCGGAAAATCAAAACAAATCAAAAAATTGTACAGCTCCAGGCACACATTGGGAAAACGGGTGATCTCTAGTTGGCAAGGAAGACTGTTGTCTTCTGTCCACAGAAGAAGGGTAGTTTAGTCTCAGGATATACAGGGGAAAAGCCTAAACTTGGAGCTGGCCAAAATGGGGACAAGCTCTGGCCAGGACAGCCTTCCTTTGCAGTGACTTATCTAGTGCTCACTTCCGTTAGAACAGCAGTTCTTCCTAAAGCTTCAATCCTTAAATGCACTCCCTCATGTTGTGGTGACCCCAGCCATAAAATTGTTTTGTTTTGTTTTGTTTTTTTCTTTTCTTTTCTTTTTTTTTTTTTTTTTGGTTTTTCGAGACAGTGTTTCTCTGTGGCTTTGGAGCCTGTCCTGGAACTAGCTCTTGTAGACCAGGCTAGTCTCGAACTCACAGAGATCCGCCTGCCTCTGCCTCCCGAGTGCTGGGATTAAAGGCGTGCGCCACCACCGCCCGGCTATAAAATTGTTTTCATTGTTACTTCATAACTAATTTTGCTACTGTTGCGAATTGTGGTGTAAATATATGATATGCAAGGGTTGCAACCCACCCACAGGCTGAGAATCTCTGCCTTAGAACCTTTCTTATTAAAAAATCTTGGGAGAGACATGGAGCAAGGAGCTGGTCCAATCAGTGACAGCAGAAGGTGGGTGGACCTCTAAGTGATGAGAATGATTTATCTCTAGGCCTGACTCTGAGAGGAAACTGGCTTTGTTTTGGATGAACTCTCAGGGAACCCAGGTTGTGGTGGGCAGGGAACTGGCATAGGGGATTCGGAAATGGATGCCGTCCTCTGCTGGAAAGGGGAGCACCTATCCTGTAGTGTGGGAGGTGTGGGAGGTGTGGGGGACCAGATGAGGACACTCTGTTCTCTGTGTCCAGTGCAGTGGCCAGAGTGAGGGCTGGGGCTGCAGCTCAGTTGGTAGAGTGTTTGCCCTGGGTTCCACCCCCAGCACCACATAAACCAGATGTTTATGAACACCTATCTTCCCAGCCCTGCAGAGGTGACCACAGGGAAAGTTCCAGGCTACCCTACTGCATATGTGGTGCATATCTTTAATTCCAGCGCTCAGGAGGCAGAGACAGGTAGAGCTCTGTGACTTTGAGGCCACCCTGGTCTACATGCAAGTTCTAGGCCAGCTGGGGCTACATAGTGAGACCCTACGTCCAAAAAAAAAAATGAAATGAAAAGAAATATATAATATATATATATTTTATAAAAATATAGTGCAAATAGGAGTTTGAAGAAGTGCTGACTGTGATTCCTTGGGCTCTGACGCTGTAACCATTGTTCCCCTCAACTGTACTGTGCACCCTAAGGCAGCACACTCCTGGAACTCCAGCCTCCTCAGAGAGACCCTGGCTCAGGGCTGCCTAGGAGAGGAATTGCACACACCTGAGGGGTCCCAAGAAGATGCTTGGAACAGAGTTGACAGTGGGAAGGGGTGAGCCTGTGGAATCAGTGTTAACACAAAGGGGGAAGGCAGTTCAGTGGCACACTTGGCCTTTCTCTTCATAGCAGATGGAGGCTATCATTTGCCCAGCCTTACCTGGAATTCTCAGTCAGCACTGTCAGCTCTTTGTCAGAAAGGCTACCTTCCCAGAAAGCTGATGCTCACACCAGGCCTCCCAGCTGGAGGGCTTATCAACACAGAAATAGCAGTGGTTGCCCAGATGTTGCCCGACTGATACCTGCTCCTCTCCAGCCCAGGTCCTGGGGCAGCCAGGGACGTCTCCTCAGACAACCCTGCTGTCCGAGTGTGGCACCCGCTGTCACTGTCCGGTCTGGCGATGCCATGGTTATACTCACTACTGCAGGCTGGGACAGTGGTCAGCACTGAAGGCCAGGAACCAAGTGCTCTGGGCCTGATTTGAGCAGCAGACTGGCAAAGGTCAGACTTGGAAATCACAAGCTGAAATGAAGACATAGTAGGTCCAGCAGTCTTGAACCTAACTCAAAAGGATCAATCACATTTAACTAGCTGAAATCATCCATCCTGGCAGAGACCTAGGGCATCTTTGCCATGAAGGTCTTATAATCTATCTTCTTGCTCCCGGGGGTTTGGTTTTGCTGTGAGCAACTTTAATCCTTGCCTTATTCTCTCCATCTGTCCTGAAAGACAGGAGTTCTTTTGGCAGTTCCTGGGAGTTTGCTAGGTCCTCAGTAAAGATGGCAGGGCATTCCAACCATTCTGATTAGACTCCGGTGGAACTCAGCGAAGAGAAGGACTTTATCCTAGAGCGCATGGTCCCATGTGGTGAAAAGTAATTCCCAGTAATGTTCTTGGGTTTGAAGAAGGAAAGTAGAAGGGAGGTGAGGGGGCAGAGCCCTCCTGAAAGACTTCCCTGTAGACACACAGAAGCGTGTGAAAGAGAGGCCACCAAGCAAGCTGTTTCTTCCCCTGAAATGAGCCACGTCTGAACCTCTGTTGTCTCGGGAGATGGCATAAGGACATAACTTGGAATGAAGGTAGGTGATGAGTACTATATAGAGATTGGGGTTCTGGGAAGAAAACTCAAAATAGATATTCAGGCCGGGCATTTTCTATAGTTTAATAGTAAAGATTTCTATGTCTGTCTTTCAACACAGCTCCTCAAAGACTGGTCCCATGGGCCTCTGGGGCCTGGCACTGAGGAGTGGGGTAGGCGCTGGAGGAAAGTGGATGTGGTGCACATTAATGAGATAGGTAGAGCCAGCCTGGAGGCCCGCCTGGGGGAGTGCAGAGGGGCCAGGAGAGCAGTGTGTTTTGACTTGGATGCTTACAGCTTCTAGAAACTACAGCTTCATTATTTTTTCTTGTCATAACAAGGCTTTGAAAGTGTACAGCTCTGATAGCAGTGGGCCTTAATTAGCCTTCTGGGGAGCGGTGTTCGGGACGCTGGGGTTTCACCTGACTCTTCATAGTATAAGTAAGATTAGCACACTGCAAGCCCGGTGGTGGTGGTGGCGCACTCGGGAGGCAGAGGCAGGTGGATGGATCTCTGGATTTGAGGCCAGCCTGGTCTACAGAGTTGGCTCCAAAACTATGTAGAGAACCCCTGTCTTGAAAAACAAAAACAAAAAACAAAAATTCACACACTGCAACAGAAAGGATATACATGGCCAAAACATGGAGTGAATTCTCGACTTTTTAGCTTTGTTCTTTTTCCTGTTCTTCCAGGAACCATGGCCAACTGAAGACTGTAGTATGCAAATGAGCTTGTTTAGGGGTGCGGAGGTAGCCAGGGTGGTCAGGGGAGGGTGGCGGTGCACCTGGACAGGGCAAGGCCAAGGTCTCTTTGTAGCCTCCTGCTTACTTGGGGAGCTACCTGCCTCTCTTTGTCTATGGGTGGTGCCAACAAACTTAAGCCAGGAAGGCCATCTTCCCCTCCAGACTTCTCCCTTCCCTTCTTAGTTTGGTTTCTGTTTCTCTCACCCACTGGAGGCATCAGGGTGGCGAGTTGCACGTTATTGGGAGGTATGACAAACCTTAGCAGGGTTACCACAGAAAGGGGTTTAGGGAGTCTTATAGGCAAGTGTGAGCTTTCCCAGTCTCTCTGAGATAGAGTCCAGAGTGTCAATAGCACTCTAACATCCAAAATTGTCTTCAGCCAGTCTTTGTGTGTGTATGTGTGTGTGTGTGTGTATATATATATATATATGTATTATATATATTCTTTTTCCATTAAAATTTTTTTCTTTTAACTAATTAATTAATTAATTATTAAAATGTTATATGCGTTAGTGTTTTGCCATGGGTTTCGGGTCCCTTGGAACTGGAGTTACAGACAGTTGCAAGTTTCCATGTAGGTGCTGGGAAATCTGGGTCCTCTGGAA
>JAQHUG010000001.1:5831837-5866001 GCA_028555095.1 Dicrostonyx torquatus
TTTTTTATTAAAATTTTTATTTTTATAATTTTTTGTTATCAGTATGGTTATATGTTTGGGCTATGTGTTCATGAGTGCAGGTGTCTGAAAAGGCATTGGATTCCTTGGAGCTGACAAGGGTGAGGGAACCAAATGTATTCTCTGGAAGAGTAGTATATGCTTTTAACTGCTGAACCATCTCTCTGGGCCCTCTTTTCCCAGTGTGTGTGTGTGTGTGTGTGTGCGCGCGCGCGTGCACTCATACACATTATGCAGTGTGTATTTGTGTGGAGGCCTGAGGCTGATGTTAAGAATCGTCTTCAATCACTCTTCCATCCCATTTGTAGAGGCAGGCTCTATCAGTCAAATCCAGAGCTTGACAATATGGATGGTTTTGCTAGCCAGTTTGCTCTGGGAATCCTGTCTCCAGCTTCCAAGGCAGTAGTTACAGGCAGGCTGTCACTCCCACCTGGCATTGCTGTGGGCTGGCAGGATCTGAACTGAGGTCCTCATGCTTCTGTAGCGAGCATCTCAGTTTCCACAGCCAACACATCCTTTCTTATGCTCATCCACCTCCAGTCTTGCCTGCTGTCTTTCCTCTTTGTTTGGGTGTGGCAGTAGGAGATACACATGCTCTGATTTATGTGTGCATGTGCAAGTTGGCATCAGGTGTCTTTCCCAATTGTTCTCTACCTTATTTGAGACACGATCTCTCATGAACCTGGAATAGCTTAGCTGGTCGGCCATAGGGTTCCATGGATCCTTACTTATGGGAGAACAGGTACGCCACATGCCCAGGTTTTTACATACTGGGGATCCAAATAGGTTCTTATGCTTGTATGGCAAGCATTTTACTAACTGAGCCTCCTCCTCAGTCCTGTCTCCTATTCTTGCCTGAAAAGTTTTTTCTTTACCCTGTAGATTTGTTTGTTTGCTTTTCAAGACAGGATTTCTCTGTATAGCACTGGCTGTTCTAGAACTAGCTCTGTAGACCAGGCTGACTTCAAACTCACAGAGATCCACCTGCCTCTGCCTCCCAAGTGCTGGGATTAAAGGTGTGCGCCACCACCGCCCGGCGCGATTTTTTTTTTAATGTGTCTGGGTGTTTGCTGGTTGCACCTCCAGTCTCTGCACCTGATCATGTGTGCTGGATGCCTGTGGAGGCCAGAAGATGGTGTCCGATCCCCTGGAAAGAAAGTACAGGTAATTTTGAACTATCATGTGGGTGCTGGGAATCAAACTTGGGTCACTTTGGAGCAGTGGTTCTCAACCTTCCTAATGCTGCAACTCTTTAACACAGTTCCTCATATTGTGGTGACCTCCAATCATAAAATTATTTCGTTGCTACTTTGTAACTAATTTTGCTGCTGTTATGAATTGTAGTGTGTTCGAGACCAGCCTGGTCTACAAGAGCTAGTTCCAGGACAGGCTCCAAAGCCACAGAGAAACCCTGTCTCGAAAAAAAAAAAATTGTAGTGTAAATATTTTGGAGATAGATATTTTGCCAGAGTCGGGGGTCACAGCCTATGGATTGGGAAACACTGCCCTGGAAAAACAGTCAGTCCTTTTGACTGCTGAAGTATCCCTTCAGTCTCCCCGCTTTGAGACAAGGCAGTTGTATAGCTCAGGCAGGTTTTAATTTTTCCTCCCCATTGCTCCACCTCCACCTTGTAAGATTCAGGATTACAGGCATGCACCACCACTCCTGCTGTTGCAAGTCTCTCAGGCTGAAAAAGCAAACACATCCATTCCCTTTTGTAGGTAGATTCTTCTGCCATCTGAATTTTCTCCAAAATGTCCACCATGTGTTGCAGGCACACCAGAGTAGGAAGAGGGTACATTCCCTAGGGAGGCTTAGAGCCTGGAAAACCATAGAGTCTTCAAATCCATGCTGTCCCTGGAGGGACAGCAGCTGGATCTACAGGGACATGATACCAGATATAGTTGTTCTGTAGTCAAATTCTCCCGAGTGAAGAAGACAGCTTGCTAATAGTCCTTCTGTGAGGAGACATTGAATGCACTCCCTGGATCTTATCAGGTTTGCAGCCGATATTTGGGAGTGGAGGTCAGAGATTGTCCTGAGCAGCTTCTACACCCAGTTGGTGGTGGAACCTCTGAAAGGGCAGATGAGAGAAATGCTCAGGGCAGCATGGAGGACCAAGCCCAGGGACCAGTCCCTAAGGGCCTGCTGAAGGCCAGATCAGGCAACAGTCAAAATTGGACAAAATGGAAGGAGATAACTCGTGTGGCAGGAAAGAAAAAGGAGAGACTGAGTAAGAGTCCTAGATCACCAGGGACTAGTACTATCCCACCGTCAGTCGGTGTCCTTGGATGAATGACGGGAGGAAGTGTGCCAAGGAATGCTACTCACAGGAAGTGGAAATGTTTGGGAGAGGAAGGGCACCACGAACACACACTCTCAGGTCCTCCTGGGTCCACTGTGCATGCCTTATCACCAAGGTAGCAAAGACCCTGGAGGTCTACTTATAGCCAGGAATCTACCCGAGGAGACTAACTCCCCAGACCTAATGGCTGGGTAGGGCTAATTACTCCCAAAGGAACTAGGGATGTGTTGACTTGAATCTGGGGAAAGCCACACTTCTGTAATTTCTACAGAAACAAAAGATAAACATGCTTTCCCCTTCCACCTGGCTCAAACCATGTCGAGTGCTGAGCACCATGGCTGTTAGCATTGTCACCAGGAGCACGTGTTATCGACCAGAGACCCTCTGGACTGAGCCTGTTGGCATTCCTCCACAGTAGGAAGGGTTGGGACCCTTTCCTCAGATCCCATACCTTTGGCATCTCCTTGCCTACTCTAACTTTGCTGTATTGTCTATGGCTTGTGGTCTTGGGAGATGCTGGAATGTATAAAGGTGGAAGGTTATCTGAAGGTGAGGGCAGGGGGCCTCCAATTGTCTGTGTTTGGAGAAATTGTCATCCATGTTGGATGTGACACTTTTCAGAATTTAGCTTCTTTGGGGTCATTCATGCTCTGTAGATGAGTCCAATAAATTCATTGGCGTGCCAAGTTGGACCTTGGTGGAATTATTACTTTTGTCTGTTTTTGGTGTGCTGTCTGGGAAGAGTAGATGTTTATGTCTCCCCATATGAAAGTTCTTGCAGCATCTCATTAGCTGGTGTTTGTAAAGCTAAAATAATCTAGTAAGGGAAAAAGTCAGGCCGTAGACCTGCCCGTAGAGCTTGTGCGTCACCAGTCCCCCAAATCCAGGACACCACAGGAAAGACAGCAAGTGGCAGCTGTGGTGACATTTTGTTTATGCTGTAACAAATAAAGTTTGCCTGAAGATCAGAGTGCAGAGCTAGCCACACTAGTTAGCCATAGAGGCCAGGCAGTGGTGGTGCACACCTTTAATCCCAGCACTCGGGAGACAGAGGCAGACAGATTTCTGTGAGTTCAAGGCCACTCTGGGCTACATAAGATTGAATCAGTCTAAAAGAAAACAGAGCTCACACCTTGGATCCCAGCACTAGGCAGGTGGAGACAGAAGCATTATGGCAGAGAGAGGGATATAAGGTGGGAGGAGATAGGAGCTCAGAGAATTCAGTCTGAGGTTTCATAGAGACAGGATCTTGCCTATTCCGTCTGAGCATTTGGAGAGGTAAGAACTCTAGTGGCTGACTACTCTGCTTCTCTGATCTTTCAGTTTTCACTCCTTTGATAACTTTTTTATTACTAAAACCAATTAGAATTCGTGCAACATTCAGCATTATCTTGTATGTGCTGGACTCTCTCTCTCTCTCTTTTTTTTTTTTTTTTTTGAGACAGGATTCTCCGTGTAACAGTCCTAGCTGTCCTGGAGTTAGCGCTTGTAGACCAGGCTGACCTTGAACTCACAGAAATCCACCTGCCTCTGCCTCCCAAGTGCTGGGATTAAAGGCATGCGCCACCAACACCCGGCTTCTTTATGAGAGGGCCTGTTAATACCCTAACTTTGCACACTAGGAAATGGAGGCTGAATGAGTCTCAGGTCCTACCTGGGGAGTAGCCAGTCTAAGATGCTTACCTGAATGGTACCTAATTGTTCACATGTAGTCACCAGACATGAAACAATATCAGATACTCTTGAGTACAGGAGGAAGCACAGCAAGGCCCTCCACAGTGCGGGCTCTCCTCCCTCAGTTCCACACAGGCTTGGAAGTGCTGGGCTCTCATTCTTTTTTTTTTTTTTTTTTTTTTTTGACAGGGTTTCTCTATGTAGCAGTCGTGGTTGTCCTGAACTCTCTTTGCAGACCAGGCTGGTTTTGAACTCACAGAGATCCGCCTGCCTCTGCCTCCTGGGTTTAAAGGGATGCACCACCACTGCCCGGCTAAAAACATTATTTTATTATTTTGAGACAGGATTTCTTTATGTATATAGCCTTGGCTGTCTTGGAACTTTCTAAGTAGAGCAGGCTGGCTCTGAACTCACAGAGATCTGCCTGCCTCTGCTTCCTGGGTGCTGATTAGAGGTATGTGCCACTATGCATGGCTACTATTTTTAATTATGCATATGTGTGTGGGTCTGTGCATATAAGTGCTAGGATGTCTCTAGAAATAAAATTACAGACAGTTGTAAGCCCACTGATATGGGTGCCGGGAACTCTGTATGTCCTCTGCAGGGGCTGTATACACTCTTAACTGCTGAATCATCTCTCTAGACCCGCTTTTAAAAAAAGACATTTTTATTTGTATCTGTGTATGGTTGGGGGTAAGGGTGGGTGTGGAGATCAGAGAACAGCGTTTGGAAGTTGGTTCTCTCCTTTCAACACATGGGTCCCTAACTCACAGCGTGAGACTTGCAGAAAGCACCTTTACCCACTTGAACCCTCATGCCGGCTTTTAAAATGGTTTGGTGTAGTCTGGCCTCAAATTCACACTTTGTCGCTGAGGATGACCTTGATTTTCCTGCCTCTACCTTCTAAGGACTGGCTTTACAGGCGTAGGCCACCACTCCTGGCTCTTAGGTAGCTAAGGTCTAGTGAACCTCCCTTAGCCAGTAGAATCCGGCCGCCTACTCTAGCCGGGTTTCATTCAGCACAAGCCGGCCGCGTTGGCCGCAAAGGGCGCATGCGCGGGTTCTAGGCCCCCCCCCCCTTTTTTCCCCGGCGACCCCGAGGCTGGTGCGTGGACACTAGTCTTCGCGGGCTGGCGTGAGCGCGCGCAAGGGGAGGGGCGTGTGCAGGGCAGGGGCGCGCGTGCGCGCGCCACGCGCATGCGCAGCAGCAGGCGGCGGTGCGAGCCGAGCTGGGAGATGGCGGCAGCAGCGGTGGAGCGGAGAGTGTGAGCGCCGCCCGGGAGCCTCTGGCCCGGGCGCAGTGCGACCCCGACCCCACCCGCCTGCTTGCCCACCATGGGCAATGAGGCCAGCCTGGAGGGCGGCGCGGGTGAAGGGCCGCTGCCGCCCGGAGGCTCTGGTCCGGGTCCGGGCCCCGGAGCAGGGCAGCCTCCTTCAGCACTAGCAGGCGGCGGACAGCTCCCCTCAGCTGGAGCTGCGCGAGCGGCAGGACCCCTGGCCCCTGGTCTCGGTACGGTCCCCGGTCCCGGCCCCGGCCCCAGCCCCGGCCCCGGCCCTGGCCCGGGCAGGTAAGAGAGCGGTCTGGGTGCCTAGGGGGCAGGGAGCTGTGGTCCGAGTCTGGGGCCGGGGCCTGGAATCCCACGATCTAGTGGACAGCCAGTTCGGGTCGGCCTGCTAGATTGGCGTGAGCTGGGTGGTCATGGGGGGCAACCCTAGGTTTCCAGCTGCCCCGCCTTGACAGGACAGGATGGTGAGTACAGGGTTAGTCAGGGCCTGCAGACTGTGACTTCGTCACAGTCCCCCAATTTTCTTCCCCCTAATGCAGGGGCCCAACAGCTCAAGAGGGGCTTATGTAACCTTAGCCTGGTCCCTCTGCACAGGGGAGCAATGGGATGGAAGACATTCTCCCTGTCTGCCAGTGTCTGCATATGTCCATTGTGTTAGGTCGAGGAAAGAGCACAATGGGAGTGGCTGTCAGGGAAGATAAGTGTCACTGCTAAGAATAGGAAAAGATGGGAATAGTTGAACCATGAACTTGGTCCTTTGCTTTCCTTAAGCATTTCGTGGCTGTCACTGTCTTTGGGGGAAGGAAACTTGTCCACTGGATACTATCAGGCTCAGTGCTTTCATCAAGGGTTCATGAACGCTTTCAGGTGAAGCAAAAATGCTATTGAGTTACCTAGCACCAGATACTAACCCATGGCTTAAGGATTTAGATCAACACTGCCAACCAGCGGGAAAGCTGAAACCCACATAGAATGGTTTAAACGGAATAGATCTGGTCAAATATTTCAAGACCAGCTTGTTTTAGATGTTTGCCAACCCAGATTCTGCAAAAACAAGTTGCGTTGAATGCAGAGGCTGTGAGTGCTAACCTGTGTCAGCAGACTGAAGACTACCAAGAGATGACAGGGTAAAATGGAAGGCATCATTTTTACACCAGTTGGGCCTGGGGAGTAGCATACTCCTTGGGGGCGGTGCTTCCGTCTCCATACGAAGCTGCTTTGCCTTTCCCAGAACACAAAAACTCCAAGTAGATTTTTTGCTTTTTCAGATGCCCAGCCATGTCCCTCCTGTGTCTATTTCCTCAGAAGTCATTCCTTAGACGACTCACTCAGATGAAGCTGTTAGCAGCCCGAAACCTGCTTCAAACTAGCCAGCCCGTGAACACACCTTTTAGAGGCGGAATTTGCTATTACCCTAATGCAGCTGAGTAGCACACGGCTCTTAGCACTGCAAACACTGTCCATCTTGCTGCGTGTTGAGCTGCTGTTTGGGCTTTAGCCTGAGACAGAAGCTCACCACGCTTCAGTCCTCTCCCTCCAAGGGAAAGCTACAGAGAATGGAAAAACACCTTGTTGCTGAGAGCTCTAGGTGGGGAATTTACCATCTTTCTTCCGCTTAGCCAAACTGGCTGCCCCGCTAGTTGTTTATCAGATGTTGCAGAGACAAGCATATGGAGTTCTGGAAGGACCTGGCAGCTTAGAGGGACAGGAAAGAGGCTGCTGTATTCTGCCCATACTCCTCAGTGGTCCGTTTCTGTCCTACCTGTGACTCCTGCTACAGGGCAGACCCATCCTCTGCCACATGTGCAGAAACCATGAGATTGCTGGATTTGGCAAATACAACACATCTTGCCAGCTGGGCACAGGGCTCACACATAGGCCTGTGTTCTTGAGGTCCTTCAGCTTTCAGACTCATGAGGTGAGTCCGGTGGCTTGTCACCAACACTCAGACTGAGGACCCTTAGGGGCAGCTCTTCCAGCTGCTGCTCAGTTTAGCATCTCAGCTAAGCAGGCAACTGCATTGTCTGTCTCTCCTTCAGGCTCGGAATGGCTTCTACTTCTCACCAGTGCATCTCAGGTACCTGATACCGAATTTAGCATGTTCCGTTCTGAGATGCTGATGAGAACAGATTGGCCCATCAGTGGAGAAAAAGCCCGTGGCATGCGCCTCTAGGCATCCAGCGAAGAACATTACATATGTATTTGTTTCCCACAAGGTCTTGAGTTTTGTAGCAGTCGGAAACCTTATAGTATTGGGGAGGGGGTCAAAAGAAGGTGCAATTAAATTTCTAACCCCATAGGGGAACTGAGGCTCCTAGGGAGTGGAATCCTGGTTCTTTCCTTTTGCCATGTCACCTCCTATCACCTCAAGCTGAATTTGTTTTCTCAGCCTCATACTTAGCTGACTTGGACTCTGTGAGGGGGTGGCTTCAGCATTCAAGGCTGAAGAGCCTGACTTGAATTCAGTGAGCATCAGTGCTGCCACACCCATAGCGTTGTCTCAGCCTGCGGGGTGATGGGGATTCAAGCACTGGAGGGCTCCATAAGGAACAATTTTCTGTTCCTGGTCTTGGGTTCATTACATATGGTTATTTCGGCTCTGCTTTTCCCAAAGAGTGACAGGTTAGGAGAAAGCTGATCTCTGTCTCAGACACTGCTTTCTGAACTGTGTGGCCTGGTAGGGACTATCCTATTAGAGGAAGGGGCACCATTCATTCATTCATTCATTCATTCACTCGCTCACTCATTTATAGAGATGTATCAGTGTACAGCAAGAGCACAGGATGATGGGATTTTACCTGTAGACATATCCATGGCATACCACCAGATTAAGACCAGCCCTTGTAAGTACCTAACAGAGTACCTTTGGGGAAAAAAATGCTCAAAGGAGCTGGGAGGTAGCACAGTGGCAGAGGGCTTACCCAGCACCTATGAGGCCTTGGATTCAAGCCCCAGTACTGAAAAAGCCCCTAGTACCCTGTTTATTGGGTACTAGAGAGATGGCTCAACAGTTAAAGAGCACTGACTGCTCTTCTAAAGCGTTCCAATTTTAGTATATGTGCTGCCAAAGCAAACACTGACTGCTCTTCTGGATGACCTGAGTTCCATCCCTGGCAACACACGTTGGCTCACAACCATCTATAACTCCAGGGGATCTCACACTCTCTCCTGGCCTCCACAGACATCAGGCACACGTGGTGCACAGACATACATGCAAACAAAACACCCATACACATAAAAAATGAAACTTATGAAAATTACACAAAGCAGGGATGGAGAGATGGCTCAGTGGTTAAGAGAGTTTGCTACACTATCATGAGGACCTGGGTATGGATCCTAGTACACACAGAAGCTTGGCATCTCACACAAACCCACAACCTCAGTACTGAGGGGTGCGGGCATAAACAGGAGGAATCTCTAAGACCTGCCGGCTTCCAGCCTATCCGAGAAAATGAGAGCCCCAGATCCAAAAGGAGTAAGTAGAGAGCTGTGGAAGAGACACACAGTTCCCTCTTTGGGGTCTTCCTATGTGGACATAGGTGTATACACCCCTCCCCCAACTGTACACATAGACTCAGACACATAAATACAAACAGGAGATAAGTAGATCTAAGAAGTTACTTTAAAATTGCACCAAGGGTCCACATAGATCAGTGGCAGCCTGTCTCATCCTCATCAGCTGTAAGGACTTGTAAATGTTTTCTCATTTACTGATCTTCCATAGGTTAGGGAAGGTATCTTAGCCATCAACAGCAAGAACTGGATTTGGCTGCATGAAGGGCATGGGAGAAAAAATATGGTACTTTCCTACCCTCTAGCACTTAGTCTGGTTGGTCAGGTCTCTCTTGAAGAGCCGAACCGTGGATGACCTCTCAGAGAAACTGGACAGTCTCATGTCTGGGAGGTGCCACACTGGCAGTGCGTATAGAGGGTAGTCAAGTAGGAACACGAAGGGCACAGTTAGGTTTTGGGAGAGGGAGACACCTGAAGCATCATGGAAAATTTATTGGAATTCAGAGAGAGAGCAAGAAAGAGGAAGAGGAATGTGATCTACATTGGTAGAGACAGCAGAGAAAGAGACCGAATGCAAGACTAGGAGAGAGATGGGATAAATTCAGGTGAGACATCTCTCTCTACCCGACAAAATCCATAATTCCCTTTTAGCTCATATGTCGTGGAGAAATTTTGAGCCAAAGACAGCTGGGCACAGAGAACCTGGTTGTTGGCTGGATAGGCATGAGTGCTCAAAATGGATTCGTCAGGCATGGTGTCTGATTGTCCAGGTATACTGTGTTAGCTAATAGTCATGGACTAGTGCAATCTACAGAGAACTAGTGTATACAGAGAGAGAGAGAGAGAGAGAGAGAGAGAGAGAGAGAGAGGACACAATCTCCTACAGTGAACTAGTGTATACAGAGAGAGAGAGAGAGAGAGAGAGAGAGAGAGGAGAGAGAGAGGACACAATCTCCTACAGTGAACTAGTGTATACAGACAGACAGAGAGAGAGGACACAATCTCCTACAGTGAACTAGTGTATACAGACAGATAGAAAGAGAGGACACAATCTCCAGGTTTGGAAACAATGGTCATTTGTCGTTTAGAGGCCTACATGGCCCCAGTGGCTTAGTTTTTGGGAGTGGGGGTATGTATTAAAGTAAGCTTCCTTTAGAATAGTGACATTGCCAATTTTACTCAAGGGGGCAATCATTTTGATATTTCTTGCCAGGAAAAAGGGGCAATGTTGATAATATTGTTCCCATCACTGGTGGGACAGGTAAGACACCGTAGGATTTTCTGTTTTGTTTGGTTTTTGGAGACAGAGTCTTACTCTAGTGCCTGAGCTGGCCTGGAATTCATTATATGACCCAGGGGGGTCTTGGTTTAGGATGCTCTGCTCGCCTCTGCTTTCCATGTGCTGAGACTCCAAGCATGAGCAACCATGTCTGGCTGTGGATTTAAAATGTATTTTTCTACAGGCGTGAGTGGCAATGTCTGGCTGTAGGTTTAAATTTTTTTTTCTAGAGGAGAAATTAGAAGAGAGGCTATTTAAACAAACAAACAAAACAAGATTACCATGGAAAATTTCAAGCATAGATAATAATAGAGGGAATAGTCTAATAAAGGTGTGTGGTCCAATTGCTCAGCTATAGCCGTCACCAACTCATAACCAGGCAAATTTCACTTACCCCTCGCCCTTTCTCCTGAAACAAATTCCAGACATTCCAACATCCCATCATCAGTATTCCAGTGTATACTACCAAGAAACAAGAGCTTTGTACAAATGTAACCATAGTGCAATCTTCATATCTAAATATACATTTCCTTCCTTCCAGAGAAGGTTTGCTAGGAATTACCCCAGGGCCTCATGAATGTTAGGTAACAACATGTTCTTTTTTAAAATTTTTATTTTTAATTATGTGCATTTCTGTGTGTCTGTGTGTGGGTATGCACCTGAGAGCAAGTGACCAGAGAAGCCAAAAATATTGACTCTCCCTTGAGCTGGATATAGGTAGTTTGAGCCACTCAAGATGGGTGCTGAGAGCTGAACCTGACTCCTTTGCAAGAGTAGAATATAATGTTAGCTGATGAATTGCCTCTCTAGTGCCCCAACAACTTGTTCTTTTGGTTTTTGAGACTGGGTTTCTCTGTGTAGCTGGCCTCAAAACAGGGTTTCTCTGCGTATCCCTGGTTGTCCTGGAACTCGCCCTGTAGATCAGGCTGGTGTCCAACAATTTGTTCTTAATCTCCGGGAAAACTTGGATGTGGTTCTGTTTTCTGATTGTCTTATAGATTTTGATAATTGGTTTGTTCAAAATGTGTATATGAAAAATCTAGTCTCTTTAATACCCTGTCTCTCACTTTGTTCATTTTGTAATTTATGTATTACAGCTCTGAGTCACTTATTCTGTGGTCCTTCATATTCTGGACTATTTCATTGCATTCTTGTGGTGTCATAAAAGATGTATCTTGGCCAGTGTTTTCCTGAAAATTGGTTATGATATTTAGAATATTCAGGTTCACATTTCATCATCATCATTAGTAGTAATTATTAGTAATTATTGTAGTGCTGGAGTTCAAACCCAGGGGACTCATACATTCATATAAATGCTGTACCACTGACTTGTATGTCACAAGCTCACATTTCATTCATTTTATTATTTTTGAGACCAAGGCTTGCTATATGGGTCAAGTTGATCTTAAACTCATTTTGTATAGCCCAGGGTAGCTTCAAACTCTCAATCCTCCTGCCTCAGGCTCCTAAGTGCTAAGATGACAGGCATGTGCCACCATGCTCGGCTGAAATTCTACCTTTAGAAAAAGGGATGAGGAGGAAGATGCTAAAAATAGAGCCTGGCTTTGAACTAATTTGGGAGCCAAAGAACAATGTAATGGCTATAGCGGGTCACATTCTCTTCTTTCTCTGAAGTTCTGAGTGTAAGAAGCCAAAGCTTTCAGTCTTGCCCTTTTAACCCAACTCATGTGAGCCGTCTGTAGATTTGGAGTCGGAAGCTGCAAGGGACTTCAGTAAATCCTCCTCATCTCACCGCTCTGGCATGTCCAAATGGGAACCTTTCCTCTTGCTAGGAGTGGGGATGGGGAGGGCTAGGCCCTGTATATGTGAGCTGCCTAAGAGGCAGAGTCTGTCCCAGAGCCTATGGACCTGTCCTGTTAAACTGCTGTATTCACTGGGCCATGATGGCATGAGCTTTTAATCCCAGCACTCAGGAGGCAGAGACTGGCGGATCTCTGTGAGTTCAAGGCCAGCCTAGTCTACACGAGCTAGTTCCAGGACAGCCAGGGCCATTACACAGACAAACCCCATCTCAAAAAACCAAAACCAAAAACAAACAAAAAACCAAAAAAGAAAAAAATCTGCTGTATTATGTCTAGCTATGGTTACTGGATGACTGCTTCATCATAGTTTTATTTCTCTTGGTGTTTTATTTCTCCCTTGACCTGCCAGGCTGTGAAGAGTCCCCATCTGTCCCAGTCCTCCTTGTCCTTCCTGCCTGGGAACTGTTCTTAAACACTGAAATGGTGGTTGAGGCCTGTATGCTGCAACAGGGCTGAGTGCCGCTTTCTGATATGAACTGTGGGGACTCCTGCCTCAGTCCGCCTCAGGCCAGGAGCCTGTCATAGACTGGCCCAAGCTCATTTCTTACAGGACTATCTACCATCCCCATTTCTACCATGGGGATGGAGGGGTTGGGGGGTGGCTATGGGTGGAACCAAGGACTGTGATTCTCTGTGGTAGGGCAGCTGGAATTCTGATTTCCTGCCCTGTGTGGTTCCCTCCTTACAGACTGGGCCTCTAGTGGATGGGTGTCTGCTGGTCATGGTCATTCTCTGTTTGTTTGTTTTTTGTTGTGTATGTAGTTTTTGTTTGTTTGCTATGGTTCTGTGAATTAAACCCAGGGCTTTGTGCACGCTAGACTAAGCTAGTGCTACTCCCACTCTCCCCAGCCCTGGCCTGCGCCATTCTCCTTGCCTGGTTAACTTACATGCGGGCTCAGATCTGGGGTGCCTTCTCTCAGCTCTGCTGTACTCGGGGCCCCGTCATCAGCATTACTCTATGATGTTCCCTTCCTGATCTTTGCTCTCATGGGCACCCCAGGTTCTAAAGAGAGCTTTGATCTAGAAGAGATTCTTTATCTGCTGTTCCTTACTTCTTTCTAACAAGAAAATCCCTTGGAGGTATATTGGAAACCTTTAGGCCCTTTTAAGGATCAAGTCCAGAAGTGCCTGCCGAAGCCTGGCTGCCTCTAAAGTAGGCGGCTCTCATATATATGAGACTTGATCTCATATATATATTTAACTTTATTTGATGTGCATTGGTACAAAGGTATCAGATCCCCTGGAACAGAGTTACAGACAGTTGTGAGCTGCCTTGTGGGTGCTGGGGATTGAACCGGGGGCTTATGGAAGAACAACCCATTTTCTTAATCACTGAGCTGTCTCTCTAGCCCCTAGAAACTTGGTCTCAAATATAGAGAAGATCAAAGAGCTTGTCCATGAGCACATGAGAAGATAACCCTGCTCTGTCCTCCCTGGGAGTGTCCCTGGCCTTCCAGTGAGCCAGGGCTGGCCAGTGACACTGGATTAGGGAGGAAAACGACCCTCACATGATGCTGAATAACCAACCACTTAGACATGAGTCGGTGATTTGGAAAAGAGGGAAGGTAGGGACATTTCTCAATTGTCACATTGATATATTGCTGTGGGGCGCAGGTAGCAAGGCACTACCTGCACTTAAGTATGTGTGTTATGTGTGTGTGTAAGAGAGAGACAGACAGACATACAGACAGAGACAGTATTCCATGGCATGTATTTAGACCGTAAAGGAAAGCCTCATGTGTTAGATCTTACCTACAACCTTGAGGCAGGGTTTCTCTTTCTCTTGAATTTCTTTATTATTTTATGTTATGTGTATGGGTGTTTGCAACATGTGTATGTTTGGTGCCCACCGAGGCCAGAAGAGGACATTGGCCTCTGGAGATGAAGTTACAGATGGTTATGAGCTGTGATGTGTGTTTTGAGAATTGAACCCTGGTCCTCTGGAAGAGCAGCCAGTGCTCTTAACCACAGAACAATCACTCTAGTCTTCCACACCCTTTTATTTTATGTTTTTGAGACAGGGTCTCTATATAGCCCTGAGACTCCTAGAACTTGCTCTGTAGACCAGGCTGGCCTTGAACTCAGAAATCTGCCTGCCTCTGCCTTCTGAGTACTGGGATTAAAGGTGTGCACCACTACATCTCTCTATATATACCCTTTTAAGATATTTTATTTTTAATTTTGTGTGTGTGTGTGTGTCTGTATGAGGGTTTATGAATGTCAGTGCTTGTGGAGGCAAGAGGCACCAGGTACCCTGGAGCTGCAGTTACAGACAGTGTGAACTGCCTAACATGGGAGCTGAAAATCAAACCCAGGTCCTCTGGAAAAGCAGGAAGTGGTCTACACCACTGAGCCATCCCTCTTGCCCCAGGCAGGGTCTCTTATCCATGGCGGTCTATGCCAGGCTAGCTCCCATCTCACTGCAGGACCTCTGTAGTTACAGATAACCGCTATCACATCTGGCTTTTTACGTTGGTTCTTGCTGTTCAAACAGAGGTCTTTATGCTTGTGTGGCAAGCACTTTGCTTATTGAGCCTAAATTTTTTTAGGGATAGGGTGGGTAGAGAGAGAGCTACCTCAGGTAGCCCGAGATGACCTTGAACTTGTGATCCTCCTCTTTGCTTCCTCCTCCCAAGTGTGCTGGCGTTATAGGCATGTGCCATTACACCAGGCTTTTAAACTAACAGTATTCATTATATACCACATGATGCTTTAAAATATATAAAATTAATTAATGCATTTATTCCCTCACATATTTATTTTCCTGTGGTGAAAAATTGTTTAAATCTACTCAGTCATATTTCAAGAATTTAATAGTGTTATTAACTATAGTTGTGATGATATACACAGTAGCTCTTTTTAATTTATTCTTATTTAACTTGAAGTTGGTATCCTTTGATCAAAGTCTCTGCACTCTTTGTGCAAAATCTTGCACTCTTTGTGAATGGAAACTCTTGTGGGGGTTTTTGCAGTGGAATAGAAGGGGTTTTATTCTCTTAAAATTTATTACTTATTTTGATACTGGTAATTAAACCCAGAGCCTCATACACCCTAGACAAGTGCTGAACTGCTGAGCTAAATCCTTAGTCCAGAAGATAGCTTGTTCTTTTTGAGGCAGGTCTCACATAGCTCAGGATGGCTTCAGGCTCCCTGTGTAGCTGAGGATGATTTTGAATTTGTGGTCTTCCTGCCTGTGTTTCCTCAGTGCTACGATTACAGGCATGTGTTGCCACACCCCGTTTCCTCAGTGCTACGATTACAGGCATGTGTTACCATGCCCCGTTTCCTCAGTGCTAAGATTACAGGCATGTGTTGCCACGCCCCGTTTCCTCAGTGCTATGATTACAGGCATGTGTTACCATGCCCCGTTTCCTCAGTGCTAAGATTACAGGCATGTGTTGCCACGCCCCGTTTCCTCAGTGCTAAGATTATAGGCATGAGTTGCCACGCCCTGTTTCTGCAGTGCTGGGAACTGGCCTGGAGCTCCACGCCTGCCTTCTGAGCTACATATCCAGTTCAGCACTGCTTCTTTGTTTGTTTTTGTCAGGGTCTCACTGTGTAGCCCAGACTGGTTTCTAAATCTTCTTGCCTCAGCCTTCTGAGTGTAGATCATAAGCACCATGCCTGGTGTAGAGGGTTGTAGAAGGAACCATTTGTTGAGCCTATCTTTGGGTGAACCAAGAGAATAAAGGAAGGAGAATAGAATGAATGGGCTTCATCCTCCATGGGCTCGTGGTCTGGGGAAAGACAGAAGCATCTGTCCATATCTTTACTCTCTTTCTTTTTCCTTCTACTTGTCCTTCTTGTCTCTGCTTCTCTTTGTCGCACAGAGGTAGAATAATAATCAAGCACACAGTTAGAATGGATTGTATTATTCCATATCCTAAAATAGTAGAACATATATTTGTATAGTGTTTTACAGCTTACAAAACACATTCAAAACATTATCTTATTCTGTTGGGAGCTTCAAAGGCCTAAGATGAGCGATTCAGAACAGCTAGCTAGCAGACGTTAGCAAACCCAAATGCCTTGCACTGAGCACAGCTGGAGAGCCCTGTCATTTCCCTGCCTCCTTCTCAGACAAGATGGAAAATTTAGCAAGAGGATGGGGAGGGCTGTGGGGAGGCAAAAGGATCAGGAAGTAGGACATTTGGATAAAGGACAGTGTAGGATGAGGAATTATGGGCATCCTGAAATGAAGATCAGAAATCCAGGTTTTGATCATTTGATGTTGCCCCAGACTCCGCACTGAGTCTACACACCAGGTGGATCTTTAGGGCGCTCTTGTTTTATTTTTGAGTTTCTGGGGATCATGCTAGGTAAGCATCCCACCACTGACCCACTCCTACAGCCCTAACTTTTCAGTTTTATTGTTTCTGAACTGAAGGGTTTAACTAGATAATTCCAAAACCCCATTAGCCTTTGACATTTGGTTTCTATGAGATAAATGAAAAGGAAGGATGTTGCTTTCCTCTGTTCTTCAGTCCCACTGAGAATAGAAACCAAGGTCATAAACTGGCCATGGTGGCCCATACCTGTAATCCCAGCATTCAGGAGACTGAGGTAGGAGGGTCACCCTGGGTTCCAGGCCATCATGTGTTACATAGAATATCAGCCTGGGATACAGAATGAGACCCCATCTCAAACAAAACAACAAGATCACAAATGTGTGTCTTTCAGGGGAGTTAGTCACAGCTGTAAATAGAGGATGGCTCATTTACTGTGTTCCAGTGATTTCCTAGAATGGACAAGACTGCAGCCAGGGAAGGCTCCCTAGCACCTTTCCTCCACTGGCCTTCCTGCACGCTCACTGTTCCTTGTTGTGTCCCCTCATTTCCTGAGTGTTCATTAGGTGCTCTAATGGTCGGTGTGCCTAAGATTGCCATGGAGCTAGGTTGGGCAAAGCTTTGTGTGTGGCGAAGGCAGCGCAAGGGAAAGGTTAGCTCAGAAGAGGCTGCTTTTGCCTACTCCACCCAGGCAGCTGGACAGCTGGGTCGAAACTCTCATTTTAGAAGGAAGAACTGCTCCAAGGCTCTGTGGGCTCAGACCAGACCCCCTCAGTGTCAAGGTCCAGTATGTGAGGGTGATCCCTTTAGAAGTATGGCTTGGCTTTAGCAGGTAATGTGTTTGCTCTGTCTCTATTTTAGTTTGAATATCTAACCCACCCCTAATGGATGCTATAATGGCTGCTGTCATCTCCCCAGGCAGAGCTCTGCTTTGATATGGAAGTTGAAGTGTTCAGCAGCCTTTGGTCTTTCTCAGCAGATTCCACCTTTGGGAAACTCTTGTTTTCCATTATTTGAACTGGATTTCCTCATACTTCCTGTCAGCTGGTCCTCTACTCACAGGCTTTGCAGGCATCCACTGTGAGCCTCCATCTGCCATATTCTCAGTCAGTCTGCTCTTCTCTGGTCTTGACATCTCAGCTCCTTTGACTGTAGTGGACTCAGGGGTAGTTGCCTACCTCGGCTGTCCTGCCCAAGGCTCTTAGTACTCTGAGGACAGGAAAGCTCAGAGAACAGGGTCCAGAGCGTAGCAAGTCTCATGGGTTATGAGTGACATAGTCTGAGGGATGAGAGTCTTCACTTATGCAGCAAAAAACATCTTCCTCTGCCTTTCTGAGATCTCTGTGGCAGCTACTCCACACCTATCCAGCCTCATGGCATTCTCTGTGTGAAGGCTGAGTATCCTCTATCTTGGATATATGCAACTCAGGTGTGCATCTGTGGGAGCCTGCCTGGACCCTACCATGTTTTTCTTGTGTATACCTGGAGGTTCCTTTAATCTAGTGAGATTTTTGGTCCCTAACTCTGTTTCCCTGGAGAGAGGGGGTGATAACTAAGGAGTATGCTTGTTTCAGAGAGCCCAGCCACCCCCCTTTCCCAGCCCCTACATCTGACCTTGACTGGCCAGTGTTAAGAGTTTCACGACCAAGGCCTTGCTAGCTAACATTTCGAGATCTGGCAGCTGAAGAGAGCAGGAGAGTCAAAATAAGATTAGAGAGGCCAGTGCCCCTTTACCCTTGCCACAGCCCCTGTGCTCCTGACAGCTTTTCCTTAGCTACACTAACTATTTTAGGCTCTGTCAGCCCATGTTCCCAGGAGCAGCAGGTGCCCTACAGACAAAATTCCTAAACATACATAGGAGACAATGTTGTATGGTGAGGTCTGGGAAAGTGGCTCAGTTGGAAAAGGGCTTTCTGCCAAGCATGAGGACTGGTTGGTCTCATGAGGACCTCAGAATCTGCTCCTGCTCCTCCTCCCTCCATCCTAAAGTGCTGGACTCACAGGTGTGTGCTTGTATGCTCAGCTATCTCTTCTCTTCAACTAAAACAACAAAACAGCAGATAAAACTCATTTTAAGACCTTGAGATATTGTCACTGCTCTATACTGACTTTATTCTAATATATATGTATGTATGAATATAGGTAGAGTGTAGAATATGTATGTGTGTGTATTTATTTTAGAGTAATAACAGGGTTTTTTTTACTAGCAATAATACAAGTGAATGTAATTTAAGATTCCCTGTAGTATATTTTGTCTTTAGGTTATATCTTTCTGGAGATATATAGGTTCATGTCTTAGAGTTATTAGAAATTATTCTTCCCTGTGTGGTTATGCCATTAGTAGGATCTAAAATTAAGCTTATTTATTCTAGTTGGTTTTTAATTTGTGAAGATTGTTTTTTGATCACATATCTGTTTTCACCATATTATTGCACAATTAATCAGCCAAACTTCAGTGGCTTCAAACAACAGTTCTTTAAAAACTTCTCACTTGTACATCTGCAAGCTGGATAGCATTTACTGATCCAGACTGGACTCCAGGCTGCAGCTGGGTCCAGCTCTGTCTAGTGTGTGCCTCATCTTTCCTGGACAGCAGGCTAGCTGGTGGTTCTTGCAGTAAAGATGATGGACACATCGAGGGTGGGTCTAACTGCACAAGCACATTTTAAGCCTCTGGCTTGCTTACTGTGGTGGCTTGAATAAGCATGGCCCCTCATAGGCTCATAGATTGGAATGCTTAGTCACCAAGGAGTGGCACTATTTGAAAGGATTAAAAGGATAGGAGGTGTGGCCTTGTTGGATGAAGTGTGTTCCAGGGGATGGATCAGAATGTAGCTCTCAGCTCCTGCTCCAGTGGCATATGTTCTGCCATACCCCCTGCCCTGATGATAATGGGCTAGTCCTCAGGAACTGTAAGCTAGCCCAGTTAAGTGCTCTATTGTCTAAGTGTTGGTCAAGGTGTCTCTTCATAGCCGTAGAACAGTGACTGACACCATTTGCTGCTGGCTTTCCATTAGGCAGCACGATTCATGGGCAAGCCCAGTGTGGTATTGTACCTGTGACTGTGACACCAGCTGCCTCATAATTTGGTGATGGAAAACAAGCATCTGTTTTGGTTACAGATTCTGTAATACAGGGGTTTAGGAAGGGCACATTGGGCGTGGCTTATTTCTGCTCCTTCTTTTCTTCCCTCTGTGGTAAGAAACAGTTTTTTCCAGCACCTCCATGATGTCCCCCACTTCCCTTCCTTTTCTTTTCTTCTTTTTTCTTTTTTCTTCTGGCTTTTTGAGACAGAGTTTCTCTGTCTAACAGCCCTGGCTGTCCTGGAACAATCTCTGTTGACCCGGCTGGCCTGGAACCTAGAGATCCACCTGCCTCTGCTTCTGCCTTGCAAGTGCAGAGATTAAAGTCCTGGGATTAAAGGCATGGGCTACTGCACTTGATTTATATAATGTATCATGACGATCACCTTGTAGCAGGGTACAGAATTTCTCCTGCTTTCTCTGCATCTGCACCATGTTCCCCATGTGAATGTCACATGGTTTATTCATAAACATTGGACTGCAGCATCACAGTGAGGAACATGGTGCACATGTTATTCTGTGTTTTTATTAGTGTGTCTGAGATTTTTTTCTTCAAGTGAATTGCTTGAAACAAAATGGTAAATGCAGAAGTCAATTTTCCCTTTGTTGCTAAGGATAAAAGGTGAAGCAGGGAGCTGGTGATGGTTCATGAACCAGGGTGTGAGGCGAAGCACGGAGCTGGGAAGGATGAATGTGGTCCATGTCATCATCGTCTGAATGTGTTCTAGAGATAGAGCAGAGGCCTTGCCAAGGGTTGGTGTGGAGATCCTAAGAAAGAGAACTGTCAGGAGAACCCCCGAGTTTGTCCTGACCGTCTGGTGTTGTACATGGAGAGAGGCAGGCAGAGAGTGAGATGAAGGACAGGGTCTAAGTTTAGGAGTTTGCTCTTTGGCCAGTTGTGCTTGTTTTCCTGGTGCTGAAGAGCAAGCCTGAGGAAGTGCTCTGGAAGCTGTGCCTCCAGCTGGAGTGTGACCTGGTGAGGTGACTGTGCAGGGGAGTTAGAGCTGGGCTTCACTGTAAAGCCTCCTGGTTCTCGAAAGAGATAAAGGGGAAAGTGAGGTAGTGCTGGTGTTCCAGGAGAGAGAGTCGAGTGCATTCAATTAAACAAACATTGGTCTTAGCAAATGAAACGTAAGTACTCAGCACGAGGCCTGGCATAACATGACTGATAACTGAAGCCAGGTTTCATGTACAGGACTGAGACTGGAAAGATGAACATGATAGTCGCATCCTCACTTGGTATTCTAGAGCATGTTTGAATTAAATTTGATTAAGGCTATATTCCAGGCCTCTGGGAGCACTTATGCAGCAGTGGTGCCTAATGGGCTCAGAGCGCCCAGTGAGGACCATCCTTCCCGTGCCCACGCATAGCCGCTAAGGCAGTGTTTAGGGTTCAGACTAAACAGTTAACTTGAAAGGCCTGTTAGGTCTCAAAGGCTCTCAGAATATGCAGCTGGTCAGAGCTGAAGCGCAGGCCACCAGGGCCACCGAAGACAGCACCGCACGAGGGAGTAGGGAGTACTCTTCTGACTCTGTAGTCCATTCTTCCTCCTTCTGTGAAGCCCGACTGAGGGTTTTGGCCTCCAACTTGAGTGCGAGTGGGTGAGACAGGCTCTTCTCGGCAGAACGGGGGTCGGAGAGAAGGCTGCTGCTACTCTGAAGCTGTGCCTGCTCATGGGCAACATGGGTATAGATGTTAACCACTTGCCTGGAATATGAATTCCTCTGCGCCTGGAAGCGGGCTGTGTGACTCTTAGGGCTCAGAAGCCAATGAGCTGGAATAGGCATCCGTTCTTGCTCTCCTCCTGTGCTGAAGGCACTTCTGTAAATGACGGTGCTTAGTTGCTGATTGCCTGACTGTCTGAGATACACCACCCACAGAGCAGTCAGAGGGCTTTCCTGTTAGGGCACTTTGGGGAGTTGTGATGTAGGCTGAACCAGTGAGGGAGAGGGAGGAAGGAGCAGACAGACCCAGGCAGCCTGCGCTCAGTGTTCCCAACAGACCAGGCCTGCCACACTGCTTACCCCACTCACCCCAGTTACTTTCTTAGGGTGCTCCTTGGAGACCACATGGTCCCTGCTTGAGCTGCTGCTTTGCATCTACCTGGCCATTTTTGTTATATTCTTTGTTTGCCTGAGCTGTGAAAATACCCAGACTGATGAGGAAGAGGCATAAGCCTTCCTAGGATTCCAGGGACAGATGTCAGAGACCCACATTCCTAAATGGTAAGCCCCCCAAAACTTCTGTACTCCTGAGTGTTGAGTAAGGAGAGCAAAAATGCTCCTTGTGGGGACATCGGGGTGACACCTTCTCCAATGTGAAGACCCTGGTTCTGTGCGGTCTGGGCCTGCTTGGTGGCACAGGTGCTCACCTGTTCTGGTGACAAGCAGGAAGAGGAAATTGGAAGCCTCCCTTTGGATGGATAAATATCCTGCATTTTCTGCACTTATGTGAAAACAGCCTCAGGGACTGTCAGGCCTGTGAAATGGAAGGGCACTAACCCCAAGAGTGACAAAGGCTGAGCCTGCCTGCAGGGAGCACAGGCCTCAGCCATGCTCCCTCAGTTTCCTGCTCTGTAGTCTGGTGTTGTCACAGGAAAACACAAATACCTAGGTAGACATGCACTGCTTTGAATGTGGGGCATGTGCACGTGGAGGCCAGAAGTCAACCTTGGGTGTTGTTTCTCAGGTGCCTACACATTGTTTGGATCAGTCTCTCACTGGGAACTAGGGCTTCCTGATTAGGCTGGACTGGCAGGCCACTGAGTCACAGGGCTCCTCTTGTCCCTCCCGCCCTGGACAGCAGCACTTTACAGATTACCTGTCTCCCAGGCCCAGCACGTACATTGCTTTAGGAAGCAGTAGTGCTACTAGGTAGGCTCTGAGGGATCTTGTTTACGGCTTGCGTGTCTGGCTGGCAGAGGATCAGGTTTACTGTGGGCTGAGAAGACTGAGTCCTGAGTAGCAGTGGCTGTATCCAGACACCTCCCATCTAGTCTGTGCTTAGTGAGCCACCCATACCAGTTTGGGGTGAGGAAGCAAGCATTCATGGTCTGGAAGGGATAGAGCGTCCAGTGCATCACTGACCAGCGGGAAGCAGGAGCCATCTTCTTGGTGGCCTTGGAGTATGAGACCCCCAGGGCAAAAGAAAAGAGCCAGGTCCTTCTGGGTGGTATATGGGGGCGTGGCCTTCTCTGCAGGGTGACTACTCACAGCAGCCTGCTTAATCTGGGCCAGGCTCCAGAGGCCCCAGGGCCTGGTTCTGAATGAGGGTAGAATTCATGCCATCCTTTCTTGTTCCACCTGCCATGGAGACAGGGTATGCCTCTGCTCCTCAGGCAAATGTCAACATGCTCCAGACAGTCACAGAGTGCATGACCTTCAGGAGTGAAGACTGTGATCGATGTGAATGAGATGACCGATTCCCAGTGGGGGATTCCTCCGATGGTATGTGCTAGGGCTTGGGTGAACACGTGGTATGAGCAGCACCTCACTCCATGTGCCCTGCTCTAACAGTCCCAGGGAGTCCTTTATTCTTACTCCATTGTCCAGTTATTCAGCACCCATTTATCAGGGTCTGCTGAGTGTCCTAGTCTACACAGGCTCTAGGAAAGCACAACTGTCAGCTTCATCAGGTCCCACAAATTGAATGAGCATAGACGGCTCCACGGAGACACATCCATCACTAAGAAAATGGGCGAGTGAGGCTTCTCCAGAGCCCCTTTTGTGGACGTCATGGTGCTGGTGTCTTGCCAGCTTTGGGCAGAATTTCTCTTAAAATGAGGAAGGCCTGAGCATTGGATGTTGGCTGTTCGTTCCCTAACATATGAGCATACACACACATGCACACTCAGACACACGTGCTTTTGTGACTCTCTGCCTCCTGGGACTGCAGGAGTCTACTGGCAGGCTAAGTGGGTGCTTTCCTCTCTGCAGCTGCTCTAGACCTCCCTGTGGGCTCAGACCCCTCTGACACACCCGCTGTCTGTAAAGCCTGTTGGGGTTTCGTGCACCTCCTTGTCCACCTCTCAGTCTCCTTCAGCACTGCTTGCTCTGCCTGCGTGAGTTCCCGGGGGTCTCAGTCCTCCACTGTGTCTTCCTCCCTCTCATTAGGCCCCTGCCCGAGCTTCCGCACAAGCTGTGCCACATGCTGATGGTCCCCTGAATTTTGTAGCGTAGGTCCTCAAAGGCCAGTGGATGGTTCCACCTGGGTGCCCCCAGGCATGGGCCATGCAGAGAACCCTTGCCTATCACCCTTTCACCCTTCCACGAAAACAGCAGTCTCCCACTTTACTTCACTACACAGGATCTCTTTTCTTGGAAAATTGAATCTCTTGTGCAGCACAATTAACTGACATGAAGACTTTGTCATGGTCGTGCTAGTTGTTTTTGAGACTGCGTAGCTGAGGCTGGTTTTGAACTAGTGATCCGCTTGCCATAGGCTTTTGAACACTGGGATTATAAAAGCTTACCACCATGCCAGGGAAGTCCCATTGTGTTTGATGTCCATGCGAGGTCTTTAAGAAGACTTGCTTGGCACAGAGCCTTTTTCTAATCTTGAGCTGCTCAGGGCCCAAGGTCAGTGTGTGTAGCTAAGTTGGGTGTAGATCAAAGAACACTTCTAGTGGGAAATGTCCTGGCAACAAGATGGCAAGAGCAGAGTGGTGTCTTTTGGAACTGAGGGGATGGTTTGCAGCAAGGAATGGGGAACCAGAAATGCTCTCCAGTTTGATCGCCTCTAGTTTGACCTTCCAGGGTCTAGAAGCTTCTAGTCTCTGATTGTCCACTGAACTCAGCTGTTACGGATTAGAGCTGACCCTATAAACCTAGTGTGGTGGGCCACGCCTTTAATCCCAGCACTCGGGAGGCAGAGGCAGGCAGATCTCTGTGAGTTTAAGGCCAGCCTGGTCTACATAGAACTGACTCTGTAGGATTTATCTTAGCCTCTGCTTTTCTTGTAGCTCAGGCTAGCTTTGAACTTGCTGTACAGCTGAAGACAAACCGACTTCTTCCACCTTCCAAGTACTGGCATCGTAGGCATGAGCCATTAACACCTAGTTTGATGGTCACTTATGTAGGTCAGGTTAGTCTTGAACTCAGAGATCCTCCTTGGCTCTGCCTCCCCAGAGCTGGAATTTTTGCGCCACTAGCCCCAGCCCTGGGCTGCTTTTTTTTTTTTTTTTTCTAGATCCTTTCCCATTACTAGGGTCAACTTTCTAACTTTGTGGTCTCACATCCATCAGGTCATGTGCAGAAGAAAGGTGAAGGCCAGGAGGTAGGCAGCTTCTGCCAGGGCCTCCCTTGGCAACCACTCTCAGTCACTCAGATTGGAGGAGGGACCCGGGCTCATGGAAAGTTGCTCCTTTTCTTCCTAGCCTCTGGGTCAACACTTGAGTTGTAATGGTAAATAATGCTAATGCAGCCAGTGCTCAGAGTTCAGGGCTCAGTGGAGAGAATGATTTTAGTCACTCAGAAACAAAAACACCGGTTAAAGAATAGGACCAGAAATCATGAAGTCTAGTGCCCCAGGAAGTGACATTGATGTGGGCATTTGAGTGCATTATACAAGCCTGGGGGGTGAGCAGCTAAGTGGAGTGGCAAGCAGGCTGGGCCTTGTAGGAAAGAGGAACCACACACCAAGTCCCCTGAGGCTCACGCCTCAGAAGCAGGAGGCTCCTTTTCAGTGGGAGATGGATCAGAAGCTTGTGTGGGAATAAAGGAGCACATTCTGTAAATATACACATAGCCTATTTCTAGTCAGGACATCTTGTGGGATTGCTGGGACTGGTTGTGCAGATGGTCTGCTCCTTGTGCCCCCCCCCCCGACTTCCCTCTGGGCTCCAACATTAGCCCTATCCACTCCTGACTTTGGGCTGTTGGTAGTCTAGCTTGCTGCCCCTGCTACTGTGAAGGTCATAGGAACTGGGAATGGTTAAAATGTGTTTTCAGGTGAGTGGTCTAGCTTCTGATGCTTTCCTAGGAGTCACTAGGAAGAGGGGCCTTGTCTGGAGTGATTGCTAACCTGGAGTCAGTCTACCACTTTCCCCCATTAATCAAAGAGTTCACTGTACACTCTCAGATCAACTGCAGGGTCCCTGTGCTGGAAAGTGTGTGAAAGTACCCATTACAGGCTCTTCCACAGGGGATTGCTCTCCAGTACCATGTAAAGCCTATGTGCTGACACAGGCCTCCTATCCCAACACTAGAGAGGAGGAGGCAGGAGGATTAGAAGTCATCCTTGACTAAATAGAAAGCTGGAGGCCAACCTGGGTTACATGAGACCCTGTCTCAAAGCAACAACATCAAAACACAAAGAAATAAAATAGCCAAGAAAAAAGGATCCACAAAAAAAACCCTAAGGACTTCCATTTGAAACCTCTTCTTATTGTTTGCTTTTGAGGTATCAGGGTTCAAGACCAGAGTCCTCTGGCTCAGCTCCCACTCTGCACTGCACTGTTGCTCCCTGCCTTTAGTAGCCTCTTGACTCGCATACATCTTGGGGACCCTGGTGTCCAGATGAGCTAGAGAATCCCAGCTTCAAGCTGGCAGAATGGCTCAATAAAGGTGCTTGGCACGCCAGCCTGGCAAAGAAAGGTGGAAGGAATGAAGCAACACCATAAAGTAATCCCCTGCTCTCCACATTGTGCACCATGGCACACATGCCTACACACACATATCACTCTCACGTACATTAATATTTAATAAACTTTTTTAAAAAAGGAGGAGCCCAGCTGGATCAGGCTGGTTGCCAAAGCCTGTGCTCCCAAGTGTAGAGAAATGCACCAAGCCTGACTTTTGCTTATTCAGTAAGAAAACATGCTCCAAAGGAATATAAAGTAATTAAGATAGTGGGTCACAACAGTAGCCTGCTTCCTGGTCCCTTTGTTCTGCTCTGGGGCCAGGAATGAGTTTCCTTGGCTCCCTGGCTTCTGCTCCCACTCTTTCTTCCACAAGTACTTGCTCATCTTGGTGCCACCTCTGCCTTAGGTGTGCCGCCTCTGCCTTAGGTGTGCCGCCTCTGCCTTAGGTGGGAGGTTGGGAGGATGGAGGACATAAAGGAAGCCTCTGCCCCTTTTGTTGAGACAGAATTCCTTGCTGGTCTGGAAGTCAAAGACAAAGATTCTCCTGTCTCTGCCTCCCGAATGCTGATATCTGTCCCACCAACCATAACCAGCTTTGAGATAATTCTTTTTTAAAAAATTTGGGGGGGGGCTGGAGAGATGGCTCAGAGGTTAAGAGCACTGGCTGCTCTTCCAGAGGTCCTGAGTTCAATTCCCAACATCCACATGGTGGCTCACAGCCATCTGTAATAGAATCTGGTGCCTTCTTCTGGCATGAAAGCATACATGCAGGTGGAACACTGTATATACTTAGTAAATAATAAAATCTTAAAAAATATTTTTGGAATATAATGAACATTTTATTAAATTCAAATGTTAAGTGTACCATGCAGTGTGTATCAAGCATCTTCATCACCTAGCTTCCTACTTTCCCTCTGCCCTTTATTGCCTGTCTATAGATTGGCAATTCTAAATTCTTGCTTAAATGGGACCATGAAATATGTGTTTTGGGGATCTGGCTCTTTCACTTAGTTTTCCAAGGGTCACTCATGAGGTTGCAAGCATCCTCGTATTAACCCACTGATACGCCATTGTATGGCTGTGTTACCTTTTGCTTATTTGTTCATTGATAAATTTGTTAGATGTGAGTGGTCCTTCTTTCTCCCTCCCTCCAGCCCACCCGCCCTCCCTCCCTCTCTATCCCTCCCTCTCTCTCTTTCTGTCTTTCTCAGTCTCACTGTGGCCCTGGCTGGCCTGGAACTTGCTCTATAGAGCAGACTGGCCTGGAACTCAGAGATCCATCTGCCTGTTTCCCCAGAAATGGAACTGATTTTGTATTCTCAATTTTCCTGAATTTGCTTTACTTTTTGGTAAATTGTATAGAATTTTCTTTTTCTCTCTTTTCTTTATTCTTTATTTTTTAATTAAATGTTTATTTTTTATTACTTTTAATTATGTGGATGTAAGTACTGGTACCCGTGGAGTCAGAGGAACTGGATTCCCCTGGAGTTGGAGTTACAGGTGGCTATGAGCTGGAGACTGAACTCAAGTCCTCTGCAAGAGCAGTATGTGCTCTTAACCACTGAACCATTTCTCCTACCCCTCTTTTCTTATTTTTTTTTTTAAACCAGGGTTTCTCTGTAGCTTTGGAACCTGTCCTAGAACTCACTCTGTAGACCAGCCTGGCTTTGAATTTACAAAGATCCGCCTGCCTCTGCTTCCTGAGTGCTAGGATTAAAGGCGTACACCACCACCGCCCAGCTAATTTTTTTATTTTTTGAGACAGGATTTCTTTGTGTAGCCCTGGCTGTCCTGAAATTTGCTCTGTAGGCCAGAGTGGCCTCGAACTCAGAGATCATCTGTCTCTACCTCCTGAGTTCTGGGATTAAAGGTGTGTGCCACCATCTCCAGCTCTTTCCTCCTTTCCTCCCTCCCTCCCTTTCTTTCTTTAATAAAGATATATTTATTTATTTATTTTTGGTTTTTCGAGACAGGGTTTCTCTGTAGCTTTAGAACCTGTCCTGGAACTAGCTCTGCAGACCAGGCTGGTCTTGGACTCACAGAGATCCGCTTGCCTCTGCCTCCCGAGTGCTGGGATTAAAGGCCACCACCGCCTGGCTATTTATTTATTTATTATGTACAGTGTTCAGCCTCCATGTATGCCCGCACACCAGAAGAGGGCACCGGATCTCATTACAGATGGCTGTGAGCCACTATGTGGTTGCTGGGAATTGAACTCAGGACCTCTGGAAGAGCAGCTGGTGCTCTTAACTTCTCCAGCCCTTCCAGCTTTTTTCTTAATTTTTATTTTGTCTTTTGATACAGCATCTTACTTTGTAGCCTAGGATGGTCTCACTCCCGTGATCCTGCTGCCTCAACCCTTCTAGTGCTGGGATTACAAGCATGCAATATTACACCTGACTTGCCAGGTTTCTCACATGTAAAGTCATGTGACTGGCAGATGGAGGGAAGTCTACTTTCTCCCAATTTGTATTTTAATTTGTTTTTATTGCTTAATTGCTTTGGATAAGACCCTCCAGAGCTGTGTTAAATCGAATGGTGAAATATCCTCAACTTCCCTGTCACGTTCCTGATCTTACAGAGAAAGCCTCCTCCCTTTCCCCTCACGAAAACTCACAGCTAAATATGATGTTAGTTGTGGGTTTTCTCAAGTGCTCTTTGTCATGTTGAAGATGTTTCTTTGTATTTCTAATCTATTAAGTTGGGTTTTTAAAAAAATATTTCTCTTTTATGTGTGTGAGTGTCTGTGTACATTAATGTCTGTGCACCACATGTGTGCCTGGTGCTCATGGAGTTCAGAAGAGAGCACCGGCTCCCCTGGATCTGTAGTTACAGGTGCTTGGGAGCCATCGGATGGGTGCTGAGAGCCAAATCTGCTGCAAAAGCAGCAACAATTTTAACTGCTAAGGCATCTGTCTAGCCCCTATTTGAGTTGTTATTTTTTTAATCGTGAATGGCTAGTAAGTTTTGTCAAGTGCTTTCTCCTGCATCAACTGAGATGACTGTGGTTCCCCCCCCCATTTTTTTAAATTGGCTTTTCTTTTCTTTTGCTAAAGGTGTTGTATTTGCATCATCTTAGTTAACTTTACAATAGCCTAGCATTGTGTTTCTGTTTTTCTTTTTTCTTTTTACTTTTATTGAGCTATATATTTTTCTCTGCACCTCTCCGGAAAGGAAATCCACCCTAAAATTGCTTTTTTTCTAGACGGGTTTCTCTGTGTAGCCCTGGCTGTCCTGGAACTCATTCTGTAGACCAGGCTGGCTTTGAACTCAGAGGCCTCTGCCTCCTGAGTGCTGATCCTAAAGGTGTGGGACAGCACACCCGGCTTCCCCTTTGTTTTATTAATACAGTATATTGTATTGCGTGAGTTTTAGATGTTTAGCAAACAGTGTTCCAGGAATAATCCTACCTAATTGTTATGTATGATACTGATAAGATGAATTTCATTGCTAGTGTTTTCTTAGTTTTTTATCTCTGCATTTAAGGAAGATTGATTTGTAGTTTCCACTTTAGAGCATCTTTGTTAATATGAATTATTTTTCAGTATCAGTGTGAATCCCTAGAGACTGTGTATGTGCATGTGTGTGTGCGTGTGTGTTCTGTGTGTGCATGCGGGGTGTGTGTGTGTGTGTGTGTGTATGTGCATGACCACGGCCACCCATGTCACAAAATTCATATGGAAATCAGAAGACAGCTGTGGGATCTGGGGCTGGAAGTAAGGTAGTTAGACCTGTTGGGAAGCACTCTCAGAGGCTCACTGTCTCCCTAGCTTCCCCCTCATTATCTGAGATGGGAATCTCTCACCAAGCTTGGAGCATGTGCTTTTGTCAGACTGGCAGGCCTTGCAGTCCGCAGGACACACCTGTGCCTCATGAGCAGCTGGGATCACAGGCAATTTTCCTTTCTTTTGGTCTTTTTGAGTCAGTGTCTTTCTATTATGCTGCTCTGACTGTCCTAGAACTTGCTGTGTAGATCAGACTGGCCTCGAACTCACAGAAATCTCTTGCCTGTCACTACCGAGTACTGGAATTAAAGGTGTGCACCACCATGACCGACTCTATTTAGAATTTTCAATTCCTGAGTCAACTTCAGGAGTTTGCATCCTGAATGTCTCCATTTCATCTAAAGGCACATAGCTGTTAATAGTGACCCAGTCAGCATATAGCTGTTAATGGTCACCCATTTTATTTAACTCAGCACTGTTTATGATTGTAGTAGCATTTCTTTCATTTCTGATTTTAGTAATTTGAGTTTTATTTCTTTTTTGAAAAGTCTTTTACTAGCATACATTAACTATACATAATAATAGGTTTCATTCTGACATTTTCTTTTTTAAAAAAATTTTTTATTGATATTTATTTATTTTTGAGACAGGGTTTCTCTGTAGTTTTTGGTGCCTGTCCTGGAACTAGCTCTTGTAGACCAGGCTGGCCTTGAACTCACAGAGATCCGCCTGCCTCTGCCTCCCGATTGCTGGGATTAAAGGCATGCACCACCACTGCCCGGCCGACATATTCATATAAGTATATAATGTATTAAATCTATTCACCCCTGTATTACCCTTGGCCCCTCCCACTCCTGCTGACCCCTCCTTCTTCCTCTGTATACTTTCATGCTGTGCCATCTTCTTTTGCATCTTCTTTATAACCCAAAAGTTTACTTGCGGGTGCATGTAGCAGCATGGCCAAGGGTTAATTACAGGAGCATGGGCCCTTTCTGCTGCTTCCTTTGCTAGTCCTTGTAAGGCAATCTGCTGTCAACAGTTATTTTTTTTCCCCTGTTTTTGTTTTGCTTTCTTGTTAGTCAAGTCATGTTTTAATTTTGACTTCATGTTTAAGTTTACTTGACATATTTATTTATCTTTAAATATCTTATTTTTAATTATGTATAGGTTTGTTTGTGTCTCTGTGTGGTTATGTGTGAATATAGGAGCCTGCAAAGACCAGCGCTGTTTCATCTTTGATAGCTGCAGTTACAGTGGTTATGAGCTGAGCTACCCAGGAGGATCCTGGGAACTGAACTTGAATCTCCTACAAGAGCAGCATGTGCTCTCGGCTGCTGTGCTGTCTCTCAGTCCTATTTATTTTTGAATCAGGGTCTCACTATGCAGCCCTGGCTGACCTGGAGCTTGGTATGTAAACCAGCCTAGTCTGGAACTCCCAGAGATTTGCCTGCCTCTGCCTCCCAAGTGTGTATTTGCTGTTTAAGACATGGACTCTTAACCAGCCCTGTCAGTTCAGGACTATAGTCCCAGATACTTGAAGGATTTAAGGCAGGAGAATTTCAAGTTCAGGGCAGCCTGGGCAACTTAGTGAGGATCCTTTCTTAACACAGAAAGAAAAAGAGAGGCTAGGAATGGAGCTGGACAATGGGAAAGAGGGGCTAGGGATGGAGCTGGATGATGGGAAAGAGGGGCTAGGGATGGAGCTGGACAATAGGAAAGAGGGGCTAGGGATGGAGCTGGATGATGGGAAAGAGGGGCTAGGGATGGAGCTGGATGATGGGATGCCCGCCTAGTGCATGGGCTACTTCCGTCACTGTGGCTGTGGTAAACACCATGACCAGAAGCAGCTTGGCAAGAAAGGGTTTATCTCATTTCATAATTCCAGTCCATCACCAGGAGAAGGGACCGAAGAAAAATTCATGGAGAAACTTTGCTGCTTACTGGCTCCCTCTTTGGTATCTGCTCAACTGCTTTTCTTATTTATTATTTGTTTGTTTGTTTTTTCAAGACAGGGTCACTCTATGTAGCCCTGGCTATTCTGGAACTCACTCTGTCAACGAGGCTGGCCTCAAACTCAGAGATCTGCCTGCCTCTGCCTCCCATGTGTCAGTTGGTGCACCACCACTGCCTGGTTCTTTTTATTTATTCTTTAAAATGATAATTATTTTTCCTAGTTTTAAGTATGGATATGCTTGTGTGTCTCTGCATGTGCATGTAAAGGCAGGTGCCGTGGAGTCCTGCAGAGAGCTCTCTATCTTCTGAAGCTGGAGCTACAGTGGTTGTTGGCTGTCTGACATGAGCTAGGAAGCAAATTAAGGTCCTCTGCAAGAGCAGAATATGTTCTTAACCAGTAAGCTATCTCTCTAGACCCTTAGCTCCCTTTCATACACAGACTAGGACCACCTGCCTAGGGATGATGCTGTTCATAGTGACATGGACCGTCCTACATCAGTTAACAATCAAGAAAATTTCGTCTTTGCAATTTTAATCCAAAGGTGTTCTTTGTGTTTGTTTTTATTTTATTGAGACAGGGTCTCATATATCCCAGACTGGCCTAAAACTCCTCGTGTAGTAGAGGATGGTCCTCCTGCCTTCCCCTCTCAACAGCCAGGGTTATAGGCAGAGGAGGTTTCTCTGTAAGTAGCAATTGCCAGCACTGTCGGAATGTCACACAGATCTGCCCACTGAAGGTTGGTGGGAGTTAAGGAGGTTGTTATTAGCACTCCTGAGCTCTCCACACCTCAGCTCTGTTTTCCTTTCCGAGGCTCCAAGAGATGTGTGACGAGAATGCGATTAAGATCGTAGTGGAAATATGGCTCTCGGAAATTGGTCTTCTGAGCAAAATCTCCTTCAGTGGTGTCTCTGCATCTTGGCAAACAGGTTGAGGGTGAAGTCAAGGCAAACAACTAAACCCGAGAGGTCTGGGAGCTGCAGGGACAGAGGTGCTTTCCCACTCAGACTCTACCTTTTAAGAACAAAGGCTGATTCTGAGCTAGCCCAGTTTCTCTCCAGTCTCAAAATGATACCAAAAACCAGTTCCTCAGCTCTCTGTATGTGTCACTAGGATGGTTTGCTTCTGAAGAATTTATTCTTCTATATTTTTTAATAGGAGGTAGGTATTAGATTTCTGAAAACTGTAGGATTTGTTTAAATGAGTCACAGCATTTGGCTAAAATAGAGAAGATTCCATCTGGTACCTTTGCGTGGTCCCTGTTTCTGTTCTCTGCGAGCTAGAAGGAAAGCAGAACTTGATGTTCTGGGAGCTCACCATGACTGCCACGTCACCTTTCAGGCACCAGGCTCTCCCAAGAAACTCTATGGGGCCTGCAAGTTCCTGCCCTGGGCCGCCATGTTTGAAGAGTGAGGTGTGTGTCGGGGGGTAGTGAGCATGAGCTGAGGGCTTCTTGTCCACCCAGGTCTGTCACCTAATTCCTTGGAGTGCCCTTGAGTTTGCCTCTTGGAGGTTACAAAGAGGAACGTTCACAGCAGAGCTGGTTTTCTCAGGACCTTAGCCCACTGTGGGCTCATAATCTCCTCAAGTCCCTCAAGGAGCAAGAGGACGCGTCCTGACTGAAGAGTGCCCCAAATCAGGAAGGGTCACGAGAGCACAAAGCTACTTGAAGGAAGGGCATGGGTTTGTGGGGAGAGAGGCCTAGTTCTGATCCTAAGCTTTGCCTTGATGGCTCACTCATCTCGTTGAACTCTGATTTCCTCACCTGGGCCTCCATCACAGTGCTGATGAGATTGACTGCAGTGATGGATGTAAAGGGTTTGGCTAGAAGTGGCTGATTCCCTCACTTGACCCCACAATCTTGCCTGCTCCCTTCCATGCCCTTTTGTCGGTGACAGATTGCTGTGTTTGGACTGAAGGGTGTGCTGTGAGTCAGGACTGCACTACAGAGGATGCTGACACTCTACACAGATCCTGTAGAGTGGAGGCTTGTGCTCAGTCATTAGGTTGGCCTGACTGCTTGGCCTTATGTGCCTCTCTCTGAGCACCTCTGCGGGGCACCTCCATTGCTGGTTCCTTCAGGACAGCTCTCCTGGGACCCTCAAGGTGCTTAGATCCTTCTTTGCTGGTCTCCTGCCTGGTCCTGGAGTCTCTGAGCTAGCTCCCGGAGAAAGTGACCTTGTCTGTAGGCCTCATGCATCTTTGCTTGTTGCTGATATGCTGCCTGGCCAGTGTGGGACTAGGTCTTCTTTCGGGGAGGGGGAGCACTTGAAGTGGCTATGTGGCCCTGTGAGCAAATGCCACTGCCTTTTCTGGTAGTTCCCCAGCAATGCAGCATAGCTGGTTGCCACTGTTGAATATTTTCACAGATGCTGAATTAGCAAATGACTGCATCTTTGTCTGTGTGTGAGGAGGGCTGAGCTGAGCTGTTGAGCTAGGAAGACCATGAATGCCAGCACATTTGTTCTTGGCTCACAGGCAGCCTGCTTCATTGCAGGAACAAGGTGAGTAGAGGAAGCAGGGACATAATAGTAAATTAACTATTTAGAGTGGTCCCTGCTCTTAATACATTCTCAATACTACACAGCAGCCACCTCTATGGAGTTCTCACTTTCATCATTTCAGAAAAAAAAAAAAAA
>JAQHUG010000001.1:5874093-5964882 GCA_028555095.1 Dicrostonyx torquatus
TGGTCTCGAACTCACAAAGATCCGCCTGCCTCTGCCTCCCGAGTGCTGGGATTAAAGGCGTGTGCCACCACCGCCCAGCGCCCACCCAGCTTTTATGTGGCTTCTGAGATCCACACTGCAGTGCTCATGTTTCACAGCAGGTGCTTTGTCCATGGAGCCCTCTCCCCAGCCTATGAAACTGGGTCTTAAAGAAGGGGCTTTATCGAAAGGGAATGTAGGGTGAGCTAGGGGTGGGATGGGTCATGTATGGCACCAGGAATGTCTGCAGGCAGTACGGGAATAGGAAACTGCCTGGAGACTAGGGGTCCCGCTGTAGAGTGCTATACAGGATGTGAGCAAATACCCACAGTAGGGTGCTTCCAGAAGGCTTCATTCTCATGTTTTGTGAGCGCATGCACAGTGTGACTCTTTAAGGCTTCCTTCACATGTATGACTGATTGTGGTCTCTGTCCCAGAAAAACCAGGCCTTTCTCAGCTAGACTTTTGGAATAAGCATTCTGAGCAGATACTGTCCTGTCTGTCCCAGGCTTTCGAGTCCTTCCCCATTCCTGTCTATCATTGGGCTGGGATGCCTGATAGGCCCCAGGATTATTGCAGTGGGTCCTTTGTCTTCTATGCCCAGGACATTGGCCCCTACCACAGAGAGCCTCTGGCTCCCAAACCAGTCATTCAGTTGACAAACATACTGAACCTGCTGGCTGGGTCTTGTGGCAGGCTCTGAGAACTCCCTGACTACATGGAGAAGAAAGAAGATCCACTTTTCTCTAGATACACACACACACACACACATCATCATCATCATCATCATCATCCTTCAGGATTTCTCTTGCTCTGGTATCCCACATTCATTTCTTTTTCTGGGAGGACTCTTACATCTTTTAACACACACACATACACACGCCCATGGATGCACGCACGCACACAAACATTCAAGTTCCCATTGCTTCATGTGTGAAAGGTGGAGTTTTGTGGGTAAAAACATTTATTTTTTAAATTCTTTTGACTGTAATAAGTTTGAGCATGCAAAGCAAAAGTTTTATTTCTCCTTGATACTGGCTATCTCTTTTAAAATTTGTTATTGTGTATGTGTATGATTTGGGGGGCATGTGCTGTGGTTTGTGTGTGGGGGACAGAGGACAGCTTCCATGAGTCAGTTTTATTCTGCCACCATGGGTGCTAGAGATGGAACACAGATGCAGGCTTGCTGGTCTATTCGCTGGCCCCTCCCTGCTGTTTCTAGTGTTAACCACTGTCTTGCTGCAGATTAGTGCTGTAGGTCCTTTGTCAAAGTGGGACTCTTCAGTCTCTGAAAGAAGCCTACTCAAGTGCCCTGGGCTGCAGGGACAAGTGATACACTGCTCACAGGGTGTCTCAGAGCAAGTGGAGATGGGAAATTCTGACCCCTTCTATAATTTTTATACATTTCTATTTAGTGGTGTGTGGTGTATGTGTGTGTGTATGTGCGCACATGTGTGCTCACATACGTGCCTAGCATGGCATGCATGTGGAGATTAGAGAACAGCTTTTCCAGAGTTGGTTCTCCTTTTGTCACATGGATTCTTGATACTGAACTAAGATTTTTATGCTTGGTGGCAAGTGCCTTTACCTACTAAGCCACCTCAGTTCTTCCTTTTGTTTTCTTTCAGAATTAAAACTAAGCACCAATAAATAAATAAATAAAGTCAACAGGCAATTCCCCAATTTTTTAAAAGTTTTTATTAAATGCTTTCTTTTTTATAATTTTTATTTATTTATTATATATACAGTATTCGGCCTGCATGTATGCCTGCAGGCCAGAAAAGGGCACCAGATCTCATTCCAGATGGTTGTGAGCCACCATGTGGTTGCTGGGATTTGAACTCAGGACCTCAGGAAAAGCAGCCAGTGCTCTTAACCACTGAGCCATCTCTCCAGCACCCCCCAATTCTTTTTTAATCATTTTTGAGTCCCAGACAAGTTTTTTTCTTACTCTTAAATAGAAAGAAGTGGGAATATTATTAGTAAGTTTTTCATTTCATTTAATATTTAAAACAAGAAGCCTTGATCTCTGAGCAATCTCTTTTGTCCTTTAGCTGCTTATTTATTAATTTTTTAGTATATAGTATAAAACAATGCATTTCCTTGTAACTTTAAGTTTTCTTTCTTCCTTTCTTTTTTCTTCCTTTCTAAGTAAGGTCTCCCTGGTTGACTAGAAACTCACTGTGTAGCCAAAGCTCACACTTCCATACAGGTGTGGGCTACCTTGCTCAGCTCATGACATTTCATACCTGTATATCATCACCTTGCTCGTATTTATGCCCCTCCATTATATAGAAAGATAACTTATTAACATGGGGTACGCAAAAATTACTTTGGTGTTTCTTTCTCTCCCTGAATGGACAATAGGTACACTTTGTTTGTTTGTTTGGGTTTTTGAGATAGGGATTCTCTGTGTAGTCCTAGTTGTTCTGGAACTAGCTCTGTAACCCAGGCTAGCCTTGAACTCACAGAGATGTGACTGCCTCTGCCTCCTGAATGCTGGGATTAAAGGCATATGCCACCACTGCCTGGCTAGATATAGTTTTAAATTCTATCGACTCTCCATGAGAATTAATTCAAGGGATCTCAGGCCAGGCAGCCTTATGGTGGAAATCTCAAACAGCAGTTTTGTAATACATCAGACACCAGAGAGTTTCTGGGTTCAGCCCAGACCCCAAGCATCACACATGTTCAGCCCATTCAAGTACTAGACATACAAACCCTGAGTTATCCCACCAGCTGTGCTGTTGGCCATGTCTTCCTTCCTGTGTCTCAAGCAGAACTGGCCATCTCTGTGGGTTGGAGAGGCATCAGGCTGAGCACTGAGTCTCACAGGAGGCACAGACACTGAAGATAAGGCAGAAATGTAAGGAGTTTCTAGTCCGGGTTATTTTCGTTCTTGGGAATAGTAGGCAGGGGGCTGGGGCTTCTGTTCACTATAGTCACAGAGGCTTTCAGATTCCTTTTGCTTATCTTGACTTGCCAGTTGCAGCAGAATTTGGAAGAGGCTTGTGTACTGTCCCTTTGGTAGAGGCTGTAGTAGAAATTGCAGTAGCTGGGACTGGGAATCAGCTGGCTCAGCTTTATGCAATGACTTCTGACTTCTAATTAGAGTTTCCTGGCTTCAGGAGCTTCTCCCCGTGGGTCAGGAAACTAGGACAGCACATAGTTCAAAACTGTGCCTGTGTGGGATCTTAATATAAATATATGGAAGCTGGGTGAGGAGCAAGAGGCTCAGTGACCTGGTCATGCCAGGAGCCACGGCACTCCCAGAAGGCTGTAGGAAAGTGGGTAGCTAAGCTGGTCCTGGTTGAGGAGTCAATAGAGATAGCTGGTGGGTCTAGAACCACCTACACACAACAGAATAGAAGGGCCAGAAAGTTCCTTAGGTCTCAAATGTATGCCATAGGTCTGGGCACAGAGAAGCTCTGTAATGTGTACAGGAAAAGTCAACAGCCCAGGCTCAGTGCTTACCAGTGCCCAAAGGAAGATTTCCTAACACTTGGGCCTTTGTTTCTTCTGGTGATCTATACCAAGCCATCCGGAAAGCCTAGGAGGTGACAAAGAGAGCCCTTCAAGAAGCTATTGACCTGGGTCTCAGTTTTGGGTAGTGACTCTGGCCTGAATACCTGCCTGTCCTCGCTCTCCCTTCATCACTGGCCTTTTTGACTCTCAGCAGGAATGCCCACCTGCATGTCTCTGCTGGGATGGGCTGTTAGCCAGGTCAGAACAGGTCAGAGAAGGAGCCCATAGGTATGATGGCAAAGCTACAATATTCTCCCTTCTACTAAGTCTTACTAGAGAAACCAGCTCTTCCACCATGGTGTAAAACCCATTCTTTTTCTCAGCTCCTCTGGGAATTTATGAATAATTAATTGGTCGAACCAGAACTTTGTAATAGATGAATAGTATAAACATGTCTGTCTTAATTCACCTAAAAGGAGCCTTAACAGGGTCATTTCCTACAAACCTTTCCTAATTATATTTTTTTTTACACTGGTTAATTAAAACAAGCTATGGAACTTGCTTCCTTTAGCTGGCAAGCAGGGACTACACCACAAAGGTTCAGGGAATCCTTGTCCTCCTGGGGCTCACATTTTGACCTGAACAACAGAAAGTAAGCCCATAGTATCTTGCAGGGAGGCAACCTTTGCTTCTAACACCTGTGGAAGGTGACCTCAGACCTCAGGGTGGCTTCACACCAGAGGTGTGGTTTGCATGGTGTTGTGGAAACATTTGGCTAGCCTCTTGGTGAACTCATGGACATAGATTCAGTAATATACCCGGTTGTCTGTGAGTTCCCAGGCTTCACTCAGGGCTTACATGCAGATGTATGCTTGTGACTAGAGAGAGGCCAGTGTCATAGGCAGAGGGTAGGGAATGGCCATGGTGATGGTCAAACCAACAGGGTTATTCCTCTAGACTTCAGGAAAACTGAGAACTGCCAGAATTTTCTTTTTAAAGGGTCCAAGTCAGGCAGTGGTGGCCCACTCCTTTAATCCCAGCACTTGGGAGGCAGAGGCAGGTGGATCTCTGTGAGTTCAAGGCCAGGCTAGTCTACAGAGTAAGTTCCAGAACAGCAAGGGCTACACAAAGAAACCCCGTCTTGGGGATGGAGAGATGGCTCAGAGGTTAAGACCACTGGCTGCTCTTCCAGAGGCCCTGAGTTCAATTCCTAGCAACCACATGGTGGCTCACAACTATCTGTAATGAGATCTAGTGCCTTCTTCTGATGTGCAGGAATGTTTGCAGGCAGAATATTGTATACATAATAAATAAATAAATCTTTTTTTTAAAGAAACCCTGTCTCAAAAACAACAACAGAAACAATATGTGTGGTGTGGTGTGTGCATGTGTGTGTGTGTGCACCTCCTTAGTCATTAAAATTACAAGCCTGTACCACTACACCCAACCTATGCCTTAGTCTGAAAAGACATCGGCAATTTCAGGAAATATGATTGTTCAATCCCCAAACATGTCTTGGTGAAGTCACCAAAAAGAAAGAGTTCTTGTTTATCTGGCACAGGGGTTCTCAGCCCTCCTAATGCTGCAACCTTTAATACAGTTCTTCATGTTGTGGTGACCCCCAACCATACAATTAATTTTCATACTATTATGAATTATAACATAAATATCTGATATGCGACCCCTGTGAGAGGGTTGTTTGATCCCCAAAACGTTGTGACCTACAGGTTGAGAACCACTGGTCTAGAGGGAGAAGGTTAACATATAAAAAAGGAAGATCAGCCTGACCCAGCATTCTCCTCCACAGAAGACTGTAGCTGCAGCTGTAGAGTTCAGGGAAGCAAAGTGTGGGCTCAGAGTCTATGTCCAGCTAAGGTGTTGTTCAAGTTCAAAGATCACAAAGATACAACCGAACATTCAAGGACCCAAAATGTGATCCCTGTGAATTCTTATTGTGTGGATGAATGAGTAGGTAACTATTTCTAGAGATAAACTCCGTAGATATCAGTGATAAACCTATGACATAGTCCTTAGGCTAAGGAGATTGCATTCGACACCCACGAACCTTAAGCAAGCTGTCATTCACATGTCTGTCTGTCTCAGCCACCACGGAGCAAGAGACATTCAGCCTTCAAAGCCAGAGGGAGCTTATGGTAGTTAATGCTTTCTGTTTCCCACATACAGATGGGGAAAACTAAAGAGATGGGGGAAGGGATAGGAAGAGAGGTGGGGAATGGGATTCAGGGAATGTCAAAGGTAAACACTCCACAAACCATTACTGTATGCCTTCTGGTTTCCTAGCAGGGAATAAATCAAGAGATGTGTCTGGCCCAGTTCTGAATGAAACCCTCTAAAAGCTGCCCTATCACTGGAGACATGGTTAAGGGTTTGGCTTTGTCCCATGTTGTAAATAGTTAAGTCCATGACCTTTGTGTCTAATTGAAGGCAATGGCATTTCCCTTTATGCTTCCTGTCTTAGTCAGTGTTCCATTGCTATGACCACACACCCAGTGACAAACTTCCTCCAACAAGGCCACAACACCTCTTAATCCATCTCTTAGGGCCACTCCCTAATGACTACATCAAATGTAGGAGCCTATGGGGGCCATTCTTCTTCAAACCACCACACTTCTAGCTTCTGAAAGTTTTTGGTTCTGAAGGTACTGCATTCAACACACACACCTACCTACCTAAAAATAGTCTTTTTAAAAAAAGACTGGAGATTGGCTATCTCAGTGGTGGCTTCTAAACTAGGGCACATGTTGGGTAGGAGGTGGGACAAAGTAGAAAATATGAAAAAAAACTATTTATGTCTCCTCACCTCTCTTTTTCTAGACCAGGCTAGTCTCACGTTGTGAACATCTCTAAGGATGACCTTGAACTTGTGATCTTCCTGCCCCACCCGCAGAGTGCTGAGATCACAGTCCTGCACCACCCCTGAGCTGTGTGCCCAGCCCTCTCATGTTGGTTCTCTGTCAAGCGTCCTTTAAAACCTTCCTGTCTGGGGGGTTGGGCATTTTATGAACAGTCTAAGAGCATGTAATTGTAGATAAATATTCATATGTTGGGAATGCAAAAACATATTTTACTGACAGAATCACATGATTTTTTTTAAAAAACGCAGGAGGTCACTAGCCTGTAGGCTGAGTGAGTAAGGGGGTACCTTGTGTGGAAACTGGGATCTGTTCCTGAGGGGGAACTCCAGGAGTCAGGAGTTGTACCCTGGCACCCACTGCCTCTGCTGCTCTGCTGGCTTGCCCACAGACCACCAGGACGGCCCCGAAGGTGGGGGTCCTCCCACAGTGTTTGCCTTGCTGTAATTGCCCATTACTGAAAGGTCAGCCATGAATTTTTGAAAACCTTATTTGAAGCTGTGAGGTTCTTCCAGCTGCCCTGACTTACAGAGTTTCCTTCTTGATGAACAGACACAGCTTATTACTATGAGTCCTTTCTCTTTCAAATGTTCAACTGGAGGCGGTGGGGGGCATGCTCTAGATGCTGCCATGAGGAGCCCACAGCATGGTTTCCCTCTGGCTGTTCTCTGGCTCCATTCTTCCCTGCATTTCCTTCCTGTAGGCTCCAGCCCTAGCAGGTCCTTGCTGACCACAGTAGCCAGAGCAGCTCCTGGCTGCTTCCCACCAGGCAGCCACCTCCTTCCCAGTTACCCTGCTGTAACCTGGGCTGCACCATCTTTCAGTTGCTAGAATGAATTAGTTCTTTGCTTTTCCCAATGTACTGTGGATCACGTCTCCCAGGAGTGGCATGGGTGGGACAGAAAGCCACAGAGCTTCTTAGGGCTGGTGAGGGACAGGTAGACTGTTTGGCTTTGTGCCCTTCCTGGAAGGAGCTAGGAAGTTCCTTCCTGCCTTGGCAAACAGGGTTGAGTTAAAATTATTTGTGAATAGTTAATAGCCCTAAATGTTGAAAGGAAGGAAAGCTGGTAGAAATTGAATATTTTCACGTTCTTGGCCTTTCTTTGCCATCATTAAGATGTATTTATTGTAGCTGGAGGGATGGCTCAGCGATTAGGAGTGCTGCTCTTATACAGGACTCAGGTTTCATTCCCAGCACACGCACTGTGGCTCATAACCATCCTTAACACCAATTCCTGGGGATCTGATGCCCTCTTCTGGCCTCTTAGGCACCACACATGCACATGGTACATATACATGCATATAAGCAAAAAGCTCATACACATAAAATAAAAATCTAAAAAAATATTCAGGTGCTTTTACTTTCTGCAACTGGCTTCCAGTCACCCCTTCATATAGGCCCTCTTCCTCCAGCCTGACCCTCTGTGCCTTTGTTTTTTTGTCTGTCTCCCTACCTTGCACATTGTTCTTATTCCAGCACTTCCCAAGAAGCAGCCTCCCAAAGACTGCTGGGAGGAGCACTGGCCATGGGGTGTAACATGAGGGTTGGCTCGTTGGGGTTACTGTCCTGCCCAGTACCCAACAGCCAGCAAGCCCCAAAGAAAATCACACAGAGTCTACATTAGGTTATTAACTGATTGGCCCATTATCTCAGGCTTCTTACTAGCTCCCATAAGTTATATTAACCCATTGTTCCCATCCATGCCAGGCACATGGCTGGTACCTTTTCTCAGCTGGGACACGGACACATGCTGCTTCCTTGGAGAACTGTGCAGGAATCCCAGGGAAGCTTCCTGCTTCCCAGACTTTATCCTAGCCCTGCCTCTACTTCCTGTCTGGTTGACCCGCCTATACTTCCTGCCTGGCCAATCAGCATTTACTTAAAACATGATTGACAGAAAACAGACACATCTCCCGCACCAATGGGGGCTTTACCATGGCCTGTGTTCACAAGTCCAGGTCTCTCATCCACAGGATAGCCTCGCCTGTGGACATCTCCCTCTCATCTTCCTTGCTTCCAGCAGTCAGGTTTTGGTGGAGACTTTTGTCTGTATCTGTGAAGGAGGGCCCTCTCCAGTACTTGCATCTCTGTCCTCAGGCTGATCTTCCACTTGTGTTATTTTGGAATACACATCCAGATAGCCATGACTCCTAAGCTCTGTCATGGTGGGACCTTTCTTAAACAGGAGGAAGAACTGTGCTGGGTTTCAGGAGATCTTGGACTTTCTTGGTATGGCACATGATCTCCATAGATGTAGCCATTTTCTCCTGCGACTCTGTTCAGGGCAGTGTTGGCTGCTCTCCAACCCTATGGTGTCTTTTTCTTTCTTTTTTCTTTCTCGTTCTGATACAAGGTCTCACTATGTAGCTCTGGCTGTCCTGGAATTCACTTTGTAGATCAGCCAGGCCTCGAACTCACAGTAATCCTGCTGCCTCTGCCTCCCAAGTGCTCGGATTAAAGGTGTGCTCCACCGCACCCGGCTGTGTGGGTATTTTCTTGTGTCTTTTTTCTCACTGCTCTGTTTCCAGGCTTTTTTCTAAGTCTGTGAGTGCTGTTGGGCCCTTCATGTTTTCCTGGACCACCATTCTCTGGGTGACTTCTGTTCCTGAGAATTGCCTGTGAACTCATTCTCTCAGATAAAAATAGAGCCACGCTGTAAGATTTCTCCTGCTCCCCACAATCTTCAATATAACCAAACCCAGACTTTTAGTTTTGCTTTTTCACTCCCCACCCCTGAAGGCTTCCTTCTCTGGATTCCCCGTGGGACTGAAAAGCAGGAATGTCCTTCGTTGTATCTTTCTGTCTCCTAATTCTATAAACTGTCTCCTGGGCAACTCTTTCTTTTCCCTGGATTTCCTACCTTCATCATCTTCACTGGGCCACAGGGCCCAAATGCACCTGCTAGGAAACCATAATGGCCCAGTTGTTCCAGCTGTCCTCATGTTCATTTTGAGCTTTCCAACGAATTCAGGTAATTGAATACTAATGCTATCAGAGCTGTTCTCAGTGTTGGGAGTGATAATGATTTGCATCTGACACACTCCTGCCTCCCACCACCCATACTGAGCATGCTCTGACAGCCCCTCTGAGCATTTGGATGTATCTTCCGTCTAGCTTGCTATTCTACCTCAGGGAGCATGGCTTGTCCTTTAAGGCCTAGTGTAGAAGTCTTGTCATCTTCCTCAGGACTGTGGCATGGGTCTCGCAGTGATTTGTTTGCACATCTGTTTCTAACCCCAGAGGATTGGATCCCTGTCTGATTTACTTTTTGAAAAATTCATTTTAATTAAATATTCAGCAGGTATTCATAAAGAATATAAGAAGACTTATATGTGTATGTGTAAAGAGTAACTGAGTACCTGGCGACCTGACCTGCACTGTAGCAGTTTATCAACCTCAGTGTGTCCTCTTTGACGTTGATGTCAAAAGAGTTCATCCAGGAACTAATCAGTCAAGTGCTCCCCACATAAATTCACAGACAAAGTCCTTAATGTTTCCAGTAAGCCTATGATTTTTTGTGTTGGGCTGCGTTCCTAGTCTCCTTAGCTGAACACTGTTGCATATTACCATAGTCTGAAAGTGGGATATTGTCGACAAGATCACAAAGAGATCAGAGGACCGAGACCAAATACCAAGGTCAGTCAATGTGAACAACTGAAAGAAAGACAAATGGACGGAAGGAAGAAGGAAGAAAGGAGGGAGGGAGGGAAGGAAGGCAGGAAGGCAGGAAAGCTGTTGGAATCTGTTTCCTATGAGCCCGTTGCTAAGCAAACTCCATGTGAAATGTTCAGAAGTGGATGATGTCACTGCCCTGATGGCGTCCTGCTTCCTGAGCTCACTACACTGTTCACACATCTTCCTTTCATTTCTGTGCACTCACTGATATCTGCTCAGTGGAAGCTCGTGTGGATCCTGGGATGCAGTGGGAAGCAAGCAGTCACAGATCTTTTCTTAGGTCTGTGCCAGTTTGTTCTAGGTCCTCAGTGTGGATAAAATTTCTAAAGAAAGGCTAAATTATGATACAACATTGAGTTTAAAAAGTCACTTGAGCCGGGCCTTTAATCCTAGCATTTGGGGGGCAGAGAAGGTAGATCTCTGTGAGTTCGAGGCCAGCCTGGTCTACAGAAAGAGTTCCAAAGCTACAGAGAAACCCTGTCTTGGAACCCCCCCCCAAAAAAAAAAAAACCAACAAACAAACAAAAAGTCACTTTCAGCCAGGCAATGGTGGCACAAGTCTTTAATCCCAGCACTTGGGAGGCAGAGGCAGGCAGAGTTCTAGAATAACCAGGGCTACTGAGAAACTCTGTATTGAAAAGCAAAACAAAAACAAGTCACTTTGAGCTGGTCATGGTAGTTCACACCTATAATCATAGTGGAAGGCAAAGCCGTGAATTTGAGGCCCACCTGAGCTACATAAGTGAAGCTTCACTAGTGTCTCAGCAAATCTGGTCTGTTCCTTTGCTATCAGCAGCCAACCAAAGGAATACAGGTCAAAGCCAGTCTGGAATGTTCTGGGAAGCAACAGGAAACTTGACCTTTGACTTTTTGTACTCACCCTCTTTCAAACTGGAAAAGAGATAAATTGGCAGAAACCAACTTAAGTTGGTCCAAAGAAGGAATTCAGGAAGTTGAATTTTGGCCTGAATGTTTCTTTTACCTCATGGGTCTACCCAACTCTGCAGACAGGTTGTAGTGGGATGGATATGGTGTTAGTCACACTGGGCCTCCTTCAACGGGTTCTCAAAGGCTGGATTTGAAACCCTATCCAACCTCACACCAATGAAAAATTAACATTGCATCCCACCATCTTAGATATGGCTGGGCACCAGGCTTGCCTGAGGGTCTCTGGAAGGAATGGGCAGAGCCCATTGGTCATATTGGCATCACCTTGAGGCTTCTTAGTAGTGCAGTCCTAGGCTGGAGATAGCTCATGGCCATCTCAGTCACTGCTCTGTTGCTATGAAGAGACACCATGACCTGGGCAACTATTATAAGAGAAAGCATTTGCCAGGCGTGGTGGCACGCGCCTTTAATTTCAGCACTCAAGAGGCACAGGCAGGCGGATCTCTGTGAGTTCAAGGCCAAACTGGTCTACAGCCTGAGTTTCAGGATAGAAGGGGGAAACCCTGTAGAGAGAAGGGGGAGGGGAGCGAGAGGGAAGAGAGAAAGGAGAGAGAGAGAGAGAGAGAGAGAGAGAGAAATTTTAATTGAGGGCTTGCTTACAGTTTCAGAGGTTTAGTCCGATATCATGGCAGGGGGAATGTTGGCAGGGAGGCAAGTGCTGGAGAAGCTACATCCTGGCTGCATGCAGGCAGAGAAAGAAACTGGGCATGACGTGGGGTTTTGAAGCCTCAAAGCCCAGCCTTGGGACACACTTCCTCCAACAAAGCCACACCTCCTAATCTTTCTAATCCTTTCAAATAGTGCCATTCCTTGGTGACTGAGCATTCAAATCAATGAGGCTTTGTGGCCATTCTTATTCAGATCACCACATTGGTTAAGAGCACTGGCTACTTTTCCAGAGGACCTGGGCTTCATTCCTAGAATCCACATGGCTGCTTACAACCAGGGGATCCAATGCCCTTTTCCAGCCTCTGTGGCCACTGCCCACAAGTGGTGCACGGACATACACATGCAGATAAAACACTGTAAACATAAATAAAAATAAAGCTTCAAAAGTGCAGTCCCTGGGCTGGGGATGCAGCTCCGCTGATAGACTACTTGCCTAACATGCATAAAGCCCTGGGTTTGATCCCCAGAACTTATAAATTGGGTATGGTGGCGCCTGCCTGTAATTCCAACACTTTAGAAGTGGAGGCAGGGAAATCAGAAGTTCAAGGTAATCCTTAGCTACAGAATTAATTCAAGGCCAGCTGGGCTCCAGGAGACCATGTGTCAAACAAGTCCAGCCCATGTGAGATTACTAACTAGAAGCTGCTCTTTCCTAATGCGTGAAAGGACAGTCATGTCCATCTGCCATGTGGCCTGATGCTAAGAAGCTTGTCTGGGCTTCAGCACAGGGTACAGTAAATGGTGACTGAGATAATGTCACTGTGCAAGAGAAAGAGGACAGTGATGGAGCTTAGGGTCACTCTAGGTTGGAAGAGAACTATGTAAGCTACTTCTATAAGATGCGTTTCTAACAGCCATTTTCAATGTCATTTCAGTGTTTCACAGAGACTGGACCCTAAGGAGCCCCTGGGTAGCCAGAGAGCAACTTCTCCAACCCCAAAGCAAGTTTCTGCTACTGCTCCAGGCCGAGAAAGCCCCCGAGAGACAAGGGCTCAAGGCCCATCAGGCCAGGAAGCTGATGGTCCCCGCAGGACACTACAGGTAGACAGCAGGACACAGAGATCAGGACGGTCCCCCTCAGTGTCACCAGACAGAGGCAGCACTCCCACGTCCCCCTACTCTGTTCCTCAGATCGCTCCCCTCCCCAGCAGCACCCTGTGTCCTATATGCAAGACCTCGGACCTCACATCGACCTCCAGCCAGCCAAACTTCAACACCTGCACCCAGTGTCACAACAAGGTCTGCAACCAATGTGGGTTCAACCCCAACCCTCATCTTACCCAGGTAACTACCTTCTGCTCCATCAGCATTTGACCACTGCCTCATGAGCATCTCTCCTCTGGCTCCTTTCTTTCTTTCTCACGGCCCTGGCCATGGCTGTTTTCCTTTGTCACCAGTGCCTGTGTACCCCTGATGATGTGGGTGGTAATGATGGTGGTGGTACTGGCTCCAAGTGGAATCAGATGACAAGGTCTGGCGCCAGGTCTCCTGAAAGATTCTTGTTCCCTAAAATCTTAAAAAAGGACTGGAGCAAAAGCTTAGCAATTAAGTGTACCATCTGCTCTTCCAGAAAATTGAGGTTCAAGTCTTAGCACCCACAAGATGACTTACAACAATCTGTAACTCCAGTCCTGGGGATCCAATGCCTTCTCCACTCAGGGTGCACAGAGACATACATGCAAGAAAACACCTATAAAAATAAGCGTACTTCTGGCAGTGGTGGTGCACGCCTTTAATCCCAGCACTCGGGAGAAAGAGGCAGAGGATTTCTGAGTTTGAGGCCAGCCTGGTTTACAGAGTGAGTTCCAGAACAGCCAGGGTTACACAGAAAAACCCTGTGTCAAAATAAATAAACAAACCTCCCGCAAACTTAGAGCTTTTTTTATCTGGTTTAATTTTAACCTAAAAAAAAAAAATGATCTTACAGAGGGCAAAAGAAAATCTTACGGACAACTTCTCCCAATGGTTATTCCATTAGAGGTGACCGTGAATGCCTCCAAGGGGAGTCAGATTCCCCTATCCTGAGCCTGCCTCTCTTTGATAGCCCTGAAGAGGAATGCTGGTAAGAGCATCAGACTTCTAGGAGGGGGAGGGTCGAGGAACTGCACGCCGGCAGGACTCTGGACAGTTCCTCTCTGAGTTTCAGTTCCAGTTATCTGGGTGCCTAAGGTGGTGGACTAGCCTGTCCTCCCAGTTTTGTGGTAGAAGCCAAGCTTTCCCAAGGGTAACATTGTCCTTTTCTCACAAGGGCCATCCTTCAGGACTGTAGGCATGAGCTTAGTTTCTTTGCCCCCAAGGGTCTGTCAATCCACATCTCCATTGTGGCTCTGTTCAGGATGCTTTGCGTTAGAGAGGATGTCCAACAGAGCCTTTGGCGGGTCCCTTTGGTGACCCAGAGGATGGGGGCTCCCATATATTAGCTAAATTAGGGCCACACTTTTGAAATGCACTGGGTGGGTTTCCTGGCATCCTTGTATTTCCACAGGGTAACCCGCAGAAGTCTCTGCTTCTCCCCCCAAAGACTGCTTGGACGGGATGGCAAGTAGCTACTGTAGACAGCCCCTGGGATTTATCAGCAGCTGGAGTTGTTTGGACCATGTGGGAGGGGGATAAGTGAGAATAATTGCTAACAGGTCAGGGTCTATATATGCTGCGAGGTGTTGTGGGTGTGGGATGTGTGGTTCTCGAGAGGTAAGTGTGAAATTCCGAGGAAGGCGCTGCTGGTGTGGAGCGATGACTCAGTTCATTTGGAGTCGCTCCTGGAATGTGGAGGCTTCCTGAGGAGGCGTGCACACTCGCTCGTGATTACCGCATCTGTGATTAGAAACAGACCCGGCCCTCACTGATCAGTTAAGTAGCATCAGCTGTTCCATATTGAGGACGTGTGATCAAGAAAGGGGCCGCTCACCTGTCTGATCCGACAGAAGCAACCGGGCTCCTGGGAGTGCTTCATGGGCACCCCTTCATCATGTTGCTCTCTCCCTCCTCTGGAACCCTTCCATGAGATGCTCGCTTGTGCTGCAGCCCTAAGGAGGGTGGCTGAGAATCAAGAAAGAACTGCACGTGGTGGCACCAGCGTCCTGGTGGGTGTCCTAGCACTCATGCCACAGCCTTAGCGTCCTGGTTCCTCCAAGTCCAGAACCTTTAGTGAGGTGGGAAGGGATCCAGACTTTGACTGTGCCTAGAAAAACAGCAGAGTAGGAGGACCTTGGAGACATTCAGTCCATCTGCCTCATTGTGCTGGGCGGACGCCGAGGCTCAGGGCCAGGAGGAAAGGGCCTCAAACTTACTGCAAATTCTCAGTATTTGGCAGGGAGCAAACCTCTTGGCCAAATATTTCAAACAAATACTGGGTTAGACAAATCAAGTGGTCCTTTAGTATGAGCTCTTAGCATCTTTAGGGACATCCAGGGCTCTAAGATGGGCTATAAGTTGGCAGCCTTTCTCAGACTTGCTTTCATAGAGCATGGGAGAAGCTGCTGTTCTGTAGCCCCACTGAAAAATGCTGTCTTAGTCATTGTACAGGTCCATGCCCACAGACATTTTCTGCTGGGGCCTGGAGATAGGGTCTATGCTTCCCTGGAGCTGGCTTTCGGGGGTATTCCTGTCAAGGAGAACTAAACCATAACTGCCAAGCCAGTGCCACCGCCCTTTGCCACTTGCTAAGAGCAAAGTCACCTCCCTGGTCATACTTTAATATGAGGAGGTAACAACTTTGCAAGTCTTGTTCACATATCTGTTTAACCTCTCCTAAGACACCACATCTGTTCTGCACACCTCTACTTCAATGTCACCTTAGCCAAGATGACCTGTCCAAGTTGAGCTTCTGCCTCGTCTGAGGTTATGCTTATGTGAGAAGCTGGTTCTGAAGTCAGCTGTGTCTGGGTGATGGTTGTGTGTGTGTGTGTGTGTGTGTGAGACCTTTTAAAGGAAGCTCAATGACATCACATGCTTTCTTCAGTGGCCCAGTTGGAGCAGAAAAGCTTTGAGAGTACCCCTAGCCCCAGCTCAGTACCCTACAGACAGACATAGGAGAGGGTCCTGGGGCACCTGCCCAGGAGGGAGTATGGAAATGCTTAGTCTTAGATGAGGACCTGCCAGCCCAGGTGCTGTGTCTAGGGCCTGTCAATAGGATGTATGGATAGAGGGAGGGGATCTAGCAGTCCCCGAGGAACGAGGGCCACACAATGACATGGAGGGTCTCAGCACCTAGTCTTGATTATTAGATATGTGACCATGAAGAATATGACATTTCATATTTCTCTAGGATATGTGTCATGAGTGAAGACTTGCTAGCTGGTATGTGGCTCAGGTTACCATGCAGATCCAGAGAAGGATGAAGCCCTCTTGCTGACTGCAGCAGAGGGGCCAGTGAACAAAGGCAGAAGGTGGGCCCAACTGTGTGATGGCCACTACAAACCAGTGCTTCTATTTGTGTATCTCTGGGAATCCGTCAGGGTCTTACTACTTTAGCAGGTGCTACAAAACAGTAGACTAGGCCTGGAGATGAGAGTCACAGACAGGGAGGGCAGCCTCGTTTGGCTGGACTTGGGTTCATATCCCAAATACACATAAAGTAGCTCACACCGTCTGTAATGCCAGTTCCGATGGAATCTGATGCCCTCTTCTGGCCTCTTTCAGTACTGCATGCACATAGTGCGTACAGGCAAAACATTTGTACACATGAAATAAATCTTTTTAAAAATTCAAACGATTTCACCTATTAGAAACTAAGCCAAAAGACTGTGCAGAGAGCTTTCTTTCTGGCATCAGCACTGTTCTTACCACGAGGAGAAACCCATGCTCTGACAACATTGATAGCAGGAGGCCAGAGATGTTAGCACTCTGTGCTGGGGATGGGGAGGAAATGAGGAAATACTCCTGTCTCTCCCTAGATGTCGGCTTAGGAAAAAATCCTGTTAACGTCCCCAGTGTCAGAACTGTTCAGAGTAGAAGCAGGTGTGTAAAGACTGCCCTCCATGGCTTGGCTGATGCCACAGGCTCACTCAGGCTGGTCAGTCAGCCTCTCCAGTCATCTGCAATAGGAAAGAGGCCCTTATTGCCGTTATCTATTCTGATCATCTGAGGGGGGAAGTCAGGGCATAGCCATGTAGCTACTGTAAAGGTGAGGTGGGGGAGCCATTGGCTAGAAGCGAGCTGTGGAATATGGTCTCAGAGCTGTCGGGATGATTCGGAGCTGCCTCTGAAGTCTGGCCCAGGCCTCCTGGAGATGAGTGTGTACATGACCTGTGAGCAATATCCCAGGAATGAGTGCAGCACAGACGGAGAGCCCTGGCTTCAGTCAGGCCAAGTCCTTCCAAAGCCCCTCCTCAAGGGTGGCCACAGCCTGTGCCTGCCAGGCTCATGTTCTGCTCCTGTGAGTGCTTGAGAGCTGTTATCCCAGCCTGCCCTGCCCAGCAATACATCCATCCCACCACTGCTCTAGAGAAATTCACTTCTTTTTTTGTTTGTTTGTTTTGTTTTTTAAGACAGGGTTTTTCTGTGTAGCCCCGGCTATCCTAGAGATACATTGCCTTCTAAATTCCACTTAAGAAAACTACCAGGAGCTGGGCATGGTGACAAACACATTTAATTCCAGCACTTGGGAGGCAGACAGATCTGTGAGTGCAAGGCCAGCCTGGTCTACAAACTGAGTTCCAGGACAGCCAGAGCTGTTATATACCCTGTCTCAGGGGTAGGGGTGGGGGGACGGACGATAAAACTGCCAGGCTGGTGAGCTAGCTCAGCAGGTAAAGATACTTGATGTCAAGTCTGACAACTTGAGTTCTATCCCCGGGATCTATGTGGTGGAAGGAGAGTTGTCCTTTGATCTCTAAACACATGCCATGACAACACACACACACACACACACACACACACACAACGGTGTATGTGTGTGGGGGAGAAAGACTAAGTAAATAAAGTTAAGTAGTTTAAACTTTTGTTTTTCGAGACAGGGTTTCTCTGTAGCTTTGGAGCTTATATTGAAACTAGCTCTTGTAGACCAGGCTGGCCTCGAACTCAAGAGATCCGGTGCCTCTGCCTCCCAAGTGCTGGGATTAAAGGCGTGTGCCACCACTGCCCGGCCAGTTAGTTTAAACTTTTAAAGAAAATATGGAAGAGTGAGAATGTGGTCCTGACCTTACCTATTCTAGGTGTAGGCTTTGTTGAGGCCAAGGCAGGTACCTAGTTTGCTGTAGCCGGTACCCTTACCCTGATGGCAAGGTGGTGAGGAGAAGGAAGGAGCTGATGCAATGGCTCTAAGCCTCTTCCTCTAATGCCTGCATCCCACTCCTTCCCTGCAGGGGCCAGGGCACCAGATGGCCCGGGGGTGGTGCTGTAGCCAGCAGTCCTGTCCCCTTGCCTCTGCCCCCTCCTGGTCACCTGCTGCTTGGGCCAGATACAAATGAGAAGCAGGTGTTATAAGGGCATGAGATCTGAGTGGGCTGAAGGGAGGAAAGGCATCCTCCTCCAGCCCCTAAAGAAGGTGGATGTGGACCTCCAGGCAGGCTGGGATGGGAAGGGGAATCTTAACCACCACGTGCCTAGTCCTCAGGCAGTTTGCCTTATAATAATAGCCTCTTTGATTAAAAAACAAAACAACAGCCAATGGGACTGACCTAGGGCCTCTGCACATACGTTACAGTTGTGTAGTTTGGTCTTCAGCGGGAACAAGGACTGTCTCTGACTCTGTTACCTGCTTTTGGGACCCTTTTCTCCCACTGGGTTTCCTCACCCAGTCTTAATAGAAGAAGAGGTGCTTAGTCTCACTGCATCTTATATACAGAGGGCTGGCTGATACCCTCTGGAGGCCTGCCCTTTCCTGAAAAGAAAGGAGGAGGAGAGGAGGGAGGGTAAATGTGATTGGATTTGGAAAAAATTAAGTAAGTAATAAAAAACAAAACACCTTTCTGTCAATAGGGGAAAATTCTCTAAGTTTCTGTCAGCTCTTAGGCAGTCAGTCCTGTTACTAGACCATGGCCCCAGACTGACTGTGTTTTGAGGAGACAGGACCTTAGTTGGATCTGTAGAGTGGAGGCCGGAACTGATGAGACATGGGAAAGAGACAAGGGTGCTGGAGCATGGGCTGTTTCATGGCTGAAGCCATCGAGCCTGAAGTGCTGCCGCTAGCCACAGTAAAGAACTATGCATCCAACTGAATATGAATGTAAGGTAATCCAGAGCAGAATGTGCAGAAACTTATCCCTAAAATGCTTACTTTGATATGTAAAGTCAAAGGAAACAGAATGAAGACAATGGAGTAAAGATGGCAGAGAAAGACCACTGGGCCAAATCTGAAGCGCTTGCTGCCAAACCTAATGCGCTGAGTTCAACTCCTGGGTACACATGGTAGAAGAAGAGATCTCGCTCTTGCAAGATGTCCTTTGACCTACACACACAAGCTGTCAAATACTCAAAACAATCTTGACAAAAAACAAAGTTGGAGGGGGCTAGATAGATGGCTTAATGGTTAAGAGCATTTGCTATTCTTCTAGAAGGACCAGAGTTCAGTTCCCTCCTCCAATACTGAAGTTATGAGGCAGCTTATAACTTCCTGTAACTTCAGCTCCAGAAGATCCAGTGCCCTCTTCTGGCCCCATGGGTACTGTGGGTGCAAGCACGCGCTTGCGCATACACACATACACACACACACAACTAAAATAAAATTAAAAAATAAAAGGGAGACTGTGTCTCAGGAAAAATAAAATCAAGGCACCGTGGTACATGCCTTTAATCCCAGCACTTGGGAGTTAGAGGCAGGTGGATCTCTGTGAGTTAGAGGCCAGCCTGGTCTATAGAGTGAGTTCCAGGACAGTCAGGACTACACAGAGAAACCCTGTCTCAAAAAAAGAGAAAAAAAAAAAGGAAAAGAAAAGAAAAACAGTCAGAACAACAAAAAATAAACCCAAATCTCCCAAATTTCACATATACATATTTGCAAGTGTATGTGTATGTGTGCATGTGTGTATGTGTGCATGTGTACATGTTTCTAGGATTCAAACCAGGGCCTTATATGTACTAGATACTAGGTATTCTGCTGCCAAGTCACACTCCCAACTCAAAGTGATCTTTGTCAAGAAGTACCAAGAGCTTTGCATGGAGAAAGCCAAATGATGCTGGGAAAGCTGTTCATATGCCAAAGAATAAAACTGGACCCTGCACAAGCTATATATAACCCTTAACCCAGAGTGAACACAAGTGGTCACTGAAAACCGCCTATGAGGAAATGCAAAGCCAGCCTTTGGAATTGCTGGTGTTTTCTTGTCCAAGACACAAAGGCACAGTCAACAGGCAATTGATATATTCAGAATATACAATCAAATCCTGTAATCCGCCTATCAAAAGAGACCATCAGAAGGGCCCTGATGCCTCTGTGGCAGCAACCAGACAGTATTCCATCCTTAATGCTATACTATGAGAAAATTTAGACCCACAGAAAAATTGAAAGAATTTCACAAGGATCACTCTCAATTTCACTGCCTGGATTTTTGTTTGTTTGTTGTGATTGTTTTGTTTTTGTCTTTTGGCCTTTTCCCAAGACAGGGTTTCTCTGTGTAGACCAGGCTAGACTTGAACTCACATAGTTCCAGATGCCACTGTCTTGAGTGCTGGTGTTAAAGGTGTGTGCATCACTATTGCTACCCAGCTCCACTACCTGCATCCTTTTTTTTTCCCTTGAGTTTTTCAAGACAGGGTTTCCCTGTAACTTTGTTCCTGTCCTGGAACTCACTCTGGAAACCAGGCTGACCTCGAACTCACAGGAATCTGCCTGCCTCTGCCTCCTGAGTGCTGGGATTAAAGGCGTGTTGGGGAATATTATTTTAAGGTGTGTTACTTTTGCTTATGTTGCATTTGTTCAACTCTGTGAAGCTGTGTTACTTTGCCTGCCTAAAACACCTGATGGTCTAATAAAGTGCTAGAATAGCCAATAGCGAGGCAGGAGAGAGACTAAGGGGTGCTGGCAGGCAGAGAGTATAAATAGAAGGAGAAATCTGGGAGAAAAAAAAGAGATCTGGAAACGAGAGGAAGGAGGACTGGGCCAGCCACCCAGTCATATAGCCAGACACGGATGCAAGAAGAAAAGATAAAGTATACAGCAATAGAGAAAGATAAAAGCCCCGAGGCCAAAGATAGGATAATTTAAGTTAAGAAAAGCTGGCAAGAAACAAGCCAAGCTAAGGCTGGGCATTCATAACTAAGAATGAGCCTCCGTGTGTGATTTATTTGGTAGCTGTGTGGTGTGTGTTCCCCCACCCAAGCCAAAAGAGTAAAAGAAAAGAGCTGAAAGAGTAAAACATTGCATTACAGGCATGCACCACTGTGCTTGGATTTCTCCTGGCTTCATCACCTCTCTGTCCTTCTGACTGCCTGTCCATCGAACTGATTTCTTTGTTGATTTTCAAAATGTATTGTAGATATCAATATACTTCTTGCTGACCATTTCAGTAGGCATATCACTATTAAGTAGAATTCTGTATTTACTGTAGGTTATTTTAGGTAAAATATATGTGTAATGACATTTACTGAGCTTAAATGTACCTTTCAGTGAGCTTTGGAGCTGGGTCAGGCCTGTGGGGACTGGAGAACATCTGCATAAATAGTGGGAGTGAGCTCAGTGGTATTTGAGAGGCAACAGTCAAGGACTTTTGGCAAAGAAGTACCAAGATGAAGATGCCTGGAAACCAACAAAATCCAAGAGGAGAGAAGAATATGAAGCCAGGCGATGAAATCCAAAGGTCCTTAGGAGTTAAAAAGGGAAGGCTGAGAAAGGTCCAAGAGTACAGCCTCTGCAGGAGAGTTGGTCTGGGCTCTGAAGAGAGACTATGGAGAGAGAGAAGAGTGCAGAGGACCAGCTTAGGAGGGAAGGAGTAGAAAGGCAGATGTGCCCAGGGGCCAGCAAGGAGTAATCTCCTCCCTTCATGGTGTTCTAGGCCAGTGAGGCCTTCCAGCCTCATGGAACACCCTTGGATCTCTGGGTTGGCACAGGCTTCTTCCGCAGGTCACATCGGACTGGGTCACATATTCTTCCCTGTCTTGCTCAGAGGTGCCCTGTGTATAAGCTGAGCTCACAGTGGACAGGCAAACTGCTCTGTTGGTGGACGTGCAACAGTGGGAGTTGGATACGGCAGGTGGTTACTATTAGACCCTGGCCTCTCCTTGATGTGTAGGGGTTAGGGGTGGAGAAGTGCTTACCTCCTAATGAGACCTGACCAATGACTCAGTGCAGAAATGCATGGAGTCATGCTGGCATGAGGTCATCCCAGGACCCTCTGGCTTTGGTGGCAGCAGGGGAGTCTCCATTTTTAAGCCGCCTCTGTGATGTTTAAAATGGAAAGCATGAATTCAGTATCAGGCATGATGTCAGCACTTAGTGATCCAGCACAGAATGCTACTCTCTCCCAGTGAGGGCCAGGGCTCAGAGGCAGGCTGCTCTCCCCAGGAAGGCAGGCAGTGGCACAGATATGCAGCCCTGTTCTCTGCTATGGGACTAGGGGAGGAAAGTGGCAAGAGGACCTGTTTGCTCGGGAGCCCTTGGAGCTTTCTGGCAGCATCCTGTGAGACCAGATGTGTCTAATATGCCTGGATCTACCCGAGGCTGATACACGGTGGTAGGCTGCAGGCCGCTGATGTCCTTGTCGGGGGGGAGGGCAGGGGTGGGTGTTAAAACCCCTCTCAGGGAATATGCCTCCACTTCCCTTGCTGCCCCAGAAGCCGATAGAAGGAGCAGCAGGTGCAGACAGATTACCCATAAACTCCTCACTCAACTTCAACTTAGGGTCCTCAGAACAAGCTGCCTAGTCTGCTGGCCTTGGGGACTACTCAGCCGCTCTTCTGCACATTGAACAGTTTGAGTAAAGAGCAGATGGGAGGGGCTGGAGAGATGGCTCAGAGGTTAAGAGCACTGACTGCTCTTCCAAAGGTCCTGAGTTCAATTCCCAGCAACCACATGGTGGCTCACAACCATCTGTAATGGGATCTGGTGCCCTCTTCTGGCATGCAAGCATACATGGAAGGAATGTTGTATACATAATAAATAAATAAATCTTTAAAAAAAAAAAAAAGAGCAGATGGGAGTCTCTTCTGGAGAAAGTCCTCTCCGAGCCATGGAGCCTACATGGGCTACATCTTTGAAGATCCCAGGCATCCTAGTGGCATGGGAAAGCTGTGCAAAGCCACATCCCTGCAGCCTCTACTTCCCCTCCCCCAAACCACCGCAACCCTGTGTACCACGCTGAGCCTTCTTTACTGCCTCCAGGCCCTCCCAGGGCTGGGTTCAGGGAATGCATGGAGGGCCCTGCCAACCTTCTGAGATGTGGATGACCTTGCTGGAAAGAAGTGTCATCTACCTTAAGGTAGACCAAGAAGGTACCACCCTTCTACTTCTGGCTCCTGGAACATGAAACATGAGACATGCACATCTCCTGGGCAAGTGCCTGCTCAGGACAGCAGGACCCTAAGGGGGGGGGGTCCTGCCATATTAGTAGAAGAATTAGTCCTCTAATTCTGGTGGACAGCTTAGAGGGTACCTAAGAGTCACAGGGACCTCCTGGGCTCAGTCCCCTGGTGAGTCACTGTATATAGCTAAGGAAGAATGAATTACCACTGGTCTTGAGACCAGAGTGTCTTCCATGGCACTGTCCCTGTGTACCTTGTCTGGCTGGAAAAGTGGGTGGGGTGCGCTGCTGTCACCTAGTCCCATAGTGTGGCATAGTGGGGACCTTGGAATAGGGAGAAGAGTGTAGGATAGGACTTTCCCAGAAAGCCCCCAGGGACCTTGTGGGAGGCAGAAAGGAAAGTCTTGCTGAGTTCAAAGAGCTCCCTTTGCCAGGGTCCTCCTTGGGAGGCCTCATGAACCAGGTCTGTCTGCCTAAGCTTGAACCCAGGAGAGACTTGGGGAGGACGTGGTCAAGGCTTCTCACCACCGTCTGGAAATGGCTGGATAGAAATAGCTGCACCCATCTGGCAGATGAGTCACTGAGGGGTGTTTCAGCCATTTCTTGAAGAGGTTCTATTTTAGGTGAGATGGCTGTGGCATAGCCTTGGTGAGGGGGGCTGGGGAAAGAAAGGTGCTGCTGGTGAGTGCCGGAGTGTCAATAACACATGCCTTTGTTTAGCCCAAAACAGGGTCACCCTGAAGTCTCAAAGCAGGAAGTCTTACCATGGGTGACAACAATTAGAACACTGGGTGTGGCCTAGGCCTCCAACCACAACAAGAATGGGTTTGGTGGCTACCACCCTGGGATAGAGGACGGGACCCAGTTAGAGAGCAAATCTCCTTATAGTGTCCCTCATCCGGTGAGCAGAAGCAGCTGCCCCTGAGACCTTACACTTTAATGAGCGTGAAGCCCCTCCCCATCTATAATGAACTTCCCAGGAGGGTACCTAGGACTGAAAAGCTGTTCCTATGGCTCTCTCTGTCCAATGTTGGCAAAATCCCACTGGGTTTTCAAAAGCACAGGGGTGGTTAACAGTTTCCTGCTGGGCCGAGGCTTCTCCGCCTCAGTCACACTGTGTCTAGAGCTGGGTGTGGCCTTTTGGGCAGATGGATATTCCAGTGTCTGCGGTACTCTGAACTTGGCCTGTATAAAGTTGAGTGGCCATCAGGAGAGGTTGGACTACAGAAGTGCTCAGCCTAGAAATCAGCTGCCAGGGCTGCTCTTGCCCGCAGCAAGAGTTCCCCTCACCCCATGACCACAAGAGCACACCGCTACTTCATTTCAGCCTTGAATTCCTCTGCTGTGAGGACAAAATACCCCTGAACAAGGTCTCCAGAATGCTTGCACAAGTGGGCGCTCATCACAATGTGCTGTTTTCCTCATCTTTGGGTGCTGTTCCTGGGCTGCTGGGACAGGGTGTCTGAGCTCAGGTCCCACCTGACTAGCCACCTGACAGCAGCAGAGACCTATTGCATGCAGCCTTGGGACCTCATGAGCTTTGAGGATTATTTGGTATAGCAGGAGACCTAGTGTGTCAGGGTGAGACTGCCAAAGGAGGATGACAGGAGAAGTCAGATGGAAAGCAAGGCTGGGGCGGCTTGTGAGGTTGTGGTGCAGCGCCTAGAGGGCCGTGAGTCTGTAGGTGGTGCGCTCTGACCTCTCCATGGTTGGAGGGCCATGAGTCTGTAGGTGGTTGGAGGGCCGTGAGTCTGTAGGTGGTTGGAGGGCTGTGAGTCTGTAGGTGGTTGGAGGGCCGTGAGTCTGTAGGTGGTGTGCTCTGACTTCTGCATGGTTTTATTCGGCAGGAAAAGGTAGTGTTTACTCATGAGACTGGAAGTCCAAAAGGAAAAATATCATTTAGCGCATAGGTGACATGGAAGACTGAGACTGGTCATGTGGCATGGTCACATGTCCATCCTTGTACGGGTACATGTTTAGAATATGAATATCAGGGCATGCCTTGTTTGTCTTAGAGACGAATTGTCCCATTTTCCTTGCCTTGTGGCTGGAGATAGAGTGCTTGCCTAGAGTGCGTGTGGCCCTGGGTTTCATCACTGACACCATAAAACAAACAATAGCCTAAGCCTCAAATTCAAAGAAAATCAGATGCCTTAAATCATCATCTCCCATTAATGCCTCTCTCTCACTCTGCTCTCAGGAGCTTGTGTTCTCTATCTTGTTTTTCCAGGACAGGAAGTCTATCATGGCTTCATTTATTCCTGTGCTTTCCTCTCTCATCTACCACTCTTTACTTGCTAATTCTGCATGGGGAGTGAGTGTGTGTGTGTGTGTGTGTGTGTGTGTGTGTGTGTGTGTGTGTGTGTGTGTTGGTGCATGTGGAGACCAGAAGGTCCTGCAGCAGCCTGAACCCTGCGCACCATGACCCTGTCCACTCTGCTGACTCTGTTGTTTTTCCCTCAGGTGAAGGAGTGGCTCTGTTTGAACTGTCAGATGCAGAGGGCTCTGGGAATGGACATGACCACTGCGCCTCGATCCAAGAGCCAGCAGCAGCTACACTCCCCGGCCAAACAGCCTCTGGGGAAGCCAGAGCAAGAGAGGTCCCGGGGCCCAGGGGCCACACAGTCTGGTCCCCGCCAGGCTGAAGCAGCCAGGGCCACCTCAGTCCCTGGGCCTACCCAGGCAACTGCCCCTCAAGAGGTGGGGAGGGTGTCTCCTCAGCCCCCCCTCTCTACCAAGCCTTCCACAGCTGAGCCCAGGCCACCTGTAGGAGAGGCCCAGGGCAAAAGTGCCACCACAGTGCCCTCTGGGCTTGGTGCTGGTGAACAGCCCCAGGAGGGCCTCACTGGGAAACTCTTCGGCCTTGGAGCATCACTACTGACCCAGGCGAGCACCCTTATGTCTGTGCAGCCAGAGGCTGACTCCCAGGGCCAGCCTTCCCCCAGTAAGGGGCCTCCCAAGATCGTCTTCAGTGATGCCAGCAAGGAGGCTGGCCCAAGACCCCCAGGCTTAGGGCCTGGGCCAACACCTGGAGCCAAAACTGAACCTGGGGCTAGAACAGGTCCTGGATCAGGGCCTGGAGCCCTGGCAAAAACTGGAGGAACAGCCAGTCCAAAGCATGGCAGAGCAGAACATCAGGCAGCATCCAAGGCTGCTGCCAAGCCAAAGACCATGCCGAAGGAAAGGGCCACATGCCCACTGTGCCAAGCTGAGCTCAATGTGGGTAGCAAGGGTCCGGCCAACTACAATACCTGCACTACCTGCAAGCTCCAGGTGTGCAACCTGTGTGGCTTTAATCCCACGCCCCACCTGGTGGAGGTAAGCGTACTTCCTAGAGTTTGGTTGAGGGGGCGGGGCCTAGAGTATGGAAAAGGAGACACAAAAGAGCCAGGACACAAGGGAGCCACAGAGAACTGGGACTGCAGCGGTCAAAGGGCCACACAACAGCCAGTGCTACAGAGGGGTCATAATCCACTTCCTGTCCCTGCTTCATGCTCCAGTCCTTTCTCTCAGAACTGTCACAGTAGGTGGGGTTAACCGTAGCTACTGGCTCTCTCTGGCTGGCCAGTGCTGTGGGGCTGAGTCCAGGCTTAGGAGGCCTTAACTGGCCTTCCCATTTCCAGCTCCTGAGAGCATGGCCTTAATGAAAGATGTCAACCTCTTGGATCAGGTAGGAAGGTCCTGCTATGGATCTATGATTCTCACAAGGGTGGGGAGTTGAAGGTTATGTCACGTGGGGCAGAAGGCTGTTGCACACCTTGGGGCTTCAGGCTTTCTCACAGAGAAATAGACTATTTCCTACCACCCAGGTGACAAGCCAACCAGCTGGTATCTATACTTTATCCTATCTCTTAAGGTCATTGGTATAGATGTTTACTTGTCAAAGCCCTAGCCATTCATCTACATGTTTTCTCAAACATGGCTCAAGCCTACCCAGGATGCTCAAAAGTGCTTTTCCCCGCAGGAAAACTTAAGGAAAGCCAGGGTTGAAGATACATAATCTTCCCTTTGTTTCTGCTCCAGAAAAATATACTGGGTCCTGGGCAGAGCCGAGGAGGAGGGAGAAAGAAGCCTGGTATTGGGCCTGGTGTTCTTGTCAAGCAGGGAGTCCTGGAAAGACAAAAGTACCCAGGCAAAGCTAGACTATCCTGGGCCTTGTGATTCTGTTTGCTCTTGCCCTAATCCTGTTACTTCTTTCCCTTGCCAAGGACCACCCATGTAAAAACCATGGCCACCTTTGGGGAGGAGTAGCCCTGAGTGAAGTGCTTCCCACCACACACCTTCTTTTGTTTTGTTTTTCGAGATAGGGTTTCTCTGTGTAGCCCTGGTTGTCCTGGAACTCACTCTGTAGGCCAGGTTGGCCTTGAACTCACAAAGATCCGCCTGTCTCTGCCTCCCCAGTCCTGGGATTAAAGGTGTGTGCCACCACCACCTGACCAGATGGGACTCTTTATGTGCTACTCACATGGCCCTTTGTGCCTGACACTACTACCTGTCCAAGCTGGAGACTCAGTGGCTCGTTGGAAGACACTTGGTCTGGCCAGCAGTAAGGAGGGGTCTATCAAGGAGTCTCCAGGTGCCTCCCGGGCACCTTTAGGTATAAGCTCACTTCTGGTCAGGCGGGATGCTCTGACACAGACGGACCATGAGCCCAATTCGGAAGCCCTTATCCCCAAGAGACTTCTCAGCCTATTTTTCTCGGTAAGCAGGATGTGCATAGAGGGAGGGGGAATTGTCTATCCAAGAGCATAAATGTTCCTGACAGCTCCTTTTGGCAGCCTCTGGGGCAGGCCACAGTAAATGCTGGATCAGCCCAAATGAAAGTGTTCCAGTCACGTGGGAATTTGAGATGAGGCATCTGAATTCTAATCCAAGCTTTTCTTTATCTGCTTGGTTCCAGCTTTTCTGGACTCTGGATCTTCTGCTTCTCAGAAGGCAGCATTACCCACTCCCATGCCCTGCTGCCTGCCCCATGCCCTGCCTCAGAGCTACCTCCTTGGCCAGTGCAGTCCTTGCCTCCATAGTTCCATAGTCTTATAGGTTCCATGAACCCGAATGCATGGCTGATGGGACACTGATCCTACCTCCTCCCAAAGTCAGCCCATCTGCCTCTTTGCCTTCTGCTTCTAACAGCAGTCAAGGAAGGTTGCTCTGTTGTAAGAGGTGGCGGCTGTGTTCCTGGCACCTGAGAGGAACACGGGCCCTTTTGTTCCTTCCCTCCTGGCTCTCGGCCACCAGCTAGCTTATGCCCGAAATAACCACACGAAAATTATATTAATTTAAATTACTGCCTGGCCCATTTTCACTAGCCTCTTCTTGGCCAACTCTTACATCTGATTCAGCCCATTTGTAAAAGGGTGTCACCACGAGGTGGTGACTTATTGGAAGATTCTAATCTGCATCCATCTCGGGCTGGAGCATCATGGCATCTGCCACACTTTCTTCCCCCGAACTCCGTTCTGTCTACTGCACCCACCTAAGGGCTGTGTCCTATCTTATAGGCCAGGCAGTCTTCTTTATTAACCAATGAAAGCAAAGAAATACAGAAGAACCCTCCTACACCATAGCTCCCCAATCCCTTTCTTTCTGTAGCTCTGTCTATTGATGCTGCTGTCCTCAGAAGGACTATGGCTGCTCTGAGGAAGGTGTGGACCAGCAGTCCTGTGGAAACACTACTATTGTCCATTATCCTCAACTCCTCTCACCTCAGCATCCACTCCACAGACCAAACACCCATAACCCCACATCCTACTGTTGGAAGAATCTGGTCTCTGCTCTCCATCCAGGGGCCATAGCCCTAGACTTCTTTATCTTTTCCTCCCATCTACACATTTATCAAAAGTTGCTGCAGCTTCAGCTGCCTTGGATGGTGGCTGCCTCTGCATAACTGGCAGGAAGGGACTGTTGCATGGTGACCCCATTCCTTCCTTCCAGTGTTGCTTCACTGGAGTCGTTAACTAGGCCATGGGCATTCTTTGATCTCACCCCTGAATGGTCACTTGTTTGGAGCAACTTTGTGCTTCCCTGTGACCTAGTTTGCACTTCTTGGTTAGAGGCTGTTGATTCCTCACAGGTGCTAAGAGAGTCACCCTGCCTTGGAGCGAGGTAGCAGAGTCAGCATGCTGGGCCTGGTGCAGGTCATGGGAGCTAGTCTGCTGGTGCTGAGCCAGCTGTTAGCTCAGCGGGACCAAGCTGTGTCTCTGCACACACTGTAAGGCACACCTCGGCATCCATGTACAGGGAGGGACAGACTCACAGTTCCCTATTGGTCTGGCCTCAGGCAAACCCCATTAAGTTGGCCATTTTCCTCAACATCTGCAGCTGTAAAAATCTTTTCCCTTCTTTCTAGATAGTGTCCAGAGAATAGCATAGAAGAATCACTAAAGTTGGGCCAATTTTACTTGAAACTTCTTATAAAGAAAGCAGCCTTAGTGCTATTGAATGAGTCATTTCATAATTAAGAGTGCTGATTCCAACTTTTTTCTAACCAATTCATCTTTTGAAAGATAATAGTACCCTCTGGCTTATTTCTAATTGACTTTCAGTTCAATGGTATGAAGAAATTAGTGGGATTGTTACAGTAATATCACCGCTTTCTCATTTTTATTGCCAAAATTTCAGTTGTGCCCTTGAAAGACAAAGCCTCCCTGGGCAAATGGTCTTGCACCTGTGACATGCAGGGCTAGACTGGTCTTATGAACAGAGGCTACAGTGTGGGCATAAAGAACAAGGCACAGGGGCTGGAGAGATGGCTCAGTGGTTAAGAGCACTGACTGCTCTTCCGGAGGACCTGGGTTCAATTCCCAGCACCCACATGGCAGCTCACAACTGTCTGAAAATGCAATTCCACGATATCTGACACCTTCACACCAATGCACATAAAATAAAGTTAAATAAATTATAAAAAAAAAAAAGAACAAGGCACACAGCCGCCTCCTGCTTCACCTCAGGCTGCCTCTGGGGTGGCAGTCTCAGAGAGTCCTGTTTCTTACCATGTGGAATGGAAATAGTAATTCTCTTAGTTATCCATGTGAGCTCCTCTACCTCAGGTGCATATCCAGGTCCTTACAGTCATCAATCCTTAGGTGTCCTCGGAGAGAATGTCCATGACAGGAGGAAGAGTCCTTACAAGGCCCCCATAATCTGGATGCCATTGAGCACTGAGACCAGCTAGGCTGTGGGACTCCTGAAAGTACTGTATAGGGAATGGGCACATTTAGTACTAGGGCACGGGGGAGCACATCACAGCTTTAAGGGAGCACAGTGGAGTCACTGGGAAAGGCTCTCCTTGTAGGAGGCACAGATCCAGAAAGGAGGAGTTTGCCTGTATCCAGCGACGACATGGGATGAAGTGGATATCACACAATCATAAAGGACCAGCAGCACCGCGGCTGGCCATGCCTGTGACCCAGCGTCTGAGTCCTTAACTTTGGGTGTCCTTTTATTTTGTGGAGTCTTTATACAATATTCTGTCTGTGTGTATGCCTGCAAGCCAGAAGAGGGCACCAGACCCCATTACAGATGGTTGTGAGCCACCATGTGGTTGCTGGGAATTGAACTCAGGACCTTTTGGAAGAGCAGGCAATGCTCTTTACCTCTGAGCCATCTCTCCAGTCCCCTATTTTGTGGAGTCTTTTAGGGGAAGGAGGTTGGTTCTGTGAGACAGAATCTCACTTTTTTTTTTTTAAAGATTTATTTATTTATTGTATATACAGTATTCTGCCTACATTCATGCCTGTAAGCCAGAAGAGGGCACCAAATCTCATTATAGATAGTTGTAAGCAACCATGTGGTTGCTGGGAATTGAACTCAGGACCTTTGGAAGAGCAGGCAGTGCTCTTAACCACTGAGCAATCTCTCCAGCCCCAGAATCTCACTTTTTAGCTCATGTTTCAGTTCTCTTGTCTTCAGCCTCCCGAGTGCTAAAATTATAGATATGAACCACCATACTCAGCTCCCCTGGGATTTGTCCTCGCTGGCCTCTGGTCCAGTGGTATATATGGCTAGGTAGGTATAGGTCAGGATGGTGTCACAATAACTGGCACACAAGCTCCACAAATAAAGAGAACACGTGGCCTATGGTCTCATTCAGACAGTAGCAGACAATGTAGGGAGAATGCCCAGCATCCCACACTGCCCCACAGTCTCCGTATCCCCACTAGTCAGTTCAAAGGCTAAATTCTCACTTGCTTTGGGATTAACCCATACCTAATCCCTTAACTTCCTTCCCGTTCTATGTGGGTTGGGAGCAATAATAACCATCTCAGTCTTCTGGAAAAAACAGACAAGGTGCTGCACTTTGTTTACTTGTGTGACAGTGACTCCTGAGCCACTGCACCCCTGGTACATGCACCCATGGGTCTGAGCTTGAGCTAATGACTGTTCTTGGGAAACTTGGATCTTCCTGTCCCCAAATGGAATAACAGAGACAAGACAAGAGGTGGCCATCAGTCTCCCCATTGTCTGTTCTCTGGCTGCTTCCCAAAAGAGTCAAGCAAAAGGGATGAATAGACAGCCATTCTCTTACTGCTGGGGCTAGGTGAGGCTTAGCTCATATTCTGAGCAGGTGAATGAGGAAAGTAAAGAAAGACTAAAATGATAGGGGGCTGTGGAGATGGCTCAGCTGTTAAGAGCATTAGCTGCTCTTCCAGAGGACCTGGGTTCAGTTCCCAGCACCCACATGACAGCTCATACCAGATGTCCTCGCACAGACATATATGCAGGCAGAATACAATGCACATTAAAAAAAAGACTAAAGGGAGAGAATGAATGGGTGTGAGTGGAAGGTCAAGGAAAGAAAGAATAAGGGGTGGAGGTGGGGGCACATTGGGGTAGGGACTGAGATGAAGGTAGATTGAACAAGTATATTTGGGACCTCAACAGCTGTGCTCCAGCTCTTCACTCCAGACGTTCTACATGGCCAGCCTTTCACTCATCCCTGGGACCCAGAAAGTGTAAGCTTTGGCCTGGTCTTCTCTGGCTCCACTCCTCCCAGCCCCAGCGCGTTGTCCACTCCTCTTCCCACTCCTGGTGGGCTGGGGAAGGCCTCCAGCAGTCAGGTCAAGTGGTTATTTTTAGCTCTTTCTTCACACCGCTCCTTCTCTTCACTCGCCCTTTCTCCCCGCTTACAAAAGCAGAGCCATAAGCAAGAGCACCACCCAGAAGCCTTTGTGAATATTCTTGTGAAGGAGCAAAACTCCAGATAGCCCGCGACTGTAGGTGGCATGCCCTACTAAAGGCCTTACTCTGTGCTGGGATAAGCAGGCCTCTGCAGGGCCTGGCCCAGGACACTGGGATTGCCTCTGTCTGCACTACTCTTCCAAAGTGCCTCACTGTGTTTTAGATCGTTGCTTCTAGAGTGGGTTCTGCAGGCCAGAGATGGGGTCAGAGTTTTGTCTGAGGTAGCAAAGGCAATGGGACACCTCTTTTTCCTATACCTTGGCTCTGTGACCCCCTGATTCTCATAATGATCCCTCCTAATGGCATAGCTACTGGTAGGAGCCCATGTCTACACACCCAGGGTGAGCAGCAGCAAGCAGGAAGGCGTGTCAAACTTTTGCACCCCAGGGCCAAGAGTGAAATGAGTGGTCAGTAGGGTCCTGTTCTGGGCTGGGCTGTAACCCTCATTTCCCATCACCCCTTGCAGCCAAGGCAAGGCATCAAATTCTGATCCTGAACTAGGATCCTGGAAGACATACACCTCTCAGCCTAGACCTGCACAGGAACCACCCACTCAGAGGCCAGGGATGCCCAAGCTTTACCCCTGTGCATCTGGCTAGGATTTGAAGAATTGATTTGTAGGATTCTGAGGACTTTACTGCTGATTCCTGTGTCATATTTATCATGGCTTGTTTGAAGCTGTGGGTTTCTGGAAGGGCCTGTATCACTTATCTCAGTGGCCAAATTCCTAACAAAGGAACTTAAAAGAAGTTTGTTTTCACCCATGGTTTAGAGGGGACCATGGTAGCTGGGGTAGCACAGTTTGTGGCAGTGGAAGCTTGTAACACAGCCTTATTCATATCTTACCAGATCAGGAAGCAGGGAGTTTGATATGAAACCAGAAGTAGTATCACCTTCTAAGTCTACTCCTAGCAACTCATTTATGCTAGTTATGAGCCATGTCCAAAGGTTCCTCAACCTCCCAAACAGCTCTACCAGCTACTGACCAAGCATTCAAACATGTTCACCTATGGGGAACAAAGTACATTCAAATTGTGGCAGTGCTGGTCCCCATTTGTCTGTTTTCACCATGACTGTGTCTTCAGCCTTTAGTCCTGGTCCTGAAACTGCTGGTGGATTTTGAGAATGGTTACTGATGACCAAGAACTGATGCCTCTCCAGCTCTGGAAAGAGCAGGGCTCTTAGCCCAAGAGTCACCACACACAGATCTCCACTAAGGGACAGTCCAGAGCCCTGGGCACATGGAGTCCTTTTTGTGGGGTTCTTTGCTATCTTTAGACAAGGAGGCTTGGGCTGGAAGTGTGAGCAAAGATTGCTCAGTGCTGACTCCACACAGGGCTGCACTTAGTCTTTCCTGGCCCCAGAAGTCTACCCCAACTGAGCATAGCCCTGACCTGGGGAAGGAAATGGCAGGATAGTGTCAGAGCACAGAACAAGGAGACAGGGGAAGGCAGTCCCTCTAGGACACATTGCCTCTGTGTCTGAATGCCTTTCCTATTCTTTAGGACTTCTTGGCTTCTGGACCCATACAGCCCCTGAATTACAATTCAGTCCTTGAGGTTGGCGCCCTGGCTTTCCCTGTGTTTCATCCCAAACCTTTGTAATTTTTGTTGTTTCTCCTCCCTGTTAATTGTCCTTTTCTGGCCCAGTGAGAATATCTTGTCATTTGCGTATTGACTTTATATATGTCTCTGAGAAGTTTATAATTTGGGGCAATATATCTGTCAGTTTTTTCTCTTTATGCCTTTGATATCATGCTTTGAAAGACTTTCTCAGGCTGGGGGAATGGCTCAGTAGTACAGTGGTACAGCGTATGTTTAAATCGTTAAGTCTACCAAGAGGAGTCTGTCTCGTTTCCTCCCTGAAGGCTGTGGAGAATCATGGAAACACTCTCTGATCACTCTTGTGTCTGGGATTCTCATCCACCTCCCTCCTTTTTCCTTACAGAAAACAGAATGGCTCTGTCTGAACTGCCAAACTAAGCGGCTGTTGGAGGGCAGCCTGGGAGAGCCAGCCCTCATGCCTCTGCCCACCTCACAGCAGCCCCCTGCAGGAGTCCCTCACCGTGCAGCTGGAACAGCCCCTCCGAAGCAGAAAGGACCACAGGGGCTGGGCCAGCCATCAGGCTCCTCGCCTGCCAAGCCCAGTCCACAGGCCGCCAAGGCCAGCCCTCAGGCCACCAAGGCCAGCCCTCAGGCCAAGCCCCTCAGGGCTTCTGAACCTAGCAAGACCTCTAGCAGTGCCCAGGAAAAGAAGACAGGGATCCCAGTTAAAGCTGAACCTGTGCCGAAGCCACCTCCAGAGACCACTGTGCCTCCTGGGACTCCTAAAGCAAAAAGTGGGGTGAAAAGGACTGAACCTGCCACTCCAGTCATCAAGCCTGTTCCAGAAGCTCCCAAGGGTGGGGAGTCTGAGGTCAGTTCTATTCAATTTCCAGGATCCTGGCTTTCAGACAGTTTGAGGAAGGCCTTGCCTCCCGGAAGGGCTCAGGCTATAAGCTTGAGATAAATCTATTTGGTACCGCAGATACACCCCAACTGAAAGAAGGCCTAGATTAAATTTCAGCAGATTGCTGAGTGTGTTGGCTCACACCTTTAATCCCAGCACTTTAGAGGCAGAGGTAGTCAGATATCTGGAGTTCGAGGCTAGCCTGGTCTACATAGTGAGTTCCAGGACAGCCAGAACTATGTAGATAGACCCCATCTCAAAAAAATAACAACAACCAAAAAGTTTGGCAGGTCTGAAGATTGTGAGATTGAGACATGTCTTGAGTTGGGCATTTTGCTGATTTCCTACTCTTTGATCCAGTAAATTTTCTCTTTGGAGATCTGTAAGTTATTCAGAGAGCTAGCCCTTGGGAAATGGAGGATACTTCCCGTGGCCCCTGGGATTAATGGAGAGGGCTAGGAGTAAATACCTGCTTCTCATCCTCCTGCAGGAACCTGTCAGCAAGCCTTACGCTCAGGACCTGTCTCGAAGCCCCCAGAGCCTCAGTGACACAGGCTATTCTTCCGATGGTGTATCTAGCTCCCAGAGTGAGATCACAGGGGTTGTACAGCAAGATGTGGAGCAGCTGGACAGTGCAGGGGTGACGGGGCCACGTCCACCCAGCCCCTCAGAGCTCCACAAAGTGGGAAGTAGCATGCGCCCTTCACTAGAGGCCCAGGGGGTGGCTCCAAGTGGTGAGTGGAGCAAGCCACCCCGCAGCAGCGCTGCTGATGACCAGAAACGGCGTCCCCACTCCCTGTCTATCATGCCTGAGGCCTTTGACTCTGATGAAGAGCTGGGGGATATCCTAGAGGAGGAAGATGACTCTCTGGCATGGGGGCACCAGAGAGAACAGCAAGACACAGCCGAGTCTTCAGATGACTTTGGCAGCCAGCTGAGGCATGACTACGTGGAAGATAGCAGCGAGGGAGGCTTGTCTCCCCTTCCACCCCAGCCCCCATCTCGGGCAGAAATGACCGATGAGGAGTTCATGCGGCGGCAGATCCTGGAAATGAGTGCTGAGGAAGACAACTTGGATGAAGATGACAGTGCTGTCTCTGGGCGAGGCCTAGCCAAGCACAGCACCCAGAAGGGAAGTGCCAGGCCCAGGCCTGAATCTAGCCAAGAATCAGTAGCAGTGCCCAAGAGGCGCCTACCCCATAATGCCACCACGGGCTATGAGGAACTTCTTTCTGAGGGAGGCCCAGCAGAGCCCACTGATGGCAGTGGAGCCCTTCAGGGAGGTCTTCGCCGCTTTAAAACCATTGAGCTCAATAGCACAGGTAGCTATGGCCATGAGCTGGACCTAGGTCAAGGTCCTGATCCCAGCCTGGACCGGGAACCTGAGCTGGAGATGGAGAGCCTGACAGGCTCCCCTGAAGACCGTTCTCGGGGGGAGCACTCCTCTACCCTGCCTGCTTCCACGCCTAGCTATACATCTGGCACCTCACCCACCTCCCTGTCTTCACTAGAGGAGGACAGTGACAGCAGCCCTAGCCGCCGGCAGAGGTTGGAAGAAGCAAAGCAGCAGCGCAAAGCCCGGCACCGCTCCCATGGGCCCCTGCTGCCGACGATTGAGGACTCCTCGGAGGAGGAGGAGCTTAGAGAGGAGGAGGAGCTGCTGCGAGAGCAGGAGAAGATGCGGGAGGTGGAGCAGCAGCGTATCCGCAGCACAGCCCGCAAGACCCGGCGTGACAAGGAAGAGCTTCGGGCTCAGCGGCGACGCGAACGCTCCAAGACACCACCTAGTAACCTGTCACCCATCGAAGATGCATCTCCCACAGAGGAACTGAGGCAGGCAGCAGAGATGGAGGAGCTACACCGCTCTTCCTGCTCCGAGTACTCCCCCTCCCCTTCCCTTGACTCAGAGACTGAGACCCTAGATAGTGGCCCCACACGACTCTACAAATCGGGCAGCGAGTACAACCTGCCCGCCTTTATGTCCCTCTACTCACCCACTGAGACACCGTCGGGCAGTTCCACCACGCCCAGTTCTGGACGGCCCCTAAAGAGTGCTGAGGAGGCCTATGAGGATATGATGAGAAAAGCCGAGCTGCTCCAGCGACAGCAGGGCCAGGTGGCAGGGACTCAGGGGCCCCATGGTGGCCCCGCTCAGCCCACAGGCCCCCGGGGGCAGGGCTCTTTTGAATATCAAGATACCCAAGACCATGATTATGGCAGGGCTGCTCAGCCTGCTGCAGAAGGCACACCCACAGGCCTCGGAACAGCTGTCTACGAAGAGATCCTTCAGACATCACAGAGCATAGCCCGTATGCGGCAAGCCTCCTCGCGGGATCTGGCTTTCACTGAAGACAAAAAGAAGGAGAAGCAATTTCTGAATGCTGAGAGTGCATACATGGACCCAATGAAGCAAAATGGTGGCCCACTGACCCCCGGTACTAGCCCTACCCAACTCGCTGCTCCTGTGTCTTTTTCCACTTCTTCCTCCTCAGATAGCAGTGGAGGCCGAGTTATTCCCGATGTCCGAGTCACTCAGCATTTTGCAAAAGAGCCTCAGGATCCTCTCAAGCTCCACAGCTCTCCTGTGTCCTCCAGCTTAGCCTCCAAGGAAGTAGGCATGACCTTCTCCCAGGGCTCTGGGACTCCAGCCACGACGGTTATGGCCCCTTGTCCAGCCAGCCTTCCACGAGGGTATATGACTCCAACCTCCCCAGGTGGCTCAGAGCGTAGCCTATCACCATCTTCCCCAGCACACAGCTATGGACAGACCCCAACCACTGCTAACTATGGGTCCCAAACGGAGGAGCTGCCCCAGGCTCCCAGTGGCCCTCCTGCAGGTGGGCGGGCCCCCAGAGAGAAGACTCTGAGTGGGGCTGATGCTGAGGCTGGTGCCCCCCAGTCTTCTCGGAGATATTCTTACTTTACAGGCTCTAGCCCACCTCTCTCTCCATCTACACCCTCAGAGAGCCCCACATTCTCACCCGGCAAGCTGGGCCCAAGGGCCACAGCAGAGTTCTCTACACAGACACCAAGCCTAACACCTTCCTCGGACACTCCACGGAGCCCTGGAACACCCTCCCCCATGGTAGCCCAGGGCACACAGACACCACACCGACCGAGCACTCCTCGCTTGGTGTGGCAGCAGTCTTCCCAGGAGGCTCCTGTCATGGTCATCACGCTAGCATCAGATGCTTCTAGCCAGACCAGAACAGTACATGCCAGTGCCTCTACTTCCCCACTGTGCTCACCTACTGACACTCAGCCCACCTCCCATAGCTACAGCCAGACAACACCTCCAAGTGCATCGCAAATGCCCTCAGAACCAGCTGGGCCACCTGGTTTCCCACGAGCGCCCAGTGCTGGTGCAGACGGACCCCTGGCACTGTACGGCTGGGGTGCCCTCCCCGCTGAAAACATCTCCTTATGCCGGATCTCCTCTGTCCCTGGAACATCTAGAGTCGAGCCAGGTCCCAGGCCCCCAGGCAGTGCAGTGGTAGATCTTCGCACAGCTGTCAAGCCCACTCCCATTATCCTTACCGACCAGGGTATGGATCTGACCTCTCTTGCGGTGGAAGCGAGGAAGTATGGCCTTGCCCTGGATCCAATTCCAGGACGCCAGTCAACTGCTGTGCAGCCTCTGGTTATCAACCTCAATGCCCAAGAACAGACCCATACCTTCCTGGCCACTGCCACCACTGTGAGCATCACCATGGCCTCATCTGTGCTCATGGCTCAGCAAAAGCAACCGGTGGTATATGGAGACCCTTTCCAGAGCCGCCTTGACTTTGGCCAGGGTTCAGGTAGCCCTGTATGCCTGGCCCAGGTCAAGCAAGTAGAGCAGGCTGTCCAGACAGCTCCATTCCGAGGTGGACCCCGGGGAAGACCCAGGGAGGCTAAGTTTGCCAGGTATAACCTTCCGAACCAGGTAGCACCTCTGGCCAGAAGGGACATTTTGATTACTCAGGTGGGCACTGCCCAGAGTGTTAGCCTCAAGCCAGGACCAGTGCCAGAGCCTGGTGGTGGTGAACCCCACCGGGCTACTCCTGCAGAGCTCCGGTCACATGCTCTGCCAGGTGCCAGGAAGCCACACACAGTGGTGGTGCAGATGGGAGAGGGCACAGCGGGCACCGTGACTACACTGCTTCCAGAAGAGCCAGCAGGTGCCCTGGACCTCACTGGGATGAGGCCTGAGAGCCAACTGGCATGCTGTGACATGGTCTACAAGTTTCCCTTTGGCAGTAGCTGCACTGGCACCTTCCATCCTGCCCCCAGTGCACCTGACAAGAGTGTGGCAGATGCTACCCTGCCTGGCCAAAGCAGTGGCCCCTTCTACAGTCCCAGAGACCCTGAGCCCCCTGAACCTCTCACCTTCCGGGCACAGGGGGTAGTAGGACCTGGGCCCCATGAAGAACAGAGGCCCTACCCACAGGGCCTGCCTGGAAGGTTATATTCCTCCATGTCTGATACCAATTTGGCTGAAGCTGGCCTCAACTACCATGCCCACAGGATTGGGCAGCTCTTCCAGGGCCCTGGAAGAGAGTCAGCTGTGGATCTCAGCTCACTGAAGCACTCTTACAGTTTAGGTTTTGCAGACGGACGCTACTTAGGGCAGGGCTTACAGTATGGCTCATTCACGGACCTGCGTCATCCCACAGACCTTTTAGCTCACCCACTTCCCATGCGACGCTATAGCTCAGTGTCAAATATCTATTCAGACCACCGGTACGGCCCACGGGGGGATGCAGTTGGCTTTCAGGAGGCCAGTCTGGCCCAGTACAGTGCCACCACAGCCCGAGAGATCAGCCGTATGTGTGCCGCCCTCAACTCCATGGACCAGTATGGTGGGCGGCATGGCAGTGGAAGTGGTGGGCCTGACCTGGTGCAGTACCAGCCCCAGCATGGGCCTGGACTCAGTGCTCCACAGGCTCTGGCTCCCCTCAGATCTGGCCTCCTTGGCAACCCCACCTACCCAGAGGGGCAGCAGTATGGGCCTGCAGCAAGCCAGGGAACAACAGTCAGACAGCTGCTCCCATCCACAGCGACAGTGCGTGCAGCCGATGGCATGATCTACTCAACTATTAATACCCCAATTGCTGCAACCCTGCCCATCACCACCCAGCCTGCCTCAGTATTGAGGCCCATGGTGCGTGGTGGCATGTACAGGCCTTATGTATCTGGTGGAGTCACGGCTGTGCCCCTCACCAGCCTGACCCGTGTGCCCATGATTGCTCCTCGGGTACCTCTTGGGCCAGCAGGGCTATACCGATATCCTGCACCAAGTCGATTCCCCATTGCTTCTAGCATCCCACCTGCTGAAGGGCCTGTTTACCTGGGAAAGCCTGCTGCTGCCAAGGCCTCAGGGGCAGGAGGCCCACCAAGGCCAGAGCTACCAGCAGGGGCTGCTCGTGAAGAACCTCTTTCCACAACTGCCCCTGCTGTCATCAAAGAAGCCCCAGTAGCCCCTGCACCTGCACCTGGCCAGAAGCCACCAGGAGATGCCGCTGCCGCAGTGGGTGGCAGTGGAGTCCTCAGCCGACCTGGGGTTGAGAAGGAGGAAGCATCTCAGGAGGAACGACAGCGGAAGCAACAGGAGCAGCTGTTGCAGCTGGAGCGGGAGCGGGTAGAGTTGGAAAAGCTGCGACAGTTGCGGCTGCAGGAGGAGCTGGAGCGAGAGAGAGTAGAACTGCAGCGGCACCGTGAGGAAGAACAGCTGCTAGTGCAGCGAGAGTTGCAGGAGCTGCAGACCATCAAGCAACACGTGCTTCAGCAGCAGCAAGAAGAACGCCAGGCTCAGTTTGCACTGCAGCGGGAGCAGCTGGCACAGCAGCGGCTGCAGCTGGAGCAGATCCAGCAACTGCAGCAGCAGCTGCAGCAGCAGCTAGAGGAACAGAAACAGCGGCAGAAGGCCCCCTTTCCTCCAACCTGTGAGGCACCTAGCCGAGGGCCTCCACCAGCTGCTACTGAGCTGGCCCAGAATGGCCAATACTGGCCACCATTGACCCACCCAGCCTTCATTGCCATGGCAGGCACCGAAGGACCTGGGCAACCTCGTGAGCCAGTACTGCACCGGGGCCTCCCCAGCTCTGCCTCAGACATGTCACTGCAAACTGAGGAGCAGTGGGAGGCAGGCCGCAGCGGCATCAAGAAACGTCACTCAATGCCACGCCTGAGAGACGCCTGTGAGGCAGAGTCAGGACCCGATCCCTGCACGGTCAGGAGGATTGCAGACAGCAGCGTTCAGACAGATGAAGAGGAGAGTGAGGGCCGCTACATTCTGACCCGGAGGCGCAGGACACGACGCAGTGCTGACTGCAGTGTGCAGACGGATGACGAGGACAATGCTGAATGGGAGCAGCCTGTGCGCCGCCGCAGGTCTCGTCTTTCCCGCCACTCAGACTCAGGTTCTGACAGCAAGCATGATGCCACTGCCTCATCCGCTGCTGCCACCGCTGCAAGGGCCATGAGCAGCGTAGGCATCCAGACCATTAGTGACTGCTCCGTACAGACGGAGCCTGACCAGCTGCCCAGGGTCTCTCCAGCCATCCACATCACAGCTGCCACGGACCCCAAGGTGGAGATTGTCAGATACATATCGGCACCAGAAAAGACTGGGCGTGGGGAGAGTCTGGCCTGCCAGACAGAACCAGATGGGCAGGCCCAGGGTGTAGCTGGGCCACAGCTTATAGGACCAACTGCCATCAGCCCCTACCTGCCTGGCATCCAGATAGTCACCCCAGGACCCCTAGGCAGATTTGAGAAGAAGAAGCCGGATCCTCTGGAGATTGGGTACCAGGCCCACCTGCCTCCGGAGTCCCTCTCACAACTTGTGAGCCGCCAGCCTCCTAAGTCTCCACAAGTGCTCTACTCGCCAGTGTCACCCCTGTCCCCACACCGGCTCCTGGACACCTCGTTTGCTTCCAGTGAGAGGCTGAACAAGGCTCATGTGAGTCCCCAGAAGCACTTCATCCCTGACAGCACTCTTCGCCAGCAGACCCTGCCTCGCCCCATGAAGACCCTGCAGCGGTCCTTGTCTGACCCTAAGCCCCTCAGCCCCACCGCAGAGGAGTCCGCCAAAGAGAGATTCTCCCTCTACCAGCACCAGGGGGGACTAGGTAGCCAGGTATGGGCACAGGGGCTGGTCCAGGGTGGGACAGGGGTCTATTTCTAGCCTGAGGGGCCCCAGAGGGAGGGGTTTCTTCTGGGGTGGGAATGGAGTCACATCTGGCTCCAAAAGTCCAGGGGAAGGAGTTGAGGAGTGAAGTTTCTCAATGCACATCTGCCAGAGCCCAGAGCCCAACAAGGCTATCCTGGAAATACAGACACACCTGGGCCCCCACAGCCATCTCCCCAGACACTACCAGAAACCTCAGCCTTTCCACAGCCCTGTCCCTTCACTGCCGGTACACTGTCCCGCTCTGTCACCTCCTTTCAGTCTTTCTCAGTTCTTGACCCCACCCCCACCCCCATCTAGGACCTACCACTCCAAGCCTTATTTATATGGATGTTAGTTGGAAAATCAGTAACACGGTTCAGGCTGCAGGCCCCGGCCTGTGGCCCAGCACTCAAGGCCCATCTGGAGAGCTGCAGGCACACTCTGGGCTTCATTGTGTTCCCATCCCTCCTTCCTCAGTAACTGCTTCCGCATCTGTCTGTCCCCCTGATACAACACAGGCTTCTTGTCTATGGATTCAGTTTCCCGACGTGTTAGAACTGAGAGAGAGAGCCTGGCCATGGGCTGCAGTTGTCGGAGAGCTTGGAGATATGCAAGTTTTAATGCTAACCATTTTCAGTGCAAGGTTGAGGAAGGTTGGCTTTTCCTGAAGTCTCTGAAGGTTTGGGGAGGTGAAACAGAACAAGATGTGTATTTCAGAGTTCCCATGATACAGGGTGGGCCAATAGGCCAAAGTAAGAGATCTCAAGGAGAGGAGATAGGAGCCAGAAGCACTGTAGGGTATATTTGCTCATTTTCTGGGTGTACACAGAGGAAAGCAGAGCACTGGGATAGGTTTATGAGGTGTGTAGTGAAGGGTCCTGGTAGGGTTGGCAAGGCGGGCAGATCAAAGAGGCAGGAAGTTGGTCCTGGTTCCAAGCACACAGGTTCCCATGGGCTAGCCATGTGGGACCAGGACATTGGTGGACACTCAAGGTGTTTGGCCAAAATATGAAAAGATAAATGATGAGGATTTCAGTGTGTCCCACTAAAGGCAGGATTTATTTATTTATTTTTTAATTTTCAAGACAGAGTTTCTCTGTGGCTTTGGAGCCTGCGCTGAAACTAGCTCTTGTAGACCAGGCTGGTCTTGAACTCACAAAGATCTGCCTGCCTCTGCCTCCGAGTGCTGGGATTAAAGGCGTACACCACCACCGCCCGGCGAGTTTTAAGATTTTTTTTTTTTTGAGACAAGGTTTTTCTGTAGCTTTGAAGCCTGTCCTGGAACTAGTTCTGTAGATCAGGCTGGCCTCGAACTCACAGAGATCCACCTGCCTCTGCCTCCCAAGTGCTGGGATTAAAGGTGTGCACCACCACCGCCCGGCTGGATTTGTTTTAACATTTGAGATCCCACAGTCATTTTTGTGTGTGTGTGACACAGTGTGAACAGTGGGAACTTTTTATGCAGCTGCTTTGCAAGGCAAAAAGTAAGAATTTTGGTGTCTGTCTCCAGTATATTCAGGGGGTTTGGGTGGCATGTGAAATCCAGAAGAGTGGGGCGTTCTGGAGCTAAAGCGAATCCAGGGTGGACACTCCATCAGCACAGGTCTTCAGGCAAAGCCGAGCCTCTCCAGCCAGTGGAGAGGTGTAGAGAGCACAGCAGGGCACTCGAGCAGGAAGTTGTGTGCTGGAGAGAGGTCTAGCAAGAATAAGAGGTTGACGGGTAGAGGGAGCAGGGGCTGGACTGGAGCACAGCTTAGGTGTGGCAGAGGTAGCGCAGGACGTCTAGAGGAAGCAGAGTGAAGCAGGAAGCATAGACTTGGAGCCTGTACACAACTGGCATGGGTAGCATTGCCCTTCCCTGTGATCCTGTTCTTAAAGGAGCCTGGGGGCTCTAGCACCCTCTACTACACGCCTCCTTTCCTTGACTCCCGCTGCCCTAAGCCACCACAGGATGCTAAGTCCCAAACTTTCTTCTCACATCAGTGACAGGCAAGCCTACTGGAGATGTGCTGGGCTTCTTACAGCTACTGTGCACAGCACAGGAAGCAGTCTGACCCTTACCACCTACCTGCTGCCCAAAGCTTTGGAAAGGACTGTTAAATGATCATAGGCCTTCCCTTCATGGCAAAGAAGCCCAGACCAGAGAGGGGGGCAGGCTGCTTGGTAAAGCAGGGCATCAGCAATGTGGAGCCCAACTCCTTCCTCGAAGAACCTCCAGTCCTGGTTCTTCTACCCCATGCCTCAGCAAAGTCACCCACACCTTGGGTCTCAGTGCTGCCCACCCTTCCCTCTGTCTCAGGTGTCGGCGCTACCACCCAATGGCCTGGTCCGCAAGGTGAAGCGGACACTGCCCAGCCCCCCTCCAGAGGAAGCTCACCTTCCCCTGGCTGGCCAGGTGCCCTCACAGCTGTATGCAGCCAGTCTGCTGCAGCGAGGGTTGGCGGGGCCCACCACCGTCCCTGCTACCAAGGCCAGCCTGCTCCGGGAGCTGGACCGGGACCTGCGGCTGGTGGAGCATGAGTCCACCAAGCTGCGCAAGAAGCAGGCGGAGTTGGATGAGGAAGAGAAGGAGATTGATGCCAAGCTCAAGTACCTAGAGCTGGGCATCACCCAGCGCAAAGAGTCTTTGGCCAAAGACCGAGGTGGCCGTGACTACCCATCTTTACGTGGCCTTGGTGAGCATCATGACTACCTGTCTGACAGCGAGCTCAACCAGCTGCGGCTCCAGGGTTGTACCACGCCCGCTGGCCAGTATGTGGACTACCCTGCCTCTGCTGCTGTGCCTGCCACCCCTTCTGGCCCCACTGCCTTCCAACAGCCCCGGTTCCCACCTGCAGCCCCACAATACCCTGCAGGCAGTAGTGGACCAACTCAGAATGGTTTTCCAGCCCACCAGGCACCCACCTACACTGGCCCCAGCACATACCCAGCTCCTACTTTCCCTCCTGGAACCAGTTATCCGGCTGAGTCCGGCCTGCCGAGCCAGCAGGCTTTCCACCCCACAGGCCATTATGCAGCCCCAACTCCCATGCCAACCACACAGAGCACCCTTTTTCCAGCCCAAGCTGACAATCGTGCGCCCCACCAGAAGCCACGTCAGACCTCACTAGCTGACTTGGAGCAGAAGGTACCCACCAATTATGAGGTGATCACCAGCCCTGCTGTAACCATGTCGTCAGCCCCCTCTGAAACTAGCTACAGCAGTCCAGCAGTGAGCAGCAGCTATGAGCAAGGGAAAGCCCCAGAGCTTCCCCGGGGCAGTGACCGAAGCAGTGTGAGCCAGAGCCCAGCTTCTACTTATCCATCTGACTCCCATTACACCAGTCTGGAGCAGAATGTTCCTCGAAACTATGTGATGATTGATGACATCAGTGAGCTGACTAAGGACAGCACCCCCACTGCCACAGATAGCCAACGGCTGGAGCCTTTGGGGCCAGGTGGAGTCAGTGGGCGTCCTGGGAAAGAGTCTGGAGAACCAGCTGCCCTTGAGGGACCCACACTGCCCTGCTGCTATGGCAGAGGTGAGGAGGAATCTGAGGAGGACTCATATGACCCCCGTGGGAAATCGGGTCATCACCGGAGCATGGAGAGCAATGGCCGACCAGCTGGCACCCACTATTATGGCGACAGTGACTATAGACATGGGTCTCGAGCCGAGAAGTATGGTCCAGGGCCCATGGGGCCCAAGCATTCTTCTAAGAGTCTGGCTCCAGCTGCCATCTCCTCAAAGCGTAGCAAGCACCGGAAGCAAGGCATGGAACAGAAGATCTCCAAGTTCTCACCCATTGAGGAGGCCAAGGATGTGGAGTCAGACCTGGCCTCCTATCCTACACCCACTGTGAGCAGTAGCCTGACCTCTCGGGGCAGAAAGTTTCAGGATGAAATCACCTATGGGCTCAAGAAGAATGTATATGAACAGCAGAGGTACTACGGGGTCTCCAGTCGGGACGCCGCAGAGGAGGACGATCGCATGTATGGTGGTAGCAGCCGGTCCCGGGTGGCATCCGCATACAGTGGGGAGAAGCTGTCTAGCCATGATTTCAGTGGCAGAGGCAAAGGGTATGAACGGGAACGGGAGGCTGTGGAAAGACTTCAAAAGGCGGGCCCCAAGCCCTCATCCCTGAGCATGGCCCATGGCCGATCACGACCCCCCATGAGGAGCCAGGCCTCTGAAGAGGAGAGCCCTGTCAGCCCCTTAGGGCGGCCCCGCCCTGCAGGGGGCACTCTTCCTCCTGGGGATACTTGCCCACAGTTTTGCTCCAGCCACTCCATGCCTGATGTCCAGGAACATGTCAAGGATGGACCACGGGCCTACGCATATAAGCGTGAAGAAGGCTACATTCTGGATGATTCCCACTGCGTGGTTTCTGACAGTGAAGGTAATGGCAGCTGGGGGTGATTTCTGCAAATGCTCAGCATCTGGGGGTCTGCCTGGCTGTGGGACCCTGGGCCCCAAGATGTCCTAGCAGGGTCTGTCTTGACATCTTATCTGTAGTTCCTGCTGCAGGTGGCCCTTGCCTGATCTACCTGTGCCCTGGTTCCTGGTTGTTGGAGGGTGGGGACCTAGTGACCTGCTTGTGGCTGTGGTATCCACTCTCTGGTTCCCTTGCATGGCTTCAGCTAGGTCTCCTCTCCGGCTAACCAGGGCCTGATGGTGTTCTGTTTTTGGTCTCTGAAGCGTATCACCTGGGCCAGGAGGAGACAGATTGGTTTGATAAGCCCCGAGATGCCCGCTCCGACCGGTTCAGGCACCATGGGGGTCATGCAGTCTCCTCCTCCCAGAAGCGAGGCCCTGCCAGGCACAGCTACCATGACTATGATGAGCCCCCTGAGGAAGGCCTGTGGCCTCATGATGAGGGCGGTCCAGGCCGCCATGCCTCAGCTAAGGAACACCGGCACCACAGTGACCACGGGAGGCACTCAAGCCGCCATGCTGGTGAGGAGCCAGGACGGCGTGCAGCCAAACCACATGCTCGGGATATGGGTCGCCACGAGACCCGGCCTCACCCTCAGGCCAGCCCTACCCCTGCCATGCAGAAGAAGGGTCAGCCTGGGTACCCCAGCTCTGCTGATTACTCACAGCCTTCCCGTGCTCCATCAGCGTACCACCATGCCTCCGAGAGCAAGAAGGGCTCCCGGCAGACCCACTCGGGGCCTACTGCAATGCAGCCAAAGGCAGAACCCCAGTCACAGCCACAGATGCAAGGTCGGCAGGCAGCTCCAGGACCACAACAGTCACAGTCACCATCATCCAGGCAGATGCCCCCAGGCATGGCATCACGCCAGTCACAGATGCAGCAGCAGCAGCAACAACAACAACAGCAGCCGCAGCAACAGCAAGGTGTGGGGCAGCAAGCTCCACAGCAGACTCCATCACAGGCTCGGCTGCAGCAACAGAGCCAGCCAACCACCCGGGGCTCAGCCCCTGCTGCCAGTCAGCCAGCAGGGAAACCTCAGCCAGGCCCTACCACAGCCCCAGGGCCCCAGCCAGCAGGACTGGTGAGTTAGCTCCTGTGCCTGGGTCCCCGACTCCCCTAGGGCAGATGCTTCAGTTAAAGTTTGGATGTCCCTGTGGTTTCAGGGCAAAGTAGGATGAGCAGGATCTCAGCTACAGGTTTTGTGTTGCAGCCACGTGCAGAACAGGCAAGCAGCTCCAAAGCGGCAGCCAAAGCACCCCAACAGGGGAGAGCTCCTCAGGCCCAGCCAGCTCCAGGACCTGGACCCACAGGTGAGCTATGCCCAGAACACTCAGACTGACTTTTCCCTGTCCACCAGTACCTCACCTCCCCACCCAGTCCATGTTCTCACTCGTCCCCATTAAGGATTCAGTAGGCTGTAGACCTCGGACCAGAAAATGAGTCTGGACCAGAGAAAACGCCATCCTGGAAGGCACTGGTGAGCAAGGACCAGAGCCATGACTTTATTTATTTATTTATTTATTGAGACAAGATCTTACTGTGGAGCTTTGGTTGACCTGGAACTTACTGTGCAGACCAGGCTGGCCTCGAACTCACAGAGATCCGCCTGCCTCTGCCTCCTGAGGGCTGGGATTAAAGTCGTGTGCCACCACCGCCCAGCTGAACCATGGCTTCTTATTCCCTCCTTCCTTGCCTTTCCTTCCTTTACTCTGTCCCCTCCTCTTTCTCTTCCCTTTACCCTTCAGTCTTCTCTGCTTCCCACTCCCTCCCAGCCTTCCTCCTTTTATGCTCGTCATCTGTTTATTCCTCTAGCCCACCTTCCTCCACCTCACGGGTTCCCTATGTCCAGATTCCCTCTCTCCCTCAGACCTCAAACAACAAGCCACAGTGTTGTCCATGACGATGCTTTCTTTCCCGTAGGGGTGAAACCTGGATCCAGGCCTGGAGGGACCCCAGGAGCACCCGCTGGTCAGACAGGGGCAGATGGGGAGAGTGTATTCTCCAAGATCCTCCCTGGTGGGGCAGCAGAGCAAGCTGGGAAGCTGACAGAAGGTATATGCTGCCTGGGGCTGGGTCCTCATGAGGTGGGTGCCTCTCTGGGGAAGCTGCGGGTCATGGGATGATTCTAGGTCAGTTACCAGGACACAGCCCATCTGCTGGTACCCAGTGATTTTTAGGTAGTCCTGTGCCTTGGGCCTTACTGCTACCAATGCCCCTGACTAGGAGTCTGCCCCATTCCCTGACCTCTCTCTCTCTGTTTTCTATGTCACAGCTGTCTCTGCTTTTGGCAAAAAATTTTCCTCGTTCTGGTGATTGTGTCCAGAAGGGTGAGTGCCTGCACTTGTCATATTTGGGAAAGGCCTGAGTTACTGGTGGTTGGGGGCCTCTGAAATCCCAAAGCGGGAGTCCTCTGGGAAGAGTGCAGTCTTTAGTGATGGCATGGTGAGAGCTGCAGTGTACTCTTCTGGGAGTGTGGTGAAAGAAAGAGAAAGAATAAGGACACCACACAGAGCCTCAGACATGGGGCCAACTCAGTAGAGGTCCCCAGTAAATGGAAATCAGGGCAAATGACCATTTGCCCATCCCAGTCCTCCGACCATGCTGTCAACATGATGGGGTATCTTGGGCTGTAGGAAGCAGACAATGCAGTGAAACTCACAGCCTTCCTCTGCACTCCTCCTCAGGCTCCTGAAGAGCTGAAGAAAGATGACATCATTGCTGTGGAAAAATCTCTGGAGTCAAAGGCCTGGGCGCAGCTCTGGACTCTGCGTATAACAGTGAGTGTCAGGGCCAGGTTATGGTACCAGAAAAGTGGGTAAAGGGCCCCATTCCTGAAAGTATGAACTAAAAAGTACCTGGTATGCTTCCAGCTGGGATGGGTCTAGCAACTCCCCTCAGAGAACAATGTGCTAGCTGGCATGGTGCTTAACCAGCTATCCTTGAGTAAGGGCCCAGTGAAGCCAGTTATACCCCTACAACTTCAGTTCTGTGTTTTGGATACTGAGTTCAAAGTCATCCTGGAGGACAGGATAGACTATGGCTTTTATTGGCGACATCGATGCCTGGTGCTGGTGTCTCCAAACTCTAAATAACTTAGCAGCTTTGGGCACGAAATCAAGACACTCTTAGATTCACAGGGTGCGTGTGTGACTCACAAGAGAAAGAGGGAGCTAGGGAGAGAGGCAGGTAGGAAAGGAACACAGAGGGAAAGCACTCACAGGTCAGCCGGTCTCAGCTCCATTCTAGGTCAAGTCAGCGAGAGAATGGGAAGGCTCAGGGTCTGTGCCCTCTCCACCTAGACTGTAGTGGCCAAGTACGATGGGATGCCTCTCTTGGAGCCTGCTCTGGTCCTGGCCTTGGCCCTGCCTTAGTGGACAGAAGAGGAAAAGCCTCATCCAGAATGGGGAAGAATAGCCTGGCTGTTTTGCTGCTATTCCTTGCTCAGTCAGGAATCACCTATCATGCCATTTGCAGGAGGCCTCTCATCTCCTGCTCCTTTTCCACTCTAGAGTTAAGACTATGGAGGTATGTGGGTAGCCATGGTAGGGCCCACAGCCAGTAAGCAAGTCATTTTAAGGAAGCCTTAGACAGTAAGTGCCCTTCCGTAGACCAGGCCTGCTTGTGATAGAGAAGAAGTTCCAAGGACTGCCCTCTTTTCAGGAGTCTCGAGGCACTGAAAAGATCTAATCTCTCATTTATTTATTCAACAAATGCTTGTCAAGCCCCAAGTATGTGCCAAACCCTATTTTAGACATTGGAAACATAGGAATCACAACCAAGTTTCTGTCCTTTCAAGTCAGCGGTCCATTAAGGGAAACAAAGAATAAGTACATTTCAAAATAAAAATTTAGCCATGTATGGTAACATACCACCTTTAGTCCAGCACTTGGAGGCAGAAGCAAATAGTCTCTGAATTTGAGGCTAGCCTGGTCTACAGAGCAAGCTTCAGACCAGCCAGGACTACATAGTGAAATTTGACTTAAAAATAATAAGTAAGTAAATAAAATAAATAAAAATAAACTTGAAAGGGACTTCTGAAGATGGCAAGCGTTGCAAAGCAGGGTTTCTGAGCGGTAAGAGCTGCCCTAAAGAAAGCAGTCAGGAATGAAGGTGTGCGAAGGCACAGTGCCAGCAAAGGCTCTGGTACTGGGTGGAGCTGCCAGACTTCAGAGACAGGCAAAGATAAGCATTACTAAACCATAGCAGAGGGTAACAGTGGCAGGAGTCAGTTTGGGTGGGTACTGTAAGCCAATGTAAGGAACTTGGGGTTTCTGCTGGCGACAGCAACTGCCGTGCTGCCAGCATCCACCCTGGCTTTGCTATAGGGCGGTAGACACCCTGCCATTTTCTCTCTCAGCTCAACGTTTTCTTGGCATTCCCTGGAACAAATATAAAATCTCAAGTGCTATTCAGGGCACAGGGAGGGACAGCCCATGGGTTAGGGCAGGGCCAGCCTAGGTTTGGGGCCTGAGAACTGTTAGAAGGAAAGGTGGCACAGGTGTACTTTGCTCCACGCCCAGCCACAGTGTGGGCAGGCTACCGAGACCACGGCTTCGTAGTTAAGATCTCCCTCTGGGTCCAGCACTGGGCCAACAATTGGGCTAAATGGTCACAGCTGCTCTGTGTCTATCTCCTGGTGTTTTTAATGCCAGTTTCAGAGATGAGCTAGAGATGCTTGTCCTGTGAAACAAAACCTCCTCTCTCTCCCTCTTCCTGTTTTTGTGTTTTTGAGACAGGATTTCATTTGTAGGACCAACTGGTCTGTAACTCAGTATGTGTAGATCAAGCTGATTATGAGCTTTTAGTCATTTTCCTGCCTGTGTTGCTTAAAACTAGGATTATGGATATGTACTATCATACCTGGCTTCCTACACTTTGTTTTGTTTGTTTTTGGTTTTTCGAGACAGAGTTTCTCTCTGTAGCTTTGGAGCCTGTCCTAGAACTTGCTTTGTAGACCAGTCTCGAACTCACTGAGATCTGCCTGCCTCTGCCTCCCAAATGCTGGGATTAAACGCGTGTATCACCACTACCCAGAGCTTCCTATACTCTTAAGCAAAATGAAAAGGAACAAAATAAATGCAGAGCCGGGCGGTGGTGGCGCACGCCTTTAATCCCAGCACTCGGGAGGCAGAGGCAGGAGGATCTCTGTGAGTTTGAGGCCAGCCTGGTCTATAAGAGCTAGTTCCAGGATAGGCTCCAAAGCTACAGAGAAACCCTGTCTCGAAAAACCAAAATAAATAAATAAATAAATAAATAAATAAATAAATAAATAAATGCCGAGAGTCATCAAGAGGACTCAGTGGGTAAAGATTCTTGTGTCAAAGTTTGAATACCACATGGTAGAAGGTCTCCTGCAAGATCTTCTCTAACCTCCATGCATGTACGTGCACACACACACACATTTAAAAAAAGAAAAAAGAAATATCAAGTAGTGGCACATGCCTGCAGTCCCGGGTACTCCGTAGGCTGAGGTTGGAGGGTCACTCTAGTGCCATCTTGGGCAATATAGTGAGATCCTGTTGTCTCAAACAGGAGAGAGGGAGAAGGGAGGTCTTGTCCTGGGGATCTGATTCTTCCTTATACGAATCCTTCTTCCCATGACCTTTTACTTGCACAAACACTAACTTTTGCTTGCCTTGATGGATAGAATTGTCTGGGTGAAGGAGACCCTGGCCATTACATGCAATGTCCAAGAGCAATATGAGGAAGGTGGGAAACTGCCCAGGGTTCTTGGGGGGAAAAAATCTTTCTTTCTTCCTTCCCTCTCTCCTCTTTTCAAAGCATCTACAATCTGGCAAACCCTTGGCCTAAAGACTCACACCAGGAGGCCACAGCAGGCAGGCCTCACCAGAGCGCAGGACGTTTCCTAACAGCAGCTACCTAGGTGAAGCGTCTGCTGGACCAGTGGGACCATTGGCTTGGGGGACCTTTCATTGTCCTTCCAGAGACCCTGCCTTCCTCAGGCCAGCTGTCCTTGGGAGAGAGGAGCCCGCACCAGAACACTGTTGCTGCTTGGCTGTCTGCTGCTCTTTCCACAGCCTCCTGCGGCCTGGCCAGCCAGGCTTCAAATGCGTTATACACAGAGTTTGGGTGCACACTGCCCTCCCTCTAAGATGCCAGAGTTTTTCCACAGCCTTGGAGAGGGGCTTTGAGGGCTGGGAGCCCTAGGCTCCGTTTCCTTCACATTCCAGCTGGCCCGGACACCTCTGTGGCCATAAGGCCTTGCCCCCTTCACCCTACCCACCCGGGTGACATTGGAGCAGACCTCCACATGGCCAGCCAGCATGGGTTTGGGAGAACTTTATAAACATTAGGACCTAACACTGTCTCATCGCTGAAGTAAGAGGCCATAGCACCGAAAAGCAGCGTGGGCACCGGCTGAGGCTTCTCCCAGCCCGTGGATGGCAGCATACCAGGCATGCCTGCCATCATCTTAAAGCCATCCCCCCAGCCATTGTGAGCATCCCAGCAGCACCGCCATTGTCTCGACCAGCCGGCTCCTCATCTGTACACCTGGGGATTCCTTTTGATTTAAAGAACAGCCTTAATCATTCCAGTTTGATTTACATGTATACCTCATGAACATTTTTTTTTTCTTTTGTTTTGTTTTTTCTCCCCTTCTTTTCTTTGCTTTTAGCCCTTTGTCTCTCTCCTCCACCACCTTGTGACTGATGGTTTGGTTTCCTCTCTGCTCTCTGCCCCTGCTCAGCACAGGGAGAAATGTTGATTTAGAAGCAATAGCGGGCAGCAGGCCACCAAGAGCACAAACCCAGGGCGAGGTCTAGGGAGGCCCCTCAGCCCGCCTGTTTACTGTGCAATTCCAGACCTTCTTAAGCCATCAGCAGTGGGTGTGCTCAGACCAGAGGAGCCAGGACTTATGCACCAGCCAAGGGAAAGGCTCGGAGCCCTGTGGGTGAGGGGAGTGTGATTCTGTCCATTCACCTGGTGGACTGGGCTGCATGCCTCCTCAAAGCCCTTCCCTTGGAGGCCTCCCTTCATCTTGGGCATAGCCACAAGTCTCATCTCTAATGTTCTATGCAATGAAATATAAACCCTCAAAGACAACTGTTAATATTTAATAAATTCCATGTTACATATAAGGAGTTAATTGCAAACATGCAGTTGAGAAACTGGATAGATCTGCTCATATCACTACCCCAACCAATCCTTGTTCCCACTTTCTGTGTAGTGTGAGTGAGTATGTGTGAGACAGAGAAAGTGAAAGCATGTGTGTGCGCGTGCGTGTGTATGTGTAAATTCTAAGTCTGTGGCATGTTTGACCTGTGGCAGGACTCACTGCTGTTGGGTGAGTCAGCGCCTGTCTCGCAGTGGAGCATGCACAGCTCGCAGCCTCTTTGCACGATTTCATTCATTTTAAATGCTCGTCCTTCTTGCCTGGAGTTCTTTTTGCCTCCAAACCTCTCCTTTAGGAGCATTTCTCCCTACCTTCTGCACAAGCTCGTAAAGACCTGCCAGAACTACCTGAGTATGCCAAGCCATGGAGCAGGCAGTAAGGCCCCCATACACCTTGCAGTTTTTTATCTGTCCACAATAGCAGATAAAAAAGAAACCTGAGAACAGTCAGTGATAGGAGCCTGCAGAGGATGCACACGTATGAACGTTCTGTGGGTTCACTGTAGGATTTCTACTTATCATTTTTCCCTCCTATCCCAGGCCTGAGCCTAAAGAATTTGGTCATTGCTTTGCAGTGAGGCACTGCTCAAGGGCAAGGCTGGGCCACATCTGTGAAGAGGCAGAAGTCGAGAGAGCGCAGAGCCTGGGTGTGTGCCCTAGGATCTCTAGATCTTTACTAACCCTGCTCTTTGCCTCCCCTTTGTGAGGAGGAGTCTCAAAAGACCATGACCCAGGAGATCTGGACTGGAGCCAGGGTCACAGTGTTCCCAGGAAGAGCTGACTGTGGTCTCTTTGAAAATATCCAGAGCAACTACTCACATATCAGCTTCCAGCTGAGCTCAGAACGTTTCTCAGAAGCAAAACTTACTGAAGGGCACGTGTGGCCCTCTCCACATCTGTCTCCAGGACTTGCCTGCCCTCTCCTCTGAGATGTTATCAGCATCTCTGATCCACAAATAGGGCAGATATACTGCCTGACCCACTGAGGTCCGACCTTCCTCCAGAGTGCTCTGGTTTTGTACCATGTATTTCTCAGGAGTCCACATTTCTCACGTTTTATTTTTTTACAAGGCCTACAAATTCTTTAGACTGAAATCCTGTCCCACCTGTGGCAGCTGTGCAAGGGACAGTCGAAGCTGTGTCTAACTTAAGACCCTGAGTTCCAGGGATTTGGCTTTCTTCATGCTATTGGACATCTCAGAGATCCGACCTAGGCTGTATGGCGCCATCTGAGCAAGGGCTGCAGGCCATCATTGAAGAACTCAGCCACACAGGCCCAGGTCTGAATGGGATGTGTCCATTGTTTAGATGCTTGGGATCGTGGCAGTAACCCTTTCCACTCAGTCAAGGAACTGGACTTGGAGTGGAGAACAGGCAGGATGTCGCAGGTCAACCTCTGGCAGGCCCACTAAGCTCTAAATATTAATTTTTCAGCAAATTTCGTTTCTGGCCAGACTCTGAGTTTGACATTTCTGATATCTGCCACTACATCCCTGGCTGTCGCCACAGGACAGAAACTTGCCCCTTTGTGAAGATGGCTGTAATAGTCTTCTAGGTCAATATCCTGGCCCTTTTGTTGACTGGGGCTATGACAGCCTGAGGCTTGGGAACCAGTGTTAGCTGATGTAGGGCACGGAACACATTGGGTGCATCTCCAAATGGGTAAGAAGTCTCTGGGTAGAGTCCAGACCTTCTCCATTTCCCACTCTCAGTGTCATAAGCAAGGGAACCCTCCTCTGCCTACCCAAGACCTCAACACACTCCCTTTGTAGTGATAGCCCTCCTACTTTTACCTTCCTATTCCTTGGGTAAGACAAATGGTCTCAGGGCCCACAATGAGAGACCAGCAAGGGCAGCAATTCTGGCCTGTATTCTGGAGGCTTTGGGGAGTCTTTCAGGCAGGTCCTTTGCCTTGATGGTACAGTCCTGCCCTATTAGCCCTTCTCCTCCCATGCTGTAAATACTTGTCATCATGGACTCCAACAGGGCCGGAGGAACAGATCTAATCAACTGAAACTCCTTGGAGATGCCATCTCTGTCTCCCTGGGTGCCAGTACCTTGCTACCATATGCACCAGGTGGCACCGGAGAGCCATAGAAGTCGTGAGATACTGTGTGTGTAAGCACGTGTACGTGAATGTATGTGTATGTGTGTGTGTGTGTGTGTGTGTGTGTGCGCGCGCGCGCGCGTGCATGAGACTCATTCAGTCTCTGGGGTCAAATCAGCTCCTCTCCAAGTGTGGAACCCTGGAGAGTAGTGGCCATCTACATTTTCCCTCTAGCTTCCATGTCTTGTTTTTGCTTTTCCTTCCCTCTCTTTCCTTCTCTCCTTCTTTATTTGAGGGGGAGGAGTGCTGTACAAAGTCAAACCAACAAGTTTACAGCTGTAAGTGCAATGGCCCGAGTCCTCCACATGACCTTGTGAATTGTGTGCCCGTCCTCCTGTGCTCTGTGAGAACTCGTGGTACTTCAGTGTCCCTCCCCTGTATTGTGACAAGGTATTTCTGTGGTATCAAAATAAAAGGACTTGATATAAACAACCTCCAGACTGTCTTTGGGATGATTTCTAAAGTGGGAACACTTAGCCAAACAAGCAAATACCCAAATTTGTGAAATATTTTCCACGGTTCAAGAAAAAAGTGGAAAAGAGCACAATTTCAGAAGTGTTGATACAACATGCACTGAGAACACACCAAGCCATTTAAAAGTGACCCTACCTGAAGGTGCAAAGTTCAGTTCAAAGTCAATGCCATCCCCACGGGGCATTTTCGGGATCCTGAGTCTCAGGCGCTAGATATGCAAGTGCTGCCCCCTGGTGCTCCCAAGCAAGCCTTACATCTGTCTGCCTTTTCCAACCTCAGAATTTTTTTCATGGCTGAGAGACCTTAGTTCCATATCGTCAAGAATAGTTCCAGCTGAGTGTAGTGGCCCACAGCTTTAATCCCAGCATTTGGGAGGCAGAGGCAGGTGGGTCTCTGTGAGTTCGAAGCCAGAACTATGTAGAGAAACTAAATATAATTCAAGCATCACTAGAGAATAAGAAACAGAGATAAAAAAGAATATCAATTTTGCTTTGGGTAAGAAGAAAAGCACTCATTCAAGGGGATCCAGAGCTAGTTTAAAAGACCAGAAGGGTCCAAGCTATATGGAGGAGGAGAGATACCTACTGTTGCTCAACCGCTCTTGCCCTCTGTTGTCACCTAAGTCAACCTACTCCTGTGTCGCGAGCAGGAAACTGCCTGCCTAGACTCTTCTTCCCACAGCACGCTCGCTGCTCTTACGTGTAGCCTGACCCCACCAGGGCCTCTGCTTTTGGGCTAGGCTGAGACCCAGCATGCTCACGATTCGCAGCAATGAGTTACTGAGAAGGGCGGGTTAAGGCTGTGGAAACAGATAACTTTCTGGCAAGTCTGCTCATCGATAAGCCGGGGCAGCACTCTGAGAGTTTAGCATTGCCCTTCTCTGCCCGGCGTCTCAGGGCTTCGCCCGAGAACCTGCCTTATTTTCCTGCTAACTGCCTGGCTTCCAGTAGATGGGGCGAGAACTCATTATCAGCTCCAGAGCTAAAGGAAGTCCGTGCGGGTACCCCGCCCGCAGCGTTACAGGTTCCACGGACCGCTTCCCGGCTCCTCGTCCTTAAGGCCTCATTGCCGTTCCTCTGAAGCCCCGCCCTTCGAATGCTCAGGGCTTGCTCTCAGACTTTGCAGCCTTCTGCTCACAATCGGTCTTTCTCCGCTCCTCCCAGACCTCGCCTATCCCCGTACACCGGCTCTTGCATTCCGCTGCCACACGTCCGCTCTCACTTCTCTAAAAATGCCCTGGACTCGATTCACAGATTCCGCCTCCCACTTGCCTAGTCTATTTTCACTACTTTACCGCCCCTCCCCTCCGGGCGGCTCCTTAATAGGTCCCGCCCTCCCGCCGAGTGGCCCTGCTTGTCCCAGGTCGCCTTCGGGTATAGCGGAAACGGGGGGCCGCCCTAGGCCCCGCCCCCTAAGCCTCACTTCCGGGCCTTAGCTGCTACTGAAAGGAAGGGCTATGGAGCGTCAGGTGAGGGCTCGACCCGCGGCCCCCGTGGCCTCCGTAGCCCGGGCCGAGCCTGACCCTGGTGTGTCCCCTGCGCAGGTGCTGCTGAGTGAGCCCCAGGAGGCGGCAGCGCTGTACCGGGGCCTTAGCCGCCAGCCTACGCTGAGCGCCGCCTGCCTGGGCCCGGAGGTCACCACACAGTATGGGGGCCTCTATCGGACGGTGCACACTGGTGTGTAGACTGAGGGAACTGGGTGGCGATGGGCAGTGCACCCACATGGCGAGGTGGGGAATGTGGCGGGCTCACTGCTTGATGGTACACGGTACACACGAGTACGGGGAGGAAACCGGGCCGTTTCCCTGCGCGCAGGTGTTTTTGGGGACTGTACTGGCCTTACTGGTTAGTCACGCCCGTGAATGAGTTGAAGGTGTAGGAGTCAAATTCAGACTTGGATGCGAGTGTGGACCTCACAGGGCTCCCCGGCCCGTATACGTGCTATGCTGCCCTGGAAATTCCACGGTCGGCCCACAGTAGGTTCTCTCCAAGTGGCTGTCCGCTCAGGCTCTGGAAGCCTGGGCTTAGGTTATGTCAAGGGAAGTGTTGGCCAGGCTTTACTCAGGGTGTCTGAGGGCAGTGACCCAAACTGGCCCAGACAAGTTGAGCACACTCATGCCTCCCTTGCAGAATGGACTCAGAGGGACTTGGAACGAATGGAGACCATCCGATTCTGCCGCCAGTACCTAGTGTTCCATGATGGAGACTCGGTGGTGTTTGCCGGGCCTGCAGGCAACAGTGTGGAGACCCGGGGGGAGTAAGTGTGAGAGGAGGTTTGCAGACACGAACACAGACACCTGCCATGCCAGCCTTTCATAAATGCCCGCCGTGTGTTCTTAAAGCATAGAGCTCTTTACCTGTCCCCTTCAGGGACAACTTTGGGGAGCTTGAGGGGAGCAAAGAACAGGTGCCTGCTCCTTGAGATCTTGTTTGATCTCTGGAGATATGGCCTGCTAAATGCTAGAAGCTCCTTCCAGACCAGGTCCTAGGTCCCTGGGAATCTGGAGAGAGTCAAGTCTGCTAGCTTGAGGCTGGAAGTGCTTCGTGGGCTGGTGTGGGATCAGAGTCTCAGACTTACCTAGGAGCTAGCTGGGAGATAGTCTCCTGTGCTGGCACCTCTGATCTTGCAACACCAGACCAATAACGGTTTATAAAGAAAGGAAGGAGAGAGCAAGTCTCACCTAAGAGGTTGTGACCAGGAAAGGGGAAGCACAGGGCTATTTTGGGGTTTGGCGTAATCCTGACCTGCAACCCTGATACTCAGGCTGCTGAGCAGAGAGTCTCCTTCAGGCTCCATGAAAGCTGTGCTGCGCAAGGCTGGGGGCACAGCCCCAGGGGAGGAAAAACAGTTCCTGGAGGTGAGTCCGCAAGGGATGAGGTGGCAGGCCATAGGTCCTTTAGTCCCACAACTAAGGCAGTCAGCCTGATGCCCAGGTGTCCTCAGGTCTGGGAGAAGAACCGGAAACTGAAGAGCTTCAACCTGTCAGCCCTGGAGAAACATGGGCCTGTTTATGAGGATGGTGAGGCCCCTGGCTGGTAAGCAGGGTGGGAAGATGGGGTAACCATAGCTTTGGGTTCCCCTAATCGTCCCTCCCTGCATCCAGACTGCTTTGGCTGCCTTTCCTGGTCATACTCAGAGACACACTTGTTGTATGTGGCGGAGAAGAAGCGTCCCAAGGCTGAGTCCTTCTTTCAGACCAAAGCCTTGGACATCAGTGCCAGCGATGATGAGATGGCCAGGCCGAAGAAGCCAGACCAGGCCATCAAGGTGCTTGTGATGTGGCCAGGTCGTGAAGGCCCTGCCCAGCTGCCCTGCAATTCCGTATACTCCCTGCACTGTGCCTAGTGGACCTGGGGAGGCACTGGCTTCCAGGAGGCAGGGCAGGGTTCTGTAGACTCTCTGAGCATCGAGTGTCCTCTCTTCTCAGGGGGATCAGTTTGTGTTTTTCGAAGACTGGGGAGAAACCATGGTTTCCAAAAGCATTCCTGTGCTCTGCGTGCTGGACATTGAGAGTGGCAACATCTCAGTGCTTGAGGGCGTCCCTGAACATGTGTCCCCCGGACAGGTCAGCAGCAGCTTTACCTGTGTCCCTCCTTTAGTTGGGATGCCCTGCTCAAACAAGTATCCCTTGCTTAACTTCCCTTGTGGTCTTGTTTACAGGCTTTCTGGGCCCCTGGAGACACAGGTGTGGTGTTTGTGGGCTGGTGGCATGAACCCTTCCGGCTAGGTATCCGCTTCTGCACCAATCGCAGGTGAGGAAGTGGGGTAGGGCAGAGGGTCCTACAGTCCATCTGACCATGGAGCTGAGTGTCTCTCTGACCATTCCAGATCAGCCTTGTACTATGTGGACCTGAGCGGGGGAAAGTGTGGTGAGTGACTGGTACCCACATGTGCTTTCCTGACGTGCGTTAGCCTTTCCCGTCTGTGTGATGCTCATATTTCTGTGTGGCCTAGAACTACTCTCAGATGATTCACTGGCTGTTTGTTCTCCGCGGCTGAGCCCAGACCAGTGTCGCATCGTCTACCTGCAGTATCCGTCTCTACTCCCTCATCATCAATGTGGCCAGCTCTGCCTGGTGAGCTCGAGCTGGATGGCGGTAGAAGGGTGGTTAGCTTCTTGCTGGGGGATGCGAGGGAAAGAGCCAGCATCATCTCCCCCTCAGGGTCCTCTCCTGGCCTCACTGTATTAGTGGCCTGACTTTTCAAGTTAGGACTAGAGGCTTGAGTACTCTGAGGGCTCAGCACCTCAAGAGCATCCTTCAACTACAGAGATGCTTGTCTGTTAGTTCCCATCCACAAGTACCAGGCTCTCTAAGGAACTAGGATATGGTGTGGGGTTACACAGTCCCAGTCCCTGGCCAAGGAGAGCCCTGGTGTCTGATGAAAGCCCAAGGGACATACCTATCTGAGATCCTTGTGGGCATCTGATCCAGGCTAACATAAAGGAGATAAATCAGCCCCAACCACTCCCCAAGGGTATCCAAAGTTGCATTTGAAAGGGATATATACAGTGTTCTGTGCCCTGAGATCCATGCTCTGGTGAGTTTGACCATTGTGTTCTCTTGCAGTATGACTGGTACACCAAAGTCACTTCCGTGGTGGTGGACATTGTACCTCGGCAGCTGGGAGGTGAGGGGTGCCTGGCAGGGGAAATCAGTAAAGTGTATAGTTCTGCTGTCTGTTCTTCCTCCTCCTCTCTAGACCAGCCGTGTGCCCAGCCTCCACTATGGGTAATAGAAAGTTGTAGACCAAAACTGAGATCATAGCAGCCTGAGCTGGCTTGGGATGAGTCTCAGAAAGAGTACTAGATTGAAATGTTATGCCTGAGAAGCGCTGGGCCTGAGGGTTTTCTATGTTACTCTGTATTCCACCCTAGCAACCTTTGTCCAGGCTCAGTCAGCTGCTCCTCTGGAAGGGTAGCTCCTGGCTAAGAGGCAGACCATCAGGTGTTTGCAGCTCTGCTTGCAATCATAGGTCGTCTCAAGGATATGGCGATGAAAGTTTTGTTTTCTCAGGCTACCCAGAGAGTTCCAAGAATCTAGTGGGCAGGTCCAGGGGACAAAGTTGCAGGGATACAGCGGGAATATGGCTCCGTAGTAAAGCACATGGCTAGCATGTGCAAAGTGCTGTATTTCATCCTTAGCACATGCCTTCTTTGGTTTGTAAGGAGACAGTAATAGGAACCTAGTCTGAATCTCAGCTCTTCCCATTAGCTGTTAATCCTTGGATAGTGCTCTGGCCTCCATGGGCTTCTGTGTCTTCGTTTGTGGAAAGAATGGTTATCTCCACCTCTGAACAAGATTATAGTGAAGGGCAGGGCTATTGAGATCCTGTGCCAGGTGCTGTACCTAGCACTAGTGGACAAACACATGTTACCTTAGTGTTAAAGCACTTCATGTTGCCAGAGCCGCAAAGGGAACAACTCATAGGAAAGCATCCGTGTTTGCCTCAGAAGTGTGTCAGCTCTGCCTCTTCAGGCCCTCAGAAGTCTTTCCCCCTTCCCCTTCCACCTCCTACTCACTCAACTCTCATTGTAAGGGTACCGTCATGTATGGGACTATCATTCTACCACAAATTTCAGGGGTCCTGGGTAAATTCCCCAACATCATACCCTTGACCCCACCCTCCAAACCTCCACTGTTTGATGCAGCCCAAGCCCCTCTGTCTTTGCAGAGGACTTCTCTGGGATCTACTGCAGTCTTCTGCCTGTGGGATGCTGGTCAGCCGACAGCCGAAGAGTGGTCTTTGACTCAGCACAGCGCAGCCGGCAGGTGAGAGCCCCTGATTATGTTGAGAGGTAAGATCAGCATTTGCCCTATGATTGTCGGCCAAGGAGTCCAGGACCTGGGGCAGAGTGATTACCTGCACCTACAGGAATGCCTAGTCCCAGTCTTACTGGCTCCTTCAAGCCTTTTCAGCCTCCTGCTGGGCTTGCTTTTTCTTGAGGGAACCAGATTTCGTGGTGCCCTGTGGAAAACCTGGAGCTGTCTCTGAGATAGGTTCCTAAACACTGTAAGATCAGGTGTTAGATGCGTTCTTCTTGAAGGATGAACGAAGGTGCCCATAGTGTGCCATGGTCAAAAAGATGTCATGCCATTTTTTTCTCACATCCTTAAGTAGGGCTCAGTGGTGTTCCTGCACCTCGCCGTAAGTTATGAAGGAACTGAGATTTGAATCTCGATCCAGGCTGCTCCCTGGTACACAGAATAGCTGTAACATGAGGGCCTTCTTGTTGGGGTTTCTGTCTGCCTGGTTCCCCAGCCATTTAGTCCCAGAGAAAATCACACAGAGTCTACATTAGATATAAACTAATCGGTCCATTGGCTCAGGCTTCGTATTAGCTCTTATAACTTATATTAGCCCATTATTCTAGTACATGTTAGCCACATGGCTCGGTACCTTTTTCTCAAGGCAGGTCACATCTTGCTTCTTCCCAGAATACTCCTGTTCTCCTCACCCCACCTATACTTCCTGCCTGGCTACTGGCCAATCAGCATTTATTTAAAACATGATTGACATAATACAGACAATTCTCCCACACCAAGTATCCTTCACCATAGGCCAAAGTGTCCCTAAGATAGTAGAAAGAAAATCAGGATAGGACCCATTAGGGCTGTTGAATGTGGTGCTATGTATGTGGTCTCCCTCTGTTTAAGGACCTGTTTGCTGTGGACACCCAGACAGGCAGTGTTACCTCCCTGACAGCTGGTGAGCAAGACTTCTGCAGCAGGGGTGATGCCAGGGTGGTGGATGGGTTAGGAATGGGGGCAGCCGTGGCACTCTCCATCATTCTTAGCACTATCCCACAGCCTTTAGAATCCAAGCGGCACACTGCCACCTTTGCTCCACTTGCCTTGCTATGCCCTGGCTCCATAGCCCACCCTACCAGAGTCTGCACACTTTTTTTGTCAAGCTGTCAGTCATCCACCTCCTTCCCAAACCTTGGAGAAACCTTCATTGATTTAGTTGGATTTATTCCCTAACTTGCCCACACTTAAGCCTTTTGTGCCTCTGAGCTGGTTTTTAAGTTCTCTACCTGTCCTGACTCTGCACACTCCTCCAGAAAGGTGCTGTCTCAGGGTTTCTGTTGCCATGAAGAGACACTGTAACCATGACAACTCTTTTTTTTTTTTTCAAGGCAGGGTTTTTCTGTGTAACAATCCTAGCTGTCCTGGAATTCAGTTTGTAGACCAGGCTGTCTTTGAACTCACAGAGATCCACCTGCATCTGCCTCCCAAGTGCTGGGATTAAAGGTGTTCACTACCACTACCTGGCACCATGGCAACTCTTAAGTAAGGAAAACATTTACTTGGAGCTGGCTGGCTTATAGTTCAGAGGTTTAGTCCATTATCGTCATAGTGGGAAGCAAGGCAGTGCTCAGGCAGACATGGTGCTGGAGAATGAGCCCAGAGTTTTGCATCTAGATCCGCAGGCAACAGGAGGAGAGAGACACTGGGCCTCACCTGAACTTCTGAAACCTCAAAGCCCACCCCCAGTGACACACTTCCTCTGACTAGGCCAGATGCCTCCAACAAGGCCACACCTCTTAATAGTGCCACTCCTTGTGAACCTATGGCCCATTTTCATTCAAACCATCATGGTTGTCGAAGTTCTGTTCTAATTCTCCGTCTCTGGGTTGGGACATAGCTCAATGCTAGGGCATTTGTCTAGCACACACAGGTTCTATTGTACATAAGTAAAATAAGTGAGTAGATAAACCTTAGACCCTGCTATCCTGTCCCCTTCCCCAACCCTGCTTTGGGCTAGGCTGCCATCCTTTCTATACTGCAGCCATTGGTGTAGGTTTGGTAGTTTTCTGTGTCCCTAGGTCTGGCAGTTCCTGAGCACAGCCAGTGTCTGTCAGACAAACAAGGGATTGAACAGGAGGCTTACCCAGAGCATGTGCAGTTAGGTATTCGGAAGAAGTAGTCTCAGGGTTGAAGGTACAAATGTGGAGGTCCCTACCAGGCACTTCCTCTCATCTGCTTCCTCTAGGGGGCTCAGGTGGGAGCTGGAAGCTGCTTACCATTGATCGGGACCTTATGGTGGCCCAGTTCTCCACGCCCAACCTACCCCCAAGCCTGGTGAGTATTTGTGAGTTCCAGGCTAGAAGACAGGAGCTGTGAGCTTTCAGGCCTTAGAAATGAGTCCAAAGGCTGACCATGGTTGGTCAGCATGTAAAAGAGTAGAGACAGGGATCCAACTTAGCCCTGGGGTTCACTGAGCACAGCACTTGTGAGTAGGAGCTAGGTGCTATTGTTTGTACTGTCCTGAACAAGATGATGACAGAAGAACCTAAAGACAAGAAACATGGCAGTGGTAAGGAGTGGTTCATATGTGGGTGTATATTGGTATACCACTCACAGAAATCTATGCTGTGCCCTTTGGAGATGGGTTCCTGAGTGCTGGCTACCTGTGACATTTTCCTACTCGTTGGCAGAAAGTTGGGTTCCTGCCTCCTGCTGGGAAGGAACAGTCTGTGTCGTGGGTGTCCCTAGAGGAGGCTGAACTCATTCCTGACATCCACTGGGACATCCGTGTGCTACATCCACCTCCAGACCAAGAGAATGTGCAATATGGTGAGCTGGACCAACAGTAGGTGAACACCTTCTCCAGATCCCCAGCACACAGCATGTGATGACCCTTCCGTGCTCATATTTCAGGGTTTCTAGGGTTTCCTCCAAACATTTTTCTCTTCTTATGTTCATGGCGAGTAGCATCCAGAGAGCTGAGTGCCTGCTGTGGTAACCACCACTGGGTCCCGTCAGGGCATAGCCTCTGTGGTAAGAAAACAAAGGCCCAAAGAAAATAGGCCACACAAGGCTTACGTGACTATGCCAGAATGCAATCTTTTCAGATGTCAGGCTCTGACTAGGCAGAAAGAGCAGAAGCCTTGGGAGTCCATGTGTCATGGTGTCAGCTACCTTGGCCTGTTTCTCTTGATCAGACTCATGCTATAGGGCCTTAACTGGGGAAGAAGCCCTTGAGAAGTAGCACTTGTCTTGCTGATTACTGCCTTCTCCCTGCAGCTGACCTCGACTTTGAAGCAATCCTTCTGCAGCCCAGCAACCCTCCAGATAAGACCCAGGTACCCATGGTGGTCATGCCCCACGGTAGGTATTTACCTAAGAGCCCTCGCCTTCCTACCACCCCTCTTAGCTGGCCCATTCATCTTCTTTTTCCTTTCTGCAGGGGGACCCCATTCATCCTTTGTCACTGCCTGGATGCTGTTCCCAGCCATGCTTTGCAAGATGGGCTTTGCAGTGCTACTGGGTAAGAAAGGAGCTGCAGTGAAGAGGTAGCCTTGGGCTGTGTGTACCCCGTGGCTGGGTAGTCACTCTAATCATTAGGCTTTTCTCTAGCTCTTTCTTTAGAAGCCACTACTAAGGCTGGGCATGGTGACACACGCCTTTCATCCCAGCACTCAGGAGGTAGAGGCAGGCAGATCTCTGTGAGTTCCAGGCCAGCCTGGACTATGGAGCGAGTTCTAAGATAGCCAGGACTACACAGGGAAACCCTGTCTTGAAAAAATAAAAAGAAACTGCCACTAAAAAAAAAGAAGTTGCCGTGACTCAGCCTTTGGCTCTGTAACCTGGGGATCAAGTGGATTACTTGAGGCTTCCTTGGAAAGGATGCTGTGGACTCTCTCTTGACTACTTCCCCTTGGCAGCCTGTGGTGCCTACTTCACTGATCCATGAAATGGGGTCCAGAGGGTTAAGAAAACTCTTGTCTCCTACTTTTAGTGAACTATCGTGGCTCCACTGGCTTTGGCCAAGACAACATCCTTTCTCTCCCAGGCAATGTGGGTCACCAGGATGTGAAGGATGTCCAGGTAGCAGGGTGCTGGGGCTCCTGGACAGGGAGGGTGGATTCGTGGCTCTGTTCAGCTGACAGGAAGCTAACTGCAGTGTCCTCTGCCCACCCTTTAGTTTGCAGTGGAGCAGGTGCTCCAGGAGGAACACTTTGATGCAAGCCGTGTGGCCCTTATGGGTGGTTCCCATGGTGGGTTCCTCTCCTGCCACCTGATTGGTCAGTACCCAGAGACCTACAGTGCCTGTATAGCCCGGAACCCTGTGATCAACATTGCCTCCATGATGGGCTCCACTGACATCCCTGATTGGTGAGTGGGCATCAAAGGTCCCTGCCCTTCCTTCCACCCCCAAATTCCCATGGAGATCCTGCAGTCTGCATGAGCTTGGCCTTTTGTAGGTGTGTGGTGGAGACTGGCTTCCGTTATAGCAATGACTGCCTGCCAGATCTGAATGTGTGGAAGGAGATGCTGGATAGATCACCCATCAAGTACATCCCTCAGGTACCTAGGTCCCCTTCTCTGTGTACCACCCAAACATCCAGGATCCAGAGCTCAGCTCACCATAGCTCCTTGCTCCCCATATACCTAGGTAAAGACACCAGTGTTACTGATGCTGGGCCAGGAGGACCGGCGTGTACCCTTCAAGCAGGGTATGGAGTATTACCGTGCCCTCAAGGCCCGGAATGTGCCTGTTCGGTGAGTGTCAGAGGACAGTCCTGGCGTGTGGCAGGTAAGCAGGACAGGACCCTCCATCCTCATGTGTTGCTGCTCACACAGGCTCCTGCTCTATCCCAAAAGCACCCACGCGCTATCAGAGGTGGAGGTGGAGTCAGACAGCTTCATGAATACTGTGCTTTGGCTGCACACACACTTGGGCAGCTGAAGCGCTACCGTTCTGCAGGAACTGGCCAGTTCATCTTGCACTTTGCTCTTGGTAAACTCCAGGATCTGGCAGAACAGCCAAGAAGCTTCCTGGGCTCTGGACTCTGGATGAGTGGGCAGAGGAATATGGACTCCATAGTCATAATAAATGAGGACACAGAGCCTGGTTTGTGCTGGTACTTTGTACCAAGCCATCCCCAACCCCAGACCTCACCCTGGGGTTCAGAAACCCTTGGCCTTGGGTTTGACATCCATAGTGGATTCATCTCTGTCATCTGTCCTTTACCCCATCTGTCCTGGTCAACTGGGACTGATGCAGACAACATAGCTCTCTCTGCTATAGTCCTGTCTGTTGGAAAATGCTCTGTATTATCCTTGCATTCCCAGAAATGCCTCTGGGACATGAGTACACACATTTTGAAGTTGTTCCAGGATCAGAACCCCTGACCAGGTCTGTGCTGGTCCTAAACCCCCCCCCCCCCCACAACAAGTCACCAGCTCATTCCGTAGAAGCAGAGACTATGAAGTGCACTCTGTACAGACAGACAGAAAGGTTGCTTTATGTTTGAGAAGTCTTGTCATCCCTAAGGAATCAAAACCAGGCCTACTCCAGCTGTATGACTTTGTTAATCCAGTCTACAAATACAGACACACGTGTGAAGATAGCTGGCCAGCGGGGCCGTGCACATACTCTATTAGGGATTATAAGTCCCTCGAGGACCCAGCAGTCGTGGGTATAGCAGGCAAGTGGTCCCCCGTAGTCACCCTGGCAGGTAGGAGAACTGGTGAGGGCTCTGGACTTTGGCAGTGACTAGCCTCCCCCTAACCCCCACCTTTTTGGTCATCAAATAGTATATATAATTCCAGCTCCCAAACCCTTCCCAGCCTGGCCCAGGAGCTCTGCCACTGACCTCACAAGCCCCTGTGGGGACCAGCAATCCCTCAGTGCACATCTCACTCTCTTGTACGTGTCCTTGGTGCTTCACGTTACATTCTTGGTTGGAGATGACCTTCATCGAGGCCACGTGAAGGACTGTGTTACTGCTTGTACCTGGGGTGAGGAGGGTGGTAAGAAGAGGCCCCTTCAGTCAAAACCAGTGCTGGGCTGCCCAGCCTGGAATAATCCGTCTATGCACTGTGCTTACCTTTGGATTCACCCCAGCCTGCAATCTCACACTTGGTTCCTGGAGGTACCACATACTGCTCAGGAGGCAGACAAATCCGGGCCACATGATGGTTCAAAGTCACAGGTCTTTAGCAGGAATGGGGATATTCAGGACCCATGACAACAGGGCCAGCCCCACCTCACACCCTCTCGACTTGTCTACATACCTCTCCAGCTTGAGCAGAACAAGCTGGGAACCTGCAGGTCCGCAAACTGTCTTGGCCACTGGGACCTTCTGCAGGTTTGCCTCTCCAGGCTGTGGGTTCTGGTTGATTGTACCCAACCATACCTCATATCCTGTGAGAGGCTCATGACTGGGAGAAAGATATTCTGCTAGACCATTCTTGACTCCTAGTCAGCTCTCCCAACAGCTTTGCTTGTTGGCTTTTCTGGGGAAAGTGGCAGGGGTGGTGGGGGCAATGGCAGGAAGAGGTGGAACGAGGTAAGCTGGAAGATTCAGTCCAAGGGAGGCTCACCATGACCAGACGCATTGCCGAGCGGTCAGTACCCACTGCTCCTTCACTAGGGACCCGCCACAGAAATGCTGGCCCTGTCTAGAGGAGTAGATTAGGAGAAGCAACAGTAAGTCCTGGAACACATACTAGACCTGCTGTTTTGGCAAGGACCTGTGGGTGCAGGACCAGGCATCCATCCTCTCCTGGTACAACCCCAGCATTTACAGCCTCAGGCCCTTTTTTATTTTTACTTTTGACAAAACATTTTATTTTTTAAAAATCTGTATTTAAAAAACTGTTGAGCCTGTAAATTGTCTTTTTTTTTTTTAAATCATTTTACATTCCAACCACAGTTCCCTCCCACCCCTCCCCTTCCCCTTCAGCTCCTTTCTTCACCGGTTCCTCAAGCTGACTGTCCATGGTGAGGTCCCAGGATGGCCCCCCACCACACGAAGTTTGTTGCTCTTTTCAAATCTCTTGCCACACTTGTCAAACTGCACCTGGTCTGGGGGACAGACGAGGGGGGATGAAATCTTCAGGTCAGGGTCAAAGAAGCTGTACCCACAACTGGCCCAAGCCTGTACCTGGGGGGTCCAGGATGGATGGTGGCTGGTCATCATCTATAAGACCAAGTTCATTCAGGTTAAGGGAGCCAGTCTTTGGAGGTGAAACCCAGCCAAGGGGAAGCGTCTTCAGCACTTACCACAGCGTTGTAGGGCACAGTAGTCAAACAGGGTCGCTGGATCCAAAGTATAGCACCAGGGCCCATGGCTGTCTCCATCTGGGTTCCGGCAGAAGTTGGCCTCCAATCCCGCGTGCGGCGCTGAGGTGGGTGTGAATCTAAGGATTGGTCCCATAGCAGGCCAGTCAGATCCTCTTTGAGTTCACATATGAGAAGCCAAGCATTTTCCCCTAGAGTTAGGGTCCAGTCTGGGTTATGGGCTCACTCACTGCGGCTTGTGTGGTGTCTCCGCAGACCAGTGCTGGCACTGAACACCCTTGCGGGTCTTGCTGACCAAGCCGCGATACTGTTCACCTGAGCCGTGGTAGCAGCCTACGGTGGGCAGGCAAGGGCAGCAGTCAGCCCCAGGGTCGGTTCCCGGGTCCTGCCCTGGCTCTGTACCTCCTGCTCCAGCCTCACCCTCTGGCACCACTTCCTCTGTACAGCGCGGGATCTGGTAGCAAAACGCCACTCGCAAACCAGGTCGAGATGTGAAGCACCAAGGCGCCTCAGAGCCATCAGGATTCCGGCAGAAATTCTCCCGAAGGTCCCTGAGCAGGCACTTCCCTTATGGTGGATGGAGTCCCTCCCAGCCCGCCAGCCAACCCACAGCAGGCTGGAACCGGCTGACTCCGCCCCCAGGTCGCACCTTCCCATAGGCTCCGCCCCCACCCACAGGTGCACTCTCCTTGCTCCAATCTGTCACCTCACTTGCAAGCATATTTCTCCGACACAAAGCGGTGCTGGTGTGGGCTCTGTGCATCCCACCGCTGGCAGGGCACACCCGCAGAAGTGGTGTTGGCTGTGCCTCGATAGTCTTCGCCTTTCCCGCGGAAGCAGTTAAAAGTCTTGCCCTTGCTGCGCCGGTGTGACTTGGATGCTTTGGTGGTCAGTGGCAGGTTGGGCCCTGTCCGAAAGCTGCAATTGGAGCTACGCTTGCCTGACGAGGGTGTCTGGTACTCGGCAGGCTTTGCTCTCTACACGTGTTTAACTTTTAGTACCCCCCCCCCTCGTTGAGCCACGCCAGCCAGTTTTTGCCAAGTTCCCTCCTAGGCCCTGTCCCTGCTGCCTACCACAACTGGGAAGGTCGCAGAATTCTCGTTCGATATTCGGGTCTGTAGTGTAGCACCAGGGCCGCTCAGATCCATCTGGATTACGGCAATAGTTGTCGTTCAGAGCTTTGTCGAGGAACCTGGGGGTAGTAACAAGACTCTGGGACTCAGGCCCCTCCGCAGTAGGGCTGAGACCCATCCTCAGCATAAGGATTCTGCCTACATACTTGTCAGGCTGGAAAGGGTGTGAGTGAGGGTATTGCAGGTCCCAGCGTTGACACTCGCGACCCGATTCTGTAACGTCTACCTGGCCACGGTAATCCTCGCCATTGCACCAAACGCAAACAGCTGTAAACATAGGGTCAGTGTGTTTCTGGGTGGGAGCGGAGCGGGCCTGTTGCTCCCTCCCTAGTCTTTTTTTTTTTAAATATTTATTTATTATGTATATAATATTCTGTCTGTCTGTATGCCTGCAGGCCAGAAGAGGGCACCAGACCCCATTACAGATGGTTGTGAGCCACCATGTGGTTGCTGGGAATTGAACTCAGGACCTTTGGAAGAGCAGGCAATGCTCTTAATCTCTGAGCCATCTCTCCAGCCCCTCCCTCCCTAGTCTTGACCCCAGCTGCTTACCCTCCCTGCAGGACTTGATGCCACAGCTCTGGAAACGCACACTGCCGCTTGTTGTGTAGCACCAGGGACCTCTAGAATCCCTGTCGGGATTTCGGCAGAAGTTCTCTTCCAGGCCATTCTTTGGTGTGGGCCTATACCTGTAGGCAGAGAACCTCGCTACATTGCATGCTGGGAGAATTCTGCCTCAGGCCTAGCAACAATGTATCTGTCTCACTTGTGGTCATTGGGGAACCTCTGGTTCCAGGCTTGGCAGGGCAGGCCATCAATTGTCCTGGCCACAGTGCCTCGGTAGCTGACCCCGTTGTCCATAATGCAGGCCCGTACATAGTCTGGAAGCAAGAGAGGGAAGATCAGCAGGGGCCGAGGCTTCACTCTCATTATTGCTCACCGTTTCACCTCACTCCCACTTGCCTTTCTTCTGGAAAAGATCACATAGACTTGACTGGTGGAGCTGTGTGTGGGGCGAGTACTGAGTCCACGGCAGCAACTGGCAACCATGGCTACTCAGATTGTAGTGGAAGGCCCTGGGAAGCGGACACAAGCTTAACGGGTAACCCAGAGTCTCATACCTTCATCTGTAGCTAGGTGACTTAGTCACTCACCGACAGTCTAGAAGGGGCCCACAGCGCCTTGCACACTCCTCAGCATCTGCCACGTCCTCCTGCCATGGTCCTGGCACCACTGTATGTAGGAGGTTCTTTAACTCTGTGCCCCGGAGCAGCTGGAAGTCATTCAATGGTGAGCGCTGCCCTGTGGGATGGGCATGGGGAAATGACCGGCATATCAGTACATGTATCGTAACACACCCCATGTTTTATTCATTTAGAGGCTCAAGTAAAGTGTCTTTTGTATGGGCCTTGTGTGTATTTTCAAGGGCCAACCTAACCCCCCCCCCACATCCATTGAGTTGGGGAGGCAGGCCCAGACACAGTGATTCTAACTAGTCTGTTAAGCCTGGCACGGAGCTCAGTCTAATGCGTTTACTCCATGAGAATTTGGGTGATAGTGCTTGCCCTCTGACGCTTGCCTGTCTCATCCCTCAAATGACAATGCTTGGATTCAAAGTGAAGATACTATCTAGGGAAGACTGCATCTCCAGCGTTCTGACTCCCAAGTCTGGGCTCCCACCAGTGCCGGTGTAAAGGCTTATGTTAGATTAGGCCTAGGAGCCACGCCTTCTGTGTCTGCTATCCTCTGTGGTCCCAGGACTGTCTTAGTGCTTCAGCATGCATTCTAGTGGAGGCCTGAGCCGACAGTGTAGATTTGAATTCCCAGGCTCTGCTCTGCTCAGCAGGCCAAGGTCACTAATCCCTGCCCAACAGAAAAGTAAACTCTTGACAATAGGGGCCTTGGGCATACTCTCCAAAAGGCAAACAGGGATCAGGGTGGGCGACACTCACCAAGAGCCCTCGGACACTGTGTCAGAAGCAGCAAAAGGGGGAACCACCCCGTACTCATAGCTGGAGGCTGCACTGTGACCCACCACAGCCCCATCCCGGAAATTGTGAAATGTGTTTCTAGAGGATTGGGTGACTCTGGCTCCACACCCCCTCTCTGAACCTGTTTGGGCTTGACTGACACTAGGTGACCGTTGCTAGGTGGGGGTCAGGTCTCAGGCCCTTAGGTCAAGTGCACAGGCCTTTTTAACGCAGCTAGATTCCTAAGAGTCCTCTCCATTTAATAGACAGGAGGGTTCTGTGGGAACACATTGGGCATCCCTGAGGCAGAGCCCCCACACCCTATAGCACCCTATGCAGTCACCACCACAGCCAAGAGTACTCCATTAGTCCCTTAGGTAGCTTGTTGTCACTGCATCTGCTCCAGGAACTGTGCTGAAGTCCACGTGCCGCCTCCCTACAGAGGTGTGCTGGTCACAGTAGTCCGACCATGCAGGTGATTACGTTTACAAAGGTAAACACTGAATTTTTCAGTTACACTACCACATTTTGAGAGTTTAGGGACTACAGTGGCTGTACTAGACTGCGAGGCACAGGTGTGCCACCCATTATCACCGCTGTCACGTCTATATGCCTAAAGACCCTGCTAGCAGGAGCTGCCAAGATTTCCCAGCCCCTGTAGCATACTTCTCCGGGCTTCAGTTTCTTCCTGTAAAGTGAGGAACACCATTTCTCAACCCTAACGCTGCCTCTCCCCGTTCAAACTGCCTTATCAGTTGAGTCCCAGCTGTAGGCTGGTCAGCCCACACCCCTGGCAGCAGATCCTAGGAATGCACGCCGCCTGTCAGAAGTGTCATTCCAGGTAAGGTGAGCAAACCCTCTCATTGGATCTGGTGTAGGGAGAGGGTGTGCGCGGGTGTGACAGGTAGCAAATTTGCTGACAGAAGTGGCTTTTCAGGTGTCTTAGGTTGCATGTGGATCAGGCCTTAGGGACCAATTAGAATATAGTCCCCTGCTACGGCTGGACTAGGGAAGGCGGGGTTCGGAAACAGTTGGTTCGACAGGCGAAACAGAGGTGACTACCTCGGTGGGAGGGTGGGAGTCGGGGGAGTGTTTTCTGCTGCCATGGGCCTGTTGAGGTCTGTGCATATGCGCGTGCGCGGCTGGAAGAGCGGCGCGCGAGCGGGCACGCGGTTTGGCCCTGGACGGGTGCCGTAGCCGAAAAGCTGGGCGGATGTTGTGAGCCGGTCGCGGAGGCTGAGGCTGGGGGTGAGTGAGAGGCCGCCTGGCTGTGAGCCGGGAGGGTCCGGTGGCTCCCCTCGAGGCCCCGGGCCGATCCTCTGCGACAGCGCTTGTCGCTGGGGGTGCTGAGGCCTGCGATATAGGACTCCCGGTGGGAGCTGGCCTGACAGGTCCTCCGGAGCTTGGGGCCAGGCGGAGGCGACCTGGGGAAGCATGCGCTGCCCTTGGCGTCCTTGGCCACTCAGACCTAGTCGGTTCGGTTTCGAGCCTGGATCTCTTAGTAGGGCTGGGCAATAATGGAGCGGCAAGGGAGCCCCGGGGCAGGCGCAGGTTCCGCCTCTACACCTGACCCCCAGAATGAGTGTCTGAAAGGCTGGCTTCCCGTTCTTAATAACCGAGTCCAATAAATCCTGCACCTGTTCCGACATAAGGGGGACCGGTTGTGGTGTCCATCGAGGGTCTCCGTAGGAAGGCACAGCAGCAAGAATCACCTTCCCGAGCCTGGCGTGATGCAGGCAGGCAAGGGTTTGTGGCGGGAGCTGAGGGCCTGTTTGGGGTGCGGTAAGAGTGGACTGCAGAAAAGAAATGGTTGGCTCAGCAGTGAGTAAAGACCAAGCTCTGGACAGGCCGGTGGTGATGGCACACCTGTGTGCAGTTTGCAGTCCCGTGTGGTTGCTGCACTCTTGAAACTGAAAGTTTCAGTTTCTAACTTTGTGAGCTTAACCACTCTTGTGACTACAGTGTTGTGCAGCACACCTCTAGAGTGAGGCAGGCGCCGCGGAGTTAGTTTCTGGAGCAGCTGCACCCACATAAGGGGTAGATAGACAGTGGCAGGAAGGCCTATGGCGTGATCTTGGCTAGGGTGGTGATTGCATAGGGTAGAAGGCTGAGTGTGGGGTACAAGAAAGCTAATGAGACTGTAGATAAGAAAAAAGAGGCAAGCCGGGCGGTGGTGGCGTACGCCTTTAATCCCAGCACTCAGGAGGCAGAGGCAGGCGGATCTCTGTGAGTTCGAGACTAGCCTGGTCTACAAGAGCTAGTTCCAGGACAGGCTCCAAAGCTACAGAGAAACCCTGTCTCGAAAAACCAAAAAAAAAAAAAAAAAAAAAGAGGCAACTTGAGCTAAACAAGGTATCTCTTACCTCTTACTCTGGGGGAGTTAAGAGGGACTTGTGGCCACAGGTGGTCTATACTTGAGGGAGTGTGGTATAGGGTTTTGTCTTCTGAATATGAGCTGGACTCCTTGACTAAGGTGGATATAGGAGTTTTTACTCTAGGCCATCTCACTTTGGACATGTTGATATGATTTTCCCAGAGCCAAGGCCTGGTGTCTGTTAGGACCTACATGGGGCACTGAGACAGTGTGGGACATAGTATCCCTGGCATCAGCCTAGATCTCATCTACCATTCCTGTGTGGAAAGCTGGGAGTCTGTGCTTACCCTTGCCTAGGTTAGTATGTGTGTGAATGTGTACGGTTCAGTCTCACCTGCTCCCAAGCCTTCCTACCATTGCAGGACTGAGGTCTATGTGGGCCTTTGACTAGCCTGGAGTAGACACACTCTGCATCTGGCTCAGCCTCCAGGACCACTGGCTGCCCATGAGTGATGAAGGATGGCATCCAAGGGGGCTGGCATGTCTTTTCCCCGAAAGAGCTATAGACTGACTTCAGATGCTGAGAAGTCCAGGGTCACAGGTAAGGGCTGGCAGGACAGTGGGGGGATGCTCTTTATATTGGGGGACGGAGAAGGAAAGGACAATGCAGCAAGGGCCCAGGTCCCCCGAAACTTGGGCCTTCTAATATGCCTTGTTCCTGTGACTGGGTTATCACCAGCACCCATGGAACCATGCCCCCAATGTGGTTGCTCTGCTGACCCTTGTGGCTGGCCAAAGGCTAGCTGTCTGTGGGGACAGTAGGAACCAAGAGCTGTTCTGATCATCTGCCTTCTTTCCTCTCTTCTGTGACCCAGGCATTGTACAGGAGAAACTACTGAATGACTATCTGTACCGTATCTTTTCCTCTCCTGACCATGGGCCCCCTGCAGCCACCAGCAGGTATGGTTGGGTGTGTAGCCCCAGTCCTCTCTGTTGGGCCTGATCAGAGACTGGAAACTGTAGTTATGGGGAAGGACAGCCTGGCTTGGGTTCTGTTCTCACTCTGCTCCCTGCTGTGAGACCTGTGCCTCCAGTCTGCTCTCTGGACTCTGCTCCTCTCTTCAGATAGAGCTAGCTCCTTCCTTCTGAGGAGCATCCAGGGAAGGACTATGTGTATACTAGCATCTAGCCTTATGTCTATGTCTCTGTACCTCTGCTCTGCACTGGCTGTTTGTGCCTCCGCCTGAACTTAACCTAATAGAAACCTCAGCTGGATACACTTATATTCAATCTGTATAAAAGTTACAAGTAGCAGAAACTTCAAAACAAACAGAAGCAACACCCCTGTTGTGTTGTTAGTTAGATGTAACCATTTGAATGTGATCCCTTTCTGGTTTCTTTATCTCACAATGTACATAGTTCAGATTCTACAGAATATAAGACTTTAAAAAAAAACTGAGCCCTTATGGAAAAAAAATTCCAGAAGGTGGTGGCTCAGGAATGTAACTCCAACATTTGGGGATGCTAAAAAGCAGGAGGACACAAGTTAAAGACTGATCTACAAGAGAAGAGGAAACACTGTTTTTCTTACTATTGTGTAATAATTGAAACAAAGTAAACTACATGCTTTTTTAAACGTTCAAGATGACAAGTTGCAGCTGGCTTGTAGTGGCACAGCCTTTAGAGGCAGGTGGATCTCTGTGAGTTCGAGGCCAACCTGGTCTACAAGAGCTAGTTCCAGGATAGGCTCCTAAGCTACAGAGAAACCAGGTCTTGAAGATCCAAAAAAAAAATTGACAAGTTGCTTTTGTTTTCGGTTTTGATACTGGGTCTCCCTATGAAAGACAGGTTGGCCTGGAACTCTCAAATTAGGCCAAGTGACCTGGAGCTTGAGGGGGGAGGGTTCCTGCCTCTACCACCTAAGTGTTCAGATTACAGTGCCCCAGGCCTGTAGTGCCACTAGGCCCCCTGCACCTTTTCTTTCTTTTTCTTTTTGGTGTGTGTTTGGGGGCTTGTGCTTGCCACACAGTTTACGTTTTGGAAGTCAGAGGATAATTTGGGATTGAACTCAGGCAGGCCTCAAATTCAGACCTTCCTGCCAAGCGCTGGGACTCATGGCACAACTACGTACAGTGTGTCATCTTGATCATGTCCACCCCCAACTTTCCCCTTGCCCTCTTCCTGGAAAACCCCAGTTTTGTTTTTCTACTTTTTCTTCTCTCTTTCTCTCTCTCTCTCTCTCTCTCTTTTTTCTTTTTGAGACAGGATTTCTCTGCCCTAGCTGTCCTGGAACTCCCTCTGTAGACCAGGGTGGCCTCGAACTCAAGATTTCCACCTGCCTCTGCCTCCCAAGTGCTGGGATTAAAGGTGTGCGCCACCACCGCACAGCAGGCTCAGCTTTTAAAAATAGCAGGTTTGTGTGTGTGTGTGTGTGTAAAACCTGTTTATTAGTTTATCAAACTAATAAACACTCTTCACTTCTAAATGTTTATGGAAATTAGCTTTTTTTTCTCTCTTTTTTTTTTTTGAGGCAAGGTCTCTCTATGTAGCTCTAGATGTCTTGGAACCCATTATGTAGGTTGGCCTTGAACTCACAGAGATCTGCCTGCTTCTGCCCAGCTTTAGAATTCTATTTTTATCATAATGTTTATCCCGTGAACATTTTTCCATATTCTGAATTGATTTTGGTGGACATCTTTTAGGACTACTGTGCTCATTTTTACTCGTGTAAACATGCTGCGAGGACACCCAGGGATGGCTAAACTATTTGACCTGTAGCTACTTCTTTTTTTAAGATAAGTGATTTTTTGTAGGGCAGTGGTAGTGCATACCTTTAATTTCAGCACTTGGAAGGCAGACTCTGAGTTCAAGGCCAGCCTGGTCTACAAGGTAGGTTCCAGGACAGCCAAGAAACCCTGTCCAAGAAAAAAAAAATTGATTTTGCTGCACAGCCCAGGCTGTTCCCAAGTTGATAGGCTTCCTACCTTAGCTTCCAAGTGATGGAAATATAGGCACCATGCCTATACTGCAATCTCTTTTAAGACTATTGACAGCCTAATTTATTTATGGGGTCATGTATGTTTTTCCTGCCCTAAAGCATGGATTTCCCTACCTGTGTGTTCCCTGGACCATGTGGCTGTTCCGCTTTTCACAATCTCTACTCTTTGGGAAGCCCAGAAGACAGCCTTATTACTGTTTAAGTAGCAGGGTGGTCAGCAAGCTCCTGCTTGCTTCACTCTCCATCTAATCCTGGCTTCTTCCTAGGGCCCTCTGATTCCTACCCCATGTGACCACTAGCAGATGCTACTGCTAGTGCTGTGGCCACAGGAGGCAGGGCCATCAGTCACTTGGTTGTGGAGATGTAGGATTCTAGGCTGGGACCTGGGAAATCCCAGAAAGGGCAGGCAGGATTTGCCAAATGGGTAGTACCTCAATGGAGGCTATCTCAGAGCAGCTGCTCAGAGCTATGTATTGTGTACTGTTGCCATAGTCACAGAGCATACACCTCCTAAATCGTGGGCCTGCAAGGATGGCTTTTGAGGAAACTTCCTTTAGCTTTTGGACTATTGGGCTATTCAGACATAGGGTTGCCTTCAGTCTTCCTTGTTACTGGCTAGGTTAACTGTATTGCTGGCTTCTTACCTTTGCCTAGGGTTCAGCAAGGGTGAGGAGGGGCCTTAGTATATATCCACCTCCCGCAGTTTGGATTCAACCCTGTCGTACAGCCGGGAAGCATGTGATCTGTGGACCTGGGTCAGAGCTACCTTCTGGGATTTGGTGCTTTGGCTCATCTGACCCTTCCAGAGCTTTCTGTGAGATAAGGAAAGCAGGTACTGAGATTAGGGAAAAACAGGTGCCAGTCTATGAACTGGATCCAGATGGGCGGTAGACCTCTGCTCTGCCAAGTCCTGCTGGTTGTTAATATACTGTCTGCTATTCTTAGGAGCTGAGCTCAGGTCAGGTCTCCCTCCCTCTCCCTCAAACACCAGGGTCTTGCGGTGTGACCCTGTCTGCTCTCAGGCTTGCAATTCTCCTGACTCAGTCTCCTGAGTTCTGGAATTAAAGGTGTGTGCAAGCCTGATAGGTCCTTTGAGCTCGGGACATGTGTGCTGAGAAGATTAGGCAACTGCCCAAATTTGCCCAGCCCTTTTAGCTGCAAAAGATTGTGGGCAGATGGGCCATGTATTCTGACAAACATCCAAAGACAGGAAGGTATAGGAGAGGGCCTGCCAGCCCTCAGAAGGCGGGCCCTTTGTAATGCCAGGGCATGTCTGACCAACATGTCTCCCTTGGCTGAGTAGTAGGGAAGGTTGCTGCCAAAAGAACCGTAGGTTTAAGGTTAAGGACTAGATTAGATAATTCTGGTGTTGGCCCACTTGGCAGCTGGCATTCCTCCCAGACTCATCTTCTCAGCCACAATCAACACAGAGAATGTAGGTTAAGAGTGACTTGGGAGCATGTGCTTTCGTGGGAATCGTCACAGCATGGCTTACAGCTAGTTTATTTTTCCTTTTTGTTGTGATTATTGTTTTGTTTGTTTACAGATAAGGGAATTACGACTTAGAGGGCTGGTGTGTGTGTGTGTGTGTGTGTGTGTGTGTGTGTGTTTGTGTGCGTGCGCGTGTGTGCACACATACACACATGCATGCACTTGGAAGCATGGGAACATGTGGGGCATGTGGAGATCAGAGGATAAACTTCTGTGTTACTCCTTAGATACTGTCCTCTTTTTTGTTTTGAGGCAGGATCTCTTACTGGCCAGGACCTTGCTAAGCAGGCTAGTTGGCTCACCAGTGAGACCCAGGGATCCATCCCCCTGTATCCTCTTCCCCAGTGCCTAACAGTGCTGAAATTATACACACAAGTCATAACACCCAACTTTTTTTTTCTTACTTGGGTTCTTGCTCTGGTCCTTTTGGTTGCCAGACAAGTTTTTTCCTGACCATGTTATCTCCCCAGCCTGAGGCTGATGAATTCTGCTTTTTAAACAGTCCTGAGGTACAGTGCTTATAAGTTTTAGTTTAGTGGCTAATCGCATCTGTCAGCTCTTAGAGTTAGCTCTTGCAGTTTACCAGAGTCTAGAGCCAGGTAAGCCCTTCCTCCAGAGCTTAACCAGGCACCAGACAGGGCTCAGGGTGATTGCGGTTTGGCTGATCTCAAGACCTGTGGGCCCCAGCATCCTCTCACTCTCCAGGAAATCCCTGAACTTCCATAACCTGCCAGAGCACGTGGACCAGCTGCTCCAGGTGGCCAGTGAAGATGAGGAGAGCCAGGGTACGAGGCGTTCTTTGGAGTGGGTGCCAAGTCCTGGGGTTCTCTGCTGAACTTACATCTCCCACGTCTGTAAGCTCTCTGCCCTCCTGGTCTCACACTTCTCCCCTTCTCAGGACAAGTTGAAGGGCGACTTGGGCCATCTACCGTGGTCCTAGACCACACAGGAGGCTTTGAGGGGCTTCTCCTCGTGGATGATGACCTCCTAGGGGTGAGTGAGCGTGTGTTGTGGGCCCCTAGTTGAGCCCCAAGCTCTCCTGATGTGGCCCTACCCTCTGTGTCCATCCTCATGGAGCTCGCCATACACTCCTCTAGACACTATTCCAGACCTTAGCCTTCCTGCCACAGTCCTGACACCTTGGTGCAGTCACTACCTCAACCCCTCTCAGCAAAGCCTTCTGTTCCATCATGCTTCTGTCCCAGAAGCTCTTGACAGTCTCTCCTGTCTCAGCCAGACAGTGCAGTGTTGGCCATGACAACTTGTGCCACCAATGTTAACCCAGCTGGGGGCAAAAATGTGTGCCTGGAGAGAAACAGTACTTTTTTCTCTATCCAGGTGATTGGACACAGCAACTTTGGCACTATCCGTTCTACCACATGTGTGTACAAAGGTGAGCTCACGCTCCACTGAGGCTCAGAGAGTTGGGAGGAAACTGAGGCAGGAGGCAGTCTTCATTCACTGGACCTACCTCTGCTCTTCCTAGGGAAGTGGGTCTACGAGGTGCTCATCTCCTCCCAGGGTCTCATGCAGATCGGCTGGTGCACCATCAACTGCCGCTTTAACCAGGAGGTACACACACGGGAAGGGCTCTCCCAGAGAGCTCCTGTGTTGCAGGCATCCTCAGAGCAGGAGCAGCCCCAGACCTGCTCAGGAGCCTGATCTGGATTGCCCACTAAAGATGGAATATGCTCCATTCTACTCGAGGGCATCTAGTATAAAACCTTTCACTTCTGGTTCCTTTGCAAACACATCACACCCTTCTCTAGAATCATGTGGGCACTAGGTTAGAAACTGGTGGGCTCTGGCCTGCCCTTACCCATCTTCCCCAGACTTCACAAGCAGTTTCTTCCTAGGAAGGGGTTGGAGATACACATAACTCCTACGCCTATGACGGGAACCGGGTGCGCAAATGGAACGTGACCACAACGAATTACGGCAAGGTGAGGGCTAGGCTTCCATGGATCACCAACCTCATAACCACCCCATTGCTTGTGGTCTAGAGCCACAGACTAACCACGAAGGACTTTAGATACCAGGGAAGAGTCTGGGGTTTGGAGATCCCTGTCTCCCTGTGGTCAGTCTTCCCTGGGTGGTCCTAGGAATGCACATGGGATGTGGATCAGGCAGGCAGCTGTGCTTCTTCGTGTCTGTAAAGCTTCCTTCCATGGCAGGCATGGGCAGCGGGGGACATCGTGAGCTGCCTCATTGATCTGGATGATGGTACTCTATCCTTTTGCCTGTGAGTCTCCTATTTTTATAGACCCGGCCAGACTGCTCCTGTTTTCTGCTCCCTCTAAGGGAGCCAGACCAAGTTCAGTAGACCAAGGGTGGGCAACCATACCCTTCCTAGCATTGGTTTATAGACCTACCCTTTCCTCCCCAGGAATGGTGTGTCACTGGGCACCGCCTTTGAGAACCTTTCCAGGGGCCTAGGAATGGCCTACTTCCCAGCCATCAGCCTGTCATTCAAGGAGTCTGTGGCATTCAACTTCGGCAGCCGTCCTTTGCGATATCATTTTGGGAAGATGATTGTGGGTGGCTTGGCATCTAAAATGAGGGTCTTCCTACCCAGGAGCACTGTGGGCTGGTGGCAAGCCTAGTTGCTGCAATATGTACACAAGATGCAGCTTAGTTAGGTTGGTCCAAGGACAAAAGTCCTTTTAAGGTGGGTGCCATTAATTGTCTTCAATGAGCAGATGAAGAGCGTGAAATGACAAAGGAGGTTTTACCCCTCAGATACTGAGCGGGAGAACTGCCATGCAGACTGGGCCCCTGGTTAGGCTCTCGGTGGGAGGGAGGGAGGGGGATGTGTCTGAGCCTCAGGTTGCTGGCTTAACTCTGTGGCACCTACCCAGTTGCGGGCTTCCGGCCCCTGCAGGACCCTCCATTTGCTGACCTGGTGCGGGCACAGAGGTTGCTGGGCTGTTTCCAGGCAGTGCTGAGTGTGGAACTAGACCCTGTGGTGAGCCAGAGTCTGGGCTGGGGAAACAGGGGTCTTACCCCAGCCCACCTCCCCTCATGGTCTTCTCCCCCACCTACAGGAGGGGCGGTTGGTGGAGAAGGAGAGCTCTGAGTGGCAGCTGCAAGGGCAGCCCACTGTCCTGCTTACACTGGCCCACATCTTTCATCACTTTGCACCACTTCTGGTAAGATTGCAGGGAGGGGGCATGTTAGATGTGTCCGTGGTAGATACATGCATTTGCTGGGGCTCACATGAGATACAGTAGCATTAGCTGCCAGGGTTCTGTATGGCCACAGGCCTCAGACTTTAAGGACAGCATTCTGGGGAAGAAGGGTCTTGATGTCACTGGCTGAGGAAATGTGACAAAGTCCTGGAGAGATTGCAGGCCAGCAGCTCCTCTTGTTCCTCAGTCAGACTCTGGAAGGGGCTCATCTCTAGTAGAATTGCTTGGAAGGCTCAAGACCTGGTGTCCGAGGCCTGCTTCTTCAACATGAACGGGGGTCTCCTGAGCGGAGCAGGAGGCCCAACTTTACTAGTGCCTGCCCTTTGGTGTAGCGCAAGGTTTATCTCGTGGAGGCCGTGTTCATGAGCTTCCTGCTGGGGATCATGGAGAAGGGCACGCCTGAGCAGGCACAGTCTGTAGTACACCAGATCTTGGACCTCTTGTGGCTCTTCATGGAGGTAAGACTTCTGACTCTAGGTTCAGGCCAGGCTGTCAGACTCCATTAGAGCAAGGGAGGTATGGTAGGGTCCTGGAAGAGGCCCCTGCCATGGCTGCCCTAGCATCTCTTCTCAGGACTATGAAGTACAGGATTGCCTCAAGCAGTTGATGATGTCTCTGCTGCGTCTCTACCGGTTCTCACCGATTGTCCCAGACCTGGGTCTACAGGTGGGAGCATCTGTCCTGCCCTGAAACCCCCAAGCCTCGCTGCCTCTTCTGAGCACCCCTTTCTCCACAGATCCACTACCTGCGCCTCACTATTTCTATCCTGAGACATGAGAAGTCCCGCAAGTTTCTGCTTAGTAACGTCCTGTATCCTCTTGATGCTAGGCAGACCTGCCATGTAGTGCCCTCTAAGGTCAGCAGAGGGCAGTGTTCACCACTCCAGGAGTCTCTAGGAAGGTTCAGGAGACCACAGCTGAGTCTCCGCAGAACAGGAGAAAGCAAAAGGGAGGCTTGCAGTTGCCTGACTGGCTAAACAGGGCTCTTCGTCACTGCAGCTGTGTGTGAAGGTGTGGGAAGGCCCCATAGCAGCCTGCTCTCTTTAGCCTCATCTCTACTTTTGTCTGAGTACACAGACAAGGTCTTCTCTGAAGAGGCAGGTCTTCCTGTCTCTCCAGTGTTGTGAGCTGTTTGGGAATCCTAAGCACTGGCCACCTTAGTCTGGTATCTTTCAGGCTCCAGCAAGCAGAAACAGTGGGACATAGGAGCCAAAATTGGGGCCTGAGATGGACCAGCAGGCCCATCCCATCCATCTGTTCCTTTAACAAGTTTTTATCATACCCTTCCTGGGTAGCAGGCTTGCTGATTTGATAGGCATAGATATTTCTTGAAGTTCACAACCTAGGAGACAGTTACATGGTGAGATTGGCATCTTTGTCGATGGGAGAGCTATGGTGGATACATCAGGTGGGCTTCCAAGGTGGGCTCATGAGGGCATATAGCAGGTTCTTTGGTGAGCCAAGTTCTTCCTTGACAGTTACCAGTTTTGACATGCTCCGGTCCGTGGTCTTCTTTTATATTAAGAGTCCCCTGCGTGTGGAGGAGGCTGGCCTGCAGGAACTCATTCCCACCACCTGGTGGCCCCATCGCTCCAGCAGGGAGGTGGGCAGGCCTTGAGCAGGAAGGGAGCTGGCACAGTGAGGGCCTGCCCCAGTGTACCTGGGCACCTGGCACCCAGTACCTGAGGCCTCTTTTGCCCTGCATCCTGAAGTTCTCAGGGTGAGGACTTCCATGTGAAGTAGTCCTGGGTAAGTCTCTTCTATCCTCTGTTCCTGCCCAGGGCAGAGACAGTAAGGAGGCAGAGGAGGAGACCACTGAAGAGCGGCAAAGGAGGCGAGCCTATGAGCGAGGCTGCCAAAGACTCAAGAAGCGCATTGAAGGTCAGCCCTGGCCTCAGGCCTTGGGTCGGGATGGGATTTGCACACACGTACTTAGGGGCAGTTGGTGGTGACTATGCTAGTAGATGTGGGGGACCCTGGTGGTGGAGGCCTGACACAAAGTTCTGCCTGCTCCCTTTCCTGAGAGCCTAAGGGCTGTATTTCCTCCTCATCCCAGTGGTGGAAGGACTACAGGTCCAGATCCTGAAGCTGCTGTTGGATAATAAAGATGACAATGGGGTAAGTGACCCAAGACTCATGTGTGAATCCCTGGCTAGGAGGGATGCTGTTTGGGGCCCCGAGCCCTAGAGCAGGGTCTGGCTTGCGTTCCTGTGGTCGGGCTCCGGGTAAGGTGACTGTCATGTCAGCTCAACATAGCCTTATTTTCCCATTCCTTGAAGGGCGAAGCTTCTAGGTACATTTTTCTGACAAAATTCCGGAAGTTTCTGCAGGAGAATGCCAGTGGCCGGGGGGTAGGTATCCTCCAGGGTGGCCATTGTGAGCTCCTGGTTGTTGCAGGGGCTGCAATCTGGGTACCTGGAGCCTCTCTGTCTGCCTCTGACCTATCTCACATGCGCTGTTTTTGCTGGCTTTTCCTCCCGGGATCCTGGCGCACACCCTTGGATGAGAAATATGCTGGACTCTGGCCTGGCACCAATATATGTTTTCTGTCATCTGCCCCCAGAACATGCCCACGCTCTGCCCCCCTGAGTACATGGTCTGCTTCTTACACCGGCTGGTATCTGCCCTGCGCTTCTATTGGGACGAATACAAGGTTTCCAACCCCCGCGCTGCCTCCAGTGAGGGTAAGTGATGCCAGACCCCAGGTTGGCAGAACTGGATTGAGCCAGGTCTGCGGTAGCTGCCGGTGGTGGTGGAGAGAGCTGAGCTGGATATGAAGATTACTGGGTATTTGCCCAGCTAAGGCCATTTCAGGAGCCCCACACTCTGGAACCTTTAGACCTGTGTTGACCCGTTGCTTCCTCAGGCTCCTGCCCGTGACAGGGCAGGTACCTAGATCTGGTACCTAGATCTTAGTCCTGGTACCTAGATCTCTGTGCAGCCTTTTGTGAAGATGCCTCGGATGGGTCCTGGGGCTCTTGCGTCTGGACAGATAGAGTTCCCAGGGTTCAGTAGGAGATTTAGGCACTCTGAGTTGGGGGATATCCCATAGAGTTTGTCCTTCTGTTCTCTTGAGTAACCAGCTGCCAAGAATTTTCCCCCCACCCGAAGTCCTACAGCTGTTGGCTAACCTAAAACAGCAAGGAGTGAGAGAGACATGGAGGCCTGGGCTCTGGCTCTGCTGTCTGCCTGGGCCGATGGATGACCAAGGTCAGACGGCTAGAGTAGCAGCTACGGCTCTGTAGAGTTCCACTGAGCCCTGATTGCTGACCCTACATCCCTGACTCCCTGCAGAGGCTTATATCCCACCACAGATCTTCTACAACGGCAAGGTGGATTACTTTGACCTTCAGCGCCTTGGGGGCCTCCTCTCACACCTTCGAAAGACCCTTAAAGGTGAGTGGAGGCTATGGTAGTGAACAGCCCTGGCTGCCTCTGAACCTGCAGTGCTGTGGGGTGCTGAGCCACCCTTGTCCACTAGAGGGTGCCGAAGTCTTTCTTACCCATTTAGTCAGAGCTTACTGACCTGCTAGGCTGCATTTGATCTCCAGTTTAGCCAGCTGTGCCTTCCTTGGGCACTAGGGATAGGCTAGGAATGCACTAATGAAATAGGGCCAGATGGCCGGGTGGTGGTGGCACAGGCCTTTAATTCCAGCACTTGGGAGGCAGAGACAGGCAGATCTCTGTGAGTTCGAGGCCAGCTTGATCTATAGAGCGAGGTCCAGGACAGCCAGAGAGCTGTTACACAGAGAAACCCTGTCTCAAAAAAACCAAAAAAAAAAAAAAAATAGGGCCAGATGTATTGACACGGGATTTAGTAGCCTGGTAAGGGGTGTGTCAGTGCTGTCTGAGCTGCTTTTATTGGTGAGCACAGCTCACTATGGTACAAAGGGCCTTTGGTACTGTGAACCCAAGGGCAAGAGTATCAAAATGAGTGGAGTGTAGTGGCACACACTGTAAAAATAACAGCACTTAGGAGGGTAGAGGCAGGTAGATCTCTGTGAGTTCCAGGACAGCCATGGCTATGTAGTGAGACCTTCCTTTAGAAAACAACCAACAGGGCCCTGGGACAGCAGGCTCAGCAGTTATGAGCACTTGTTACTTTTGTTGAGGGCCCGGGCTTGAGTGCTGGCATCCACAGGAAAGCTCACAAGAGTCTGTAACTCCAGTTCCAGGGAATCCAGGGCATCTCTCTGGATACCAGGCTTGCACATAGTACATGTACAAAAAGCACTCATACAAGTAAAAATAAATCTAAAAACATTATGTTAAAAATAAGCAACAACACCAGACATGGTGGCACATGCCTTTAATCCCAGCACTTGGGAGGTAGGGGCAGGTGGATCTCTGTGAGTCTGAGACCAGCCTGGTCTACAGAGCAAGTTCCAAAACAGCCGGGCCGGTTACACAGAGAAACCCTGTCTTGAAAAACAGAAATAAAACAAAAAGGTAACAATGAAAGTCAGAAGCAGCCCAGTATGGCCTGCAGACACACTGGGAATTCAAGTCTGAGGCAGGGACCTGTGAGGGTGAGGCCAGTCTGAGGCTTTTATAGGCCACACAGAAGGCACAAGCTCTCCACAGACAGCTTTGGAAGGCCTGGGAGAGGCTGGGGAGTGAAGCTAGGTCTGCATTATGAGATACTCCCTCTGGAATGGACTGCAGGGGGACTGCGACCCACATGTGAAAGATAAGGGCCTGCACTAGGGAAGTAGGCATCGTAGAGCAATGAGTAACCTTGATCATGCTAGACGCTCTGCAGCTGGGTGTCATCAGAGTGAGGGGCTGCAGAAGGGCTCTGAGATATCAAGTCCAGTGCATTGGAGAGACCTGCAAACCCAGCGAGAAGCAAAGCCTGAGCTGGAGATGTGCTTGGACTGTCTGTGCAAAGCGAGGTGTGCCTGTGTGGATTATATGGAACAGTCTTACAGGAAACTAGAGATCCACAGGAATGCTGGGGTAAGGGATGCCTCCTGCTGCTGGTTGCAGCTAGAGGGGCCCCTGTGCTGTAGAGAGAAGGCTGGGCTGGAGTAGTGAGGGACAGTGGGGAGTAGGGTGTGCAGACTCCCCACCCCCAGCCTGCCAGTGCTGTCACTGCTCAGAGCAGTTCCGTCGATGGCCCCTCTTCTATAGCTGGCCTAAGCCTCCCATCCTGCATGTCTTTCAGATGACCTTGCTTCCAAAGCCAATATCGTGATTGACCCCCTGGAGCTCCAGGCAGCTACCATGGATGACTTGGATGAGGATGAAGAGCCAGCCCCGACGGCGGCCCAGGTGAGGCAGTAGGACAGCCAGAAGTTCCATCTTGTAGGCAGGTGGTATGACACACATCCAGCTTCTCTCCATGTAGGCAAGGACCTTCTCTCAGGGAAGTTCCTGGTTGCTGGTGGAGCATGACCTCTCCCTGTCCATTCCCCTACTCTTGTCTGTCAAGTGCGTCCTACACAGGCCCCAGCCTTGGAGGGTCGATTAGCTTCTGACCTCCTTTCTCCACCACAGCGTCCCATGCAAGCCCTGGCCATGGGAGGGGCACTGCCCCTGCCCCGGCCAGGCTGGCTCAGTTCTCCAACCCTGGGCCGAGCCAACCGCTTCCTCAGCACAGCAGCTGTGAGCCTCATGACCCCACGGCGACCTCTGAGCACCATGGAGAAAGTAAAGGTCCGCTCGCTGAACGTGGAACAGAGGACTCGTGAGGACAGTAGGTGCTAGGCAGAGCTGCTGAGGGGCCTTCTGCTGTGTGTAACCCCTTATCTTTGGCAAAGCTAGAATAGTCCCCTCCTCCCCTCACTCCCTACCACCTTGAGGCCTGGCCACATCCCAAGGGCACAGGAAGCGCAATCTGAAGACATGAAATCAATATTACAGAAATAGGTTCTGGTGCTGCAGGGCCTTGCCCTGCACCCACCTCCCTTGACCCATTCTCCCTGAAGCTCCCTAGACAAGGAAGAGAGAGGGAATCCCCTCTCCTAGAGGGTCCATACAGCCTGTGCATATTTAAGAGAAAATCGGAAGCAGGGTGAGGTAGTGCCACCTTTAATCCCAGCACTAGTTAAGCAGAGGTAGTCAGAGCTCTGGGAGTTTAGAGCCAGCCTGGTCTACGTAGCAAGACCCTCTCTCAAAGAACAAATAGAAAAGCCTGGCTCTCGTTCTGTCTTCTGCTCCCCAGTTGAGGGCAGCCCCTGGAATGAGGGCCTGCTTTTGGGAAGACCGCCCGAGGAGCCTGAGCAACCCCTTACAGAGAACTCACTGTTGGAAGTCCTGGATGGAACTGTCATGATGTATAACCTCAGCGTCCACCAGCAGCTGGGCAAGGTCTTGCACTGTCAATCCATGTTCGTCGAGAGGGATGTTCTGCCTGGTGGGATGCATGAGTGCTTGCACACTTGCCTGTGGGGTGTCAGTGCATACGAGCATGTCACACAGCAGGACTCTGCTGATGCTGCCTGGCTCTGACTGTAGTATTTTTGTAGGAAGAGACAGAAGTTTGGGGACTTTGCAGGCTGGGGCCAGATTGGGTTTTTAAAAGCCTGGTTAAGGTACCCAAGGGTCACCCTGGATACACGGTGTTCAATACTCCAGATGGTAGGCGTGTCCGATGATGTCAATGAGTATGCAATGGCCCTGAGAGACACAGAAGACAAACTCCGCCGCTGCCCCAAGAGGGTAAGGCTGGGCAGGAACGTGGTATTGGAGCAGAAGGGTGTTGCACAGGGACAGTATGCTTGGGGGGGTCCCTAGTATACCAGGGCATCCCACAAAGGAAATCTTGTTTTGGGGATGCCCTAACATTTTTCCTTGTCTCTACACTGACCACACCAAGTGGTGAGAGCAAGGCTGGCTGAGGAGCCTGTCTATCCTGAGCTCCATCGACCTGCTGCAGCCTGTGCCAAGGTTCCCCACCCCTGCCTGCTCACTAAGTGCTGATGCATAGCCATCACCCTTGTTAATAATGGATGGACCTTGAGTGCCTCCTCAGCCACCAGAGTCAGCAGGAAGCAGGCCCCGGCTCTCCCAGTGCCCTGGAGCCCCTCTGCCTGGGCTGGGCCTCCTTAACAGGCCTTTTCTTCCCACTGTCACCAAAGCCTTGGCCTACCCAGCCATTGAAGTTGCAGTCTGGCCTGTGTCCCTGGATGCCCACCCCAGGAGCTCACAGGGGTTAACCAGGGCCTTCTTCTGGGACTTGCTAGGCTGCCACTGATCACCACTGGCAGAAGTGAGCTTTCTAAGTGGAGCCCCACATTCCCTCATCTTCCCTGGGCCCACATCAAACTGCCTAGTGAGATATGGGCGTGAGGCCATGTTCTGATTGTCTCTTTTTCTTCTTGTGGGCCAGAGAAAGGACATCCTTGCAGAGCTGACCAAGAGCCAGAAAGTTTTCTCAGAAAAGCTGGACCACCTGAGCCGCCGGCTTGCCTGGGTCCATGCCACTGTCTACTCCCAGGTGAGTAGCCATGGCTCTGTCCAACATGACCCGTTTTCAGCATCTGTTTGACTGTAGGCTGGGCACAGTTGTACTAGGACCCTTAAGGACCCCAGTCTTCTTGGGGTCCTGGCACAAACTCCTTCCCTCTTTGTCAGATTGTCTTCTCACGCACCAGGCCATTTCTCTTGTGCGTGTGGACTTAAGTAGGGGTCATTTCTGCTCACTTTAGCCCTTCAGCCCATGACTCCTGCCTCCTCTCCTTACCTCTCCTTTCAGGCATCAACCACTCCACTCCTGCCAGCACATCCGGGGCTTTGTGGCCCTCTCTGAGCCTTGCTTTCTTGTGTCTGCTTCTGGCTAACTCACCTGCTACCCCTTGAGTCTGGACACCTTTCTTCTCATTCTCTGTCACTTGCTAATTCATTTCAGTAAAGATCTGAGTGTTCAGGGGCGATCCAGACACTTGTCACACACAGACAACCAGAAAGATGAGCCTCTGCCCTCCCAGGCCAGTGGAGTACAGGGAGGGCTGACTATGTATTCCCTTTGAGACTGAAATTTGGCCCTTGCCCATCTCAACTAGTTTCTTCTACCTATCCCTCCTGGCAGTAGTGGTGCCAGGGGTTGTTCCTAGGTTCCCATGGAGAGAAGCATACTCTTCCCCTGGAACTGGGGAGTCAAAGCTATTGGCATCTCCATTTCTACCCAGTTACCTCTGCTCAGTGTGTCTCCTAATATCCCCTTCTCCATACTTAAGCCACTTCTACCTTTTCCCTCTTCCTCCTCCTGCTGTAACAACCAGCCAGAGACACTGTGTTGGAAGCTCCCCACCACTGGGCTCTCACACCCGGCCCCCTCTCTTGGCAGTCTGGCTACGCCCTCCTACACCACCGTTTCAGGACCCTTGTCTTCCACCTCCTCTGCCTTGGTTGTTGTTCACTGTTTTCATTAAGAGCTGTATACTTTTGAATCTTTTTGTTTGTTTTTTTTCTTTATTGATATTTATTGAGCTCTACATTTTTTTCTGCTCCCCTCCCTGCCTCTCCTCTCCTCCCTTCAAACCTCCCCCAATGTCCCTATGCTCCCAATTTACTCAGGAGATCTTATCTTTTTATACTTTCCCATGTATATTAGGTCTATATAAGTCTCTCTTAGTGTCCTCATTGTTGTCTAATTTTTCTATGATTATGGTTTGTAGGCTGGCTTTCTTTGTTTTATGTTTAAAAGCCACCTATGAGTGAGTATATGTGCAACTGTCTTCTGTGTCTGGGTTACCTCA
>JAQHUG010000001.1:5965857-5996835 GCA_028555095.1 Dicrostonyx torquatus
CTGCCTCTGCCTCCTGAGTGCTGGGATTAAAGGTGTGCACCACCTCCAGGCTTACTTTTGAGTCTTAAATGTATGGTTCTGATCCATTTTGAGTTAATTTTTGTAGATGGCATAAAGCAAGGTTCGGTTCCATTCTTCTGTGTATGGGACTATAGTATCCTGTTGTTGGAGAGGACCAGTCTTTCCCTGTTGATTCCTTGTCAAAACCAGCTGACAGATGGAAGGGTTAACCCCCGACTCCCTTACTCTATCTCCTTGGTCTGTACATATGTACCACACCTTTGTGATTATTTTTAATAGTTTTTCACAGTAAGTTTTGAAATCAAAAGGTTGGAAGATGGCTCAGTGGATAAGGGCATTTGCCACTACGTTACTTTCTTTGCTGTGAAGAGACACCATGACTACGACAACTTTTATAAAAGAATGTTTGCGTTCAGTTTTAGAGAGTTAGTCCATTATCATTATGGCTGGCAGGGAGCATGGTGGCACACAAGCAGACACGGTTCTGGAGTAGCTGAGAGCTTTCCATCCACTGGCAGCCAGGCAGAGAGACAGTCACTGGTCCTGGCATGGGCATTTGAAACATCAAAGCCCATTCCCATTGACACACTTCCAACAAGGTCACGCCCACTCCCTCCCAAATAGTCTACCAAGAGCTGACTAAGCATTTAAATCTGTGAGCCTGTGGGGGCTATTCTCATTCAAACCATCACAGTCCCCAAGGAGAGAACTGACTCCTGCAAGTTGTCCTCGGACATCTACATGTTCACTGTGGCATACATGCATGTGTGCACACACACACTCACACTTTCACACAAATAAACAAATAAATGTAAAAGGGAAGAAAGGAACTGGAGAGATGGAGCCGTGGTTAAGAATGGTTGCTGCTCTTACAGCTGGAGTTGATTCCCAGCACCCATATCAGGAGGCCCACTGCTGCCTGTAGCTCCAGCTCCAGGGGACCCGCACTCACGTGCACACGCAACGTACACACACATAACTAAAAATACTAAATCTTAAGAAAAAGAAGGAAGAAAATAGGAAAGGATGAGCAACTTTGTTTCCTGCTAGAGTATTTTGGCTACTTCAGAGTATTTGAAGCTTCATAGCAATGGCTAAATGGATTTTCTTCTTTCTTTTTTTTTTTAAAGATTTTTTAAAAATATTTATTTATTCATTATGTATACAATATTCTGTCTGAGTGTATGCCTGCAGACCAGAAGAGGGCATCAGACCCCATTACAGATGGTTGTGAGCCACCATGTGGTTGCTGGGGATTGAACTCAGGACCTTTGGAAGAGCAGGCAATGCTCTTAACCCCTGAGCCATCTCTCCAGCCCAATTTTCTTCTTTCTTAAAAAGAGTGTGTGTGTGTGTGTGTGTGTGTGTGTGTGTGTGTGTGTGTGAGTGTGTGAGTGAGTGCTTTGCTTTTATGTATGTTATCTGAACCACATGCATGCCTGGAGCCCAGAAAGGTCAGAAGAGGACATTGAATACTCTGGGGCTGGTGCTACAGTTGGTTGTGAGTCCTTTTGTGGGTGCTAGGAATCAAACCTGGGTCCTCTGGAAGAGCAGCAAGTACTCTTAACTACTGAGTCATTTCTCCAGCCCAAGTTTCCTATTTCTTTACCCACATTGTTGGAAGCAGTAGATTCCTTTGGTCACTACCAATATTGTAGCAATATTAATTCAACAACCCCTGAATAGAGATGTCTCTGATTACGTCTAATTATGCCCTCAATTTCTTCCAGCACTATCTAGTAGTTTCATTTTGTGTCCTGCAACCTTGCTTGTTCCTTTTTTATAATTATGGATTTTTAATATTTATTTATTTTATGTACATTGGTGTTTTGCCTGGGTGTATGTATGTGTGAGGGTGTCAGATTCTCTTAAATTGGAGTTACAGACAGTTGTGAGCTGCCATGTGGGTGCTGGGAATTGAACCTGGATCCTCTCGAAGAGCAGCTATTGCTCTTAGCCACTGAGCCATCTTTCCAGCCCTATAATTGTGGGTTTTTAAAAGTAACTTATTTATTTTATGTATGTTATTGTTTTGCCTGCATGTATGTCTGCGTAAGGCTGTCAGATCCCCTGGAATAGGAGTTATAGACAGTTGTAAGCAGTAGGTACTGGGAGCTGAACCCCAGTCCTCTGGAAGAGCAACCAGTGCTCTTAACCACTGAACCATCTCTCTAGCCCCCACCCCAAATTTGTTTCTAATTCTCTCTCCTTGTGTGTGTGTACCCTTTAGGGTTTCTAAGCATAAGAGAGTGTTTGTGAATAGAGGGGACTCTACTGTTCCCATCTGAATTTGGATGCCTTTTGTTTTTCTTGCCTAGTTTTCCCTGTCTGTGGTCCCCAATACTGTTTTGAATAGAAGTGATAAAAATGGGCTTGTTCTGAATCTCAGACAGAGAACGACCCCAAATTTGGGACCCTGAGCATGATGTGGGGTGCAGGCTTTTCATCACTGGCCCCCTTTTGTTGGGCTGCCTTCTCTTCCTGCATCTTCAGCACTCACTCGCCTGCTCTGAGAAGTGTGCCCTGTTTTTAAAGGGTGAGTGTGCGCTCTTCTCTGGACTGCACCTGCCGGTGGCAGTCCATCTTCCCTGCTGTCTTAACGACCTCCCTTCCCCCAGCACTTGCTCAAGCACAGGCTCCTCCACCTCTCTGAGATAGTGCTCACATTTCTGTCCTATCTCCAGCCTCAATGGTACATCTTCATCATTTGAGCCCTTGACCACAATTTGCCATTGTCATCTTGTCCCGGGCTCACCTTCCTGGGTGTTCCATGGTGACAGTGTATGCACTGCCCATGTGTGGGCTCAAGCCCACTTCTCAGCCTTCTGTGTATTTTCTCTGGACCTGGAATGTGGGAAAACCTTAGAGAGCTCGTGTCAAGTGAAGATTCTGTGCCTCTTAACTGGGGCTTGGCACCTTCTTAGGTTTTGCTCCCTTTCAATCCTAAAGGAGACTCTAAGAGCCACTATGGGACTAGGCCCTTTCTTCTGGCTTCTCTTCCCACAGTGGGCATGCTGCCTTCCTTTCCCACCAGCTTCTCCTTCAAGCTCAGACCAAATTTGCCTGTCTCCTCCACACAAATGCTTTGAGAGCGTGCACAGGTGCCCCATGCTCTTTGTGCTAAGGTACACTCCCTCTTCCTGCACCAGCTTCTCTGCTCCATCACCTCAGAAATGAGAACACCATTCTTTTTTTTTTCTTCTTCTTGAGCAACAGTTTTTCTCTGATCTGCTTATTTTATGTTTTCTCAGACATTACATCCCAACCACAGTTTCCCCTCCCTCCACTTTTCCCAGCCCCCTCCACTTCCCTGCTCCAGATCCACTCCTTCTCCCTTGGGGATGCCATTCTTAGTGTGTAGGCAACACAGCCTCTGTCTCCCCAGTCCTGCTATTCAGTTCTCTGTCTACTGTCCTAGGTCTGGCCACTGCTATGGCTCCTTCACAGTCCTGTCCCCGCTTGTCTTTATAGCCGCTCTCCATACCCATCTCTTTTTTTTTTTTTTTTTTTTTGGTTTTTCCGAGACGGTTTCTCTGTGGCTTTGGAGCCTGCGCTGGAACTAGCTCTTGTAGATCAGGCTGGTCTCGAACTCACAAAGATCCGCCTGCCTCTGCCTCCCGAGTGCTGGGATTAAAGGCGTGTGGCTTTACCCTGTCATAACTGGTTCTCATTTGGGTCAGAGTACTGCCCTGCCTGGCTGGACTCTTACCTGCTGAGGACTTCATTCCTTCAGCTTAGGCCACTGATCACACTTCCTGTCGTGCAGGTCTCAGTTCTGATGTCATTGTCATGGGAAGGCCTTCCTGATCCCTAGACTAGACCGTGTCCGTGTAACCCTCACAGTAAATGGCCCAGCAGCATTCTGTGTGATTCCTGCAGGAGAAAATGCTGGATATCTACTGGCTGCTGCGTGTCTGCCTACGGACCATCGAGCATGGGGATCGCACAGGATCTCTTTTTGCCTTCATGCCTGAGTTCTACCTAAGCGTGGCCATCAACAGCTACAGTGCTCTCAAGAATTATTTTGGCCCTGTGCACAGCATGGAAGAGCTCCCAGGTGATGTGCACAGTTGGGAGGGAAGTGCACAAAAGAGATCTATAGAGTGAACTCGGCAAGCCCCAAGTTCATTGTCACCGCCCAACCACACACATCAAGCTTTCGTACTGAACTAGCACCTGCAGGCTCAGAGGCAGCTCTCCAGGGATGGCTAGGGACCCCTGACTCTTCTTTGCTGGTGTTGCTGATGGCTGCTGTCATCTCACAACCAGCTGGCTCCTCGCCTTGCCGCCCCAGGTATTGGTTTCAGAGTGGCAGTAAGACAGGCACAGTACTTGTTCTGTCAAGCATAGCAAGAAGAGAGCACTGCTGGGGCTCAGTACCAATGTCAAGACCACTGATCCAGGCTGGGCCTAGCAGTGGGTATCCAGAGTAGGCTGTAAGCTGGCAGCCCCTTGCTTGTGCCTACCATCGCCTACCAGTCCTTGGTGTTGCTCTGTCTTCAGAGCTGTGGGGACCAAGCAGCTTCGACTGCTGAGTCTTCAGGTGCATTCCATAATGAGGTGCCTTTGTCAGGACTCTTATCAGAATCTCTGCTCCCCACAGTGGATCTGGGCCTTAATCCCCTTCCCAATTGCCAGTGTATTGTGTTGCCTTGCCCAATGTCTCTAGATGCTAACATGCGTCCAGTCTGGCCCCCGCAGCTAGCCCTAGGGTCTGCTACACAAAGCCTGCCCCCACCCCCGACAAAGAACATGCCTTCTTTGGAGCCTTGCTCCTGGTCAGAAGTCCTCACTGCCCTCCTTTGCAGGCTATGAAGAGACCCTGACCCGCTTGGCTGCCACCCTTGCTAAACACTTTGCTGACCCACGCATCGTAGGCACTGGTGAGGTGTCTTCCAGAGGCCCATGGGAATCGGGGGTGGAATGGCATGTCTGGCAAGCTGTTTTCTACCTAAACTGTGGCCGTGTGGGCATTAGGGTTGGGGGTCCCAGCAATGCAGACTTGCTGAGCCATAGCATATCCTAACAGACATTCGAGACTCACTGATGCAGGCCCTGGCCAGCTACGTGTGCTACCCACACTCCCTGCGGGCTGTGGAACGGATCCCGGAGGAACAGTAAGTAGAAGCCTGTGGAGGGGTGTACACACCCACTCTGTATAGGATCATGTCCAGCCTCACCCTCTGCCTGCCATCCCTCACTTTCCTAGACGTATTGCCATGGTGAGGAACCTTTTGGCACCCTATGAGCAACGGCCCTGGGCCCAGACCAACTGGATCCTAGTGCGGCTTTGGAGGGTAAGCCTGACCTGAGGGGAATGGCTAAGGCCAGCTGGAAGGAAGTGTTACTCTGCCCCTCTGATTCCTTCTGTTTCACCTCCAGGGCTGTGGATTTGGGTACCGCTATACACGGCTTCCACATCTGCTGAAAACCAAGCCAGAGGATGCCAATCTACCCAGCCTCCAAAGTGAGTATCCAGGCTAGACAAGTCCTGGTGACAGCTCTAGACAGGCTGGTAGCCCTTTCCTGCTACTCTCAGGGTCTCATTAAGACTCCTGTTTCTCCAAGCCTATCTCCTGGACTTGTTCTAGGCTCCTAACCCTTTTCTTGGTTTTCCATTTTTCCTACTCCCTAGGAAAAATGAGAGTTAGGCTAGGACAAGTCCTTTTGTTTCCCCTCACAGGGAAAGGGGGCCACACCCCTCCACTTGCTGCTAGCTTATGTATATATACACTCTATTCCTTGCCCTGTGCCATATTCCCAAAGTGTATCTTCTTTTTTTTATCATCTTCTGGCCTTGGATCCTTGACTCAAGAGGGGCACAAGCTAGAAACTGATAAGGACCCAAAGTGGGCTTCAGCTTTGGTTTGGAACAGAAGCTGCGCGGTCTCCTGCGCCTATCAAAGGATCTTTACCTGGGCCTGGCTGAGACCTTAAGCTGTGCAGCTGGCAGAGAGGGCTTGCCACAGTCCTCACTCACTCACCATCATTTCGCCCTTTCAGCCAGCATCCTGGTCTCTGGGTATTCCCAGAGAGGCCTTGTGCAGCCTCACACAGCAAGTCCTTGCTAAACGCCTTCGTCTTGACTCTAGGACAGAACTGAACTGCAAGTGGGGAGGGGCAGTGGGGGCAGACACCTTCCTATGTGCCGGGACTATTGATTTGCATCAGAGGGTTAGAGAGGAATGTCGGGCCAGCTACAGCTGAGAGCTCTGGTTACTGCTGCCCTTCCACCCCAGACTTGGCACTCACCACCTAAGCCATATGCCAAGGCCAGGCCAAGGGCAGCAGAGGACAGCAGGGCCCAGTCTGGGCTCTTGCAGAAGGTGGCCTTCATAGTAGGGAGGTAGTCTAAGTTGTCTTGTCTGTATCTGACACTTTCCTGCAGGCATGCGATTCAGAATTCACCTCAGATCAGGCCAAAAGCTGCCTGGCTGCTCCAGGCCGATGGGCTGTGGCAGTGCCAGAGACACTGGTAGCCTGTGGCTTGCTCAGTGGGAGGGAGACATACTTGTTCCTAACTCCCAAGCGGTTCTGTGCTGCTTGTCTACTTTCATGATCTGAATATCCTTAGAGAGCCACCTTTTGGTTCTTATACCAGTGTCCCAGTATGTGACAAGCAGGGGCCCATGCTGGAAGTCCCTGGTAATGTTGCTTTCATCTGCCCCCAGAACCCTGCCCTTCCACCCTACTGCAGCAGCACATGGCAGACCTGCTGCGACAAGGGCCTGATGTAGCACCTAGCTTCCTCAACAGTGTCCTTAACCAGCTCAACTGGGCCTTCTCTGAGTTCATCGGCATGATCCAGGAGGTGGGCTATGGGGTGTTGGGGTAGGGGTGGGCAGAGGCCAAGGCCCAGCAGTGTTCAAGGCTTCTGACTGCTTCTTGCCTTTCTGTTGGTGACTTAGATTCAACAGGCTGCTGAGCGCCTAGAGCGAAACTTTGTGGACAGCCGCCAGCTCAAGGTCTGTGCCACCTGCTTTGACCTCTCTGTCAGCTTGTTGCGAGTCTTGGAAATGACCATCACATTGGTGCCTGAGATATTCCTTGACTGGTCCCGCCCTACCTCTGAGATGCTGCTTCGGCGTCTTGCACAGGTGTGTTCATCTGGGCAAGGAGGGTAAGACCCTGGGATAACTCAAGTGGCACGCTTGCCCATCCACCAATAGGCTTCTGCCCTCACAGCTGCTGAACCAAGTGCTGAACCGGGTGACAGCTGAGAGAAACCTGTTTGACCGTGTGGTCACCTTACGGCTTCCTGGTAAGGATCTAGATGCCCTGCACCACAGCACACCAAGGCCTTAGTTTCCATGCCAGGAGCAGCAGTGCTGGATTCTGCATTTGGTGCCAGGACAGCCATGCTGTGCAGCCCCGGCTTCAGCTTGCCTTTATGTAGGAAGACTAGTGGGAAAGCCTGACTGAAGCTCCTGCCACAGAGCTTCTGAGTGCTCCATCTTCCTTCCCTCCCTGTAGGCCTGGAGAGTGTGGACCACTACCCTATCCTGGTGGCAGTGACCGGCATCCTGGTACGCCTCCTGGTGCATGGTCCAGCCTCAGAGTGAGTGCTGGGGACTGTTGGCCCCCATGGGAACTGGGTGTGCCTTTTGAGGAGGGGCTGATGGGGCAGGGCCTCGTCGTACATGTTTCTTTATCTCAAAATGAACCTCAGAATCTAGTTTGGGATACTGAGGCAAAGGATAGGTGGTGAGGTGTAAACAGGCGGCGGCAGCAGCTGCTCTGGCTGGGTAGGAGGTCTTAGCTATGTCTCTGGTAGGGGCATAAATGCCAAAACTTGGAAGATGTGCCATCCTCTGATGGTCAGGGCTACCCTGCTAGATCAAGAGCCGGGCACACAGAGCTACCCATCTGGGAAGACCCAGCAGTGATCATGTACCACCTTTATTACAAAATGCCTCAGTAGGCATCTAGGGCAGAGAAAGCCACCAGCTCATTCTGGGAGGGGCTCCGACCCTCTTCCCTACCCGCCCATAGGAGTGGTAGAGGCTATGAATTCAGGATACTGCTTCAGCCATTAGGCTGAGATGAGCGTCAGTCCTAAGAAGCCTCGTGCCCTCCAGGGACATGAATCCCAGGTCAGTCATAGTCACCAGGCTTTTTCTGCTGGGTTAGGAGCCCATGGGATTGGCTCCACCTTTAGCTGAAGACAGTGGGCTACTCTTGCAGGAGTGTCCTGAAGGAGCTACACATGCCCACCAGACTCCATAGGAGTCGTAAGCTTTCCAGAGGCTGGGTTGTAGTAGTAGACAGGGCCCTCTTTCAGCAGAGGAAGGGCTCATTTATTCCTTCCATCCTAAGAGTAGGAGCTGGATCTTCTGAGCCGCCTTCTCCCTCCTTGGTGAGCTCCCTGGCAGAGAAGGGAAGGTGGCGTGCTTGACTTCCGTACCACAGCCTAACATCTGCATTAACTCTTGAAGTGGTTCCAGAGTTTTAATGCAAGGGCTCTTACCAGAATGGTCTTGGTCCCTAATCTTCATAGGACATTTGGTTACTAAAAGAGGTCCTAGGGAAAGCAGGCTCTTGTAGTCCGAGGCCTTATCCTGAGCTAGGCAGAGCAGGAGGCAAGTTGGGGAGCCTCAACCCCTTTACCAGTGAGTAGAACGATTATGGTACAGGTCAAGGCTCACATGCAGTTGAAGGACCAGGCACAGTGCATCCCCCCAGCATGTCAGTTCTCTAGACTGCAGCAGCAGACAAGGCAAGCAGCAGGAGGTCTATGTCCTGTGTGGGGACACCCAGGCAGTCTAGGTCATCATGGGACCGTCTGAGCCTGTGGAACTGGCTGACTCCGAGCTAGCCTTGAGTTGTAACTCCATGGGATTGCACAGATCGAAGTCTTCAGCTACTGCTAGCTGCACACGGCCATTGAGACCTTTCTTGCCCGGCTCCAGGAAGACCACATGCTTGTGGACACTGGCCTTGCGGCTGGGTGCATCTGGGGGTGTACTGCTGAGCACTGAGGACTGTGCGCTCAGCTCCTGGAGTGGACTGGGTGCTCGGGGCCAGCAGCGGTTATGGCAGGCTCGCCGGCAACGCCGGCAGCAGTGACAGCAGCCACGACACGGCGGTGCAAACAAGTAGAGCAACACCAGCACCAGGCCCACGATGCAACCCAGCAATGTGGTGAAGCCTGTGTTGAAAGTCTCTGGCTCAGGCCGAGGTTTATGCACGCTCACATTGAACTCAAGTGTTTGGTTGTGGTGCAGGTGGGGCCCAGTTGCCAGGCACACAAAGATGCCTGCATGCTGCTCTTGCACACTGTGTATTGCTAAGCTGCCATCAGCCAACACAGCAATGCTGCCATCCTGAGAGCCTGGGGCAACAAGCAGCTCATTTTTTGGTGAAACCCAGGCTACTCGTGCAGCAGGCATGCTGGTGTTGCAGTAGAGCCTCAGGGACTGCCCCACCTGCGTGTCCAGCTGTTCTTCAGGCAGTTCTAAGTCTAGAGCTGCAGCAGCCGAGCAGTTCTCAAACACCCGGCTGTGCTCAAAGAAGCGCACTCGGGATGCTGAAACCTGAAAGACCAAGCATGTGTACTCACGTGCAAAATCACGCAGGGCACTTAGGCCCCGCTGGTGCCAGCGCTGGAGCAGGTGGTAGAGGCGGCAGTTACAGGGCAGTGGGTTGTTGTGCAAGTAGAGCCCATTCTTGAGGAAAGCTGGCAGTGCAGCCAACCTGGAGATGGAGATGTGCCTCAGCCAGTTGGAGGATAGGTCTAGAGTGCGCAGGTGGGTTGTCCCCAGACCATGCAAGTGGTTGAAAGAAAAAGAGGTGAGTTCATTGCAGCCAAGATAGAGGTGGCTGAGCATGTTCAAACCCTGGAAGGCATCCAGGTCCAAGTGTACCAGGCGGTTATTGAACAGAAGCAATCTCTCCAGCCTCCCCAGTCCATCCAGGTCATGGGTGTGGAGTATCTTCAACATATTAGATGATAGATCAAGTGTCCTCAAGCCACTGGCATTGGTGAAGACACCGTGGCCCAGCACATCCAATTTATTGTAGCCTAGGTACAGGACACGCAGCCGGGAGAGGGGTGCTAACCAGCCAGGGTACAGGCGTTTGAGTGCATTGTGGCTCAAGTCGAGTTCTGCAGCAGTGGCAGGTAATGCTACCGGCACGTCCTGTAATCCGTGGCCAGCGCAGCTCAACACATCGGCAGCACAGATGCATTTGTTGGGGCAGTTGTGGGGAGCAAGAGGTAGAAGGTCCTCCAAATCTGAGGTGCCTAATCCAGCACCCAGCATGCACAGTAGTATTCCTGGCACCACCAGCCAGGCCATGGCAGTGACCACCAGGGAAGATATGGGGGCAGCTTAGTGCTGGCCAACAGCTCCGTGACTCACCTACTTGTGTACAGGCTTGCCGATTGTGGTTCCCTGTGGCCCATTGCTCGAGAGGCACAGTGCTGGCTCCACCCTCCCAGCTGGCTTCTGCTCTTCTGGTCTGGGGTTGTGAGCTGGGGCCCCAGCCGCTTCTCCAAGCGCTTTTCTGACGGGAATCTAAGTACTCACTAGGAAGTGACTGCTCAGGGGTGGGGACCCAAGCTCCTATTGGCTCCTGTTGTTAAGGGGTGGGGCAGCCACATGCCCTGGCACTTGGAAGACCCAGCGTGGCCACTAGAGGGCGCCAACGTCCTAGTTCGCTTGACTGGAAGGCTTCCCTCTTGAGCAAAAGGAGGTAGGCGGAATCTCTCTTTAGATTTACTTATGTATATGCGGGTGCTCACGGAGAAGTCAGATAATAACTAGTGGGAGAGTGGTTTTTCTCCTTCCATTCTGTGGGTCCTGGGGATCAGAGTCAGGTCCTATTATAGGCCCCGGTACTTAAGAGGCTTGGTAAGCATCAAGATGCAAAGAATGAAGGTGTAATAATGAGGCCTCTGGGTTGTAAGCCAACCCACAGTGGAGGTAATTCTCACACAGGCTCAACGCTTTCCCACTACCTATGCACCTCCCCATCTAGGACAGAGCAAGCCACCTCTGTGCTCCTGGCTGATCCCTGCTTCCAGCTCCGTTCCATAGGCTATCTCCTGGGGCAGCCAGAGCCCCTAGCACCTGGCGCTACCTTGCCTGCCCCAGACCGGAAACGCTTCTCTCTACAGAGTTGTAAGTGGGCCAGGGGTGGGCCAAAAAAAAAAGAGTTCCAGGATGTTCTAAGCTCAGGGTCCTCAAGAATAGCAACACTGCCTGAGAGTATTCGAGAGGTACTGAGTTCTAGTGCTGACACCAACTACTACTAACCCAGATACAGATTATATCAATGCGGAGGAGCTGGCCCAGGTGGAACAGATGCTGGCACACCTGACGGCTGCGTCTGCCCAGGCAGCAGCTGCCTCCCTGGTGAGTGGGGCTAAAACATACAGGACCATGCTCTTTTAATACATTTGTGCACACTGGGGTAGGTATAGGCACAGCCCAACCCACTTTTCACTCCCCGTCCACAGCCCACCAGTGAAGAAGACCTCTGCCCAATCTGCTATGCCCACCCCATCTCTGCTGTGTTCCAGCCTTGTGGCCACAAGTCTTGCAAGTAAGTGGGCCCCATGGAGTTGGGCGGCGACTAGGACACACGAGGCAGAGCTCATTCCCCTCCTCTCTTGCAGAGCCTGCATCAACCAGCACCTGATGAACAACAAGGACTGCTTCTTCTGCAAGGCCACTATCGTGTCTGTAGAGGACTGGGACAAGGCAGCCACCACAAGTGCCACCTCTTCGGCTGCCTAGGCCAGCCTAATGCACACAGCTTGCACCATCCTGGAACTTCCACCCTCAGACCCAGACCGAGCCCTATTTATGAGCTCTTTTGGCTCTGTTTCCCATCACCCTCACTCTTAGACACTTCCATCCATTTGCCTGTGGGAGCCCAGCCACACCCTAATTATGCCTGAGCTTGACTTGCAATCCAGGCTACAGTGAGCATTAAATTATTATTCCATACATCCCTGGGCCCAGCTCTTCTTGAGGGAGTAGGGCTTGTGGGTTATGCTCAGCAGGATTCTGTCGGTTTCGGTCCCCATCAGAAGGCAGATGTCCAACAGTTTGAGAGTCACCCATTCTTCCCTAGACAGACAGCACCACGTCCAGGGTCTTCTGAAGTGTTGAGTGATTCCTACACTGCTTGGCCAGCCCTATGTATCCCTCACATGATAATACGAGGCTCTGGCACCGACTCCCCAATAGACTTGTGGGGCAGCACACTGGCTCCATTGAGGTAGAGTTCATCATTAACTATGACATCCTCGCCCAGCACGGTTACATTCTCCATGCGCACCTACAGGAGGGAGAGGGGGAGATAGGCCTTGTTAATGGGACATACACATTCCCCGTGCCTATCCCCACCCAGCCCAGCTCACAGACTTACCCATTGGCCCACACGGCAGCGCCAGCCCACGATGCATGACTCAAGCCAGGAGTGGGAGCGGATGTGCGCATCCCGAAGCACTGTGCACCGCCGGATGCACACGCCATCCTCCACCACCACACCAGGACCCAGGCTCACATTGGGGCCAATGCTGCAGTTCTGACCAATACGGGCACTTGGGTCCTGAGTGTTGAGGAAAGTAAGAGTAGGTCATTTGTCTCCCAAATCTGAAAGGATTAGTGACAGGCTGGGCAAGGGCCTCACCACAAGGACATTCCCCACAATGCCAGGGCCCGAACAGAGTCTCTCTGGATGCTTCTGTCTCAGTGATTGCAGGAAGAGGCACATGCCAGTGAGGAAATCCTTGGGCTGCCCAATGTCCATCCAGAAGCCTATAGGGAGAAGTGAATCAGAGGATCTGCCAACTACAGACTAGCCCTCACCCGACGGCCTTTCTGCCTCACCCGGGAGTTCCATGGCATATAGCTGCCCCTCCTGGGCCATGACTGGGAAGATCTCCTTCTCAATGGATGTAGGCTTCAGCTGGGGAAGTGGGAAACTTGTGAGCAGGTCACATAACAGAGCCTGGCTCCACCCTTGCCCTCCCAGCAGTCTCTTACATACCTGGATGCGCTGCAGCACAGCAGGGCTCAGGATGTACATGCCTGCGTTGATCTTATTGGACACAAATACCTGCGGCTTCTCAACAAAACGGTGAATGCGGCCCGTGTCAGCCTCACATACCACCACACCATACTTGGAAGGCTCCTCCACCTTGGTTACCTGAATATGGAGGCAGAGGGCACCTTAGGCCTAGTCTAGTGTTCTTTATCCTTGATATACATGCATATCCCACGTTTCAAAGGCTTTGCCCCCAAAACATCCTACACAGCTTTGCACAACATGAAGAGAGTTTAAGACTGAGTGTCCAGACTAACTGGGTATGAGGGTGGGGATATCAGAGAAGAAAGATTTGGTCTCTTACCAAGATGGAGCCCTCTTGGCCGTGGTGTCGATGGAACTGCACCATGGCTTGGAAGGGGAAATCACAGATCACATCGCTGTTGAGAACGAAGAAAGGGTCTGCGGTCTCAGAGAGTAGGTCACGGGCCAGTGCCAGAGGCCCAGCTAGGCAAGGGGACAAGTCATATGTAACTACCAGATCGGATAATGCCTTTACTGACCCTAAACCATGACCAAAAGCCTTCCTTTCTCTACTGACCTGTCCCCAGAGGCTCCTCTTCATGAGACATGGAGATTCGGATTCCAAGCTAAAAGGAAGAAGCGATCTGGTTATATTCTCCTTCGAGCCCCAGGGATCAAAAGAAAGAACTACGTCCATGCAAGCCTCACCCTTTGCTCCTGTGCCTTCATTTCCTTTTCCAACATCTGTGACATGTAGCTCACAGCCAGGATCACGTGGTTCACACCTGCCTGTCAGATACAATAAGGTGGACTAATTGACGGGCTCGGTCACAAAGTATGACCACCGCTGGCCTTTCAGTCATTATCCATCCCTCTTCCCGCCATAGCTGGCCCAGGGACTTACCGCGGCAAGCGCCTCCACTTGATGCAGCAAGATGGGCTTATTGCAGAAGTCCACCAATGGCTTCGGGGTGCTTAGCGTCAGCGGCCGCAACCGTGTCCCATACCCACCCACCAAGATCAGTGCCTTCATCGCGCCTGCGGGTGACAGGAGTCCCTGGCTCCAAAGTACCTACAGGCCCCCTGACCGACCCCTGCCGCGCACTCCTGCCGCCGTGCCCTGCCCTGCGTCCTTCACCAGCCAGACCGACAGACTCTGGCCTCACCTCGTCCGCCTGATCTACCTTGATGTAGGGTCTAGGGGCAGCCAGAACACCGAAGGAGGAACTGGTTGGAGACACGGGCTGGCCCGGAGTTCCGGCCGGAGGCGGCGCAGCCAGTGACGTAACCGGGAAGAGCCAATCGGCTGCCGTCTACGTGGCAGGGCCGCCCGCAGTCGGCCGCCCAGCGCTACGCTACGGCAGACGTAGCCAATTAGATTCCCAACGCGCTGGGCTGCCATGGGGACCCGGAGAACTCGCGGGTCAGATGCCCATTGGCCGATCTAAAGGCGGAACTGGAGGAGTTAGCTTCGCTTCCTATCGGAACCGGGTCCGCCACGAGGCAACCTCCTTCCGCCCCGCCCAGTCGGAGCTGCCTCCTCCACCCCACCCAACCCGCTGCGGGTCCACCCCAACGACCCTGCTCCTCGGTACTCGCCCAGACCCCCAGTTCCAGCACCACTTGCCTTGCCCCTCAGTGCCTGCTTCTACCCCCATCTCCAACCGCTTTTGTGCTGCCCCAAAACTCAGGCACCGCTCTTCAGTACCCGTTTCGACCCAGTTCAGTCCGGTCCCCCAATTCCTACTTGGCACCTCCCCCAAGTGGAGATCAAGAAGTGTGAGCGGCTAGCTGGGTCAGCCCACCCAGAGGCTGTGAAGGTTTCACGAAGACTTGGACAGAGTTGTTTCTAGAGGCTTTATTTTGACATATACGACCTGACACAAGCGGGCGGGTAAGTGCTGGGTGTACAGAAAGGGGCTGGCGCGGGCCAAGCACTCCTCTCCTCCACACACAAGACCCAGGGAAAGGCAAGTGCGCCTAAACGCCAATAGATTCACGTGTGTATCCAGGCGCAGGTCTTAGGGTATGTAGGCAAGTGTGTAGCTTCCAGGAAAGAGGAGCAGAAAACAATTTCCAGAATTCGAAGTCTTATATTTCCTCTACAGAAGCAAAGGAACTTTCTCCAGGTTCTTTTTCCTCATTAAAATGCAGGTTTGTTTTTTTTTTTCTTTAATGGGCACAGACAACCAACTTACACAGCTGTAAAGTTCAAAGCAGTTTGCATCTAAGGAACGTGCATGTGGCCAGATGTGAGCAAATGAGCAGCGGATATTGAACTAGCCCGGACCCCTGGCCTCTAGGAGAGAATCCTCTCGCCCATTGCACAGGCCCAAAACTGGGAGGGGTGGGGTCCCAGGCGAGTTAGTTACTACACTGGTCCCTTCTGTCTTTAAGCACCACCCATCCCATTTTACTCCCACACATATCCTGGGGCTGGTGTGAGCTTAGCCCAGGGAAATACTATGGAGAGGGTTAATCTGAGCTCCCCAACCCATGATCCCAGTTGCACTTTGGTCCCAAATTGGGGCTGGGAAGGTAGGGCCTGTGAGGAACAGGACTCTAGCCTGGGACAGGTAGAAAAGCAATGGCCACCACCTACCAGATAAACGAGCTGGCCCTCCAGATACCAAAAGTGCTGAAAAGTGGGGCCCTGTCCTTGAGGAGAAGCAGCAAATCCCAGCCTTTCCATGCTGTAGAGGCAGAACTTGCAATGTAGTGGGTACAGCCTCCCTTGCTACATGAGAAGCAGCAGAATGGGGCGGTGCCTCCCAGAATCTGATAATCAGGGAAGTACAGCACATTCCTAGGAGGTCACCCTGGCCCCAAACCCCTCTCTTAACCTCCATCCTGGCAGATGTGTCTACACTAATGAGCACTTACTGCCCCCATGGTTGAAGCAACAGAATACTACTGGACAGAAGACAGTTGTTACTAACCAGAAATGGGCAAAGCTGTGCCTCCCTGCCCTAAGGAATGGGAACCTGCCCACTACTGGCACCAGGGTCAGAAGACCATGACTGGGGTCCGTCAAGGAGCCCTTTTCAGAGGCTGCATCTGCGAACCAGGAAATTATACCATTAGTTACCAGTATCTCTCAAAGGTTGGCAGTATTATCTTCAAATGCCAAAACAGACATGTCAAGAGCACTGATCACTGGCCATAGACTTGGAGAGTGCTGCTCACTCTGGCGATGGCTATGGAGTGTAACCTGCAGGACACCTATGTTACAGGCAGCAGGTCTCTAAGCAAAGGGCTGGGAGCAAAAATAAAGCAATGGGTCAGGATCAGCCCTTGAGTCTTTAGTGCCCCACTGTTGGTGCTGAGGGTCACACCCCAGGCCCACAAGAAGGCCACCAGGCCAGCAAGTGAACACGACTCCGGGTCATTCTGCTAACAGGTTTGTAAAACAGCAGAATCTGCTAACGGGGGCACAGGAGCAAAGGCTCACCTCAGAAAAGGGAAAGAATATTCTGCTGAGGAAAGCATGAAGGAAATCAATAGCTACTAATCAACAAGGCTATACTCCAGAAAGCTCACCACAAAACAGGGGCTGGCAGGTGGACAAACGAACTTACTGACAGACCCCAGGAATTAACTGGACAAAGCTCTGAGCAGACTCTGGGCACCTGTACCCAGGATCCTATGTCCCTAAAAGCAGACAAGTTTAAAGTTCTCCCTCCAAGCCTAGAGCCTGGAACATCATATAACAGGCTGCTGCCTTGAGCTTGGCCTGGAGAAGACAAGACCCTGAGCGGACCACAGACCCTGAGCCCTGGGAGCAGCAGCCCATCCAGAGGCAGCACAGCTGCCCAAACGAGAGGAAGGGACACCACCCAAAGCCCAAGAACTGCAAATACTGTCGAGGAGAAGAGCCACTGACTCTCCTCAGCGGACAGGGCTGTGCCCATCTCAGTGGCCTCCTTAGGCAAGGGATCTCGGCGAGGCTGGCTGGGGTTATAGACAAAGGAGCAAGTTTACATGCCAGTGGGTGCCGAGGGATCCCAGGCCTGCTCTCTGCTGTGAGTTGGCCTTAGCTCAGCTTCACAAATCTAGCCAAATGCCAAAATCAGACCCAAGGATGAGTCCACCTGTGCAGTTAGTCCTGTAATGCCGAGGGCAACTACTCAAGCACTGGCCCAGAACTAGAAAGGCCCCCAAGACATGGGCACTTAACCTTCCCCAATTCTGGGAAATAAGGGATGAGTAGGCATGGAGAGACCCTGTGCCAGCCTAGGGCTTTACCTCATAACCAGCAAAGCCCTGCAGTCACAGATCCCAAAAACCTTAGGCAAGGGAACCAAAGTTCAAAGGCATTCTGTCTCTGCTGCCAAGCCCACTGGGGCCACGTCTTCTTCCTGAGTCAGCCTGGACACAGCAGATAGAGCCACAAAGCTAAGGAGCCTGGCTGAGAGGACGTATGTTCTGCCCTCCTTTATATATAGATGGATTCCATATATATACATATAGAGATACACATATATATGGATTCCAGGCTACAGCTAAAAACATTTCTTTTAGTTTACACCAAAGAGAAATATAACCCTTTAAAAGCAAGTCAGTGTGTCCTCACAGCAAGTTCAGAGCAATGGTCCCTGCCTGTGGGTGGAGAAGAAGGGGTCTTAGGGCCCAGAAGTGGGCCTACTGGTTCTCGTCCCGCATCTGTTCCATGATGCTGATAAGATTCTCCAAACCAAACACATAGCCTCTGTCCGGCCCGTCGTGAACAGTGGGGTCATCCCGGAAGCCCTTGAATGTGCTGTGTGCAAAGTCAATCATGCGGACATCCACCTTGGGTGGAGAGGAGGGGCCAGCCTCAAGGTTGGTGCTACTTGGGCTAGTGCTGGGGCCACAGGGTGGTGGCACCTCAGGGAGCCCCATGTCCACGTGCTTGAGTCGTAGCTCAGACCGGCACTCCTTGCCATCATAGATGACGAGCAGAGAACTGGAATAGAAGCGGTAGGAGGCCTGCCGCTCCAGCACAGCTTTGAGGCCCCGGAGTTTGCTCAGGATAGGCTCAAAGAGGTCACGTCGCAGGTCCAGGCCATTGTGCAGATATTGATACAGGGCATTGCGGAAGCCTTCACTGGAGAGTCCACGACCATAGTACTTGTTCCTGCAGAGGTAATGACCTGTGTCCAGCTGGTATACCTAAAACCCCAGGAGACAAGACAGGGTTGAGTACCAGGAAGGTTTGATGCCCACAAAGTGTCCCCAAGCAAAACAAAGACAAAAAACAACAAACAAACAGCAACAACAAAACAGAAACCCCAACCAACCAAACAAAACAGTCTGGAAGGCACTCTGACCAACCTGAGCTCTTCAGCTCCTCCTACTGGAGCAGGGAGGCCACATTCACCCCAGGTTTTCCCGTCATGGAGCTGTGAAAGCCAACACCAGGCCTATAGCCATCACTTTAGAAGCCTGCCTCCAAGCTGTCCCAGGGCCCAGCTAGACTCTAACTGGGAACACACTGCTGATAGACAAGTCTTACTTGCCTAGTGATAAGGCGGCAGGCTCTCTCAATGACCCTGCATATGGAGCTCAAAGTCAAGTGAGGAAAGCAGGGCTCTGTGAACCCATTTGCAAAGACATATTTGGCTCCGGGTGGGTGACTCACCCTTTCAGAGGAGATTCTGGAACACCGCAGGCCTGGAGGACACGGGTGTCAGGCAGGTATGGGCACAACCTAAAGCATGCACCTGGCAGCACCTGGGCTCTTACCAGCGGTGACTCACCTGCATGCCACAGACCCTGACCCCCAGTGTAGCGGATGTGCTCTGCTCACACTTCCTCATCTGCCGGGCTGCTTTCTCGGCTGATGCATCATCCCCATGCTGTCGGGTACCCATCTTCAAGTCCAGCACACAAGGGTACTTGAAGTGGTGTACCACATTCTCAAGCAGGAGGAACTCTGGGCCAGAGTCAAGAAGAATGATAACCATACTCACTGTCCGCTCCACCCAGGAAAGCATAATTAAGATCTATAAAAGTGGCATTCCGGCTGGCTTCTGGGAACCTAGTCTTCATACTGATTTATACACGGGGAGGTGCTTAGTCTTACTGCAACTTGGGAAGCTATGCTCTGCTGATACCCATGGGAAACCAGCCCCTTTCTGAACAGAAACAGAACAGGAATGGGAGAAGGAGAGGTAGGAGAAGTAGCCCAGGACTACACAGTCAGATCCTGTCTCAAAAAAAAATTTTAATTAAAAAAATTGGGGCTGGAGTACACACCTTTAATGCGAGTACTCTAGAGGCAGTGGCAGGCAGGCCATCACCACTGTCCACCTTCCCAAGATGAACTTCTACCCACTGAACACTCACTTCCCATCTGCCCTTTCTACTCTCCTGGCTAGGAAGTGGTCTCCTGGAGGCAGCTCCCTTACTAGACTCTGCTAGCATGAGTCCTCTTCTATCAGGCTTAGGAAGATGCTTCTAAGATTCACTCATATCATACAGTAAATCAGCATTTCACTCCTGGTTGCTGGAGAGATGACTGAGCAGTTTAGAGCATTTGTTGTTGCTTTTGCAGAGGACCTAGGTTCAATTCCATTACCAATCATCTCTAACTCCAGTTCTCTCTGGCCTCCACAGGCACCTGGCATACGCATGGTACATATCTATACATACAGAAAAAACATTCATACATATGAAATTGAATTTACAAAAAAAATGAATTTCAGCCTGGCATGGTGGTACACACTTTTAATCCCAGTACTTGGGAGGCAAAGGTAGGCAGATCTCTGAGTTCAAGGTCAGTGTGGTTTATATAGTAAGTTCCAAAATTGCTAGGACTATGTAGAGACCCTATCTCAAAAAAAAAAATTTTCCTTGTATGGCCTATATAATTTTCCAGAACATGTATACAAGACATCCACTGCTCTATATTTTTAAATTTTCAGGTGTGTGTGTGTGTTACGTTGTAGGGTGGGTACACGTGTGAAGGACAGAGGTCAACATCAGCTTTCATTCCTTAACTGCTCTCTACCTCTTTTTTTTTTAAATATTTATTTATTTATTATGTATCCAATATTCTGTCTGTGTGTATGCCTACAGGCCAGAAGAGGGCACCAGACCCCATTACAGATGGTTGTGAGCCACCATGTGGTTGCTGGGAATTGAACTCAGGACCTTTGGAAGAGCAGGCAATGCTCTTAACCTCTGAGCCATCTCTCCAGCCCCCTCTACCTCTATTTTTAAGGCAGGATTTCTCACTGAACTTGAAGCTCACTGATCCAGCTAGGCTGCCTAGCCAACGAACTTGAGGGATCTGGCTCTACACTCTAGGTACCGTGGTTACGGACACACACACACAAAACCTGGCCTTTTTTGAGTTCTGTAGATATGAATTCAGGTCATCAGCCTTGCGTAACTTTATTGACTCGGGTACCTCCCCAGCCCTTTGACAGTCTCATGATCCCAGGATACTCAGCCTGGAGAACATAAGGGTGACTTTGAACTTCTGGTTTTCCTGTCTCCAGCTAGAGAGCAGAGACAACAGCATACACCACCACACCTGGTTTTATTATTGTTTTCTATTGTTTAGACCTACCCTACACATAATAAGGTAAAGAACATTTGGCTACATCCCTGTCACCATTAGTAAACCAAGGCCTCACTTAGTCTAGTAACTCACCAAGACCTAAGAAATAAGAAAGACATCTTTGCAGCAATATTACAAAAAGAAAACAAACAAACATGAACGAACAAATCAAAATCTAACATTCCCAATAGGAATTTTCAGAAAGTGCTGGACTTAAAATCTATTTTGGTGAGAATAAGCAACGGTTCAACGTCCAGCCATGAATGGGACGTGTATCACCCTTCCAAGGCTTAGGGGACATTGTGGAGTAAGGGGAGGAAAAAGTATTAGATCAGGAAGGAGGAGCGTGTACGACAGTCTTCTGAACATCACACGGGTCTCGCACTCATGAGCTCACCGCAGCTGCAGTTATTGACTAAGGCTTCACTAGACCGGGACAAGACTGAGCATGCCAACAGTCAATCCTGTGTGGGGAGAGGCACGTGCTGCTGCACTCACAGCAACAGGGGTTACCTACATAACAAGACCTGCATGAGATCCGCCCATCAGCATTCCAGCATGAACTGGAGAGGGGCAACATGAAGGCCTTACCACTAGCTGAAGGGCTATAGTACTTAAAGGCTGTGAGGGCAGGGGTTCATTTTTCTTCAGGGGTATGGCTGCCACTAAGTTACCCATAATCTAGTATACAATCCCATACCCATGCGTATACCCGCACTTAATTCACTTAAATTCAGTGGGTTAGCCAGGTGGTGGTGGCACACACCTTTAATCTCAGAGCTTGGGAGGCAGAGGCAGGCTGATCTCAAGGAGTTCAAGGCCAGCCTGGTCTACAAAGCAAGTTCCAAGACAGCTAGGACCGCTACACAGACAAACCCTGTCTCAAAAAAATAAAAATAAAAAAATTCAGTGGGTTTTTTGTTTGCGTGTTTGCTTTTATCATGAAGGCAGGAACTTTATACACACATGAAACTGTCAAAGAATAAAAAATAATTTTAAGGCCGGGCAGTGGTGTCGTACACCTTTAATACCAGCACTAGGGAAGGAGAGGCAGGTGGATCTCTTTGTTCGAGGACAGCCTCTTAATTCTCTGGTCTACAGAATTAGTTCCTGGACAGCCAGGGCTACACAGGAAAACCCTTTCTTGAAAAAGACTACACACACACACACACACACACACAAAAAAAAAAAAAAAAAAAAAAGGAAGGGAGGGAGGGAGGCAGGGAGGAAGAAAGGAAAGAAAATGGTCAGGCCACAGAAAGGGCACAATGCATGACATGACACATGACATGGTGGTTGCACTCTTTAAAACCTGAAACAGCTACCACTACCCATGCAAGATCAGTTCTATACACAAACACCATGTCATGGAAGGAGGAGGGGCTCAGAGGGCCCCGTCCCTACCTAAGGATTTATATGTAATCAATGGTTGAAAGGCGAAAGATTTTTCTCCCCAGTGGTGTAAGGTACCAAATTCCTGTAAATAAACCCATGCAACATCCTGGAACACAAAGGGAAGCATAAGTGGGCTAGTCGGGAAGAGGAAAATTAGTGGAAGGGACACTAGAGAACATAATAGGTGGATGTGATCAAAATACATATATACACAAAAACCTCATAATAAAATCTACTAGTATGTCTAATATATGCTAATAAAAAAAAAAACACTTAAAGCTAGGCGGTGGTGGCCCATGCCTTTAATCCCAGCACTCGGGAGGCAGAGGCAGGCGGATCTCTGTGAGTTCGAGACCAGCCTGGTCTACAAGAGCTAGTTCCAGGACAGGCTCCAAAGCCACAGAGAAACCCTGTCTCGAAAAACCAAAAAAAAAAAAGAAAGAAAGAAAGAAAGGAAGGAAGGAAGGAAGAAAGACCACTTTAAAATATCTATCTTGAGAGTAAGAGGTTAGTTAGTTCAATGATAGAGCAAATGCTTGGGCAGAAATGAAGCCCTACATTCAGTCCCCAGACCAGAAACACAAGAGTAAGAACAAAGCTATCTTGCCACTTTCTCAAACCATTTCCAATCAGTGGACAAGGATACTGTAGAGTTTTCGGTCCTTGGACTCGGAGCGCATACGGCTCAGCTGCTGCTTGTGGCAGCGCAGGCTCCAGGGGTTGTAGCTGATCTTCTCAGAACTCAGACCGCTATTGCTGTCTAGCATCTGGAAAGGGACATCTGAGTGGCTGTGTAGCTCCACCTTTGGACTCTTTGCCTCCTGGGGGCTAAGAAGAAGAACAAACATAGCACTAAGAGAACAGAGAAGTCATCTTTAGAGACACAGGCTAGAGAAGGGTTAGAGAAAGCCTAGCCTGTCACTCAGAACCTCCTTACAGGTGGCACTGGCCCAGATAAAAGTGAGTAAACAGAATGAAAGTTGCCCTCCTTCGGCCTCTGAAAAATAATCATGTCAAATTATAGCGTATGATAACACTTCCCATTTGATTAGTGTCAAAAGACAAATCTGGACACTGGCAGCATGGGCCAGTGGGTAAAAAGTACTTGCGGCATAAACCTGGCAACCTGAGATGGAGCCCCAGGATCCACACAGTAGAAGGAAAGACCTAACTTCACCAACTTGTCTTTGACCTCTAGACATACATAAAGGGACATGCACACCCACACTCACATACCCAATAATAAATGGTACTTAATTTAAATAGTAAAAAAAGAGCCAGATCACACCTTTGAACTCAGGCAGAGGCAGGCAGATCTCTGGGAGTTCAAGGCCAACCTGTTCTACACAGTGAGTTCCAGGACAGTCAGGATTATATGGAGACTGTGTGGGCAGGGAGGGAACAGTTGTCGGGGGGAGTGCGGGGATGAAAGAACACTAGGCGCTGGAGAGAGGGCTACACAGTTAAGAATACCTACAGCTTTTGTAGAGAACTGGAGCTTGGTTCCCAGCACTAAACCTGAAACAGCTACCACTATGCATGCAAGATCAGTTCTATACACAAACACCAGGTCATGGAAGAGGGAGGGGCTCAGAGGGCCCCATCCCTACCTAAGGATTTATATGTAATCAATGGTTGAGAGGAGAAAGATTTTTAACATGAGGGGCTCATGACTGCTTATACTGTACCAGGGCCAGGAAGATTTAATGCCCCCAGCATCCTCTGCAAGCATCTGAACTCAGGCACACATACCCACACACAGACTATATATATATACATAATTATATATGTGTATATATACATATATATAATTAAAAATAATAAAAATATAAATCTATATAAAAAAAAAAAAGATGAAACTAGAACAAGTGCCATGCAGGATGAAAAGAAGCTGAAGCCCTTCCTTGTACACTGCTGGTTCGAATATGAACAAGTATAGCCCCTGAAAAAGTACTTTGGTGTCTGCACAGGATAGGTACAGAGCCAGTCCCAGATGCTCACAAGGCTAATTGCTTGAGCAGAGGAAGTCCAGAATTGCTTGAGCACAGGAAGTCTGAGACCAGAATAGCATGGATAACCCAGAGAAAATCCTATTTAAAAAACAGGATTGGATTAGTGGTAAAAATGGCTCAAGTTATTAGCCAGGAGGTGGTGGCACATACCTTTAATCCCAGCACTAAGGAAGCAGAGGCAAGAGGATCTCTGTGAATTTGAGATCAGCGAGGTCTACAAAGCTAGTTCCAGGACAGCCAGAACTACACAGAGGAACCCTGTCTTGAAAAACAAGCAAATGAAAAAGATGGTTCAGTGTTTAAAACACTCACCACACAAGTGAAAGAACTGGGGGTTTGGATCCCAGAGCTGTGTTATGCTGGGTGAGTGCAGTACCTAGGCTGGAATTCCAACCTTCAGAAGACAAAGACAGGATGTGATGGCTATTCTTGGTTGTCAATTTGACTGTATCTGAAATGAACTAAAAACCTAAGCACCCAGGTACACCTGTGAGGGACTGTTCTTAAATTATTTTAAGTGGGAAGACCCACTTTTATCTGGCCTGGACTGTCTTCTGGGAACCTATACAAAGGACATGGAAGAAGGAAGCTTTTGCTCTATGCCTGCTTACCCTCACTCTAGCTGACAACTTCATTACTTCACTGGCATCAGAACCTACTTCAGGATTCTGGCATATAATGAAGACAAACTGAGACATATGGACTCATGGACTAAACAATTACTGGAGTCTCTAACTTTCTATAGGTAGATAGCCCTTGTTGGAGCGGCTGGACCACATTCAGTAAGCCAAGAAATCGCCATATATATATAAATATGTATGTTATATATGTGTGTGTGTGTTGCATGCACGCGCGCACACACACACACACACACACACCAGTTCTATTAGTTCTGTTCTCCCAGAGAATTCTAATACACAGGGGATCCCCAGAGCAAGCTGAGTATGAGCATCAAGACTAAGCATACTGGTGAACTAGTGAGCTCTGAATCTGACTGAGAGACACTCTTCAATGAATAAGGTAGAAGAGTGATTAATGATTTCTGATGTCACTTCTGGCCTTCATATGCATACACACCCACATGCACACCCCTCACACACACACATACACATACAAATGGGGAGTGGTGCCTGAAAAAAAATTCCTGGAGTTAAAGATTACTTGACTGCAATTTCACATCTAGGTATATATTCAAAACAACTACAAGCAAGGGCTAAAGCTGTACTTTAGTCAGTAGAGGGCTTGCCTACCATAAGGCCATGGGCTCGATCCCTATCAGGCATGGTAATATATGCCTGTAATCCTGACAGGAGATAGAGGGAGGAGGATGGAGAAGTTCAAGGTTACATACTGAGGTCCAGACAAGCCTGGCAATATAACTTTTCACACTCACGCGTTCATAAAAGCTCCCTGCTAGTGAAGCTATATACTTTAGAGATTGTAGTGCAAGTCTGTGGCACGCAGCAGGGGCAGAACACCATCCTTTTAAAAAATGCTGGCCTTCTCTCCAACTCTGGATGACACACACCACCAACAGTCTAGTGTGTACTGAAAATGCTGCCCCTCGTCTGAGCACCAAGCAACTGGGACACCTCTGTAACATTTGTTAAAAGGCCCTGGGCAAAGACCTCATTTTTCCTGAACTAAACGACAGGAGTCCAACAGTGCCTGCCACCTGTGCCCCACTTCCCAAAAGCAGATGCAGTCCACTCTAGCAAACACTTGCCAAGAAAACCCATACAAGCTGCAGGTCTGGATGGAGCCCCTGTAATACTTGGCATTACCTCTGGAGTCATAGTCCTGGCCCTCATGAGTGATGTCCACCTTTGCTATGACTCAGAATCTCTGCTAACAGGCCAGATAGAGCCCAGTCAATACAGACAGAGCTGACACTTGACAGCAGACCCTGATGCTAAATCTGGCTTTTCACCCATGAGTCATAAAGCAAATGTTCTCACCTTGGAGAACAAAACAATTCCCCCTCTAAAAATGCTAAACGGGATTTGTCAGTTGTTAGCTACTGACTGGAATGTTCTGTCACCCAAATGCCCAAGTCAGGCCCCTCAGTCATTGGTCAGGAGGAAGCCCCTTGTGGATGATGGAGATAAAATCAAGGAAGTGCTTTTGCATGCAGACAGAAGCCCTCAGAATATCCAACACCAAGATATGTATCTCAACTAGGGTGTGGATGTGCAGCCCTCTCCTTGCAACTCAGATGTAGACTTAGCCCAAAGGTCAGGAGAGAAAAGAGCACAAAAGATTTCAGTATTAACATGAACAGGACCTCTTAAAACCAAAATGAGGAGACTGGACTGCCCTGGGCCCTGAACAAGCCTCTGGGAGCTCATGTAGACAGCATGTTCCAGTGAAGTGATCTGATGCCAGGGATGAAATGTTTACCACCCCATCTAAAAAACTCCCTTATGGGCCTAGAGAGATGGCTCAGCAGTTAAGAGCACTGACTGTTCTTCCAGACTCTGAGTTCAAATCCTAGCAACTACATGGTGGCTTACAACCATCTGTAATGAGATCTGATGTCCTCTTCTGGCCTGCAGGGGTACATGTAGACAGAGCAGTTGTATACATAAAATAAATCTTTAAAAAAACAAACAAACAAAAAGAAAAAAGAAAAACCCACTTCCCTATGGCTATGAATGTAGCTTTGTTGGTAGAGTATACGTTCAGCAAGCAAGAATCCCGGAGTTTCTCCTCAGCACTACATAAACCAGGCCTGCATTCCAGCACTCAATAAGTGGGGAGAGGAGAGATAGGAACTTAAGGCTGTCCCACTTTGCAGCCCTCTCCGCAAACAATATAGGAGGCTCCAATTTCTCCACATCCTTTAGAAACAGCTACATCTGTTCCTACCTACTTACATACATACACCTATGTAAATATCTATCTATACATCTTTATCTATAGATACATACAGAGTTTACAACAACTGGGGTGGGGGGTGGCTGGTGTTCATGGGCCACTCCCAAAGGTACAGCCTCCCTCATATGTCCCTCACAACCTGATGAACGGATAAAGCAAAGGATGTTATGCCTATATAATGGAATATTCAGCATGGAATATTCAGAAAGGAACACAAGGCTGGGCATGGTGGCATATTCCTGTAACCCCAGCAATTGAGAAGTAAAGATGGAAGATTAGTATGTTTGAGGCTAGCCTGGTCTACACATGAATTCTATGAAGCCAAAATACATAGTGAAGCTTGTCCCACAAACAAAAAAGCAGTACTAACATGGATGCTTGTATGTGCATTTTTATTATTAACATTTTTTTTTTTTTTGAGACAAGGTCTCATGATCCCTGACTGACCGGGAACTCTACATAAGAGCTAGCCTTGAAACCACAAAAAAATCTGCCTGCTTCTGTCTCCCAAGTGCTGAGATTAAAGGCATGCATCACCGCATCTGCGAACTTTCTTGTAAAATGTATATGCCTGTGTATGCCATGCATGTGGAGTGCCTGCAGAGACCAGAAGACGTTGAATGCACTGGAATTGGAGTTAAAAGTAGTTGTGAGCCTGGTGGTGGTGGTGGCAAGCCTTTAATCTCAGTACTGGGGAGGCAGAGGCAGGCATATCTCTGTGAATTCGAGGCCAGCCTGGTCTACAAAGTGAGTTTCAGGACAGTGCTGCTACATGGAGAAACTTGACTCGAAAACAAAACAAACAAAACAAAACAAAACAACAAAAAAAAAACCGGGCGGTGATGGCGCACTCCTTTAATCCCAGCACTCGGAAGGCAGAGGCAGGCAGATCTTTGTGATTTTGAGACCAACCTGGTCTACAAGAGCTAGTTCCAGCACAGGCTCCAAAGCCACAGAGAAACCCTGTCTCGAAAAACAAAAACACAAACAAAAGTAGTTGTGAGCCACCTGACATGGGTGTTGGGAACTGAACTTGGTTCTTCCAGAAGTGCAGGAAGGATACTTAACTCCCCCCCTTTTTTTTTCTTCCCTAACTTGTTATTCTGGAACTTGTTACACAGCACAGGCTGTGTTCAAACACACAATGATCCTCTTGCCTCAGCTTTCTGAGTGCTAGGTTTACAAGCAGGCATCACCATGCTTCAATTGTCAACACTTTATTGTCTATCCTTTGGATTATACACAGCCCAGTAGAAATTAACTAATGCTTGCATGAAATATCAAGAGACATAATCCAGCCTCGTCTACAGAGCAAGTCCAGAACAGCTGAAGTTGTTGCACAGAGAAACCCTGTCTCAAAATACAAGACGAACCAAACAAAAAGAAAAAAGAAAAGGGAGAGACATAAGCCTGAGAAAAATCAATTCCCAAAGTTAATAAAAAGCCACTAAGGTACTCCCTAGTCTGTATGAACTATCACCACTCCACACGCAGACATCCTGTAAGCAAGAAAGTAGCTGTCAGTGCAATTTAACTTCTGACTTCTGAGCATGAGACTTAAAAGAAAGCTAAATAATCTATCGCCATGAGCATAGGGTATCCTGCTTCTAATGCTGACAGAACTTCAGTCTCACTGGGTTTAGCCATACTCACCGAGGTGGCGGAACATAAAGGACGCCATATCTGTGGGAGTGGTCCCATGAACACCAGTCACCCCCAGCTCACCATCCTATTGTTAAGAACTCCTTTCTCATCATGTGTCAGGACTCCAACACTATCCTGTGTGCATCATTAGGACTCAACATGTGCCAATAGCTCTGCATGCTATCCTCTTACCTCTCAAAAGTCTCAAAGGACAGGCTGGCTTTCTCCTCCTTGTGGTCACTACCACTGCCTGACCGATGCAGGCTCCGGCGGGAGTGTTTACGCCGAGGTTGCTCCCGTTCTGGTGTGTCATCTTGCTCTACAGTCTCACTTTCCACGTAAGGGTAGGCTACCAAGTTGATATAACCATCACTGTCTCCCTCAAAACAGACAGAAACCACACCTGTTGGAGAAAAAGCAGCTGGTTATTAACAAATACTACCACTGGTGGGGGTCCGTGTCTGCTCCTGCTTGGACATCACCTCTTCTGACCCAACTGTGAATCCTCTAGAGATAATAGCCAGCAGACATCCAATTTGCAAAAACAGACAACCATCTTTACCTCTGTCTGCTGCTTACCTTTGAGGATAAATCTGTAATTATTTTCTACTCTTTTACTTCTCCCTTCTGCTTTCAGTTATTGACTTCTGAACCACTCACAAAGAATGTCTAGGTGACATTGAACCAGACAAATTTTAATGCTCTAGAGGGCAGGGACAAGGCTCAGCAGTCAAAAGCAACTGCTGCTCTTTCAGAGTACCCAGCACTCATATGGTGGCAGCTCACAACCATCTGTTAACTCCGGCTCCAGGGGATCTAATCCCGCCTCCACCTCTCCATGGGCACCAGGGATGCATGTGGTACACAGACGACATACACAGCAACACTCATACGCATATAAAGCAAAAAATATTTTTCAAAGTGGAGTGGTTGGTAGCACACACTTTTAGACCCAGTACTCAAAAGGTAGAGGCAGGTAGATCTCTGTCAATTCAAGGCCAGCCTGGTCTACAGAGTGAGTTCCACAACAGCCAGAGCTACACAGAGAAATCCTGTCTTTTTCCAAAAGACACTTTATGAAAAATTTTAACCCTCTTTCGATTCAACAGCTTTAAGATGATCCCACCCTTGTCAGTGATATCATTAGATCTGTTTTCCTTCTGCCTAACAGTGTCACCTAAAGAAACAAACTGTCTCCAAGACAGCGCTCATATAAAGTATTTCTTTTCCACCCTGAACACAGTGCTTTCGTAGCATCTACTCTGGAATCTCTATGGTGAAATGCCTTTTTGTATTTTCCTGCTATATCTCATGGAGCAATTTCTTCTCTCTCATTGTTTCATTTTCATTGGGTAGTCCAAGTGGACCTCAAACACACTATGAAGTGGATGATAACCTTAAACTGTTCTTCCAGCCTCCGCTTCCCAAGTGTGAGGGTTACAGCTGTGCTCAACCATGTCTCTTTTTAACTCTCACTATGTAACCCTGGCCTCTTCCAAACCACAGGTCACAGATATCCACCTGCTTCTGCCTCCCAAGGGCTAGGATTAAAGGTATGCACCATCACTGCCCAGCTTCTACTTTTAGATTTTACGTGTTTTACTTACATGTGTGCACATGTATCACACAAAGCCAGGAGAGGGCATGGAATGAATCCCCTGGAACTGGAGTTCCAGGCGGGTGTGAGCCTTCATGAGGCAATGGGAACCAAGCCTGGGTCTGCAGGAAAGAGCTGCTCAACTGCTGAGCCACCTCTCCAGTGCCTCTGCTACTTGTCAACCAAATTGATTCTTCCAGATCGTTACCAAAAGAGATAAAACAGAAACAATACCCAGAAATCTAATGAAGTTTTTTTTAAGAATGAAAACCCAACAATAAAGCTGCTCTCTGCACAATTTTCATATCCTGCCTGGATAGTGTCCATCAACTACATGTCTACTTTTTCCCTCTTGATGTACACAACTGGCTCAATAATCTGCAATGAGCGAGTGAGATGCACACAAGTCCATCAATACGCCAATCAAAAGTGTTCTCTTTCCACTCATTTCCTTCTCTAGGCCAGCACTGCATCAGTTTCTGGGTCCTCGTAGAAGAAAAATCCTTCTAAAATCAAAGAAATGGATACTTCCTCCTTACATTTTAAATCTTGCTCACACTCACGCGTCAGGTTTCACATGCACAACCTGTCCATGTATATTATATGACTGTCTCTTGTGCAAGCTGTCACCACTGTCGTTTGAATTGGTTCATGGTTGAACACCCTCCAGTCCACAGTCTTATATTCTAAGAGTTCCTTCACACTCTAACCTTGACTGTCCCCAGCACTATTACTCACTTCCAGAGAAGAACCATTCTTTGTATCAGCCTCTAGTTTTCCCATCTTCATTTATTCTTTGTATAGTTAGAATGTATCTTCAAGGAATCCCCTAAGAAATTTCTGGAACATCAATTTTCTGAATC
>JAQHUG010000001.1:6013630-6041932 GCA_028555095.1 Dicrostonyx torquatus
TGAGTTCAAGGCTAGCCCGGTCTACAGAGTGAGCTCCAGGATAGGCTCCATAGCTACAGAGAAACCCTGTCTCGAAAAACCAAACCAAACAAAAAACCAAATGGGTACATACTGCCAGGTATGGTGGTAGACTCCTTTAATCCCAGCACTTGGGAGCCAGAAGGCAGAAAGAACTCTTATGAGTTGGAGCCTAACCTGGTCTACATAGTGAGTTCCAGGTCAGCCAGGGCTACACATTGATAACCTGTCTAAAAGAAGAAAATGAAAGAGGGGTTGAGGTGTGTATGTGCTGAACATAGTGGCTCATTCCTCTAAGGCTCACCCAAAGGGGCCTAAAGCAGGAGGATCACTGAGAGTGAAGTCAGCATGGCAGCACTGGCTACATGGTGATTTTCAGTTAAGATTTGTCTCAAAAAAAAAAAAAAATAAACCTACAACAGCAGTATAATGCCACAAACATACAAAAACATACCTAACTGCGTTATTGCTCCAAGTCAGAGAGAGAGAGAGAGAGAGAGAAACAGAGAGACAGAGAGAGAGAACCATGAAAGCCTTCCCCCAGCTTTGCCTGTCACTGCTACTACTGTCAGGCAAAAGATGGGAAGAGGAAGTCCTAAGCAAGAAGAGGTCTAGAACTATCCGCACCAGGATGCTCACCTAACACACTTTCTAAGAGCCAACACTGGCATTAGCCAAGAAGGGAGTGAACCATACAGGCCCTCCTGAAACAGGTCACTTCCCCCACCCTCTCCAGGCCTTAGTTCTGAAGCACAGAGGATGGAGCACTGGAGTCACTATGTGCAAGCACTTCAGGTATGGCAAGAGGTAGTGATCCATGACCACCAAGTTCCCATTTCTACTTGTCCACTCCCTTTCATTTCCCTGTGTAATTATATTCCATTTCCAACTCAGACAAATTTAGTACATCTTTATAAACATTTGGTTCTTCTCATCCAAATTCAGGTGCAAAAAATCAAAGAAAAGGTGTCCCTTGCCAGAAAACAGTTATTGTCCCAGTAAGAGAAACATTGTGGTGGTGGTGGTGGTGTAAGTGAAACTAGCTTTTTTTTTTTTTTTTTTTTACTGTCTATGGGTGTTTTGTCTGAAAGTCTGTGCATCACATGTATGTCATGAACTCAGAAGCTAGAATAAGACAAAAGAGGGGGTCAGATCTATCTCCTGAGACTGGAGTTGTATACAGGTAGATGCTGATCTGTCATGTAGGTGCACAAGACAGGCACTCCACCAAGTTTCCCCCAGAACTGGTTATGGGTGGGTGTGGGGGCTGCACATATGCAGTTGACACTCGCTACAAGTCTTCCATGGTCTTCTGTGGTGTATGTTGTGCCTGCATGTCTGCCACATACACACTGTATAGTCCAAAGAAGGGCACCTGTGTCTGTCTTGTTCCTTTGAGGTAGGGTCTCTCATTAAACCTAGAGCTAATGTTTTTCAGATAGGCAGTAAGCAAGCCCCAATGATCCTCCATATGGAAACAAACTCACACCCTTCATGTTTCCTAACAAGCACTCTAATTAACCACTGAGCCATCTCTCTGGCCTCTTTGTTTTTTGATACAGGGACTCACACTGGTGCCTGTGGCTTGCATTTATTCACTAAACTGGCCAACTAATGAACTACAGGATCTGCCTCTCTCCACCTCCCCACCACTGGGATTACAAACCTGTGCCACTACATGAAAAAAAATATTTTTTTCTTTTTTCAAGTTTTTATACTGTATTTTGCCTATATGTATATATGTGTACCATGTACGTGCTTGGTGTCTGAGAAAACCAAAACAGGGCATCAGAGCTGGGCATGGTGGTACAGGCAGAGCTCTGAGTTAGAAGTTAGCCTGGTCTAAGTTCCAGGACAGCCAGTGCTACACAAAAACCCTGTCTTGGGGGGGAAAATGACCATCAGATCTAGAACTAAAATTACAGATAGTTGTGAGTAGCCATGTGGGTGCTAGGAACTGAACCCAGGTCTTCTGCAAGAGCAGTAAATACCCTTAACCACTAAGCCACCTCTCCAGCCCTGCAGACTTCCTATGGGTGCCAGGAATCAAATTCAAGTCCTTATGCTTGTGGCAAACACAGAGCCATTTCCCCAGCTCCCTTCCCCCTTTACTACACTACTGAGACGGGGTTTTACTAGGCTGCACAGATTGGTCTTAAACTCACTTATAACCAAGACAGGCCTTGAACATGTGATTCTTCTATCTCAGTCTCTGGGATAGCTAAGGTTACAGGTCCGTAACACTAGGCATAACTAAAAAATATTATAATTACTACTGAGACAGGGTCTCACATTAGAACCCAGGATCAGTCTTGAACTCATGGTGATCTTCCTGCCTAAGCATCCTAAATACTTGGACTACAGGGCTGCTACTATACCTGGATCCAAGTTTTGGTTTGTTTGTTTAATTTTTTTTTCTTGTTTGTTTTCCTGGCTGTCCTGAAACTCGCTCTGTAGACTGGAATGGCCTCAAATTAACAGAGATCCACCTGGCTCTGTCTCCCAAATTCAGGGATTAAAGGCATGTGCCATGACCTCCCAAACAAAAGTTATTTTTAAAAAAGCAATTATTGGGCTGGAGAGATGGCTCTTCCAGAGGACCCAAGTTCAATTCCCAGCACCCATACAGTAGCTTTCAATTGTAACTGCAGTTCCAGCAGCGCCAATGCCCTCCTCTGACCTCTGTGGATACCAGACTTGCATGTGGTGCACAGACATACACTTAGACAAACATCCATATAAAGTGAATAAATAAAGCAAATATCAAACCAGCTGTGATTGTGCCAGCAATAATCCTAGCACTGAAGTAGCTGAAAAAATAAGATCAAGAGTTCAGATATCAAGCTGGATTGATTACAAAACAAGCTGGTGACCTGCCTAGGGTATACACAGTAATAGTCTGCTTCAAAAAAACGAAACAGGGTTGGCAAAATGGCACAGAGTATAAGGATGCTGCCACACTAACATGACAACTAAGTTGGATCCCTGAAACCCATGTAAAAGGAGAGGAGGTTGTCCTCTGACTTGTACACACTTTGACATGTATATGTGCACAATCACAATGCAAGTGCACACACACACACACAAAGCAAAAAACAAAAAGTCTAAATCCTATTCTGTTGTTTAAGGGTTGCAATGCTTTTACAGTACAAAGAGAATGAAGTATGTTCCAGAAATTGAAAATGTTTGAGAGAGGTTTTATAAAGCTAGGGAGGACTTGAACTGGACTCTGGAGATAAGCAATGAAGAAAAAGGAACAGAATCCTAAACGGGCGAAGGTCATGGGATTCAGCAAGCAAAATACATATGGAATGCTGAGCAAGCTGTTTATAGTTAGTGGATGATGGATAAAACCTGAGGAGGTGGGCTGGGGCTGGCTGGGCAGCAACACTATGGATGCCACATTAGGACATCAGATCTCAACCTTTAATCCTGTTTCTTATAATCCTGTTCTCCCACCCCCACCCCAGCCAAATCAACACAAAGTTTCTCTGTGTAGCCCTCCCTGGCTGTCTTGGAATTCAATTGAGAACCAGGTTGGCCTCCAACTCAGAAAACTGCCTGCCTCTGCCTCCTGTGCCTGAGTAAATTTTTCTGGCTAGTGTAGAATAACCACCATCTGTGATATCTAGCTGTTCTTAATAGTTTAAAAGTGCTAAACCAGCCCATTCCTTCAATCCTAGAGGAAGGTGGATCTCTGGGACTTTGAGACCATCCTGGTCCACATAGTGAGTTCCAGGACAGCCTGGGCTATGTTAAGAGAAATCATTTCAAGAAGAAAAAGAAAAAAGAAAGTGCTAAGCCAGGTGTACATACACTTGAAGGCCCTGCACTCTGAGGAGACAGCCTGGGATAGACAAGGAACCCAACCTCAAAAGACCTAGAGTGCTGAAGTTTACCAATGAACAATGCAAAGACAAAAGCCAGAGGACCCACTACCTAACAATGGCCTGAGGCAGCATTTAAAATACCCAGCACAGAAATGCTATTGTCATAGGGTAACTGTTGAATCATACCCTATTTGTAAATAATCATGAACTAGTAAACAAAACATAAAACAAATATTAGGGGCTGGAGAGAGGGCTCAGAGGTTAAGAACACTGACTGCTCTTCCAGAGGTCCTGAGTTCAATTCCCAGCAACCACATGGTGGCTCACAGCCACCTATAATGAGATCTGGTGTCCTCTTCTGGCATGCAAACATACATGGAAGGAATGTTGTATACATAATAAATAAATCTTTTAAAAAAATAAAACAAATATTAAATAAAGATAATGAAAGTTCATGTGTATTCTGATTTCCTTGGGACAGCAGTCCTAACACAGGGTTGGACCAAGAAGGCTTTAATGGACCCTTGAGCTCCCTGAGATTGTATGCAGAAGTCAACACTGACAATTTGGTTAATAGTCTCCTTCTATATCACTAAGGGATCCAATACCCAAAACGAGATAAGAGTCTATCTTAGGCCTAGCTATTTTAGCAGAAACAGCAAAAAATTTAACCCTGTGGTTGATTTAATTCCCATAAATAAATAAATAAAATTGATGGGAGCTGAGGGGAGCAATTTTGAGAAGCTAATATTTTAGTATCTCCTCCCAAGAAACTTTATTTCACCAAAGCCAAAATTTCATGCATCATTCAAAAAGTGGCCCTATGGAAGGGCAATGAAATAAACAATACTACTCAATCTCTCTCTTCTCGCAAGCGTAACATTAGCAAGCAGCAACAAGGCACCTGCCCGGCTTCGTTCAGCCTTGGCTCTCCAAAGACACCTGCAGACCAGGGGGCTGGTTTCTTTCAAAATTAAACATTGCTTGGCCTCCTTAATCATTTCTTGTAGGTTTTATATGACAACACACAAGACACCTGTGTGGAGGAGCTAAGGGGACCCTGGGTAAAAACGTGGTTTTTAGGGCAGCCAGGACCCTTTCTAGAGCCGCAGACTCTTCTGGAGATCGTCAGCCCCACCTCCATCCTAAGAAATAGGCCTGACAGGCTGTTTTCATCCAGCATCAACAACACTGAGCGCGGCTTTTGTTTCGAGACAGGGTCTTGCTATATAGCTCCGGTTGGCCTGCAACCCATTGGCAATCCTCCTGCCTCAGTCGAGTGCATACCTGGTTTCAGTTCTGTTAAAAGTTAATGGGACAGTTCAAGACCATCCACAACAAAAACATTTTTAACAGTCCTAACATACTCCTACATTTCCTAACGGGCTGTCTCTTTAGGAGACAAAATTAATCAAATCATCACCATCCTTGTCCTAAAACACACATCCCAAAAAGAGTAGTGGTCAAGCACCAAAGAACTTATACACCCAAATGAAACTCAGCCATTATGGACATTTAAAAAGAACCCAGGTTTTTCAAGAAGCAGTAAACAGGGAGTCCGGAAGAGCACGGAAGGCTCCGAGGGGTCTCCATGGAAAGAGACAGGAGGACGATCATCGCCCTACCAAAAACACAGGGCCCTGATACCACCCTTCCTGGCTCATAAGACATTTTAGGCCTTAGTCTCAAGCAGCCTGAGAAAATAACTCGCAAGTGTGTGATATCTAAGAGCGACATACGTGTATCACTCGTTTGGAGGAACGTTATGGCCGGGAGAACAAGCGGGCAGTGACCACGTCTCAGCACTCCGGGTCAGGGGCACCCAGGGATTTGTACAGAAAGGCAGGTTTCCCGCTATCCCGCCGGCTGGTCCTAAGGCATAGGGCTCTCCGACCTCCACCCAAGCTGCCGTCCCAGCCTCCGTGCCAGCATCTGGAAGGCTAAGCGGAAGGCCAACCAGGACGCTGGAATACTGTCCCAGTGATGCTCGGCCTAAGTCCCGACCCTGCCCTACGCGCGCCTGCGACAACCCCGCGCCCGCCGCCACCCCAACCGTGGGTGTCGGGCGGGTCTTTTGGCCCGACTCCTGTCACTCACCGGCCCGACCTGGGCAGCGGGCGCCCAAGGCTCCCCACGGGAGCTGGGCCCCCCGGGCCTCCAGGTTTCGGCCCGCCCCCTGGCAGGCAGCGCAGGTGGCTGAGCCCCGCAGCAGCGGCCCCGCACCGGCCGCTCGGTCCAGCTCCTGGCGCTGCCCACTGGGTACGGATCAACAACAAGATGGCGGCCAGCCGAGGGGGCGGAGGCCGGGCGTCATAGTAACCAAGGACAGCAAAGAACCCGCCCCTGACTGAGGGTCTCTCCAATCAACAGCCTCTCCTCCCGATGTCTGCAGGAGTTCTTCCTGATGATTCGTCAACTGTCCCGTCTGTCAGAGTGTGCCTCTCGTGCAGAAAGCCTGGGGCACGTGACTGTGACGGCATGAATTGACGCCTGCGCGCCGTTCTCAGATTTGCTGGCGGCGGAGCTTGTGTTAGTGGCAGGGAAGGCTACAGCGCCCTTGGTTTTCTCACCTGCGTAACCCTTTCGGTTTTGAGCTGGCAGCATTTATCATACTTCTCGCACACACTTAGGGAATGTCAGCTTTACGGTATTTGCTTTGTCGCCTGCCTCTGTGGTTGGGATCTATCCCAGTTGACAGGTGAGGAAACTGAGGCGCAGAAGAGAGGCTGGGCCAAGGTCACACAGCCTTAGGAAGTCCCTCACCTCTTCTAGCTCCAGAGTTAACGAATGTCTTCTAAGCGTCTCCCAGTCACAGCCCTGCGCTACCTTCTCAGTTTCTGACTTCCCCTTTCCCCGGTTTATTTTGTATAGAGTTAAATATGCTCCCAGCCCAAGTCTCAGCACGTAGTAGTTACCGTTCTTTGCCCCAGAGCATCCGCTAAGTTCCTGTGACAGTATCTTTTGCTCTTGGCGATCATGACCTGTCTCCAAGACAAACTATGAGTCCCATGAAGATGGCCATCCCTTGTTTCCCATAGTAGGCCCCTAACCCTGGACTTGGCTTCAAGGTTAGGATACCAAGGGTACCACAACATATGGTCCCCCAGAGTTAATAACTTTGAGCTTTAGCTTTCTGGAACTTGGTTGCCTTGTCTATAAAGTGAGAATGAACAAGAGGAAGATTTAGTAAGCTCTTAGAGTAAGCCAAGTACTCAGGTAAACCCCCCTGTAGCCACTCTCAGGCTGCTGAACCTGAAGCCTCTAACGTTCTTTTTGTTTGTTTTTTTGTTTTTCTAGACAGAGTTTCTCTGTAGCTTTAGAGCCTGTCCTGGAACTAGCTCTTGTAGACCAGGCTGGTCTCGAACTCATAGAGATCCACCTGCCTCTCCCTCCCAACTGCTGGGATTAAAGGCATGTGCCACCACTTCCTGGCGCCTCTAATGTTCTTGCTTTGATGGAAACACCATTATGAAAAGTAAACCATGTTCAGAAAACCTGAGTTCTGTTCCCAGCACCACACCAGACAGCTCACAGCAGCCTATAACTCGCCAACACCCTCTTCTGGCCATCACGGATGCCAGCACCCATATGGTATGTATTGACACAGACACACATACATATAATTTTTAGAGTTTTTTTGGGCAGAGCATGGTAGTACACACCACCTTCAATCTCTCGAGGGGTCTCTGGATTTAAGGATAGCCTGGTCTAAATAGTGAGTTCCAGGCTAGCTAGGGCCGCATTATGAGACCCTGTCTCTAAAATGATCAGACCAAAGGGGTGCTTTTTCCAGAGGACATTCATATTCTTCCTGGCCTAGAGTACAATAACTGGCCCCAGGATGGAGACTGTCCAATTCTCAAGTAGAGTTCAGTCTCACAGACTTGACAAGAGGGGAAGACTGAGATAACTTGAAGTAATAGTTAATTAAGTGGAGCCTGTATTCAAACAGCAGGTACTCTTGGAGACAAATACAGTGCCAGGTTGAGCATGGGGGTCAGCATTGCACACAGTAAAATCTCTTCTGCAGGCTGCTACAAAGCCCCTGGTTATGAGCAACAACCTAGATTAGCACAGGAAGAGCTAAGCAATAAGGAAAGAGTACAGACATATGAAGTTGTGGCATCACCATCAGAAAGAGGCTTTCCTCGACACCTCCATGACCAGCTAAGCACAGATTCCCACATCCTTCCCGTGCCTTAACTTCATGCAGAAATTCCAGATCCTTCCTGATAAATCCTCTACATAACATTGACAAGCTGCCCATGAGGGCTGGTGTGACTCTCAAAAACCAACAACTGGAGAAAGAGAGAGAGAGAGGGAGAGAGGGAGAGAGAGAGAGAGAGAGAGAGAGAGAGCCCCAGAATCCACAGTATATTTAAAAAGTAAAGTAAAAGCTAGGCATGATGATGCTCACATGTAATCCCAGTGCTGGGAAAGGGAAAAGAGCCTAGATAGGGACTCACTGGTCAGCCAGCCTGGCCTTGGTGAGTGTTTCAGGTCAGTGAGAGACCTTAAGGGGGGTTGGAGGGTAGCAATGGCGGTGATATCTTAGGCTGTCCTCTGGTTGCCATGTGCATGGACATTATATATATATATATACAGCCGTGTGCCTATACTCCAAACACAAGACTGAGGCAGGCATGCAAGTTCAAAGCCTGTTTGAACTACAAAAGTAAACCATGTCTTCAAAATTTTGCCTGGCATGGTGGTATATGCCTTTAATCCCAGCGCTTGATGGAGGCAGGCAGATCTTTGTGAGTTCAAGGCCAGACTGATCTACAAGTGAGTTTCAGGATAGCCAAAGTTATATAGGAGGATGCTGTCTCCCTATTTTGCTGGGTGGTGGTGACACTTGCTTTTAATCCAAGCACTTGGGAGGCAGAGGCAGATGGGTCTCTGAGTTTGAGGCCAGCCTGGTTTACAAAACAAGTTCCAGGACACCCAGGACTGTTACACAGAGAAACCATGTCTCAAAAAGAACCAAAACAAAACAAAACACCAAGTCCTGCTGGGCATGATGGTTCACACCTTTAAGCCTAGCACTGAGGAGGCAAAAGGTGAATCTTGTGAGTTTGAAGCCAGTCTGGTCCACAGAGAGAGTTCCAGGCCAACCAGGGTAACACAGTGAGACCCTGTCTCAAAAAAATAAATCAATAAAAAGCAAATCTCTGAGAAGACAGGCCAACTGGAGGTCCGTCAGTCACTAACAAAGATAAGAGCCTCTTCTACAAAGTGTCATCACTGTTAGAACATCAGACAACACTTCTTCAAAGAGAAGGAATCTTCTGTTCCATAGGGTGCCCACAAGGAGGTGGCACTTTCTCCAAGTAAGAACAAGAAAACAGACCTCAGAGCTTCTCCCACACAAAGATTACAAGGTGGGTAGTGTTCTGTTTGTAATCTTTATTGCTAAATCAACTTGGAAATGCAGACTATGATCATGTGAAAAGGGAAGTCCACAAACAGTGACACAGCTGCTTGATCTCAGAGCCAGCGCCGGGCCCCGGTGCGCATGCTGAACAGGTAATCTCTCCCTGTGCCTGAACCCAGAGGAGCAGGAGAGAGGAGGGAAGAAGGGACTGCTGACCCCTTCCCCAGGGATCCAACCTATCTCCCTCCTTCCCTTCTCAACAAAGAACCCCGAGGTTCAACTTGAACAGAAAGCCAATGGATACCAGATCCCCTCCAGAAGCAATGTCAGATTACCGTGCTACAGTTATACTGGTGAAACTGGAATATCTAGGGAGCTCTCCCCTGACCACCTCCCTCCCGCTGTGAGCTAGAACAAGACAAGGTCTGAGTTGTCACTGGCCCCATTGGTGCTTGATGAAAGTTGACTGAAGGGTGAAGGGGGTGCTAGAGGGTAAGTTGGGGTAAGAGAGAAGGGCTCAGTCAGTGAAAATGCAGATGGTGGCTGCTTAGTGGCAGCAGTAAAAATGGAGATGGTTAAAGGGAAGAGAAAATTCTGGAAAAGGGAGAGGGTCCAGGGAGAGAATAGTTATAAAAAGTTGAGACTTACGGACATCATGTGCTCCGCCATCAAAATGCTGCTGAAAAGAATAAAAGGGCACAGTGAGTTGAACCTTGCCCACAGAGAGCAGAAGAAAGGCCACTCACAGGCAGTAAGGTCAGGCTTTTCAGGGCTACGGAGAACTCTAAAACAGCCTCAGTGACCTCGGCTTGGGATATGAGCTGCTTATACCAGACTCATGGGAGTTCTGGGTACCTGGGACATCTCCATTCTTGATGCCTCCATGAGCCTCCCAGTGGATCCTTCATTTCCCTGGATGCTAGAGCAAATCGGAGTAGAAGTACAAGATAAGAGTCTGGGGCCCAGCCTAAGTTTGGGAGATGGGTTCCCAAGGCCTAGAGGTAAGCAAAGGAGACTGACCTATTTAGCAGCAGAGCTCTGGCTGGTTTGTTTGGTGCCTGTAGTGACTGGGCAAACCTAAAAGGCAAACAGTGAAAGTAGCATGCCTGCCCATTTATATTAGAAACAGCCAGTGCCTGTGTGAGATGCCCACACTGTTATCTGTCCTACCCCTAGACTCAGAGGATTCAATTCACAGAAGCAGGGCAGATATCAGGTAGAAAACAGATGTTGAGAATGGGTAAATTTCAAACTCTGAGCCATCTATGTCCATCTAATTCCAAGACTGGACTCCATCAGTGATGGAGACCAGACCACTTCCAATGTCTCTCAGTCTGAATACTTCTGGAGAGACTGTAGCATCCCTCCTCAATCTGTTTGCCCACCAATGTTGGCAGTGCCATCAAATAGTGAGTACAACCACATATTCCGGCGTGTGTGTGTGTGTGTGTGTGTGTGTGTGTGTGTGTGTGTGTGTGTGTGTAGGCTGGGAGGCCAGAAGCATAGAGATAGAAACATACCCCCGGAGGATCCTGCTGAGGAGCCAGCCCAGAGCCAGAAGGAAAACTGCACCAGTTGCTGTCAGCACTACCACAAACCAAGGCTCTGGCTTCCAGAAAGCCTCTACCTCTGTCACAATCAGGGGTGTCATTGTTGAGGATACCTGAAAGGAGGGCCACAGAGTCACCACTGCCATTGACAGTCCAGCTTTCAAAGTCTATACAAATTGAGTAGTCTCACACCCTGGTTGTTTTTGTTTTTTTTTCCCCCACCCAGCAGTTTTCTCCAAAATGTCTTCTCTCATAATTCCATATAAAAAAAGCCAGGTGTCTTCACCCTTCAAGGTCATTTCTCCCAATTCCCCAAGGGCCTGAGAACCCCCTCACTGTGCTGCTGTGGGTGCTGGTGGCCACTGTGCTGGCCCTCCAAGGAACTAGATGCACAATGATGGTGACTGTAGTGCTGAGGTGGGGGACGGAAGGGCCCACATCAGCCACATGGATCAATAGCTCATAGGTGCAGGGCTGCTCTGGCCATGGTGGCCCCAATACAGTGTCATTGTGCATCAGGATGGTCCCTTGCAGTCTAAATCGGCTCTGGCTATTGCCTGAAAGCAGAGTAGTAGGAGAAGACAGTATTACTACCATAGCCTGACCCTCACAAACAGCCTAGTGGCCCCCACATATTCACACCTCCCACGATGCTGTAGGAGAGCGCTGAGCGCTGTGGCTCCTGAGGGATCCAGCATGACACCTTGGTCACCTCCATGCTACGACCCAGGGAAGTGTAGGTAGTCAGTTCCTGAAATGGAGGCTCACACTCGGGGGCATGGTCATTCACATCCTGAAGAAAGGCCACCACATTAGGAGTGACTACAGCCCATTCCTCAAACTCCCAGGCTAGCCCTTCAGCTTCCTTTAAAAACACTGAACCTAGGTGGCAAGTAACAGGTGGCAATGTTTTTCACAGTGAGCCCCTCCCCTCGAGCAGCCCATATGAGAAACTGAGACATTTGCATGGAAAGGCAAAAAACCAGAAGGAAGTTTGTCTTTCCCAGGCCCAGGAGGTCAATTACCTCAACCTCAATGGTTATAGTACATGAACCTGAGCGACGGAGGTTGAGGTCCCAGTCTTGGCTGTGATCGATCAGCAGAATAATGATCTTATACAGCCTCTGCTTCTCATAGTCCAAAGGCCCCAGGAGATGAAGCTCTCCTAGAAGGGATGGTCACAGCCTTAGCCTGCAGAGTCAAGTCTGGCCCCATCCCTCCTCCCAGCCCTGGGGTTTAAGTACCACTGAGACGATCCACAGCAAAGGTGGAGGGTCCACCAGAGATGTAGTACTCAAGGCTGTTACGAGGGTAATCCATATCCGTGCCCACTATGGAGCCCAGCAGAGTGTGGGGCCCTGCATCCTCCCGAACCCGGAACGTGCGTGGGACACAGGCTGGGGAGAACTCATTGACAGGTGTTACCGTCACCAGGACTGGAACCTCCGCTGGAGACCATTTGGCAATTAAGGAGCTGGCCCAAGGTAGCCAGACCAGCCCTAGGGTTCTTAATAAACAAACATTTCCCTCTATTGGAGGGAGGGTTTTCTGGGAAGTGGTGAAGGGGTTCTTAAGAGAGATGTCCTAGGGATCTTAGACTGAGACTACCCTGACCTAGTTTTTGAGGGAAGAAAGCTGTCCATATCTGGGGAACCGGAAGGGGTAGACAAATAGCCCTGTTATTTTCAGGCCTAAGTATGGTCACTCACTGGTCATCTGGGGCTGACCATTATCGAACACCAAGATGGAAGCTGCATGCTGGAAGCAAGCCCCAGGAGTGTCACAGTCCAATGTAGTATTCACCTGGCCAAGGGGACCAGAGTAAGATGAAGCGATCTGGAAGAACTTGAGTGCCTCAAACCAGGGAATCCACATAACCTACCTTGACCCCATTTTCCAGACTCAGGCTGTCTTCACAACCATGCTCCCTCCCAGCCCACCTCCATGGTCTCAGTACCAACAAACCTTGGCCCACCCACCTTGTCCACATGGGAATCTAGGAGTAGGTGCTGGGTACCTCAAGGGCTCTGTCACGAAGATGGAGGCTGGCAGAGTTGGGAGGGTTATGGAACTGCAGCTGGTAGTCGAGGGGGGCGCTGGCAGAGTCTGGGTCAACACAAGTGAGCGTGTGCAGCACAGTACCCACGGGTGCAGTCTCCGGGATCTGAGTTCTGGGAGCAGAGGGCAGGAGGCAAGACAGGAGTCTGGACCAATGGTGAGCAAGGGATCTCACCCCAACCACCCCTCGGCTTGGTTTCCGGGTACTCACACCAGTAGCGCTGGATGGCAGCGTGGGGACCTCTGGTTGACCGCCCGCACGTTAACTGTGAGATCGAACTCGGCACTGGCCCAAGGTAGGAGCCTCTCAAAGGCCCTCACCTGCAGTTTCGTGACCCAGGCACCCTGAGCACCGACCAAATCCAGGGGCGCGGTAGTCCGCACTATCCCGTCAGCTAGAAGGTGTAAGAAACAAAGCTCCACCCTGCCCCAGCTCAGTCCCGCTCTCCACCAACTGCCCCAAGATCCACTCCTGCCTCTTCCTCTAAAGTCAGGGCTCTCAACTCCAACCTTTCTGGTAGGCATCATCTCTGTGCCACGACCCTTTCCCAGCTACAGACATCCCGATACCCATTCCTCTCCTTCCCTCACCTTGTCCAATGGAGAAGAGTGGGCTGGGTAGTGGAGAGATGATTTCATAGAGTAAGTTGAGTCCCCTAGCCTGGACCTGAATCACCTTGCTCCCAGGGACCAGATCCTCTAGGATGGTGATACTCTGGGCCTTCTGTCTGAACCAAAAGTGCAAACTTAGTAGTTCCTGCCTGCTCCTGCTCACTCCAGCAGGGTCCCCAGGTCCCTCACTAGGGCTCCCCTCCTATGGAAGCTAGAATGCTCCCGCCACCTTCAGCCTACCCCAGCTGTTTCCCTGGGGATAGATGCAGAATCCACCACTGTTCCCAAGGTAGGGAAGCCTTACGGGAAAGAGACTTGGCTGGAGGGCGCAGGCAACACCTTCACTGTCAGCATCCCGTTGCAGCTTTGACCTTTTCCTACGGACACTAAAATCTGCAGCTGGAAGGTCTGTCAGTGCACATATGACAGGAAGGAAGCCATGTTATGTAGCCACTGCTAAATCTATTCCTAATCCTCCCTTCAAATAGGCAGTCCTCAAGACCTCCACAAGGAACCCTATGACTTACCACACTGCTGACAAGTATCCCCAAAGCCCTATAATTCTGGGCCACCAAGTCTTCTGAGTCAAAGTGTGAATTAGGTTAAAGTTGCTAAGAACCAGTTACTAAGAGGCAGAGGGTGTTTGTTTTTGTGGTGCTGTGGATGGAGCCCAGGAAACTGCAGAAATGACCATTTTAAAGAAGAAACTTCCTTCTCACTAACCACTTTATCCAGAGTCTTCTCTCCAAGTTTGATGGCCATAAACAATGCACTGTATGTTAGAGGACCTATGGCGTCCCAGAGCCACAGGTCTGTCTGCTTTCTGGACACAGCCAGGCTGAGAGGACAGTCCACATGGCAGCAGCAAGCATATTAGTCAAGGTAGCCAAGGACAAATAACTTTTCAGAGATGGTGGTCCTACCCAATCCATATCTATCCTCAGGTCCGAAGCCATGCTTACCTTTGGAGCCTGGCCTCTGAGGCCCTGGGATGGTGCTCGTAGTAATCCCTGATCATCGATGGAGAAAGGCTCAGGGAAGAATGGAGGGTCTTGGGCACTGGTAATATTCATCTAACAGAACAGGGAGATTAGTGGTCCTCTCCAGTCCCCAGTGCCCCATCAACATCCTTCCAAAAACCAGCTGACTGTTGCTTATATCTGACAGTTCTGCATCCTGCCACTGGTTATTCCATCCTCGGCCTCTGCCTTCCATTATGATCCCTGGTTCTGATCCTCAAGACTTTCTGCTAAAACAAACAAATACCCTCAGGACTTTTTTTTTTTAATCTTTTAGACAAGATCTCACTATGTGACCCTGGGTGTCTCAAAAATAAACAGCAACAACAAAAACCTGTGAGTTGTGTACTCGGATTTCTCTTTTGGGTCACCAACCAGCTCCCAAATCATGATACAGAGACTTATTAGTTTTGAATGCTCAGCCTTGCTTAGATAGGCTTCTGGCTCGCTCACTCTTTTTGTTTTTTCGGCTTGCTCTTTCTAATAAATTAACCTATTTGTCTTTACGTTTTGTCTTAGGACTTATTGCCTTTCTTCTGTATATCTTACTTTCACTGCTGCTCTGCATCTGATTGGCTGGTGTCTGCCTCTCATTCTCTCCTCCTGTTCCTCCCTTCTCTCTCAAGCCTTGATGTCTCCTATTTATTCTCTCTCCCTGACATCCCCGCCTCGCCTTTCTCCTGACTAGCTATCGGCCCTTCAGCTCTTTATTGAACCATTTCAGGTGCCTTAGGCAGGGCAAGATGGAACAGCTGCAGCACATCTTTACATAATTAAAAAAATACAGCAGAAACGAAGGTAACACACCTTTACACAGTTAAAGTCATAGTCTGCAACAGAAACAAATGCAACACATCTTTGCCTCGTTAACATAGTCCACAATAGGGTTGACTCAGGCCTTTGCTGCCAAGCCTGAACAGCCTGGGTTTGACCCGGGGAACCCGCAGGGTGGAAGGAGAGAACCAACACCCAGAAGCTGTCCTCTAAACTCCACATGCGTGTCACAGCATGTGTAAGCTCACACATACCTATGTGCATAGACTCACAATAAAAAATGGGGAAAAGCCCACAGTTCTTTCTAGAGTTACAAAAGTGATTTAAAAAAAAAAACAAAAAAAAAAGGTCATGCAGAATGCAAAACACATGGAACTCAGAAGATTTGGGTCCCTGTGGGAAACTGCCCTTGACAGTGGGAGGGTAGACAGCAGTTAGTGGCCCTCTCCAAGAGCACACATCACGCAGAGGTTCAGCTGTCTACTTCGGGGTTTTGGAGGCGATGCCTGGCCTGGCACGAACTGAGATCTCTCTCCCTGTGACTGCCTCCCACATCCTGTTACTCACCACCCTGGGAGCTGAGCTTACCTGGGCTCTCTGGACTCTTAGGCCTGGCAGCAGCACAGTGTACAGCACGGCCCCAGGTGTGACTGTCTCTGGCACATAGATGAATTCCCCAGCTGTCCAGAGAAGAAGTCAGGGAGGTTCTGCCAGGCCATGCTTACCCTCTCCCAACTGGCCACCCCTAGCCTCACCTGAGCTGGCAAATGGACCAGCACACCAGATACGACCAGGGTCCCGCTGCACATGAACAAAGAGTGGTCCCACCAACACAGAGTTACCGCATGTGAACTGCAGCTGAAGTTCATAGCGGTTCACTGCAAGGGCATCCAGTCGGGCAGAGGTGCTCAAGGTCACCTGTGATGGAGTGGCAACAACATGCAGGGCCTAGGCACTCAGTCCCTGGGCACCCCTTCTGCCTTTGGCCCTTACAACCCCTAGTAATACCCATGGGCTTACCTTTCCCAGGTAGATTTCCTTATCATGCCTGTGTAGGCTGGGCTTGTTGAAGAAGCTGGTGAGGGGTCTCACACTGAGTAACTCCAAGGTGGGCATGAAGGAGGAGCAGTTGAAGGGCAAAGATGGAAGGGCGGTGCCAGGGCCTTGGCTCTCAGAGATATCTATGGACCAGGGCAGGCTGTGGAGGACTAAGAGAAAGCCACATACAGAAACATAGCATACCTTTTTCTTCAGGCCCTGACCACATCTTGAGGTCAAGCAACCAAAGTCCTTCCTGCCCCCCACATCTGACATTTTACAGGTAAAGAGAGAGAGAACTTGAAGAAACAGTCAAGATGAGGAACAAGGGTCAGGGGTCCCTCGGCCTCTGCCCCCCACATTAGCTTATCTAAAGATCAGAAATTCACTGGGAAACTGGAGTCCCCCCATCCACCTGCTCCTCACCAGAGGTAAATACAGCAAAAACAAGCGCCAGGAGCCTGAGCAGTGACATGGTAGCCTAAAGAAATGGCAGAGGGAGCTGTTTGTCAATCTAACTGTTGCCAGGTTAGTTGCTTAAACATAGCTGAACATAGCTGTCAGGCGGGTTTCCCAGAATGCAGCTCTTCCTCCCGGCAGACAGAGCTTTGGACCCCTGGCAGGCTCCAGGAGGGGCTGGGAAATCCCCTCTTCCGCTGTTTCCAGTGAATTCTTCCATTCATTACCCCAACCCTAAGGGAATACAAGGGTAGAGGCTCAGCTACAGATGGTGAAACTGGTCACATTGTCCTTGGAGACAGAGCAAGTACAGTGCCCAGGAAACTTAGCCCCGAGATCAGCCACCCCCCAGTGTCTGCATTCCTGCTGCCTACTCCCACCATCACAGCCTGATCTGCCTGTAAAACCTAAGCTCAGCCACCAAGAAAACCTCCTAAAAGTCATCTACATTGAACAAACAGAAGGATCCTTTGTAGATGAAATAAAAGTAATGGTTACAGCCAGCCTTGGTGGCACACGCCTTTTACCCCAGCAAGCAAATCTCTGTGAGAGGCCAGCCTGGTCTACAGAGTGAGGTCTAGGACAGCCAAGGCTACACAAAGAAACCCTGTCAGGAGGGAAAAGTTACTTGTGGGAATATCAGCTGGAGGGGAAAAGGACCGCTTCTGAGAGGGCCTGAAGATGTGTTATGTATTGATCTACAAGGCAACCGCACAAAGCTCCGCAGGTTAAGATTTACTGAGCCAGTATCTTTGAGATTTGTCAGTTTAGTATACTATTTTTTTAAAAAAAAAAACTTTTTGAGAGAAGGTCTTTCTGTGTTGTCCAGTGTGGCCTCAAATTAATTATCCTCCTGCCCTCCCACATCTCATGCAGGAATTACAAGTCTTCACCAACATTTAACATTTTTTCAACTTTTCTCCTCCTGCTCTCTCTAGACTTTTATCGCTCTTTATTCTAGCCACAGAGTAGACTCGTTTCTCTCTCCACAAAACTGTCGTTGGCAGGAACCTCAGTGACCACTGATTTTCTTTTACCAATTTAATTTTTTAGCACTTAATTACTTTTGTTTTATTCTTTGGGTTTCTTTTTTAAAGATTTATTTATTAATTATGTGTACAGGGATCTTCCTCCATGTATGCCTGCAGGCCAGATGAGGGCACCAGATCTTCTTACAGATGGTTGAGTCACCATGTGGTTGCTGGGAATTGAACTCAGGACTTCTAGAAAAGCAGTTAGTGCTCTTAACCTCTGAGTCATCTCTCCGCCCCCCCCCCTGTTTTTTGGTTTTTTAAGGCAGGGTTCTCTGTAGCTTTAGAGCCTGTCCTGGAACTCATTCTGTAGATCAGGCTGGCCTCGAATTCATAGATATCTGCCTGTCTCTGCCTCCCAGGTGCTGGGATTAAAGGTGTGAGTCACCACCGCCTGGCTTAATTACTTTTATTTTCTATGAGAGTGCTTTGCCTGCATATATTGTGTGTATCATATGCATGCCTTGGCTCACAGAGGTCAGAAGAGGGTGTCAGCTATCCTGGAATCACAGCTACAGACAGTTGAAGCACCATATGGTTGCTGAGAATCAGAACCAGGTCCTCTGAAAGGGCAGCAAATATTCTTAAGGATTGAGCTATTTCTCTAGTCTCATTATTTTGATAATTTTATTATTTTATTATTTGTGTGTGTGTGTGTGTGTGTGTGTGTGTGAGAGAGAGAGAGAGAGAGAGAGAGAGAGAGAGAGAGAGAGAGAGAGAGGAGAGAGATGTGTGATGTATGGGCAAATGCCATAGCACTTATGTGGAGGTCAGAGGACCATTTCAGGAGTCAGCTTTCTCTGACTCTGGGATCCAGGGATTGAATTCAGGGTCTTAGGGCTTTTTTATCCAATAAGTCATCCCACAGCTCTATTCTGAGACCGGGTTTCACTATGTTGCCCAGACCACTTCTGCCTCTGCCTCCCAAGTAGTTGAGACTATAGGCACATATCACTGCACACTCTGAAGCCAGAAGTTTATTCTTCTGTGTGTAAGTGGAGGTGTGTGTTTGGACTGGTAGATGTGTGGAGGCCCGCGGTCAGCCTTGGGTGTCATTGCTCAGGAGATGTTCACCTTGGCTTGTTGCTTGATACAGAATCTCTCACTGGAGATCATCAACCGGGCTAGGTTGCCTGCCAATAAGCCTCACCGATCAGTCTGTATCTGCTGCTCACACTGGGATTACAAATCCTTATGGCCACACGTGGCTTTTTTACATGGGTCCTGAGTAGCCTCGGGGTTTCATCCTTGTATGGCAAGCACCTCACTGGTTGAACTGTTTCAACTCCCAACCCCAGACATCTATCATTTGCCCTCACTCCTCCAGAGGGCTTGATGCTTGCTCCCTTTGGTTCGAAACACCCATGCTCTTGCAGATTGCTCACACTTCTCCTGTCCAGCTTTCTTACCTCCATCTGACGAAATATTTCAGGGCAAGACAACTGCTCACCGCTCCCCTCCTTTACACTCATCACCTCCACCTCCGGCAAGGCTGTGGCCTAAAGTACCACCCCCCTGGCGTTGACCTCCCACTGTAATCCTCCAATGTTCATCTCCCGTGGAACTCCACAGTCCTACACCTACCTGCTGACCCTGCATCTCCTCGAGGCTCACATGTCCACAGTGATCATTTGCTTTTCTCCTAGTCTTTCAGGCTTCTTTTTTTAAAATTTTTTTGAAGGTTTATTTTATTTTTTTTATTTTTCAAGACAATTTGTACCAGGCCTTTTCTTTTGGGCCACCAACCAGCTCCAAATGATGTGAAAAGTTATTATTAATTAGGGATACTGGTCTTAGGGCTTATTTTCATCTGTTTCTCTTTATCGATGTTTTGCCTCAGGGCTTTTTACCTTTCTTTTTGTATATCTATTCTGTGTCTGTCTGTCTGTCTGTCTGGCAGCCACTTAGCTTCTGGCCCTGGGCATGTCCCTCTTTTTCTTCCTCCTCCTCTTCTTTTTCTAGCCTGGATTTCTCTTCCTACTTAGTCTCTCTACCAGCCAGCCCCATCTATCCCTCTCCTGCCTAGCTATTGGCCCTTCAGCTTTTTATTAGACCAATTAGACAGGCAAGGTGAAACAAATGTAACACAGCTTTACATTGTTAACAAAGGCAGCATAAACAGATGTAGCACTTCTTTACACAGTTAAATATTCCACAAGTCTCTCTTTTCTCTTAAATTGTTTTTAATGTGCATGGGTGTTTTGCCTGCATGTATGTCTGTGAAGCATGTGCTTACAAGGCTGCAGAATCCAGAAAAAGGCATCAAATGTCATGGAACTAGAATTATAGACAGTTGTGAGCTGCCATGTGGGTGCTGGGAATCGAATCAGGATCCTATAGAAGAGCAATCAGTGTTCTTACCGACTGAACCATCTCAAGCCCTGGCTGTCCTAAAACTTATTGTGTAGACCAGTCTGACCTTGAACTCACAGAGATCCTCCTGCCTCTGCCTTTCAACTGCTGAGATTAAAGGCATGCACTGCCATGCTTGATTTATTTTTATTTTTATGTTTTAAGTATATGCATGTCTTGCCTGGTGTACTCATGTGCAGAAGAGGGCAGAGAACCCCCTGGAACTAAAGCTAGAGAAAGTTGTAAGCTGTCATATGGGTTCTGGGAATCAAACTTGGGGTCTTCTACAAGAAGACAAAGAACCAGTGCTCTTAGCTGCTGAGCCATCTCTCTGGCCTCTTTACAGTTTTTTTTTTTTTTACTAGATTATGATCTAGTTACATGTGTGCAAATCACACAGCCAAAAGTTTCTGCTTTCAGAGCTGTCCTTTTACCTGCCTCTTCCTTCCAGGGTTGTTTTCTCAACTCTAGACCAGATCATAGACTAGGGTCCCTTCACTTATTACATAGCCCTTTAAAAAACAAAGCAAAACTCAAAAGATAAGAAAGCCTCCCCCCAAGTATTTAGGCAGCAGTTGCTATCACTACCCAGAGCTTCGTATTCATCTCTTTAATAATTTTCAGCTAATCCCATTTTTACAAAGAGGAGTCAAGCCTGCTTGAATCTGGCCCACATGCTCTATACCAGACTCTATGGGTGTGAGGTCAGCTTGTGTTCTCTTCCATCTTTGTGACCACCAAGACCAGCAACACAAGCTGATGAAAAGGGAACAGGAGACTCTACTGGATGTTTTTAATGGCAGCTCAGGCTGGAAATGCGGACTCCATGCTCTAAGTTCTTCTTTCCCTGCTTGCATCTAGATATCACTCAGGCTAGATGTTAGCTGAAAGATGCACTTTAGAATAGCATTCTCTCTCTTTCTCCTTCTCGTTCTGTTTGTTTGTTTTTCGAGACAGGGTTTCTCTGTAGCTTTGGAGCCTTCCCAGAACTAGCTCTGTAAATCAGGCTGGCCTTGAATTTAACAGAGATCCACCTGTCTCTGTCTCCTGAGTGCTGGGATTAAAGGTGTGCGCCAGCCGGGCGGTGGTGGCGCATGCCTTTAATCCCAGCACTCGGGAGGCAGAGGCAGGCGGATCTCTGTGAGTTCGAGACCAGCCTGGGCTACAAGAGCTAGTGCCGGGAAAGGCTCCAAAGCTACAGAGAAACCCTGTCTCAAAAAACCAAAAAATAAAAAATAAAAAAAAAAAAGTTGTGCGCCACCACCACCCAGCTAGAACAGTAGTTTTCAACATGTGGATCGTGACCCTGATGGGAGACTCATATCAGATTCATATGATCCATAACAGTATGATTCATTATGATTCATAACAGTAGCAAAATTACAGTTATGGTCAGGTGTAGTGGCATATGCCTTTAAATTCCAGCACTTGGGAGGCAGAGGCAAGAAGATCCCTGAGTTCGAGGCCAGTTGGTCTACATAGGGAGTTCTAGGACAGCCAGGGCTACACAGAGAAACCCTGTCTCAAAAAACAAAACAAAAGAGAAATTACAGTTATGAAGTAGCAACAAAATAATTTTATGGTTGGGGTCAGCACAACATGAGGAATTGTATGTATTAAAGGGCTGCAGCTTTAGAAAGGTTGAGAAACACCTCTCTAGGACGCTGCTCCTGTTTACCTTCTGGGCCCAGAACTAGGCTTCCATACACACACCCTTGCCTGGGATAAAGAGTAGAGCCTAGGTTCTGATTACAGTGTCATTCCCCTAAACAGTTGTGCCTTATAGGAAACAGCACTGGTCATTCCCTGAAAAAAAGTTCAGTGCTCCTTGTGGCACCAAAAATAAAATGCAGAGTTCCCCCTAAGGCTGCCGAAGCTTGGTTTGGATGACTTCTTCCCTTAATCCACGGGCTCCTGCCCCACCCGTCACAAACGTCTGTTGCATATCGATGTCTGCCACATCTTTTTTGTTGTTGTTGTTTTTCGAGACAGGGTTTCTTTGTGTAACTGTCCCGGCTGACCTGGAACTCACTTTGTAGACCGGGCTGGCCTGGAACTCACAGAGATCCGCTTGCCTCTACCTCCGAAGTACTGGGATATAGGGCATGTGCCACCACCACCCAGCTCAGCCACATCTTTTAAAGAGTCCTATTTATCCCTCAACTGAACTTCTTGCCCTTGTTCTTCTATATTTTCCTGTCTATTGATAGGTTCAGTCGGCCTCGATAGACTCTACCTTTGATTATGGAGTGGCCTCGGGGGGGGGGGGAAGGCTCTGAATATTCTGGCCAAAGACCAGTTTTCCTTTTCCATTCCTTCATGCGACTGACGATGCTGCTGAGTGGAAATGTAGACCATAGCCCCGCGATCCCCACTAGAGGGCGGTCCAGCCTACTTCGGCTCAGACCGGGCTAGAGGGATGCTGGAGGGAATTTAGCAGTGGCCCTTCCCTTAAGGTTCTTCGCAGAGTAGTCACCGCGCCGAATCTCAGTCCTACCATTTCCAGGGATTGTCAAGGTCAGCTTTGACAGACCCCGAGTGGCCACAATATCGTCAGATCAGACGATCGGGCGCAGTGCCCACACGTAGAAGTCGCATTGCGGCCCCAGTATTAGAGACCGCTACTTCACCAGGGGACAAATTGAAAAGCTGAGACCACTAGAGGAACGCACAGAGGCGGGAGGAGGTCGTGTCTGTCCTGCGTCACGCTAAACCAGGGGATCCTGACCTGCTTTCGGCCATGCGGGGTTGGAGGGCGGGGCTGAAAGGGGTAGGACATCTTCAGTCCGTCCCGCCTCCATTGGCTAGTGCGCAGGGGGCGGGGCAGGGCGCAGCTGCCAGATGTTGGGGAGGCAGCGGCGGGAGCTACGGAGAGCGAGGAGTCTGGTAGCAAAGCAAGGGTGACGACGTCGCTGGCGGGCCGACCCGGCCCACTCTGCGCTGCTCCCGCGGGTGATCAAGAAGGAGCAGAACGACCTGGAGAGGGCTACAGCACCAGCACCAACATGCACAGCGCTCGCCTTGACAGCTTCCTGAGCCAGCTCCGCTGGGAACTGGTGAGGCTTTGGAGTGGGTGTGGTTGTAAGGATGTGTGTGGGGTGCGTGACTGCGGCCTGGCTGGAACAACAAACGGGTACGGAGTGGGCTCCCGGTGCCCATCCGAGTCAGGATGGGGGCAGGGCAGAGCGGTGCAGATGGCCCAGATGGCCCGCTTCGGGTTTCTGACGGTTGGGAGCTGTTCTGGGCATCAGGTAACAGGCGCCCAGCTGGCTCTGCCGGCGGCGAGGGAGGATAGTCGGGAGAGAGGTTTCTTTTGGGGACCGGCAGGGAGCACCAAGGGCCTAAAGAAGTACTGTGCTGTTGTGGACATCCCCTACCACGGGCTGGCCTGTACCTCCTTCCTCTACCCTGCCTGCCCGCCCTGGTGGCGCGTGCTGACTTGCCCAGCCCTGCGTGCTGCAGCCTGCAGGACTGCCACCAGCTCTGCGATTGGGAGCCATATGAGCCTCGACTGCCAGTGCCCCCATGTGGGCCCTATGCCTACAGTTCTGCCTTGTTGCCCAGAGGTTTTTCAAGTCCTTGTGACCTTTCTGTTCACGGCTGGCCTGGTCAGACACTAAGTGATATAAGAAATCCCTCTCCGACTTCTGCTATCTCTTTCCCTTCAGTTGTGTGGTCGGGACACAGACTCACCTCCAATGCCTGGCCCACTGCAACCAAAACCCCAAACCAATCCAAGTGTACAGCCCAACCGCCAGTTGAGGGCCTCAGATGCTCTGGAAGAGGACTCTGTCTGCTGTGTGGAAGAGGAAGTGGAAGAGGAAGCCTTGGTAGCGGAAGACAGGGGTGTATCCTTGGGATGTCCTCGGGAACATGCCTTAGACTGGGACTCTGGCTTTTCAGAGGTGTCAGGCAGTACATGGAGAGAGGAAGAACTGTCAGTACCCCGACGTCAAGCACCCTCAGAGCGGCCACCTCATAGCCAGCGTTTCTCAGTCAGTGACCTCCCCTTGTGCAGTAGGGCAACTGTAACCGGTATATCACCTGCCCACCGTCCTCGGCCCAAGTCCACACCAGATGCTTGCCTGGAACATTGGCAGGGATTGGAAGCAGAGGACTGGACCGCTGCCCTGCTGAACAGGGGCCGTAGTCGGCAGCCCCTGGTGCTAGGGGATAACTGTTTTGCTGATTTAGTTCACAATTGGATGGAGCTGCCTGAGGCAGCCAGTGAGGGGAGTGATGGAGGTGTACCCCGTGCCCGTGCCCGACCCCCTCAGTTCCTGCTTGGCCTCTCTGAGCAGTTACGGCGTCGGCTGGCCAGGGCTCGCCGGGCAGCTATGGCAGGAAAGCGGCTGTCATGCCCACCTCGTCCAGAACCTGACCTGCCTGGGGACATCTCACGATTTGCAGCCCTCATGAACTGCCGCAGCCGCCAACCCATCATCTACAATGATGTCAGCTACCTCTGACCTGCCCTCCGGCCAGGGACAATAAAGGCCTTTTCCTAGACTGTTGGTTCCTAAGCCAATGTGAGTGACAAATCTTTACAGTGTACTTGAGCGTTATCCGACAGCAAGGAAGCATCCCCAGCCCTGTGGGGCACAACCAAGACAGGCCAATCTAGAATCCTTTCTCTCCTTTCCAGAGTCCCTGTTTTGCCTCGTCATACACATGTTCCTTACATCCATGTTCTATTGCCATCTTCTTTACTTCCTTCAACAAGTTTTTATTGTTGAGCTGTTTGCTGTAGGCTCAAGATACAGGCATTGTATGTCTTGTTCGTTATGGCCGAGTGATGGCGTGGTGGCAGCCATCCATGTCACAGCTCATAATGCAGAGGTGGGAAGACAGTTTCGTCCCCCTCACCCTCACAGCTCAGCTCCAATACCAGGACCCTCAGCCCAGGCTCAGGCTCCCGGCTGCTGGTCACTTGCTGAACCAGTTCTGTCACCCTGGTATGGGAGGGGGTTCAGGGGAGAGTTGGTAGGTGAGCTGAGGCAGACAGGGGGCAACCCAGTGTAGACTAGAGGGTGCTGATGAGCCCTCAGGAGCCCGAACTGGGAGCAGGAGTGGCTCAAGGCAGGAAACATCTGAACTATTTTAGGAGCAGCTGGTGGGGCAGGCAGGAGGCAGGAAGCTGTGGATCCCTTAGAGGGGGGGGGGCTGGGCAGTGTATGGGGAGCAAGGGGGGCTAGCCAAGCAGACAGCTACTGAAGTCCCCTTCCTCAGGCTCTTAGCCCCACCCCAAGCCCATTTGTTGGCTCCATTTGGTGGAAGAATGTTTCAAGAAGGTGTGAGGGGCCTAGAATTGGGTTGAGAAAAAGAGGCTGCTACCCATCCTCAACATCCAGGGACATGGTAGGGCCTGGTTCTGGTCGGACACTGGCTCACCTGAGGCACAGGCACCGAGTCTGCTTTTCCAATGACCATTGTGCAGAATAGAGTACGGCCTGGCCATATAACAGCATCTTCACCTTCAGTCCGTGTTCTTCCTAGAGAAACAAACATCAGCTACTCAGCGGGCTAGGCTGGGCTAGGCCTGGGGCAGAGAGGAGACAGGGCACACCTGGAGATGGGCCAGCAGTGATTCCAGTGTCCTCTCAGGCTGCCCAGCAGGCACCTTCAGGCGGTCCCAACGGGTCCACGTCAGATGATGGAACTATGGAGTGAAGGTGAGGAAGAATTAGATTTCTCGCACAAATCTGCAGCCCCTGGCCTGGTTACTAGCAGCTTTTCTTAGAGAAGCTGCTGAAGAGGCAGGAAGCTGAAGCCAAGAGGTAGGGGGGTGGGGGTGGAAGGTGGGATCTGGGCCCAGAGTCTCAGCCCCCTCCTCATCCAGGCTGCGGCCAACACAGGAAATGGAGCTATGGGGCCCTGTACAGGGAAGCAGACATCCATCACACAGGCCAGTTGGAGGCGGGGGTGGGGTGGGTGGCGGAGTGTGTGGGGGTGCTGCTTCCTGAGGAAGCTGGAGCTGGGCTGCTGCAGTCTCCGATAAAGCTGCTTGTTCCTCAGAGGAAAGGCTGGGAGCTGGAGGCTACAGCTCATGCTACTTCCCAGTCCTTACATACAAGGCTTTGGACTGCTCATGGGCATGCAAAAGGACATGGTGACAATGGAACCCTACTGACCCAGAGATCCTAGCAGAGACACCGTCTGTAGGAGCTTTTATTCTTACCCCATCTTTTTCCCAGTTGGAGAGTTCTGGTATCTACAGATGAGGACAGATGCAGCAGACACAGATTCTAAGACAAAGGGGCCCTGCCAACCCTCGGAAAGCATACTAGGGTTGAGCTGAGACTAAGCTTGAGGCAAGATGGGGACTCCTACCCACCCCCATTCCATGGACAAAGGCGGTCTGTGTGCTGGTTAACAGTGGGGCACCTCACAAAAGCACTCTGTGTGCATGTCCAGTGGGACCCTAGGCTAGCTAGTGACCTCTGTCCTCTCCCCTGGTGAGGGCATTCCTTCTACCTCCTTTCCTGTTCCTCAGGGAAATGCCAACTGTGACAGAGGCTGGGCACACAACTGGACACATTACCATCCTGCCTTCATAGGAACACCACACAAACAAAACCAACAACACCCACACATGTGTCCGCATGCATATCCATGAATGCTCACACTGAGGAAGAGCCTTGCTGGCCCATCTGGCACACAGATGTGTAAACTTGATCCCTCCATGCTCACATACCAGGGCTGCCCAGACCTTGGTGTATTCCTATCTGTAGCATGAGCATACTGTCCTATAGGGCTGAGACCCACACTCACGGTAGCAAGCCTGGTGGCCTTTAACTTGGCTTGAGGTGGACAGAACAGGGCTCTACAGAGAGAAGCTAGACTTTCTGGGGTTGAGTCTACGGCTGCCCCTCCCTACTCCCTCCCACCAGGATCTTATTGAGAAGGAGGAGGCTGTGGAGGATGTCTGGCTCCACTAATGAGTTAAAGCTGCAGCTCCCCCAGACCATGGACTGCAGGGGGTGGGGGGTATGGCTGATGGCTGTTTCCTGTGTCTGATAGGTCCCAGCCTGGCTTCATAGCAGGAAGGGAGCTAGAGGGAATCTAGAGGATTCCCCCCATAGTCTGGGGCCTGGAGAGAACCCACAGCTAGAGCCCACACTGTTTATTTGGGTGGGTAAAGGGACAACTCGAGTCTAATGGGAACAAGGGTAGGGTAGCAAGGGCTCACCGACTGGATGGCTGGGGCAGAGGGCACTGCTCGTATGAAGTTGTTTTCAGCCAGTTGCAGAGAGCTTTGACGAAAGGTATCAAGGTGCCGTGGCCCACTTACCACCTTATACAGCTCCAGGCCCAATAAGCCTGCCACAACTGCTGTACTGGTGGCAATGGCTGGGATAATCTGGCCCACGGTTTGCTTGATCTGTCAAGAACAGGACATTTGGTATAGGCTCAAGGTTTAGGACTAAGATTTGGCCCTCCCTTCCAGGTCTGAGCCCCAAAGGGGTGGCCTTACCTGAGCATGGTTAAGTGGTAGGATCCCATAGTTCTGAGCTCTCAGGTCAGTTGCTGCTACCACAAAGTCCATATGGAAGTTGTTGTCATCATCCTGCCAAGCCCAAGGCACAGGAGGGTTAGCACTGCAGCGGTATCCCTCCCATGGCCAACTAGATGCCACTGACTGGTGTTTGTACAAATTTTTTGTTGGTATCCACTATCTCCCTTTGCCACACAGTACAACTGAGGTGCAAGGGGAACGGGCTGCTTCCGTGGCCTTGAAAGAAGGAAACTCGGGTTCTCAGATTACACCCACTTCCTTACTGTCCCCCAGCCCAGTCTGTCATTCCTACTTGGGTCCCACCTTCCCAAACAGCACAGGCTTCAACGGAGGGCCCTTGCTCCAGTCTTGCAGACATTCCTGCAGTTCCTTCAACTGCTCTGGGGCTGTCAGGGAGCAAGGTGTGGGATCAGTCCTTGTTCATTTCTTACACTGTAGAGCCTGTGTCCACCCTTGGTCTCTGCCTAACCTGCCAGTTGCTGCCGCTTGATCAAATCAAGGATTGATTTGGTGCTGCCTTCTGCTCCGTCCTCACCTGGGGACCATAGCTAAGAATGCTGCAGAACATTATTTTTCTTTTAAATTCTGAAAGTCTCTCGAGAGAACCGGGATATGTTTTAAATTCTGAAAGTCTCTCGAGAGAACTGGGATATGTTTTAAATTCTGAAAGT